>CAOLHI010000396.1:0-667361 GCA_948474755.1 Ctenosaura bakeri
CCCAGAATGCTTTTTTTTTCTTTCCTACAATATGATGGCTGTTAAAACCACTGTCAGAGTGAGATGTTTCTAATGAGGCCGAGTATTTCACTTCCAAAAGGTGTATATGGAACTAAGTTTAATCTTGTAAAGTATCTTAAAGATAGAGGTCTTCTGAAAACATTGTGATCATCTGTTTGTTGAAAGGGAGTGAAGTATTTGGGACACCAAATGGTGGCTGGAAATTTTCACAGTGACTAGTATATCATATTATGGAGCTAAGAAGAGAAAATAACATTTTTGGAGAATAGAACTTTGTTAAATATGCATTCTTGGAGTGCAGCATTTCATGTCTTATAATTCCAGAGGAAAGGATACCATCAGGCTCCTTTGTATTTTAAAGTATGAATAGAAATTCCTAAGCATGCCTTGGATTATTGTCAGAACTCTTAGAAATCAGCATGTCGCTTACAGTCACTACTACGCCATTACCATTATATTCCAGGAACTCATCACCTGTACAAGTTGTGAGTAAGATTCTATGGTGTCCCTGTGCCAGCATCGCAGTGTCAGTAGGAGTGTCCTATGTCTCAGGCAATTTTACAAGCCAGACTTTCCAGGATATTTTTTCCCCTTGAGGACCCCTAGAAGAATAGGAAGCATAGAAAAACAGTATAGTCCTGCCTCTATATTCGTGGGTTTGACATTTGCAAATTTGATTATTCATGAGTTTGTGTGCTTCCTCCCCCAATTCTCCTCCTCTCATTCCTATGCACTTTGCCCTGGGATGAGTTCTCTGAGGTAAAATGGACAGAAATGGGGGGCAGGCTCCCGTGAGCCTTCTTTTCCTCTTCCAGAGTTTCCCCCCTTCCATTTCCATGCATTTTGCCCCAGCGCAGAGAACTCATGCTAAGGCAAAACAGAAGGAGATTGGGGTGGAGAATGCTCCCAAGAGTCTTCTTTTCCTCCTCCAGAGTTTCCTCCTCCTCTTTCCATGCACTTTGCCCAAGTGTGGAGTTCCGTGCTGGGGCAAAATGCATGGGAAGAGGAGGGGAAAACTCTGGAAAAGGAAAGAAAGACTCTTGGGAGCATTCCCCACCCCACCCCGTTTCTTTTCCATTTTACATGGGAACAGGATGGGGTGAACCCAGGCAGGGACTGGGTGGGGGAGCAGATGGGGGAGGTTTTTGTTTTTCACTTTTGTGAGGGTTCTATGCCCCAACCCCTTGCAAATGTGGAGGGAAGACTGTATTGAAGAAATAGACACCTTGGAGTTAGCATATTACTTTTCCAGGCAGTAAGCATGAAAAATCTGCCCACCTGTCTTCCTGGCAACCCAGGTAAATTGTATAACAGAGCAGTATACTAGCATAGTACACCCACAGTGTTGCACCCAAAATCTCAATTCAGACGTATTTTGATTGTGTTTCCAAAGGGATTTGCTTGAATTTTCATACTTCTACTTTTTTGTTAGTTTAGTTTTTTTAAAGCAAGGTATAAGTGAATAAATAATAAATTCAAGTATTTTACAGGGAGTTATCCTTATTCATTTTAGGGGAATGCATGGTTCAGTCCTATGTGTGTCTGCTTTAAAGAAAGTTGCCTTAAATTGAAATGGACTTGCTCTCAAATAAACGTGCATTAGTTTAGGCACTTGAGTGTGTGCTGAAACACTCACAGTGTAACAACATCCGTGTCTAAGTAGGGCTTACTCCTGGCTATGTAGATATAAGGTTACAGCCTAAACTTGCAGAAACGATTTCTTTCATGGTTGTTTCTACCCACTATTCATGGCATTTCAATGAGAACACAACCCTCAGAGATTTTGCAGTATCCTTTAGTGTTTTAATTGGCATTGTACCTTCTTGACCCCAGAGTGCTTTGCTTCAGGCAGGCAAATTATACTTTCAGGTTTTCTAGCAACATAGTGCTGATGAGCATCTCTTTCAAATGAGTTCTGTGGAAAGCCATTGCATTACAATAAACTGAATTTATAAAGGCTATATTAGTTAGTGTGGTATTTGCCCTTAATAATGCAGATCTAATCCCATCATTAAACTCCTTCTTCTTCAGAGTGCATGTTCAGGTTTAAACGTTTCCACATCACTTTAAAAACATTGGAAGAATTATTATTAATCTACTATTCTTACTAGGTAAACATAGATTTCAGCAAATTAAGGAAACCTGAGATAAAACAGATTTTTTTTTCTTTAGTTAAAAATAAGTAGAGAGATGAAGTATGTTGCAAAACAGGAGCCGAGAAACTCCTGCTGATAAAAAATAATAAAAACTCCTGCTTGCTTTAGGCTTCATGCCTGCTCTATGGAGCTAGGAAAACAAAACACTGCTGAAGTCAAACTGGCAAAATTAACTATGTTTATTGGTAAGAGAATTTCAAACTACCTAAGTTACAGAAGAAAAATTCAAACTGCCCAACATCATGGCAGGTTCAGCAACAGAGTGCAAAGAGAAAAGAACAGAGAGACTTGTACACAAGGCATGGGGTTTATATGATATGCAGTAAACATGCTTTCGGCACCTTCACCTCACGACAACAAGCGTGAATAACAAGTTCATAGCCATAACATGTCATGTAGCAAAAACACATATGATGGCGCAGCTGTGTGCCAGTTCCGGACAAGCTGATAACGCTGAGGAAAAGTTTCCCATGGAACTGGCTAGTCATAACAACAAGTTTGTAACAGTTTGCGTTCTCACACACACACACACACAAGAGCTGTGAGAAATTTGTGGAGCAAGGAGCCCATTATGCATCCACATAATGCAACACTCCCCTACTCCTTGTGGAACAAATTTTAGTCACACATTTAGCCACTTTGGACTGAAAGCTTTGTCAACCCCAGCTTGCTTACCAGCTGACCAAATGTTTCAGCAGCAGCGGCTTAGTGAACACTTCAGCTAAGTTACATTCTGAAGGCACATAAGTGAGAGATCCTTTCCCATCTCGCAAAAACAACTTTACATTGTGAAACTTGATGTCAATGTGCTTTGAGCGAGAGGAAATTTTGTCAGAACTTGCCATGTGAATACAGGCTTGTGAATCACAATATATTTGTATAGGCTGTGCAACAGAAATTTGCAGATCTTTAAACAACTGTATGAACCACTCTAGTTCAGTACAGAGAGCAGACAAACTCACATATTCCGATTCCATCGTTGATAAAGACAAACATGTTTGTTTCTTAGCTTTCCAATCAATAACCACTCCACTGTATGTGATAACATAACCAGATGTGCTCTTGCGATCTGATACATCTTCTGCAAAGTCACTATCAGAGAAACACACCAATGTAGGCTGTTCTTTGGGACAAATACACAAACAGTACTCCAAAGAACCTTTCAGGTACCTAAGCACTCTTTTCACACCTTGCCAATGATACTGGGTAGGCTTAGCACACGCTCTGCCCAAAATGTTTACACTTAGAGCAATATCAGGGCGGCTGGTACTTGCTAAGTACAGGAGGCTTCCAATGACAGATTGATACAGATGTATGTTAGGAAACATTTCATCACCAATGTTTTTCATAAACCCAGGTACCATAGGCGTTTTTACAGCCTTGCAATCAGACATGTTGCATTTTTCCAACAATTTCACAATCTTTTGTTTCTGACACAGCAGAAAACCATTTTTGACTTGTTGTACTTCAATTCCCAGAAAGTTTTGAACTGGACCCAGATTTTTGACTTGGAACTTTTTTCCCAGTTTATTCTCAAACACTTGTGCTTGAGTTTGTGTAGCAAAACTAAACACAAATCATCCACATAGGCAAGGAAAATTTCTAAACTTTCCCCTTTCCCTCGGACATATACACAGGGATCAGCAACACTTTGTTTGAAACCACACGCCTGCAGAGCATTGTGTAAACAAACATTCCAACATCTGTCTGATTGTTTTAGACCATAAAGAGCACGTTTCAGTTTCCAAACGTGAGACTTTTCCTTCAACTTCAAACCCATCAGGTTGAAGCATATAAACCTCTTCTTCCAAATCAGCATTGAGATAGGCAGTAGTGATATCAAAATGTGTCAGCACAGCATTCATTTGGGCTGCTAAGGAAAACACCAATCTAATAGACTGTGTTTTTACTGTGGGACTGTAGATTTCATCTACGTCATCACCTTGAAAACACCCCCTTGCTACTAAACGCGCTTTATGTTTCACTTGCCCATCAGCAGAGGTCTTTAGCTTGTAAACCCATTTACTGTCAATTGGTTTCACACCTTTGGGCAATTTACACAGAGAATACACATTGTGCTGAGCAATTGAATCCATCTCACTTTGCATGGCATCCCACCAGGGCTGAGCTTGTTGCTCAGACAATCTCTCAAGAGCAGCAAAACTTTCTGGTTCAGTAGCTACAGCTGCACACACACGGACTGCCTGGGCGTCAGGGAAACGACGTGGGGGGATGCCTTTTTTTTTTCTTTTTGATCTTCTGAGGACGGGTTGACTCTGTGAGGTGCCTTCCCCCTCCTCAGCACTACGTGACCTTTTAACTGAATACTTTCGCTCTTCCTCCCCTGTGCCAGACTCAGCCATATCGCTTACAGCTCTCCTCCTTCGCAAGTCTCTCTCCTCTGTTTTAACCCTCGAGGGACTGGGAGCAGAGACTGAGGGTTGAGCTGGCTGCACTGCAGGCTGTCTGGATACAGGAAGAAGAATTTCAGACGCTGATTGAACACGTGCCCAGTTTGCGTGTTCCTCGAAGGAGGCATTTCTTGACACAACACAGGAATTACCACCAGCATGAAAGCGATACCCTTTACAAAAATTCTCATAACCAACAAAACGCAGACGCTGGGCTTTTGGCTCTCCTTTTTTCCTTTGACTTTTGGGAATGTGCACCCAGGCAAAACTCCCAAACACCTTCATGTGAGCAATGGAAGGCTGTTTATTATACAGATACTCATAGGGGGTTGCATTGATTACACTACTCCAGAGCCTATTGTGTATGTAACAGGCAGTCAGAACTGCTTCACCCCAAAAACTCAGAGGCAGATCTGCATCAGTTAGCAGACTGTGCATCAGAGTTTGTAAAACTCCTGCATTGCGCTCAGCCACTCCATTTTGGTGAGGAGAATAGCTGGCAGTTGTCCTGTGAATGATCCCTTTCTTTTTGAACCATTGTTGCATGTTATTTGACAAAAATTCAGCTCCCCTATCAGTTTGCAACTTTTGAAGAGAACAACCAAACTGCCTCTCAATCAGGGAACACCAGTTCTTGAGGACTTGACACACATCAGATTTTTGCTTCAACACATAGCAGAAAATGTACCTGCTAAAATCATCTACGAAGAGACAGAAATATCTACCCCCTCCGAGTGATTGTTTACTGAGGGGCCCTACAAAGTTCACAATGAACCAACTGAAATGGAGCAGTTGGCACACGGGAACTAACCCGTGGTGCTGGCAGCTGCTTGGACTTGGTTTGCTTGCAAATTGCACAGTCAAGGAACACACTACAAGACTTCAAAGAACACCCTTTACAGCAACCTGCCAACTTTTTTAACACTGGAAAACTAGCATGTCCCATGCGCCGATGTAAAAGATGAATGCATTCATTGTGTGGTGCAGTATTAGCATACACATTACACACAGTTTGATTTGGCTCAAGGAAGAACAGCCTTTCTTCCCGTGTAGCCACAGCACACACCTCCCCATTCTTGAGCACTTTGCCCTGTTTTCCACAGAACTCAACCTTAAACCCAGATTCTGTCAGCTGCCCCACAGATAACAGACAGAAATCAAGAGAGGGCACATACAAAACATTTTTCAAACACATATCAAGTGCTGGGACATAGGCAATCCCTTCACCACAAACCTCAGCTTTTGTCCCATCTGCCAAAATTACCTTTGAAACACTGGCAGAAGTTAAGTCATTGAACAAGTCTTTTGAATTGTCGAGATGCTGGGAACACCCACTGTCTAGAAGCCAGGCTGGGTCTGGGTCTTCTGCATCTTGGGGACCTTCAGGAACAGCTACAGCAACACGTAGACGTCCCCTGGCACGACCTCTGTTCCCTCTGCCTCTGCTGGCCCTGAAACCTCTGCTGGCATTTTGCTCCCCTTGCTTCAGAAGTGAGCAATCACGCCTGAGGTGTGAAGCAGATCCACAGCGAAAACATCTCCGGACAGCATGGGCATGCACCAGCCCCTCCTCACTGCGATCAGCAGCTGAAGATTTCTTCTTACCGGAGCAGGCTTCTGCCGCTGAAGCCTGTGTGGGAGGTGCCGCATTCCTGGCTCGCTTGTCTTCTTCCTCCATCAGCCGGGCAGAAACCATGGAGACAGTCAAATCCCTTTCTGGCACGGACTGGAGTGAAGAAACGACTAGTTCCCAGGAAGCATCAAGGGAATTTAAAATACAGAATACCCTGTCACTCTCAGGCAAAACCTTGCCTCTCTCTCGGAGTGATGAAAACAGCTCTGAAAAAACTGTCAAATGCTCCCTCATCAAGGTGCCTGGGGTCCATTTGGTATTGTAAAGTCTATGAGACAAAGCATACTTTGCTGCTCCAGATTCACTGAGATGTATATCTCGTAGTTTGACCCATCCTTCACGTGGAGTATTAAAGGGCCCTGATGTGCGTGAGCTGGTCATCTTCCACAGCCAGGAAGAGCATAGCATGGCTCGTCTAGTTGCAGCCTGAATCTGAGCTGCTGTACCTTGCAATGAAACAGGATCAGTAAACGCTCCCCACAGACCCCCCGGCCTGCAGATATTTTTGCATTCTCGCTGACCATGCAAGGTAGTTTGACCCGTTGAGCTTCACAAGGGGCAAACCCCCAGGCACTGGTTGAGCCATGGTAGAACCAGCTAAAAACTTATTCAAAGACACTCCTCAGCAGGCATAACTTAAAGCAGGACTCAAAACAAGGTCGATGGCTCGCAACCATCCTCTGCTACCATGTTGCAAAACAGGAGCCGAGAAACTCCTGCTGATAAAAAATAATAAAAACTCCTGCTTGCTTTAGGCTTCATGCCTGCTCTATGGAGCTAGGAAAACAAAACACTGCTGAAGTCAAACTGGCAAAATTAACTATGTTTATTGGTAAGAGAATTTCAAACTACCTAAGTTACAGAAGAAAAATTCAAACTGCCCAACATCATGGCAGGTTCAGCAACAGAGTGCAAAGAGAAAAGAACAGAGAGACTTGTACACAAGGCATGGGGTTTATATGATATGCAGTAAACATGCTTTCCGCACCTTCACCTCACGACAACAAGCGTGAATAATAAGTTCATAGCCATAACATGTCATGTAGCAAAAACACATATGATGGCGCAGCTGTGTGCCAGTTCCGGACAAGCTGATAACGCTGAGGAAAAGTTTCCCATGGAACTGGCTAGTCATAACAACAAGTTTGTAACAGTTTGCGTTCTCACACACACACACACAAGAGCTGTGAGAAATTTGTGGAGCAAGGAGTCCATTATGCATCCACATAATGCAACAAAGTATGTCTCATAACAGCTTCAAGTTTGTAGGGCTGTGATGAATATTTGCTGCTTCAGCTTTAAGGCAAAATGTATGCTTTTTAAGTAACCAGAATATTTCCTTGAACATTCCCCAACTTCCAATGATGTTCATTTCTTCCACGTGAGCTCCATACTTTCACAGCCATCCCTGGACCTAGCCACAGTAGCTCATGCTCTCATTAACTTCCAAATTAGACCATTGTGATGTCTGTTTCATGGGTCTGCCTTCAAAGACAACTGGGAAGCTGCACCGAGTGCAGAATACAGCACCTAGATTGTTGACTGGAACATTGCCCATGGACCATGGGCTTATTCACACTGTATGATTATAGCACTGGGATTCAACTTTAATCGCCATGGTTCTATCCTATGGAATTCTATTTAGGGAGGGGTATTCAGAATTTGCTGCTAGGTAGTTCTGGTGCCTCATCAAACTACAAATCCCAGGATTCTGTAGGATGGAGCCAGGATAGGTAATGTGAAATCATACTGCTATAATTGTATAGTGTGAAGGAGCCCTACATGACACTGGTCTTTATAAAGCTGCACTGGTTGGCAATACACTCTGCTCTGAATTCATGGTGTTGCTCATGGCATTCAAAGCTCTAAACTGTTGAGGACCTCAATACCTGAAGGAGCACCTTTCCCATATATAAGTACCTAAGGAGTGAAGTCTGCACGAGAGACATTTCTCTGTGTCCCACTGGTGGAGGCAACACACAGAGAAGTGACATGGAGAGCCTTCTCTACTGTGGCACCCTGGTTGTGTTACTCAGTTGATTGTAGAATATCCTCCCCTTAAGGGCTATGTGGTGCCACTCCTAATTTCATTTCAGCACCAAGTAGAAACATGGCTCTTTATTAAGGCCTTCATTGTTTTTAATCCTAATTTGCACATGCATCATAGTTTCAAATTGTTCTAAGCTCTATCCATGCCAATGAAAATACCAAAAAATGAAAATACCTAACTTTCAGTTCAGGGCTAGAAACAAAAGTCACCCCATGTAACTGTAGTTTTTCCACTCTGCAGGTTTGTTTAGTAGAAGAATATGGACCTGAACCCAATCTGAGACTCTAGGCAGTTTGTGGAAAAATAGGTTTCTCTGAGTACATCTATGAGGGATTGTTTAGACAACCATGTAAAGGAAATGATGTCACCCTGATTTCTGGGGGTCCCGTGAGGGACACCTAAGTGCGTTCCAAATTACAAAGTTGGGAATTAATCAAAAGAGCACAAGCTAGCAATACGAGAGGCAGGGCAACCTAGCGAGATCTTTTACCCAATGTCTACGGGGTCAGGCTGAGTCAAGGAGCAAACAAAGTAAAATAATAATTGTTATTTTTATTAAAATACAGCCAAACAAGTGTATGCAACACACTCACACAGAGAACTATAGAAATAAAGGTTGGAGTTGGAGAGAGGGATTTTTAGAGGAGGTTTTGGTATGGGAAATACTACACCTGTCCTGAAGCCCGGGCAGTCAGAAGAAGAAGTTCATGGAAATGGAGTTTCTCAGCACATGGAGCTGAGGGGAAGGCCCGCCAAGCGAAGTGACAGCAAGGCAGGATGGAAGCCAAGAGCGATCTGAGCAATCCAAAGAAGTGCTCAAACTCAGGATTTCTTATAGGAGAAAAATGTGGCCATAGGCTAGTCCGTTCCTGGGGATAGCAATGAGTTTCGGGCTGGAGACAAAGCCTCCGAAAGGTCAGTATTTTACATGATTGAGTTAAGACCGAATTGTCAATAGAGTAGCCAGTATGCAAACACAGAGTGCTTGACAGTTGAGTATTCGGCTAGTCAAGCTGCCTGCTCGGGGCAGGGAGTTCTT
The DNA here is from genome assembly GCA_948474755.1 of Ctenosaura bakeri. Classification (NCBI taxonomy): domain Eukaryota; kingdom Metazoa; phylum Chordata; class Lepidosauria; order Squamata; family Iguanidae; genus Ctenosaura; species Ctenosaura bakeri. The sequence goes on from CAOLHI010000396.1 coordinate 9,311, forward strand.
TGTAGGTACCGTGCATACATAATGTGTTACTTGCCTTGAGGTCTCCTGAAGCGGCGGGTTGGCTAGTTCTGGCCTGCCTGTATTTGTTTGGAATATTATAGTGATTAGTGGCCATGCCTGTATGCGAGCTTGTCCAGAGGCCTCGCAAAAGGGGTATAGTAGGCCAAATTATTGATAACAAAATGATATCTAATATCCCACAAGTCCGGGCTAGAAACTACAGTAACAATGAGATGTGGTTGGGTGGATTATTCTGAGCAAGGTGAGAAGAATTTAAGTGATTTGCTTATTCCCACAGGTTTATCTGGTATGCCACTCAAATGCTATTGGAACTATGTTGACTGGCATGATGGTCAGGTATGGGCTTGGCAGGAAAGAAAAGTTAAGATCTTCTAGGTAATGCTGAATCAATCATATTTCTCCTCATTTGGGGAAGAACTTTCAGGTCAGTACTCAAAACATATGTCTGAATTTTTGCATAGAAGAAGTTTTGGAAAACATAAACTCCAGCAGCAGGTAGGCTGAGGCAGGGACAATGCCCTCAAAAACTGAGTTGTTTATGATTTCCAACAAGCAGCCTTCCACTTGTACCAGTTGCAAAGCAATTCTTTTATTCAGCCACGGAAAGAAGACAGGTGGAAATGGCTTTTCTCTTGCTGTCTGAGTTTTATATTTCTAATTGTTATCCCTGAACAATTTTAAGACTTTATTTCTTTGCAAATGCTGATGGGTATTCATGATTCTTTCACACAACTTACTTCAAATATAGTTTGCATCTGTGTTGCTTTGTGCTGAGTGAGAAATTCTATTGATGTACACAGGACCATTATAAACTGAGGAATGATTAATCTATTCTTTTACTAGCATAGCCTTGAACATATTGAGAAATATTTTTAGAGCTAAAAGCAACATTAAACTTACCCAATTAAAATAGAGATATAACCTGGCAATTTGTGAAAATAACCAAGCAAAAGGAAAGATGTAAGAATCTAAAGAATCTTCATAAATTATTTCTCTCAGATGTGAATTTTGTGGGCTCAGACACAAACCAAAATAGATGTGTTCATTCTTGATGAGAAATAAGGATTAATAGGTGGATTAAATGGAACCCCAGTCCTCAGTCATTAAGCAAGCAAACAAAAGTGAATACATGTTTTTCAAGAAATGTAAAAATGACAGTATCTATTGGATGAAAATTTAACAACTATTGCCAAGATAATAGGCTTCATCAAATAAATAGTGGGGGAAACAAAAGAGCTACCAAATGTTAAATCATCAATGAATTGCTTTATATTAAGTAAGAATTGCAGACGAAAATGAATAGATATAAGCTCAATTCAGTTGTTCACCAGATCTCTTGTAGGGTTGAAATTGAGGGCACAACAAGAATGGAAGTCTTGCCTCCAAACCAGGTATACAGATCTGACTTTGTATGTGCGTTTTGCTGGACAGAGTTACAAAATGCCAGTGAGCATGAACCTGGTAAAATTCAGTTCCTTCTCACAAGAGCTCAATAACTACATTTAGCTGAACATCTTTATACAGTCCTCTTCAGCTCTTTTCTGCTCCGTGCACAAAAATCTTAACTTAGTTCCAGGTGTGGTCTCCATCCCTAACTTTACTCCTACATACAATCAGGCAGTCATGTGAACAGGGCTGTAATCTGAAAACACACATTTGTTAAAAACATTCACACAGAGATAGCATTGCAATGTAGTTTTAAAAGTGTAATTGAGCCCAAATAAAAATACCTGTTGTGCCTGTTGTGTAAGCTTTCAGAAAACTGGTGATTGAATGAAAACTGTATAGATCATTAAACACTTAGGACTGTTTTTGAAGGGAAGGTGGACCTTACTGACAGCAAGTTTGGGACAGTTTGAACAAACTTAACAGTTATAAAGACCTGTGTATTCAAGAAGGCAAACAATATTTTAACTAGCCAGCAATTGACACACATAATTTGTGGCAATAGTGCAAAAGAGAGAGAGTGGGGAAGCATGGCAATAATTTGATTAGATGCTGGTTGTTTGCCTTATTAGTGAGCAGAGAGAGTGGCTGACCTCCAGTGCTTATTTGTAGTATAAGGCCCTTTCCACGTGAGGTGCATGAAGTGGTTCATGCAGTTTCTTATCGGATCCAAATAACGTGGGCTTTCCCACATTTGCTTCTGCGCAGCAACTCTGTACGTTTCCTTTTGGTTCGGAGAAGTGCGAGTTCATGCATCTGCACTACTTTGGTGGTGACCACTCCCACTACTCCCCTCACCTTGCCCTGGTGGCTGGGATTGGCTTTTTTTGGGGGGGTGGTATGTTTGTACCTATGTACCTATGCAGGTATGTAATTGCCGGTGTATAAGAGGCAGTTTCCCCACCAAAATGCCTTCTGAAAATGAGGTGCCAATATGGTAACTCCCCCCACCCAGGCAGATCACCTGGCAGAGCAAAGTTGGGAGAGCGATCCCGTGCTCCCCGCTCCTCTCTGCCCCACCGTCAGCATGATCCTGCCCCAGGAGTGGGGAGAAGGAGCTTCTTACACACACACACACATACACACATGCTCCCTCCCTCCCTTTCCAAGCTCAGCAGGAAAGTTTCCTCATGAGGAGAAGAGGAATGAGGGGAAGCAGCTTCTTAAACGCGCACACACGCATGCCGCTCCCTCCCTCCCTCCCTTTCCAACCTCAGCAGGAAAGTTTCCTCGCGAGGAGGAGAGGAATGGGGGGAAGCAGCCTCTTACACACACACACACACACACACACAGTCCCCCCACCCAAGCAGATAGGATAGGAACCGGGAACAGAGTACTAAAATATTTTTTCCTAAATAATATAGTCCGAAAATAGGGTGATCTTATAGGCCGGTGTGTCTAATGCCAGCAAATACAGTAAAACATTTGCAAAATAGAAAACAGCTCTCTTCCTTTAACATGCCTGTGCTGTGTTTTGTCCAGTTATTCCATTTCCTAAAGTTTCTGAACAAAACAAAAAATGGCGCCTGCCTGTCTTTTGGTGGGTGGGGACAGCTAGAGAAGGTGAGTATGCCCACGGCCCACCCTCCGCTGCACACCAATTCACATTGGTGCAAATGTGCGTATCTGCACCACTGCAAAAGTCTGAATCTGCTCAATCTTAAAAATTTGTTTTGGATTTTTTCCAGTTTTCAAATAGTGTGCTTTCCCACAACATGGGGGTGCATTAACTCAGGATTACGTGTGGAATGATGGTAAATAAAGTGAACCTCATTCGCTCTCACATGCAGAACACCTCCATGCCAAAACACATTGACCCACGTTAATAAACCCATGTGGAAAGGGCCTAAGACTAGGATACAAGAACTTGCTTTAATTGAATTAGTAGTGAAAAATATAGCCATCTATTGGTGAACAACAGGGAGGAAGGTAGCCCATAATATATCGCTCTGTGTTATACCTGCATTTGCAGCAGTTACTGTACTCCCATACATAACTCTAACAGCACCTGAGGTTCTTTACCAGAACCATGTAAAGAGGTCATGTGTTCGTGTTACATGCCTTCAAGTTGCCTGTTGACCTGTTGACCCATGAATTTCATGGGATTTTCTTAGGCAAGGAATACTCACAGGTGGTTTTATCACTTCCTTCTTCTGAAAAAGGTCATACAGTTCCTAAATACATTTCTACTCCATTGTAAGCTATTTAGATGGAGGAAAAAAATGGGAAATTGCTGATGTTCTGACAAGAAATCCAATGCTTTCTTTAGGAGCCTAAACAACTCTTCTGCATACATTTGAGTATGATATAATCAGTAAAGCTGTAAGAAGATATTTTCATTATTTCCATTATTAATAAGAATTGTTCCTGTGAAACAGGTACATTTGATAAACTTACGACCACAAATCAAAATACATTAAGAGAAAAGGTTCTTCTCCGTCCCTATGTTCTACCATCACACACTTGCTTTGGGGTAGTACAGTAGATCTCAAACTGAGGAGCATGACCCTGAGGGGGGCAGGATAGTTGCTGAAGGGGTGCACAAGAGAAGTCAGGTTATAAGTACAGCAAATGTGAAAAAGGAAGGGCAAGCCTGTATGTAAGAGAGTGAGTATGTGTATGTGTACCCATTGAGGATTGACTGGTCCCTGCAAAAGGGTGACATAAAGTATCTTGTTCCGTTATGCCTTCGTCCAACCTCAAAGCAAAACAATCAGCTTTCTTTTTTTATGCTTTTCCCCACTCTGCTTCTCTGAATCTTCTGTCGTTGGTGCAATAAGCATGTCCCTCTTAGGCCCTTTCCGCACAAGGCGAGGGAATCACTCCATGCTGTTACCTACTGCTTTTTCTAGGGTCTGAAGCAACATGGACTGTCCCTGAAGCCCTTCTGCAGGCCTCCTGCTTGGTCCAGGGCGAATTGGAGCAGCGCGAGGTCTGTAGATCCGCACTGCTCTGGCTTCCAAAGTGGCAGCTTCCAGCTTCCAAAATGGCTGCTCTGGCTTCCAAAATGGCGGCTTCCGGTTGGTCGTGGGTCTCGACCAACCGCTGAAGCTGGCCACACCTAAAGCCTGCCCTCCGCAGATTGCAGGCTCACATTGGTGCGAGCCTGCAAATCTGCACAAGGGAGCAGGAACACAATGGCGCGTTCCAGGAAAATAAAGACCTGTTTTTTCCGGTCTTTCAAAAACACACTGGAGGACCACTTGGGGTCATTTTGGAGCGGACTGAGGTGTGGATCTCCAGTAAGTAGTCCGCTCCTAGTCTGCTCCAAGGTGCAGATGACCTCCATGAGAGGATGCACTGCCCCGTTCTAATTGCCTGGTGTGGAAAGGGCCTTAGTGGCCATGAGGCAATGAGAGGGCTGTGCAACATTGAGCTGGGGGGGCATGACATTCATGTGTAGATTTATAGGGGCTCACAGAGGTAAAAGTCTGAATATCACTGGGGTATTACATTACAATCTGTCTCATAGGGGCCTTAAATTAATGTTGCAAGGTGATAAATCACCATGAAGTGATTTTCTCACTCTTGTTTTGTTTTTTTTTCTAGTTCAACAAGTGTTTCAATACATGGGGCTAGAATCTAAGTGAATCCTTTGGCATGGCTACCAAGAAAAGCCACATTATCAATGTTTAATCTTATCTTATCCCACAAGTATGAATAGTAAATTAATTCATATGGGAGAACACTTGGACAAAGTATTCACCATAGGAAGAAAACAGTGGGATAGTAAATGACTGGGGGCTACATTATCAAAATATGTCCACGCAGAGACATTCCATAGCTAGTGCCTCCAATAGCATAACTGGCTACTTAGACAGCTCTACCATCACTTCAAGCAGCATCTATGTGTCTGTGTGTGTCTTGTCTCTGTGTGCATATTTTTACAAAGAGAAACCCTTAGACACCTCTGCCATAATGATAAGGCAGGTCCACATTCAAGCTGATAGAATTCACTCCTGCTTAAAAGTCACTGTAAATGTAAAAACTTGTCTATTGAGCCTAGATTTTGGCTGAGTCTATTTATGAGTCTGAGTCTATTTATGCCATTCACTGGTGATGGATATGTTAAAGCTGTATTTTCTTGAAGCTGGTTTCATTCAAAAGTGATTTATATACTGCATTGTTTTTGAGCTGCAGGTAACTGAAAGCATTCTGGACAATGTTGTGAAAAAAATCTCACAACTGTGTGTTTCACATGAACACAGAGATCCCTAAAATAAATGGTCTCCAATGGCAGACTTGCTTCTTCTTACCCTGAGGTCTTCCTTCTGGACACAGCAAACAAGAAGTCTATCAATCATTTCAGCCTGGGGCCTGTCCCTCCTACTGACTATCTGTCCAGACAGCCCTCTTCACACCTTCTTCTGGAATCTCCTTTTCCTAACAGCTAACATCTTCCAATGTCCATGATTTCAAATGCCCTTCTTGTACCATTTCTGCTGCTCTTCTGTGCCTGGAGTGATCACATGTTCCTGGACAGTGTCAAGATGCTCATTTCATATGCTGTAACCAGTGTCCTATGAAAACAGGCCCTATTCACTTGTTTGGAAAGTGTACTGAGCCAACACATAATGAGGGAAGCATGCTAAACCACTTCGGTCCATAGTTTCCTCATGAGGAGTATGCACAACAGAATTTCTGCTTCTTGTGTTGGCTCACCATGTAATTGGGAACCCTAAAAAATCAATGTCTCCAGTTGTATGGACAGCAATTAAGGCCACAGTCTGCTGCTCTGTGCTTCTGACCTTATGAAAGTATGGTGTTCACAAAACAATCTTTCTTAAGAAAATTTAAAAAAAAAATCTTCTGCACAGTTAAAAATACCTGGGCAGACTGCAAACTTACTAAAAAGTCATAGCTGCTTACCTTAGTGAAAGTAATCAATGTTACTGGCAGTTGGGAAGTTGTCAACACTGGGCCTTACTTAGAAAGTAATAATGAAGTCTCAATTAAAGGTGACCTTTTGCTTCTTATAATTAACCACTTAATAATCCTAGCAATCCTACATGACACAAAATATTTTCTCTACAACAGTTTAATAATTTTTACTTCAGAATAAACAGTTCCTTGATACTTTTAAAAAAACCTTCATAAGTTTTGATTGCTTAAAAGAATTTGTCCAAAAAACACACCAAGCCTCCCAATCAATTTCTGTCTGAAAGGCTGCACTTTCTGCCCTCCCATCTCCAAAACAGGATAAATAGAGAAACTTTGGCTCTGTCTGATATAGCAAACTAAAACTAGGAGAAGAAGCTATATGATCCTACAAATTTTCAAAGCAGGAATGTTCACCTACACATTGAACAGCCTGTTCAAGACGTACAAATTGCCAGCTGTACAACCATGCGAGCTGGCTTAAATCTTTGATAATTCTGCTGCATTTTGTAGGATGATGTCAGGGGCATATGTGCAATTTAACCAAATTTTTATACTTAAGATATGAACTTTCATTCTCTTTTGATCATAAATCCATAGCAATATAATCATTTTTATTTGTCAATAATTTTAGTAACATGTCTTCCACATTTCATTTCAGCACTGTGGCTTGAACTACTTAATGGAGTTGATTTTAATTTTACTTCGTAATTGGAGACTAACTGAGAAGGGAAAAGGGGTTTTGTTAGCACTTTGGTGTCTGTGAAAAAAGACTTTGCTTTGGACTTTGTGTATGAAAAAGGACTTTGGCTTTTGGGTGGGAGGAGTTTTTTATAAAGGAAAATATTTACAAAGGAAGGAATGCATCCCCATTCCTTCCCACTCCAACTTGAAAAGAGAGCAAAATATTTTCCTCAATGATATCATTGCATCGTCAAATCTGACTGGTTGTTTGATGCTATAATTTTGATATTCTTCACATAATTCCCTTGGGAATCTGTTCTCACAAATGTCACTAGAATATTGTTACACTGCAGTTCTCTGCAAACAGCGTAAATTAAGTGATGCTGTTTGCAATGGTTCAGCAAGTTTTTCATGGCATCTGAAAGGCTATTTCACTCTAAAAGTTTTAAGAGCAAAGATTTGGTGAATTATTATTCAGAGTGTTAAAAGAAAGTAAAGCGTCTTAATGACTTTTCTTTTAAAAAATATCAAAATAAAATAAAAAGTAAGTTGTTTTCTAATGGATGAGACAGCCAGGTTGAATTTAATCTTAATGGAAGAAAGTGCACAGGAATAATTAATCCAAGGGAGTTGTGCATATGACTGCAGTATTTAGTCCCAGCTATAGCAGTCCCAAGAATCAATGTGATATAGTGATATATTGGACTCCAGGAGATCAGGATTTTTGAATCTCTGTTCTGCCATGGAATTCCGCTAAGTGACCTTGACCAAGTCACACTCTTAGCCTAAGAGAAAAAACCAGCAATCTTCCTTTGAATAAACCTTGCCAAGAAAACTCTAGGACTGGATTGCCATAAATTAGAGTTAATTTGAAGGCACATAAAAACAATAATAGTCCCAACTACAGTAGAGCAATATTGATTGCAGTGGGTCTACTCTAGCTGGAGCAAAAATTGGATTTAACTCATTGATTCTTTGGGGTTATGGATCTATAGGATTTCAGAAATTTCCCAGGTGGGCAATTATAATAGCAGAAGAAAACTGAGGAGGCCCATTCCAAATCAAAGAGCAGTAAATGGTACCGTGGTCCCCTGATATCTCCTAGAGTTTGGTTTCAGGACCTCCCATGGATACCAAAATTTGTGGATGCTCAAGTCCCATCGTGTACAGTGGTGTAGTAAAATGGTGTCCCTTATATAAAATGGCAAAATCAAAGTTTGCTTTTTGGATTTTTTTTAATTCATCTGTGGATGCAGAATCTGTGGATACAGAGAGCCAACTGTACTATAGGCCTTTTCCACACTGGGTGAGGGAATCGCTCTGCGCCGCTACTCACCGGACCTTTTGGCTCCCCAGTCCAGTCCATGGTGCTCCGGAGCAGTGTGTGCTCGTCAATACACACTGCTCCGGCATCCCAAATGGCGGCTAAGCTCACCAGCCTAAAGCCCACCCCCGGGCAGATCGCAGGCTCGCATTGGTGCGAGCCTGCGAATCTGCATAAGGGAGCAGGCTCATAGTGGCCCGCTGCGTGCTTTTGAAAGACTGGAAAAATCAGGTCTTTCAAAAGTACACTGGAGGACCACTTGGGGTCGTTCTGGACTGGACTGAGGTACAGATCTACCTTAAATAGGTCCGACCCAGTCTGGTCCGAGGTGCAGACCTCCTCCTTGGAGGACGGACTGCACTGTTTCAACAACTCTGTGTGGAAAAGGCCTTAGTTTATTAATTGATTTAGTTTATTATTTAAAAGAAAAGCTGAGAAATGCTACTTCTGCTCCCTTCCAAAACCTGCCAGTTATGTTACTTCTATTGTTCTATCTGATGGAAGGACCAGCCCTGATAAAACTGAGTTACATAGCTGCAATATCCCAGGGTACTCATTTTTATGGGAAATAGTGATTTAATTCCATTTTATTTGGTGAAGATTGGGGAGTGTTGTCTTCATGTGTCACATTTAAATTTTTTTAAAAAACCCAAAATTGCACTATCTTCCTTAAAAAGATTAGGAGGCAGTCCTTCTTATGTTTTAGCCATCTATTTGATGTTGCAAGTGGGTTCTGTCAAAAGGCACTCAGCAACTGGCAAAGCCACTCTGCTTGTGTTTGCTGATTGCTGCATTTATAGATTCATTTGTGTTTTATTTAATTAGCAGGGCTCTGGTAGTCATCCCCCTCAAACAATGCAGTGTAATGTTTATGGAAGTGCATGTGACCTTGGAGAGAGAGACACAGCTATTGCCTCTTCTTGTCTTCTGAGAACACAAACCCATATGGTGTACTCTAAAAAGGAAAGTATTTATGCTGTCTTGATGCCAAATTAGTCATTACATTTGAATTAAAGGTGAACCATGTGAAACAAAAATCTAATAATCACCCAGTGCCGCATTGATTCCTTGTGCAAATTATACATTTACATGTATAATAACAACGTGGAAGATCAATGTATATTTTTTGTTAGATTGAGTTATTGTCAGGAGCTGGCTGGAAATTCCTACCCAGATGGAATGACAAAGAAACAAGGATGTTAATTGATTGAAATAGATTTCAGGCAGGCAAACAATTAAAAATGCTACTTTGATTTTCAGTCTCTCAAATAGAACCATGAGCATAGCCATGAAGCTCCCTTTAACAGTTATGTTTGAAATTCAGCAATACTATGGCCATTTCCACACTACAGTGTTATAGCGCCATCATTCCACTTTCAACATCCTATGGAATCCTGGGGGTTGCAGTTTCAGGAGGGGCCAGCTGGTTTAATCAAGTTGCTCCTTCCACTCATGATTTAGAGTGAACAAGCCTAGATGAAAAAATGAGGAAAAATTTCCAAGACTTTTTTCCCAGAGAAATTGAAAAAAAATTGATTATGAAATATTTTCTTTTAGAATGATTAATAAAATTTTACAGACAAAACGTTCACATATTTACTGCCAAAAAGTAATTTAGAAAAACTATGTAAGACTAATATATTTAGTCTTACAATTTTTTTAAAAAAACCCCATAAGATAAAGTCTAAACTATATACAGTATTGAAATCACTATAATTCCTATCTTGGGCTCTTTTTTCTCAATTCATTTTATGGAAGTGAGTTCGTTATATCTGCTTGACACTATGGAGAACTAATGAAGACAAAACAATTTTCTCTATTTTATTAATGAGCATGTCGTGGTCTGGTTGTATGGAGGCAGAAGGGTTTGCCTGTTCCTCAAACGGGCAAAACCAAAGAGGTCTTAGATATAATTTTGGTGTTCCTTACAGTTCAGGACCTTGCAGCTCCATTTGTAGCAAAGAAAATGTTTAGAAAAAAGTTCAGTTTGCCATTATATTCTGAAATGAACTGTGCTTTTGATATATTGAACATGACCAAGCAAGAAAATGGGAAGGGTTAAATTTAATCATAAAATCATAGAGTTGGAAGAGACCATGAGGGCTATTGAGTCCAACCCCATTGTTTTTTTCAATGTCTACAAAAAAAATCAACTTTTTAATTTTCCCCCATGACCCCAAAATTGCTTTGTCATTTAATTTTCCAAGTACATATTATTATTATTTTTTACAAGAGGCAGATTTATTGTAACAAAAACTGCAAGAAATGAAGAAATAGCATGTAAAGGAGAAGCCATAGTTGCAGATCAAGCAGTGTGTATCTATCACGTTGGTCTTTCACATTTCTGATTGCACAATTACCTGGTAACAGTATCAGAATCCTGTAAGAACTGAAGATCAAGATTTAATTCCATATGCATTAGTTTCTGCAAAAATTTATGTAGCAAAAACATAGAAGACTTTGAATATGCTAGACATTAAGGTTTGGAGTCCAAGGCCATTTCTGCACTATACTTTATATGCTATTATTCCACTTTCGACATCTTATGTTTCAACATCCCTTGGGTTTTTAGTTTTGGGAGGGACCTTTAGAATTCTCAGCCAGAGAGCTCTTTGGTCTCAGTAAACTACAAACCCCAGAAGTCCACAGGATGTTGAAATTTGAATAATAGCACTATAACAGTGTAGTGTGGAAATTACCTAAGTATGAAAGTATATTGTCTTAAGAAAAGCTAGCATTCAAATGACTGTTGTTACTTATAAAAACTGGAAATGGCTTCAAACAGTGACTTTGAAAACAATTGAAGAAAATATTGTAATACTAGGGAGGTTTACAGTTGTGACTGGAATACATGCTGTGCTTTGGAGCTGGATAGGGGCTCATGAAATTGTTATAACAAGGACCACAAAAGAACTCAGTCTCTAAGGTAGAAGCCACTGTTGTAGATTAAACAGAGCAGGGGAGGGCAACTCGGGAAAGTGCTGGGCCAATTTTTGTCCCCATAGCACTCCACACTTCAAAAACCAGTCTTGAAGAAAACTAGAAGTAACTTCAGCTTTTCATTTTCAGTCACTTTCGGTTGATCTTCTTTGGGGCTTGGAAGGTGTTGGGGGATTTTTAGAAGCATCCACCACTCATTGAGGCAAAGGTTTCCAAAACTGATCAACCACCACTCCTGCAGTCCTAAAAGTGGGTGAATATTATATATTATTGAACAAAAATTCACTGTGGCACTACAGTCAATACAGCATCTCCAAAGCGTGCCATTTGGATCAAACTCTTCTTGGATGACCTGGGTAAGGAAAGGACATTTAGTACTATACTGTACTGTTTCTATTTCTAACCTTTTAATAGATTCATTTGAAGGTTTTAACTCTATTGATAGTTCAATTACATTTCATTTTTGTCTGTGTTATTAATACATATTTTTCTCTGTATCTGTTTTAATTTTTGGAAGCTGGCTTGAGTCACAGTGCTGGGGAAAAGGCAGCAAATAAAACAATAAAACAATAACTGCTGAAATTTTTTAATAATTAAACCCAACTGGTATAAAAATTTGGCAGTTTTCAGCAGTGGCATCTTTGGCAGAACCACATGGATTCTTGCTATTTGCTACTTTAAAATTTCTTATTCTCTTATGAGGAAACATAAGAGTCCTTCTTTAATTTGGCCACTGTCATCCCTTATAATATTTTCCAGTATTTTCCTTGATTTATAATTACCGTATTTGCCGGTGTATAAGATGCACCCATGTATAAGACGCACCCTATTTATACACTGGAAAATACTATTTGCTGGCATGTAAGACACACCCCATTTTCAAACAGTATTTTTGGGTAAAAAGGTGAGTCTTATACGCCAGTAGATACAGTAATCTATTTCTTTCTTGAAACATCTCTCTTCACATAGTGATATCCTTTTGTGGCCTGCTGCCACATTTCTGAGAATTCCTCAGTCAGCATGGCCACGGGTACAGCTTCCCATTTCTATATTTACAGTTTGACTTTGACTTTCTCTTTCTCTTGTCATATGCCTTTTAAAATGCATTTAAATGTCTTTGCTCCCTTACACACTCTCTCTTTTGCTCTTCTTTTCGTGAATCTTTTTACTTTCACTCTCTCTATGTTCTATTCCTTTACAAGTTTCATTGTCACCTGCTGTTTCTCACCTGCCTCAATTTTCTCCTGTTGAACTTTTATTTTTGGAATGCTTGAAATAACCTTCAGCTGTTCAGATATCCATCTCAATTATAAAATGGCAACTGAAGACCCACCTTTTATCTCAGTCATTTGTTGTTTAACATGGCATAGCACCTAGGTATAAAGTGTTCTCAAAATAATAAATATTATTTGCAGCAGCATGCAAATATTTTCCTTTAAGCTCAGCTCTGGCAAACAGGCAAATTCATGTCAGACAGAAAGTCTGTGGGATGAATTCTCCTTGATGTTTTGATCTTTTCTTTTCTTTATTTAAATTAATTATTCATTGTAGATATTTTAAATATGTATATGTACCTCTGGACATAAGGCACATTTGTAAAATCTAATTTATTATTTTCATTATTTATTGATAACAGAAGCCAGTCCTGGAGTGGCAGCTCCTCTGTGGTTTGCAATTTCTTATTAGGCATGCTCATTATATCAAGCTATTTGATGGGATAGATAGACAGATAGATAGATACAGATATAGATGGATTTAGAGAATGTCACATACTTTACATTTAAATATGTAATTGCCACACAATACAGTTTTAAATGATTTAAGCATGTTAACATATGCTAAATTCTACTATAAGCAATAAGAAATAAAAACTTCGCTGTGATAATAGATGAGGAGGTTATCTTGATTGGTCTGTTTAATGTTCCCTTCATGTTTTATAACATATATAGAATACAGTTGGTTGTATGTTAATATCTTTTTTACAAAAAGTTATTTGAATTATATGATCAATATATTGCCTGTGAAAAACATAAGTACTTCTATTTACTAGTAATAAACACAGGTAGTTCTTTTATTCATGACTGGAAGACCAATCTGGCTGCCCCAGGCAGAAGATTCTGAGTGTCCTAAAAGGACAATACATTTTCAGTTTTTCTTTTTTATAAAAATCTAGTTTTTTAAAATATATTTTTATTAGAAAAATTGAATTTTATCTGATAGACCGATCTGTTTTATTTGAATATAGTATCTCTATTAGTACACAATCTTTCAATATCATGTTCATATTTTATATTATCATTTTTCCACTTAATTAAATTCCATTCATCTTCTTTTTTGTTTTGCAATTTTCCTTTTAATATCAAAGTCATTTTATCTAGTTCTTTGAACTCTATCTTCTTGAGGAAATGGTAAATAAATTAAGAAAATGGACTATAAGAAAAATTAGAAAGGTAACAGAACATTTAATGGCAGACATTCAGTAAGCAGAAGAAACTATTATTTGGTACATGACTAATAGAAATTAAGTAAGTAAAGTGAGGAATGGTATAAGTGATGATTATAAACTGAACTAAGGGGAGGTATAGAAGTGTTATATTAAGAGATGTATTGAAATGCAAATCAGAGGGAATTAGGACTATGAGTGGTTATAGCACATAATTTAAGTGAAGAGAAATGTAAACACTTAAACTTAGAAAAGAATGGTTTAAGATTAATGCCATGATTCCTTCTGATCTTATGCTGCCATATATGGATACACATTATTATTTTCTATTGACTGTTTGACTGTTTTGTTGTTTGTTTTTCTTTCCTCCATCTTTAGGATTGCTGTGTTTAGTTGTTTTTATATTCTGTGATGCATTGTTCTTTCTTTTCCTGTTTTTTTTTCAATTTTATCTATGACTTAAATAAAGGAAATGAAAAAAGAAAAAATATACAAACATATATTTTTATATAAAATAGATACTACTAGAGATAGGAAAATAAGTTTGGGTGGTTTTATGTCTCCTGCCCCAAGATAACTCCCATGGTTTTGGGTAACATGTACCTTGACTGGGCTGAGAGTGAGGCCCTTCTTGCAGCACCCTCCCATCCCACCATGAGGATGGGAGAAGGACAGGACCGTGACAATGTTTCTTCATGACGTCATCATGGTCCCATCCTTCTCCCATCCCCAGCAAGCATGATTCTGGATTAAATCATTGATGGATTTTCTATGTCAATGACATGCAATTGCACCACCATCCCGCACTTACCTGTCCTGCAGAAGCCCCAGAAGTGCAATGGCTGCACTGCGGAAGCAGGAGGCATGGCCAACCCGCTGCCTTCTGCGGAGTGCAGAGGGAGCGCTCCCGTCACACTTCCCTCCCGGCAGAGCTGCTGCCAGGATGCCCCCTGGATGACTTCGCAAAAAGGTAGCATGCAGAAAGGGCCTGAGTGTGACTTCCTACTGTGAGTAAGGCAGTGCAATGTTTCAGGCTGGGTCTGCCTTAACCCCCACATAGGTAAGTTCTTACAAATTTCCAATCTAGTCAGTCATCCTGAGAAGAAGGTGTTCTGGATTTGCCTGAAGAACTAGATATACTTACGTTTTGTTCTTACCAGTAAATGTTCACAATACACAGAAGATTTTACTTTTCTTCTCATTTCTTACAATCAAATCTGACTCTGGCTTTTCTTCTTTCTTGGCATGTTGAATTCAATCCTTTTGACTTTTATTTATAACCTCTAAATACTTGCCTTCGGGTTAAGCCTCTTATTTTAAGATTACTTGTCTTCAGTGCAACACTGATAACCATTCATAATTACAACATTTATTAGTTTTGCTTTTCCAACCCATTATATTTACTTCAACAATACTTTCTTTTTCTTAAAATGGTTTCCACATTGTCATGCCCCTACAAGAGGATTACTCTGCAGAGGAGGAACCAGAATCTATGATTGGTTCTGGTTCCTCCTCTCATGGGAGAATGAGAGGAAGCAAAGACTATGGCAAAGGCTAAGCTGGTCACTGTCAACTAGCCACAATGAACACAGAAGTTCTCCCGGTGCTCAACCCAAACAAATGGGTTTCCCAAATAAAAGCGAGATCAATAAAGCAATCCTCTCCACAGATATGGACAAGAACTCTCATTTTAGACCAGTAACTTGGTACCACTGTCATTAAGTGGATTATATATATTGTGGTGGCAATGGTGGTGGTAGTGGTTTCTTTAAAGTGTGTGTGGCAATATCTGTTCAGGCCTGCCGTGTAAAAAGGGAAAAGGAACACTGATACTCCGCTGTCTAACAAAGAAAGAAATCTATAATAAAGAAAATAGGGTAAGACATTGATGGCTGTGTGTGTCAGAATAAATCTTTTTCCATATTAACAGTGATTTGAAACAAGATATGGATATGGCTTACTGACAACTGTTCTACTGTTGAAGTTCAAAGCTTACTGATTTTATTTATTTATTATTTATTGACAAAATGCATATACATTGTTAATTTTGTACAGTGCCCTTGAAGCCAATAGGATAGTGCAAAAGAACCACTGAAAATTTTTAGACAGATGGAAAATATATCACTCACTCTTGAGGATCCTAAAAGCACAGGTTGTACCTTGAAATTAGATTTGGACAGTGTAATTGAAGTGCAGTGTGAGTGCATTAGCATCATATTCATATTGTGCCTCATAATGGTATCACTGAGGAGTTTTGCTTCTCATCCAGTCACTCTCTCTCTGCACCCATAAATCTTCTGTTGAGCTAAATTGACTTCATTGGTAAATGATTATTGCCTTCCAGAACAGAAGCTTCTAAGCCTCTAAAAATAAAACATTACAGCTCTTTCCTAACTATGCAAATAGGTTTGATGTTTGCAGATGTGATCTAGAGCCCCACCCTTTTTGTCAGTGGGGAGAAAGAAAATCAATAATCAGTGTGCATTTCTTGTACCTTTAATCTCAGAAATCATGAATTATAATGGGAAAATATCAGCTGCAATAAATTTATCTTGTGGTGAATAATCAATAAAAGAGCTGCCCTAGTTCTCTGACAGACATTGTCCTAGACTGTACATTCCAGAGAAAGAAAGAAAGAAAGAAAGAAAGAAAGAAAGAAAGAAAGAAAGAAAGAAAGAAAGAAGAGCAAAAAGCAAAGATTGTGTCTGTTGCTTTCTTGCCTTCCTGGCATACACTGAGTTGGCTTGATGTACAGGTACCAGTTTATATCCCTCTTCTCTAAGCTCATGACAGGTCTTGTTTTAATGTCAGTGGCTATTATTCAGGAATGGCCAAAACAGCAACTCCGACATTAATCAGAAGGCTTCTCTTGCATTAAAGACCCAGTACCAGCCCTGACATATAAAGTCCTCGATTTAATATGTGCTTTTGTAGGCTGCCTGTTCTAATCATGTTACATGTGATCACCTGGATCAAGCAAAAGCACTCTCTGAATAATTCCAGTGTCATGTGACTAGTTCAAACTTACTTTGGTCTAGACAGTAATTTGGTGACTGGTACATAAGTTGGAATATTGTTTTAATTATTATATGTCAATAGCATGAGATTTGCTATTCTGATGCAGCAAAAAAAATGAGTCATGACTCACTGCTTGACTCAAATTATAATAGATCTGTCTTAGTCATTATTATAGACATTTGAAGCACAGTAATACACTGAGTGAGTAGTTCTCCATTGCTAGTTATGTCAGCCTTAAAAGAAATTTTGTTCTAAAAGGTGTTATATACAATTCTAAATAAATAACAAATGTGCATTTAAACGGGCCAAAGTAATGTATGTGATAACTAAGCTGATGAATTCAACTTCATAGAATTTATTACAGTAACTAAAAATTTCCTCTTCGGACTGCTTTCTGTTCTTTTGGTCTGGTATTTTGCTACTAAATTGGAAATGAGAGAAGTATCCTTCAGACGTGCTACCATGTAATGGTCTACCATATTCAATTTCAGATCTGTGATTTTCAAAAACAACTACTCTAAAACATTGCCACTGTTTCCTCTGACTTGTTTAGAAGTGAATTTGGACGTACTAGGTTTTATGAGATGTTACAGAAGTCAACAGCAATACTTTCTTCTTTATTAGAAAAGACTAGGCTTCTGGGACTAAAAACCTCAGGAACCTGAGACATTGAATTTTAAGGCTTTATTCTAGAGGTTGTTGCTCCATATATAACAGCAATAAGGTGTTATCTCCTCTAAGAGATGATATATGGCTTCAGTCCATTCCAGGAACAGCCTATGAAAACTGTAGATATCCAGAACTAGTAATTAGGGTCAACTTTGTTGTTGGCTGTGAGATGCCGTCATAGACTGTTTGTCCATGTTTTCAATGGATGAACTGATATTGGGAAGCACAACTATGGCTTATTGTGTGACATATACAAAATGTTCAGAGGTAAAATTTGGTGTGGAATCCAGCATCTTTCTGCAGCCCCATATCACATAGAAGTTGTACCATTCTGAGATGCTCTGCGACATTATTGTGGATTGTGATTTTAAGTTTATGGAAAGCCCCACTTCCTGTAATGTGTATGATGCTATGAAAGTGAGCAGCATTTGCCCTCATCAATTCCATGACTGCATGTGTTTGAAATGGCCTGTCAAGTACCGTTAAACACAGGATAGTCAAATGTGTACACAACAAACTTGTCTTGGCAATGAGATTAGGCAGATCAAAGAGAAATGCTCTGTCCATTTTTGCTTCAAATGAAGCAAGAATGTTGCCTGTATGTCTTGGTGGAACTCAATATCATACGAAATGAATAAGATGTGATCCAACCTCATGGTCCAGTAAGGGGTGATTCACACAATATGTCACCAGTGATGTTGCCTGAATTACAGTTGAATGGGTAGTATGAGAGCTGTCTGTAGTGTTTATATGTGATGGGTATTTTCATATATACAAGTTATAAATTTTGTTACTATCATATATTGGAGATGCATACATGATCTCATCCACACATTAATTCATAAAAAGTAGTGAGAAGGAGGCAGAATAGCCTGAATTTTTTACTGACAGCTTGTGCCCAGATTCTAATTTTTTTACCGAACCACATTTTAAGAAGCATGTGACTAATTGGTATGTCTTGTTATGTAGAACAAATTGCAAGATACCCTTTCTTAG
Source organism: Ctenosaura bakeri (assembly GCA_948474755.1). NCBI lineage: Eukaryota > Metazoa > Chordata > Lepidosauria > Squamata > Iguanidae > Ctenosaura > Ctenosaura bakeri. The sequence continues at coordinate 27,730 of CAOLHI010000396.1, forward strand.
TCTTTCAGTCCTCGGGTTGTCATCCAATGCTCAAGTCACTATACCATGCTAGCAGATTAGATCAAATTAAATCTTTACAATAATGCTACAAGGTAGCCTTGTATATTAATTTTTTCATGTATCAAAGATGTGATAATAAAAGTCAATGAATTCCCTAAAGCCCACTCAGTGACAGGACTGAAATTTGAATGACAATTTCCTTCTCATTGTTCCACCTGTTAGATGCTAGTCCACAGCAATGTACCAGCATTTACTTAGGAACAAAAGACTGAATTAAGACAGTAGCTGCAGAAGTGGAAACAATGTAAGTTTGCATTCTTATAAAATCCAGAGGTGAGTAAATAGATTGGGCTTGTTCTATAAATACATGATTCAGTGTTGATTATTCTGCTTGCTCTTTGTCTAGCACCTTTCCAATGCTCCTGAGGCAGAATTCTTGTTTCAGGCAATCCACAAAAGTAAAATAGAATAATTCCACATCGTATTGCTTTAGTCAATATTCTTCACTAATTTTCTTGTCATGACTATTCTGTGGGGAGATAACTTTAATAAAGAGGGGAGGATATGCATTTCATTGCACATTTCCAGGCCATTGACCTGTAACATGTATTGGGTTCTTTTTTTTTCTGTTTTATTTCTGTTGTTGTCCCAACCTGAATTACCTTTTTTCCTGGCATGTTGCTTTTCTCAGCTTTCAACTGCTTCAATCTGTCTTATTACCTTCATGTCCTTTTCTCAGCAGAATCAATCAATAAAAAGTGTTTTTAGCAGTGACACATGACACTAGTTTACTGCAGTGTAGGTGCTAGATGGTATTAACCCTCTTGACCTCCTTTGCACTGGGTTTTGAGTTAAATAGTAGGTTTTATTTCATGATCTTTACTATATGCCCTTGTGGTGCTTGAACATGCCTGGAATCAGACATGAGTAATATACATGCCTTCTTGAATATTGAAGGGTTTTTTCTGGAATATTTTGAAAACAGCACACTCAGTAAAATCTCATTCTTTCAAGGGAGTTAATTTAGTCCCATTTCATCTAGAACTGCAGCTTTCCACACATAGCCAATGAGTAAAGCTGAAATCAAATTTATATAGCTGGTTCCTCAGTAGGAGTTCCCCTTCTTGTTGTACAGGCCCCCAGACATTACCTCAAATCAGCTTCAGATGTTTTATCAACCCATTTTCATCCACTGAAATTTTTAGTGGCCTGTTTATTTATTACACTTATAACCTGGGTTGAAATAAGTGTTACCTACTTCACAAGATTCTTGTGCAAATAACACATAGAGGACGGTATGGATAAGTTTCCATTATGCATGTGTGTCCTTTTCAGTGTGTTGTGGAAGCTGGTATTCCCTCCCTCCCTCTGTAACACCCAAAATCTCCTACCAATTTAAAGAACAGTTCCCTCACAACCCTTCCCTATTTCATGGGGAGCAGGCAGGATACAGAAGTGTCTCCTTCTAGTCAGTCCAACAGCCCCCGCCAGGACAAATAAAAATCCCTTTGTTCTCTCCTAGGAGAAGGAAGGCAAAGAATAGGAGTCTTGTTGCCATTCCTCCACTTGACTCTGAGAGCTCCAGAGTATGCAGTGAGAGGAGGAAACAGGAAGGAGTCTGAAACCATATTAGATAGCCTTTTGATCTCAGCATTATGCCATGTCCTTGACCTCCTTACATTGGACATCTATGAGCATGAATATCTGAAGCATGTTTGCTTAAAGGCCCACTCATTCAGGAGACAGCAGTCCCCAATCATGCTAAGTATTATTCTCATGCTCAAGCAAATGTCAGTAGGACTTTCCTTCAGATTTTGCCATGTAATATAGCAAGTTCAGGAACAAGTAAGGTGGGATTGGTAGACACTGGAGGTTGAGACAACACACAGTACCCTCTTATATGCATGCGTATACCCTATTAAGAACAGTACCTATTCATGTTTATGGATTCAGTTTTCTTAGGTCTGTATAAGAGGCAGACAGAAATGTTGTTTGAGCATAATGTTCTGTGAAAGCTAAAACTCTGTATTCTTAGGTTGCCTCTGTTTAGATGTCCAGACCAACAGCAATGAGAGTGGGAGTGAAGCACAGGGAATCAGCATACCAACAGGGGCAAAGCAGTGCGGCCTCACCACCCTTTTTTCATGTTTAATGCATTAAGAGAATCACCACCTGCTTTCAGCATCCACAAGCCTGATATAGATTTCTTTGAATGTTATCCATTCAAATGCTTATAGGGACTGGCTGATCCATTGAAAAGTTATCTCATTTCTTTTAAAGTTTTTGACTTACTTGCCCCTAGAAATAGAGAGTGGATCCTTTGATTATTGTACTGATTTGGTTATTGGGCTGATTTATGCCTGAAGGGATTTACAGTTTGGAAGAAATGCTGTCATTTGTAATTTGGTGAGTGCATCTTCTGCCTGACAAATGCCATTGCCTTTCTTAATAGAAATGGCAGTCCAATTCAGAATAAGAAACCATTCAGACTTCCAGATATGCTGGCAGGGATTTTAGTTACAATCTATATTTTTGCACATGCAGAGGCCCCACTAGAGGTATTACACACAGAGGGAGTCAAGTAGAGACACACAAGGGAATAATTATTTTAGAGATTAGTAAAACAATTACATTTTCAGAACAGCAAAACCTCACAGAGTTTGCCTGAGGCTAGAACTAAACATTATAGGTTATACATGACAAGAGCAATTATTCTTTCTGCTATAGAGTCTGGTGACACAGAACTCATGTAGGATTTGCCATGGTATAAACTATCCTACGTGGTGAGTCATAGAACTGCAGGTAGGTATGAGAGTACTTAAGCCATGGCCTAATGCTACCCAAACAAGCTGACAACTGGAGCGTCCTTGATACATAAGAAGGATTATAAAATGATCTTCCCTGACTGACCTTGCTGTATTCCTGTGTGTCTTGACTTCTCTCTTTTCTCTTGGTTCTGACTCTCTGACTTGTTCCCATGTCTCTTCCTCTAACTTCCTCCTTGGCTCCAGCTCTTGTTCAGTCTCCAGCTATTACATCAAGCCCTTGCTCTGGTCCCAGCTTCCTGACTAGAGATATGACAAAAAATATCTTGGAGTAGGTGAGTTCTTGGTTGAGATAGACTATACAGTGAGGCAGACTGTTGAGAGCCTGTATAACCTCTGCAGGAATTCACACCTCGAGATCAAGTATTTAATGTAATTTGCAGGAAAAATCTCTGTGTGGGACTAGCATCTTTTCTCTTTCTGTAACTAAACAGGTATGCATGAGCACACAGTTTAAAAAGCTGGTAAAATCAAAATTATGATGTGAGATTAGTGGAATTAAAGTTTTTCTGCTACAACCCTGTTCCTTTTCATTAAGTATTGTTTGTAAAACTGGAGAAACATGCAAACATGATGCCATCATATTATATATTTTCTGTGCTGTTATAGGGAACCTATCATAGGGGAAGCAGAAGTTGTAAGGGGCTGCTGTTCTTCATCACAGATTCAGAGAGCTGGAAGTAAACTTGTGGCTCAACTAATCCAACTAGTGCAAGAACACACAGCTAAGGTAGCCCTGCAAGGTGCCCATCCATTCTCTGTTTAAATACCTCTAATGGGGGAAGTGTTACCACTTGTCTTTGTGTTCTTGCTGTTCTTGCTGGAGCTGGAAGCAAATAGCAGTGTTGTACAATCAAAGTCGGACAGAGGTATTTTGCTGTCCCTCTTCATATAACACACACCACCTAGACACACATCAGGATGTGTAATACCCAAAGGCAGTAATGCTCAAAAACAGCAAAACTACTTCTCCTCCATTAAAAAATGATAACAAAAATATACAACAAGAAACATGTAACAAAAAATTATATGAAACAAAAAGAGTGGTTAACAATTTTCTGTTCTTTTGTTACCATAAACCTCCTGTCTGAGAAGGCTGCTTTGCTCAACCTGGTGGTGGCGTTGCCCTGTGCACAGCAGGGAGGCAGCACTGTTTTTCTAAATATACCATTAGTAGAGCTTGTTAGTGCAAGTGGAAGGTCACTGTTGCAAGGGGTTGTTGTAGACCTCTCTGCTCCTCTCTATGCACTCAATACAAACCATTCAAATGAATTATATTGAAGTAATGGACAGCAAAAACAAGTGTGTGCAAGGCTTTTGGGGATATAGCCAATGAATAAAACCAAGTGTTGAGCCATGGTTTTCCAGTTCACCTGCTTAGTAAAAGAAGCCCTTTAAAGAATGAGTGATAAAATGTTTTGCTGTTTATTGCGCTTTTTTAAAAGCACCAGCACTAATTGCTGTTACAGCTAAACAAGGAAGAACAATCTCTAAATTGTACAAATAAGTGTATTTGCTTTTGTGAATTGACTGTTAAAGGGAAGGGGGAGCACATATAAGCTTTCCATGCAGTCAAATGCAAGATATTTTTTTAAAGATGAAAATCATTTGTTCATAAATTAATCTTCAATTATTTCTTCCTATTTTTATTTGTGCTAATTTGATTGTAGAAAATCTGAGTTAGTCCAAGAGTTTATAAAAAAAAAGAGAGAGAAAAGATGTGATGTATATGTTCATTGGTGTGGGTGATTCCTGTTGTTGCCATTTTTTCTTCTTCAAATAATTCATTTTGCTAATCAAGAAAGAGGTAGAGAGTCAGTGTGATGTAGTGGTTTGAGCACCGGACTACAACTCTGCAGACCAGGGTTCTAGTCCCACTCAGTCATGGAAACCCATTGGGTGACCGTGGGCATGCCATGCACTCTGAGCCCCAAAAACCCCTGTGATAGAGTTGCTCTAGGATCCCCATAAGTTAGAAATGACTTGAAGGCACACAACAACAACAATCAAGAGATCTTTGCTTAAGATTCTTTAATGTTGACTAAAAGATCCCTAATCATAAATGAAACAATTCATTTTCATCCATGTCTACTTCTCCATATGTATTTCTAGGTAGATGGGATATGAATAAGAATGTTGCCATGCAATTATTGAGTCAATCCAACCTCTGCCAGATGTGTCTATTGAAAGAAGCTGGCATCCTGCTAATCAGTTATCTAGTCTCCACTCGATTATAGTCCTTAGATTACACTTCCATTCCCATGGCTGTATTCTATGGAATCAAGAGTTTTGTAGGTTGATGAGACAGTAAAGATCTCAAAGAAAGAATTCAAATTTCTTTGTCAGATTACAGATACCAGGATTCTGTAAGATGGAACCATGACAGCTAAAGTGATACCAAAGCACAATGACTATGTAGTATAAAAAAAGACTCTGGCTAAGGTTATGGAGGTGGAAATCGCTTCCATTTGGTCCTGCTCTGCTTTTGATTTTTATAAGGCACATTGTGAGATTTGAGATTCATTTCTTAGTTCCATGAACACTCTTTTGAATTAAGACTGTTGACTTTACACAAGCTTTCCATCCCTCCAAATAGAGAATGTCTAGAAGAAGAAGAAGAAGAAGAAGAAGAAGAAGAAGAAGAAGAAGAAGAAGAAGAAGAAGAAGAAGAAGAAAAGTGCAATATAAAAACAGGGACAATATAAGAGAGAGAACTATTTTTGTGAAATATTTCTCTTTGAGATTTTTAGCTACAGAGATAGTTGTTAGGATTAATCCCTTTCGTTCCTTGAGTGATAAGACCCAGTAACTTCAGCTAAACCAAAAAATGAACAAGTAATCAATACCAAAACAAAAGGATTTTGTTTTGTACTATCAACCGTATACCTGATCACTGAGGGATAGTTATGTATGTTCTGTATTCAAACCATAGGTATTGATCCTCCTCAGTTGCTTACATTTCCTATCTTGATATTGGTGCTAAATGGTAGATGAGCCTTTCAGCTCCCTCCCTCCCTCCCATGGAAAGATATAAAAGCTAATTAAAATGGAAAATGTATAGTTCTCTGTGTACCATGGCCCTGTAAAATCTCCAGACAATCCTATCTATAAAAAAACATTTTATAGAGCAGAGAGTGGTTCTGATATCTCAAAAAAGAGCAAAAAACCAAAACCCTGAAATGCATGAGCAAAAGGTTTGTCATGCTTTGTACATTTTGAATGGCTGAGATAACTGAACAGAGTGCTGCTTTAATCTTTTGAAATGTTGACTCTTAAACTGCCCTTATGAACATTACATGAAAAGAAACTAGATATTGATGTCAGTGAGTCAATAATATTTTTTAGACTTAGGCTAGTTTGATACTGCAGGTAAAAAAAACCTAATGAAACTTAGGGCCTTTGTGCACTACACTATTATAGTGCTATTATTCTACTTTCAACATCCTGTGGAATTCTGGGGTTTGTAGTTTACTAAGGCCAAAGAGCACTCTGGCTGAGAATTCTAAATGTGCCTCCTAAACTGCAAACCCTAGGATTCCATAGGATGTTGAAAGTGAAATAATAGCACTGTAACAGTGTAGTGTGGAAAGGCCCCTACCGTTTGTCCTCATTTTAAAGAGGTACAGAGGGCACTTACTCAAATGATAAGTAGGTGCAATAATAAACAACAATTAGCAATATCCAGGATTGTGCTTGGATAGATGCTTAGAAATAGGCTTGCTTAGGGGAGCAACTGTGCTGTGTTACCTTTCTTGAGATAATGCCTCTTTGATGAGTGGTACATGGATGTAGGTTCTGTCAGCTTTTGCCCAAACAAAGATTCAAATCTAGACCGTGAAAGGGTCTCCCTGGGGCTTTCACTTGAGAAGGCAACACATATACTTGGATTGCAAGGCTAGCATCATAATATACTATCATATATAATGTATGATTTTAACTCTCTTAAAAAGATTGCTGGGGGGTGGGGAAGCATTCAACAGTAAGTATTTATTCTGCACATAACAATGGTAATGGGCAAATATGGAAAACATGAAGTTGCTTAACTATAACAACTGAGACATCTTGAAACCCATGACTTGTACAGAGAGAATATTCCTAAACAAATTCAATCTTCTGTAGTGAGTCATTTAAAATTTTTAAAAAATTGTTTAATATACCTATTCTATATGTAAGGGCTTCAGTATAATAATGAAGCATTATTGAGCAGCGCCACAAATTCAATAAGAACACACAGACCAGGCTTGTCAGAAACAATAATGATGTCGACTTGTGCAAAATCAATGATCCAGCAAGAGTTTTGATTTTCAGTTAAACGGTTTCCCTGAATTATCGTAAATCCTTCAAGAGTGGCATTTTTCAATAGGCAGGCAGAACTCACTGTAACTATTACTCTGCTTGGCAGGACATTGAGAAAAGTCCACTGACGCAGAAGATCCATTGATCCTAGTGGGACTTGAGATGTTAGGTTCTGAAAATCTGAATACTGAAAGGTATTCTTTATGGGGAGTGTGGAGTAGCAAATGGCATGGAAACAGGACTCCAGCATGTGGGACAAATTTCATCATATTTATGCATCTTATGTAGGGTTTCCAGGTTTTCTAAACAGTAACACAAGATAGGTAAAACTCACAGTGCTATGTGACGAGGGAGAGGAAAGAGAAGGTCCAGTCCTCAAGCATGATCTAACAACATCCTCCCTACTCAGCTGTCAGTTCAGGACTGGCCAGGGGCACACGAGGCAGACCTATATAAGCCTCACCTCAAGTCTCATGAGAGGAGGGCATTTTTGAGATCTCTGAGCTCTTGCAAGATCTCACAGGAACCCCTGTACCCATGAATATCTTATCATGGCAGACCAGCATCTATCATAAGTTTAGGAAATTAGTGTTGTGAGTGGTGTGTGAGTATGCTAGTCAGAGATGGTATGGGGAATAAGAAGAGTGAGCACTAGTCATACTCATGACAGATGGAGCTCACGACCATCACTATAAATGGTATGTAATGTGAGGTCATTTTAGCTGCATACCAAATGCCCAAGAGGCCATTTGTTGTGAGCATGTTGTGATAGCTGTTCCTTACTCCTGCCACTCAGACTGATCAATATATGGAATTTAAAGCATCTTGTATTACATTAATATGGAACATGATTTTCAACCCCTAAATAATATAATATAAAACAGGGCATTCTAATCTCATAGTCTCATGAAAACCCTGAAAGAGCACCACAGTCATGGCTCCATGAAAATCCACACAGAATATAGTTAGTGAGTTACTGGGCTGGATCCAATTCTGCTGAGAGAATGCCTATTGATATTAGTAGGACTTAAGGTGGTTCTCACTAACAAGTCTTGTAATCTCTGAGGATCTCTTCTAGGTAGGACTAACAGTGGATGTATGGGATCATTAATTTACATAAACTCTTTGAAAGAGCATTTTGCTCAACCCAGAGATGTTGGGGTACTAACAGTGATGTATTCAAGTCTCAAGTCCTTGCAAGATAATTCAAGTCAAATCTCAAATCTGGGAGCCAACTTAAACAGAAAAAAAGGTTGTTGTGGTGGTGGGGTTTGGGGGAGTTAAGTTCTTAAGTTCATCCTTCTTCCGACCCCCCCCTGCTCCTCCCTGTCACCAGCAGCCTCCCACCATCCAGTGCCTCCCCACACTTCTCTTCTCCCCTATTCACACCTCTCTCCAGTCCCAACATCAGCAACCCTTCACTTCTCTTCCTGAACATATTGCAGACTTCATACTTTCCCCAGATTCTCAGATCAGGCAAACTGAGAAATGAGATTGCTGCTGTTGGGATTGGAGAGAGACGTGAGGAAGATGGAGAAGAGAAGTGGAGGAAGGCACTGGAAGATGAGAGGCTGCTGCTGATGTCTAAAACTGAGCATCCGGGAAGAAAACAGGGGTGTGGACCTTCAAACTCTGAATAATTAAATCCGTGAAAGGGAAACCATCAAATGTGAAGGACTGAGTGTACTATTTGCTCATGAGGAAGCCACTGGGAGAGGTATGCTGATTCTGCCAGCCGTGAGAGAGTGAGGTGTAGCTTCCTCTTGGAAGTGACCTTGCCTGACCTCCTCTTGCTCCCAGGGACAAGACCACTCCATACCCATGCTCACCAAAAAAAGCTGCAAACCCCCATTTTCCCCATCTTTAGTCTTCCTGCACTTTTGCTTTCCTAAAATGGCTGTCACAGGGAGATCTGGGCCAGCCAGGAACAGAACAGACAAGGGCTGCTTTTTGTTCTCCCTTCCTGGAGAAGCAGCACCCTTTTATATGATTACCACCCTCTGCACTTAATCACACTTCTTCTGTTCCTAAACCCACAACTCTTGTGAGTATAGGGCAAAGTGTCTTCAGGTTTATCCCGAATGAATGTGTAACTTGTGGTAGTGTGTATAAATAAGTTAAAACTGAAGAAACACTGTGTTGAAACGGCGCATTAAAAATTAGAATAAAATCTTTATTAAAAGAATTAACTAGGGCAAGGTATTGTGTAAATCAGTATTTTCAAACAGCACAAAACTTCCACTCATAGACTTATTTTACCAAACATAGGTCAAACCTTATGACCTAACTTAATATTAGTTTGGTCTCTTCTCTATCTTTCTTTCAAGACATTTTGAGCTAACCCTCAATCAACTTCTGTTTCTCTAGTTATCTCAACCCTCTCCCTCCCTCTCTCTCTCTCTCTGATCTTACTGAAAGAACTCCCTTATCTAACCTTGTTTCTAGTATATATATTATCTGCTGTCATCCCCCACACAGCCCCTCCCTCTGGCTAGGCTGATTCTCCTTAGCCAGAGAGCCAATCAAATTAACTTTTCTCTGTTGCTAGGGTGACTCTTCAGGCCACGCCCCCTAGGGTTCATCAAAATGGCTTCTCAAAAACTGCGGGAAACAAGGGAGAGGTGGGGTTAAGGAGCATGTGCAGCTCTCAAAGTGTCATCAACATTTCTTCACTGCTGATTGGGAAAAGGCTGCTGGTGGGAAGGTGGGAGTACCAAGGGCACAAGTCAGTCATTAAAAATCACAAGTCAAATTGAGTCAATCCATCATTTATTGCTAAGTTGAGTCCAAGTTGAGTCACTGAAAAGACTTGAGTCTGATTCAAGTTGTAGGACCTTTCCACACCACACTATTATAGTACTATTATTCCACTTTCATCATCCTGTGGAGTTCTGGGTTTTGTAGTTTTCTGAGGCCAAAGAGCTCTTTGGCTGAGAATTCTAAATGCTCCTCCCTAAAGTACAAACCCCAAGATTCCATAGGATGTTGAAAGTGGAATAATAGCACTATAACAGTGTAGTGCGGAAAGGCCCCTAGTCAATCAACTTGAGTTACATCACTGGGTACTAAGTATTTACTCTGCTGTGGGTCCTAATTCTGGGACCAGAAGATTGTCAGGTGTGGATTCAGTCTGAATGGCACTACCTGATTACAGTTATAGGAGGGGAGAAAGTAAAAGAAATCTAGTTAGATTAACATCAACAATATGCCAGAGCACATCAGTCACTTAAAATTGCATCTGACTAAGGCTTAGTCATTGCATTTATTGATACATTGCTACTTCTCTTCCTGTTCATTCAAAGACCTGTTTTAAACATGCTGTATCACAATACAAGCCCTTTATTGACTGTTAAATCATTATGCTTGGCTCCATGATAATAGTACAATACAGCACAGAGTTGTTTGCCATAATTGTTTATATCAAATTTTCCTCACTAATTTTCCTGTGCCACTGGAATACAGATAAGGAATGCAGCAAGTACCTCAATAGCTGTTTTTTTTAATTATTATTTCTTTTGATTTATAACATAAAAAGAGATTTGCATGAGCTTTAGGCTGTTATGAATTAAAAAATATAGGCATAAAAAAATCAAATGGAGTGCTACTGCTCATTTCTAAAATAATTGTTAGTCGGAACGCGAAGGGAAAATGTTGGAGTGAGTTCAAAAAGAACTGAGTTTTCATTCAGAAGCCTTTGACTTTGCCATAAGATAACAAAGAATTGAAAAGACAATAAACCATGAAAAATGGCTGACCTGTCACAAGGTTGCATATAGGGATAGGGAAATCAACAGTTTTCCTTCTCCCATGTTCAGCTTTCAATTTGGCATTCTCCCACATTAATATATCAGGTTCTTTCTGTCCTGAACATTGGATGTGAAAATTCTGGTAATTTTTTCCAAAACAAGCTAAAACAATATTCTCTCCAATGTGAATTGATGAAATTCAATAGGTAGAGTTATTGTCTACATGGAGAGAACTAGACTGTTCCTTCCCATCATGTAGGTGTTAAAGTTGAAGAGCCTCAGGAAAAAAAAAATAGCCTGAATTCAAGATTATCACATTGAGTACACAAATATTCTAACCTAGGCTCAAAGTCCTGGCACACATAGATGAATCTGTCAATCTTTCTCAATCTATCAATCTTCCAATTGCTCCAACAAACAGTTTTTAAACATTCGATTTCTTTCCATTGTGAATATGAAGAAAAATTTGAATTTCAGTAAAATGTAAACTTCTCACCTGTACCTAGCACAAATTATTCTGTGGAGTCTCAGTTTGGTAACGTACAACCCAAGAAACAAGTGTTCAAGAATTTCATAATGATAAAGTTCCTTGCATTCACTGACAGCACTGGTCTCCTTGTGGAATGTGGTCCTGTATATTTGGTGCAAGAGGCTTTCTTTTATGGATGTCCCATAAATATGGTAATCTGGAAATGGCAGTGGTATTATTTTGAAGTCATCTTCTCCCAGTAAAACAGGAAGTCCACATCTGGTTCTCCTGGCACCAAATAGAGAATAATAGAGAAGCCAATGAATAAGCCAAGCCTCCATCCCCTCTTCCTAGGCCATTTCTGCACTAGCCTGTTATAGTACTATTATTCCACTTTCAACATCCTATGGAATCCTGGGGTTTGCAGTTTAAGGAGGGGGCTCAAAGGCCCCTCCTCAAACTGCAAACCCCAGGGATTCCATGGGATGTTGAAAGTGGAATAATAGCACTACAGTCATCCCTCCACATTCACTAGGGTTAAGGGCATAGGACCCCCCGTGAAAGTGGAGAAACCATGAATAACTCTAGGCCCTCCCAAACCATATTTAACACACACACACAAAGTATGATCACCATATTCAACCCACTGTGGATTCCTTTGAGGCATGAGAGTTCCTTCACAAGGCAGAAATGCCACCTCCACTGCCACCCCACACCATTTTTAATAAGGACTTACAAGCCTCGTTTGCAGTTTCTCAGTCTCACAAGGCTTGCAGTCCCTATTAAAAATGGCATAGGGAGGCAGCAGAATTGACAGTAATAATCTCTAAATAATCAAATCTGCAAAAGTGAAACCGGCAAATGTGGAGGGCTGACTGTATAACAGGCTAGTGCGGAAACGGCCTCAGAATTGGCTGGTGGCAAGTACCATGTCTCTAGCTTCTCCTTGTGTAACACTTTTTGCTTGGTGACAGTGAAGCCAGTGGATGTTCCTTACAGAACAGATTTGATCCTGCATCCTTCAGTTAGTGATCCTTGCATGATGCCAGCTCTTAATGATGGCTCTCCCTTTGACATAATTTCTGATGTGGAAACATTAAGGGACAAAATAGGAAACTAGCAATGACAACAGCAAGAACAAAATTCACTTTCAAACTCTCTGAAGGAAATGTGACATCATGTGGCATGAAGTCAAGAGTTTACCACTTCATCATATTGGTGCCTGATAAAGATAAAAGGCAGGCTATCACCATGTTTTAAATTCAACTGACATCACAACTGTAGTCTTTACACACACACACACACACACATATACAGCTTCCCATGCCTGAACTGGTGTTTGAAGATTTCAAATATTGCCATCAGAAGAGAATACTGACCAGGTCTGATGCAGCTGGGTCATGAGGCCAGACTGATTACAGATAGGCTGAAACGGAGGAGGGAATCATGGATGGGTGGAGGATGAATTTAGCCTTTTAGTAATTAATATTAGTAACATGCATCCTTTTCATCCCAGTCCAGCAGCAATGTGGGGTACGAGTGGAATGACATGTAGAGTAAGCGTTCCAGGACCCACTGTCCTAAAGGACAAAAGCATTAATAAAAATAGAACATAAAAAAATGCACAAGGCACAAGAGAAGGAAAACAAGGCTCACCAGTTCCCAGCCTTCCTTTCTTTATTGTTTTTTTCCCTTTAAGTGCCTATATGTGTGTATGTATGTGTGATGAAAGATCTCATAGCCTATGACAAAGGTCTCTGTTCTTTGCCTCGCAGGTAGAACTTCACAGCCATTTTGCTATAGAATAGTTGCACCAGTACATACCCCTCAACTACTTCCACCCTTTACGAACCAGCTTACATGTTCTGTGCAAAATACAATAAACTATGTCTTTTTCCTGAATGTGCCACTCCTCTTTCTTTCTGTAGGTCTCTGAAAGGTAACAGAGCACTTTCATTGATCTTCCCCTTTGTCAGTCTTTTTCCTTTTGTTTGCTTTGTTCTCTCTGAATGATGATGCCAGTAAGGATTAGCTGCTTTTGAGGCACCTGATATGCAGGGCTTGGCTAATGGTGCCATTAATATTGTCATCCCCACTGGCTAGCAAAGGTGAAACTCTGTTGTACGTGTACATTCTTGTAGAGAAAGGTCAGAAAGCAGTCTATTATTCACCGTCCTTGATCCTAGGGAGCAGACTGGTAAGCAAAGTTCTCTACTTGATTTATTTGTAAAAGGGCAAAGGGGACTTTCAAGTTACAAGCATCAGTTCCACGTAAATCTCAGTGTGAAACTCATGTTGTATATACATTCAGAAAATAAACAGCAAACACACTTTTAAGGCACACAGCGAATGCAATCAGCAATCATTTCGGTCAAGGAGGTGCCCTCTTCCATTGTTGTGTGCCTTCAAGTAATTTCTGACTTATGCTGACCCTAAGGCAAACCTATCACAGGGGGTTCTTGGCAGAATTTGTTCAGAGGGGGTTTGCCCTTGTCTTTCTCTGAGAGTGAGAGAGTGTGACCTGCCCAGGGCTACTCAGTAGGTTTCCATAGTTGAGTGGGGTTTTTAACCTTGGTCTCCAGAGTCATAGTCCAGCATACCATGTTGACTCTCCTATTCTATAGTAAATGGTAAATTTGATGGTAAATTTCTTAATAAAGCTGGGTGGTTTCCATTGGGTTTTACTCTTCTCTTTCGGGTTGATATCACAAAGACATACAATATATTTGGGCCACGCTATATATTTATCTTTTATATAATGAAATCTTTTGCATGACTTCCCTGTCCCCAGTTTCAATATCGTAATTGTTGAAAAATGTTCTCAGCTTCCAACATGTGTAGGTATACACTCTCCATCAGCTCTACAGTCACAAATAGCTATGTTGGATGTTCTGAAACAATAGTTTACTTCAAACAGTGTAACAGTAATTATTTATGAATTTGCACCATCTGTTAGTCAAAGTTTATCGGTGTGCAAAACATTTCTGGCAAATATCTATACAAAAGTATTTTACATGCCACATATACTGCAAATTCACAGAATCTATTTATGGATGGATAGATAGACGGACAAATTGATACAGATCCTTATATGGATCCAAGATCTCTTTGATGGCATTATGCCCTTAGACTTAAATCTGTCTCCTCTCAAAAGAATCATGTCATTATTTAACATAAGTTTTAATTACATTAAAAAAATTAAAATGTCTCTTTATGGAAAAGAAAATACTTACATGCTTACATCAATGTGGAATTAAGAATAAAATCTTTTCCACATTTCCAAACTTGTAACAGAATTATTATATGCATATAACAGCATTCATTTTCCTTAGCAATATTATGAATGGGACTGCAAAAAAAAATGACAATGCAAATTGTCATTGTGGTACTGATAACAATTGGTGGTGGTGGTGGTAGTTGCTAATTTGCTTACTTTGCATCTTCATCAATTCCACCATGACATAGATTAAGGCTATTTCCGCATGGCATTGCAGTCCAGTTATGGGGACAGGATGGCAGCAGTCTGCAGGTCATGCTTTCACACAATGTCGTCATGGTCCTGCTGCCATCCTGTCCCCATGCGTCACGATTGCGGGATATTAAATGATTAAATCTGTTAAGAACCCATGATTGCGCAACACTTCCATACTTACCTGTCATGCGGAAGGGCAGGAAGCATGATGGCAGCACTTCCTTCCACAGCACAGCATGGGAAAGAGCCCAGCTGTGCTGCGGAAGGCAGATGCATGTTACTTGGACTTCATTCTGCAGGAAGCAAGTCAGGTGCAGAGGGGAGGATTCCTTTTGTGCTCCCTTCCCAGCAAGAGCACAGACAGAAATGCAGTAAGATGACACAGGAGAGTGTCAACATGTGGAAATGGTGCAAGTCTACTGGGAACCTAAACTGATCTCTTGTTGTGTTTATGTTATTTACTGTGAATGCTTGGAACAAAATGGGGCATATACATACATACATATATATATATATATATATATATATATAATCAAAATCAAAATCAAGGATACTGTTGACATAACCTTTCTGCCTTTCTATTGACTTCTCCAAACATTTGGAATTGCACAGGCTCAGTTTTTGAAAGATGATATTTAATGTTTCTTCCTCTGAATAGGAAGGCAGATAGATATGGAACTATAGAAGAAAAATGATGACAAGAGCAATGATTTATAAGAAATAAAAGATGCTTAAGAATCGATAGGAGCTGCGTCAAGATGACTTGGCAACCATATCACTCATATGATCCCTGTGAAAGTTGTAATTGACCTACATCAATGAATGAAGCTTTTCAATCAAAGTATTGCTATAAAGATTAACCATCTGGGGAGGCTTCTAGAATTATATTTGGACAAAACTAAATAGAATATAGATTTCTGAACGTGGAGAAGAAGGAAACAAAACACTTTTTTTTTCCTTCAAGGAAGTTGTCTTTGTACTTTCAGACCTTACTTACAGAAATACAACATACTACGGTCTTCCTCTTCCTCCACAGCTATAAGGATTGCAGGGCACTAAGTGCAACCTCATCCGCTAATTTCAGGCCTGGAACATTTACACTGTCCACAAATGGTTGCAGCTAAATATCTATCAAGAGACATTGCCCAAAAATCTTTAGTTGCAAACAGACCAGACTTGTCCATGTAGCATATGTCAAATGAGGGCCTTTTTAATTGCTGTTGAATTCTAGTGCCCTTTAATATTGTTTCTTCACTCAAGGGCAGAGCTTGAAAGAAATGTATTACAAACAACACATTTCTTGGAGAGTAATGGGAGGAAATGATAGCAATTTTTGTTTTCAGAAGTGTGGATAGTGGTGTAACAAAGATCATTTATGCATTACTTCTTAAACACTGCTTTTGGCGGGGTCATTCAGGGTGATTTTGGGCCATTTTTAAAAAAATTCAAGTGTATTTTTAACAACAAAATGTACAAACTTAAGAGAAGACAAAACTTCTCTGAATAAATCTTACCAGGAAAAGCCTGTGACATGGTCCCCATAAGTAAGTGTCAATTTAAAAACATGCAGCACCAAAAAAATTAAAAAGCAATACATTAGCAAAGTGTTATTAATGTGCTATTCTTTTAAATGCAGCATAACAAACAATATAATTGAGTTCCTTTTTCAAAATAATGAGCTGTAGGTAGTGAAGTACTTTTTGAAGTAAATAAATAACACTCCAAGTTGTGTTCAAGTAGATATTATTCCCCACCAGCCACTTCCAAACATAACTAGTCAACTCTGCTGAACAAGGAACAAAAGCAGATCTGGTCACCAAAACAAACTGGGGAGGGGGGCTAAGTTAGTTCCAACTAGAGAACACGTTTTAATCAATGAAAATTTGGTAAGTCAAACGCTTACAGAAGCTCAATTGATTTCGTGGACCTACCCTAGTTGAGACTCACAATTGCATTTTAGTGTTGGCCTTTAAGGGCATCCAGATTTTATTAGCTGTTATCCTAACAAACTATATATGGTTATGAAAATAAATGAGATAAGGTTGGTAAAACACTTCGTTTCCTAAAAATTAACATGTGCAATTACAGTAGGGTTAGACCAAAGGATTTAGCACTCAATACATAATAAATGAGAAGCTATTGAGAAGGGAGAGATAATTATTAAAATGTTCAAAAGAGAAGTTCAAGGCTTTCAGCTTCATAGAAGTGCTTTATCCACTGTATCTGAAAGATAGAAACTGTAACAATTGTAACCTCTGATCCTGGCATACTCTAACAAATGAGCAGTCATAAAGAGCAGCAGAAGAATAGGACTTAAGCAAACAATGCTGCCAAACTTGACCAGGTTCATTACAAAGGATCAATTTTCTGTTCTCCTTCAACCCTAACACCACCAGTGCTTGTGAAGCTTTAAAAAGCATTCATTTTTATTCCTTTTAGGATTATTCATAGAATCTTGAACTCTGTGTGAGAACCAAAATGTGGCATGACACCGACAAGTACTCTGGATCGTTTATATTCACATCTCAAAACTCTTGAGTATTAGATGCTGGGAACAAACAACAACAAGGTGACTATCACCAATTTCCCCTGCATTTGATCTCCCCAGGGGATCTGATTGGTCACTGCGGGTAAACCAACATTAACTTTTTTCTTTCTTCCTTAGATTTCTGTCCTAGTTTTGGATGTTAAAGGGTGACATAAAAAAGACCAGACTAAAACATGTATGGTGAACATCAGTAGAACAGCAAAGCATGAGATTTTTTTTAAACAACTAAGATAGCCTGAAAACCATGAAAAAAAAAATTAAAATTAATTTTTTTAAAAAAAAGGCTAGGATGAACAGGATGGATTTCTTTACTTTGACTCAGTATCACTGAAATTTTACATCCTTGTTCTTTTTTCTTACTTTTTAATAAGTGTGTTCTAAAACTTCCTTCTCTCCCTTGACTTAGCCAATTGACGCAATAATTTGCATGTAGCCGGATGTTTCTTTCACTGATCTAAATCTATTTATGTTTTTATTTAAAATATTTCTGTATTGCTTCTGAGCAAATAAGGGCTTCTGAGGTGATGAACAAATAAAAACCAATTAAAATACAAAGATAAAAATGTTTTAAAACACATTAAAACACTTTTTAAAAACTCCTAAAAGCAGTCTAAAAACAATCCTTGAATCCAGTTTTAAAATAATTAAAACAGCAACTTGAAACACTGAATGCCATGAGGAATAGCATTGATTTGGCTGCCAACTGGAAGCTTAAAAGAGATGGAGCCAGCCTGACTCCCTTGGGTAGGGAGTTCTCCAGTTGAGACACTGCTACAGAAAAGGACCTTTTAAGTGTACCCACCAACCCAGCTTTACAAGGTGTTGTGAATGCAACAGAACCTCCTCTGAAGATCTCAAATTTCTGCAGGCTCATATGAGAGGATTCAGTCTTTCACATATCCTGACTCCAGCACCCTTTTTGCATTCATTCTTTCTCGCGCGAGCGTCCCTTGAGTGCCGCGCAAATGGGAGCGTCGCACTGCACAACGCACCCCCACTTGCGCGGAGCTTACGAGGCTGACACGGCACCCCAGCATATTTTTTTATTTTCGGCTTGAAGCCGAAAATCACCTGCGCTCACGCAACGCTCACGGCACCCATGCGCACTTACCTGCTGTGCGGAGCGTCGCAAGGCGGCCGGGTCGTGCTTCCTTCCCCCATGGAGCCTACAGCTCCCATGGTGCCCTGCGGAAGGAAGGAAGGGGCGCTAGTGCGACAGATGCGCCAGCAGGAAGCCCCTGCGGAAGGAACGAGGGGGAAGCGGCGGTGTCCCGGAGGAGGCTTCTCGCGTGAGATGCCCTCCCCCCTTGCGCAAAAAGGTACAGTGCAAAAAGGGCCCAGGTTGTTTAGGGCTTTGTAGATAAACACCAACATCTTGAATTGATCTTGGAAGCAAACTGGAAGCCAGTGCAGTTCTTGCAAGACTGAGATTATATAGTCTCTTGCACACCTGACACTAGTCAGTCTACTGCATTTGGCATTAGCTGCACCTTCCAAACACTTTTCAAGGGCAGCCCCACATACAGCACATTGCAATAGCCTAATTGGGAAGTAACTAAGACATAAGCAACTGTGGCCAGATCTGCCTTTCCTAATAAAGGACACAGCTGGTGCACCAGCCAAAGCTGGGCAGAGGTGCCCTTGGCCACTGCAGCAACTTGGCTTTCCAGGAGCAGTGCCCCCAAGCTCTTCCAGAGGGAATGCAAATCCACCCAGAACAGAGTATGATCCCTGTCCTAGGTTAGATTTCCTAATGAGCAACACACCATGAAGTTAACTAACAAGTGATTGTTTCCTAGGTCAAAATCATATGCCCTGTACGCTGTAGCATTCCTTACTATTTGCTGTGCTGACCAGCACTGCTGGGAGTTATAGTCCAGCAAAAGGCACGAGATTCCAAGAAAATATTTTGTATTCCACCAACTCAATCTGCATCACTAAGGATTGAGATTGTATTTACTGTGTTAATTTTATGGATGCATGTACTCATCAAACAGGTTTCATGCATACATTTGCTATCTAAAGGCCAAATTATAGATTAAAACATACTGCTGTCCAGAATGCCCCTTCAGCATAACTGTAAGTTTTATGGATTTTTTTTCTGATTTACACCCTTTTACACTTGTAATTTCATAAACTATATCCAAGACATAGCTTCAAATTATCAGAGTAAACTTCCTGTGAGTTTGGCCTTAAATCAGACCTGAAATTTTAAAAAGCAAAGAAAACCATTTTGACATTATTAATTTTATTCATGCCTTGTGTCTTGGGCCCTTTCCGCATCTTACCTTCTTCCAGCGCTTGGGTGAGGGGAATTCAAGAGCAGCCTCCAGAGAGAAGCTCTCGCGTCCAGGGTCCTTTGGCTCTGCACGAGCTGCCTGTTAGCACGAGAGCCCCGCCTCTTCCTTCCGCAGTTTCCCTGGGAGTTTCCCAGGCTGCGCTGGGGCAGGAAGCGCGACTGGCTCGGCTCTGGAGGCTCCACACGCCAGGTAAGCGTGCGTGGGGCCTGGGAGCAATGCACGATCGTGCACCATTTTCAGCTTCTAGCCGAAAATGAAAAGGTGTGCGATCGGTGCCTGCCAGCCCCTGGAATGTTGTGTGATTGTCAGTGCATCATGCAGATCGCTCCTCACAATCACACGATGCTCCAGGTGCCCTTTCACATGGAAAATGCCATGTGAAAAGGGCCTTAGTTGTGTTTCTTTAAATGAAGAGTGGTCTAAAATAATTTTAATAAATTATTAGAAAGATTAATGGATCCAGATATTTATCACAGGCATTAATAACACAAACAAAGGATTGTGTTTCTAGCACATAATGCAGCCAGAATCATTTGATCTTTCTTGAGTAAGGCACAGGAAAAAATGGCACTTTCGGAAATTTTAGAAGCACAGATTTAAGGAACTATGTCTTCACTATTTTAATCACCAGAGCTGTGCCAAGATTACTAACCTTATTATGTTTTTACTTTCATGAGTCTCAAAAGAGCACTTCCCATACTTGCTGGCAACAAATTTGTGTTGTTTCTTGTTACCTTTGTAAGATTTTGCCTGCATTGCTTTTCCTCCTCTCAACAATGTCTTCATTTTATTTTCCTCTTCCACTTTTTAATCTAATTAGCTAGACAAACCCATGATTTTGTCATTATTGTGTTACTTCATGTGATAAATAACATCATGGGCACCCTGTAAGGAAGTGAACTGCCTTACACAAAAAGCAAAAGTCGAACAGAATGAAGAAGAAAGAGAAAGAAACAGAAACCAACAAAGAGGTGTGGAGAAGTAGGAAGTGAAAGAAGATGAGGGAATGCAATGTGTTGGTGCTAATGTAGAAGAAATCAAGAAAATTTAGAGAATATCTTAACAAAGAGGGAGTGAAAGGTAATTCAGGCTAAAATCTTGAACAGATTTATGAGGTGTAAGCCCCCTTAAATTCAGTGGGACATACTTCTGAGCGAGTCATATCTGTGCTGAATCTGAATGTGTTGCAGTATTTGAGTAAGGACCTCTATGTCTGAAAATCAAATAGACATATGACCACCTTTACAGTAGCAGTCTTTCTTCAAACCCCACCTGCTCTTTCGAAAATTTTGTGAATTTGTGATAAATACGTAATTTTAAATTGGGCAAAAATGCATCAGTAAGATAACTGATAATGGTGTACTGCAAAGCAGACATTAATACTTTAGCCAAAAAGAAACTGTTAGTAATAAGTCTTAATAAAGATCATTGCAGTGAAAAACAGTTAAAGGAAAGTAGGTTCTTTTGTTAGAGGTAGCAATTTAGGAAATACAGACACTTTACTTATCCTGCAGCTTACATAATAGCACTGTCATCTTCTGCTTCTATTTCTGGCAATTCTTGATTTCTAAGAAAATTATAAAAAATAAAAGGAGAATTCATTCATTATCAGCATGGTATAACGATGGAGGTTCTAGGGGCACGAATAAACACTGTTTGTCTTGTTCATCCTAGCTTTTGTCCAAATTTATGAAATAGTTTATCAGTGAAGAGTCTCTACATTCTGTTCCAGTCTACCAACCTAGGAAAATTGCCTCTCCTTTCATTATAGTTGGTTGAAAGACCTTTTCTAAATAAAGGAACATTAGATACTCCAGCACTACAGGTTAGGCATCCAGAAGGGTTTGAGAAAGTATGTGAACTGTAGGATCAATTGTTCTTAACACTTTCTAACCCAATGGAAATTTAATGAGGCTCTTGGTCTTCTAGCTGTTGTTATCTGTGCCAAACCACTGTTAACTGCAAATTGTCTTTCCAATTTACTATTCCATTTTCAGAAGTGGAGAAACCAAACTATTCTCCTTCCCTTATCCAGGTGAAACCTAACCTACACATTGCCTGATGGTGTCTCAACTGAATGTCTTCAAGTCAGGTCTCTCCCCGCAACCTCTGCAATAGTTTTGGTGCCATCTTGCCTGATTATAGGATCTGGAGATCTCAAAACTTATGTGTATTTTTGTTTCCCCTTGGTTGGCCAAATATGAACAAAGCCCACAACAACAATCATTTTTTGTAACAGTCCATAGACCCAATAAGCTTAAATTAACAATGTGTAAGATAAAAACCACAAAGACCAAATGAGAGGACAGCCTCTGAAACTGTCAAATCATGCAGGCAGAACTCATTTCAGAGGTCTTTTACAAATGGGGAAGTTAACTGTTCTCTAATCCTGACAGCCTCAGACAAAAACTTGGCAACAACCAAGGTCACACTGGGATTCTTATCTTCTAATAGGAATTTGACATAAAATTGGGCTAATTGTCCCGGTAGATTAGCCAATAATGGATTAATCATATGTTATCAAACCTGCTTATACAATCCACAGAACAAAAGAATGTGCTTCGTGGATTCTTCTTCCCGAATATTTGCACGGACATAATCTTGCAGTGTTAAGGGATACCAGCAAGTCTGCCTCCGAACATTTTGGAGGGAGAAACACTAAATCTGGCCTTTGTAAAAAGTGTATGATATTTAATGCCAAATTATTTAAATACTGAGCTATGTGAAAATGACCAGCATATTCTGTACTCAGGGAGCTGGGTTAGCAGGATGAGTACGAATGAGCCAAAGGTCACAGAAAGCAATATCCCACAGTCTTTGTTTTACCAGTTTGGAAGCAGTGTCATAACCTATATAGAAAGGATATTTGACAATATTTGAAAATGATGTTAAAATATCATGTTTCTCAAGTATCAAGAAACCTGAACTCATACCAAGTATCAAGAAACCCTGAGAAAAATCCTGAACTCATGAGAATCTCCACTGTTTTGGACTCATGCTACACAAAATTCACATGTGGCTGCTTTGCACAGAAAAGTGTTTTCTTCCTGGGTAACTGCTTTTTTCTGTGCAGAAAGTAGTATTTTAACATAAACATTATTTTATGGACAGAAAGAGCTACTTCCTGCACAGAAAGTGCTGTTTTGTGTATAAAACTACCACATGTGACTTTTGTGCAGACTTAAGTTCCCAACTGTGAACAGGCTTCAAAAAATGTGTGTGTGTGTGTGTGTGTGTGTGTGTGTGTGTGTGTTTAGGTCTTTTTCCCAGTGGGAAGAACATTATTAAAATTACTCTTGGTTTTCTTGAAGAAGAAAATTAATGACAGATTGAAGGTAGTGTCTACCTTTAAAAGATGGAGTTTCAGTGCAGTCCTACCTCAGAGATGCACTTGCTGTAATGAGTTAGGAATGAGCAAAAGGCTCTTATGCTGCTGAACGGCCCTATTGCCAAATGCACTGCCTTTATGCTGGCAGAAACCTCTTCTGTGGCTAGTCAGGAAGATCAGATGGCAGAAGGCTCTATTGTCCCACATAATCTGTTAGAAGAGAGAGAAAAGGTCCAAAGCACAGGAGGAATGCAGTTACACTAGATTCAGATGTCTCCCCACTGACAGACATAGCCACTGTGGTGGTAGACAGTTGGGCTAGGGCCAGAGTAGCTTCAAGTGATTTCCAAAATTGGTAGTGTGAGAGGAATTTGGATTCAACACAGCATTAGTTGGACTAGTGTCAGGTCAGCAGGTCCTTAGACATCTTGGTGAGCTGAGATTTCACACCTTGCCTGCGGAGTTTGGAGCAAGAGCCTACAGCACTTCGATCTGCAGTTAGGAATATCATGCCTGAATTGGGCACCTCATTGAAGCTGATCAGGGGAATGTTGTGAAAAGTAGAGAAAAATAATATGCCAAACATACAGGTATCAAAACTGGAATGTAAATTATTATTTGTTTAAACATAGGAGATGGCAGATTCAATATGCTAACTGGAGTAAACTATTAATTAACTAGTAAAACACAGCCTCATTAATAAGTGAATGAATGAACACTGGAAATCTACAAAATAGTGTCTCCTCAGAAGTAAGGCACTAAATTAGTTCAGTGGGATCTACTTCCAGATAAGCAGCTATGGTTGTTGAAATCTTAATTACCAGTACAGCCTGGATGAATCAATAGGACTAAGAATAACAATGACCCATTTTAGTTTTTAAGGCTATATTTACTGTGGCTGGGGATGAAAGGAGAAATATAAGTTGGGCTTATTTTCTAAGCCTGTATGGTAATGATATTTTCTATCATTCATCCTTAAATATGGAGACAAGTGTGCATATTGATATTTTAGGTTGTACTAACCTTTATTCAGACTGAATTGGTTCCCAATTGTTATTTTATTTGTAGGAGAATCTCTTAAAAAAGTTGTGCTGGAAATACTTCTGATTGTAGAGGTGGAAGGATAATGATCTTTGCCTGTTCGCTCTTTCCATTTGTAGTCTTCAAAACTTCCTTCCCCTCTGTTCTTCTCAGTCTGCTCCTCCAGGCTTCTGGAGACACGGGAGCACCACAGTGGGAGGGGAGAAATGGAAAAGATAGCTGCCTCTCCTATTCCATCAGTGGAAAATCATCTCTATCTTAACATCTTCTTGCTTATGGGTGCCTTTCCATCTGCGAGAGGCATTTGCTGGATCCAACCTATTGAATCAAATAATTGGTTAAAAGGAAAATGATTAATCAATTAAAAATTTTGTAATTAGCTGTCAGCTTCCATTTCCTGATATTTATTTGGTTTTTACATTGATGGAGTACTCTTATGGAAACTTAATTGCAGATTAATGGGGCAGTCTGTGAACCTATATATGCTTTGTAAACCTATGTATTTATGAATATGTCTACATAATTTCCAGGAAAGGAGGTTTCCTTCAGAGAGAACATGTTTTTGTCCCCACAAATCCAGGCAGGTTTCCTTTGAACATTGAGGCCCTTTCTGCACCTTACCTTTTTCCGGCGCTGGGGTGAGGGGATCGTGTGAGCAGCCTCCAGCAAGAGGCTGTCGCGTCCCTGATGCTTCAGCTCTGCACAAACTGCCTGCTCATGCGAGAGCCCCTCTTCTTCCTTCCGCAGTGCAGCCTGGGACTTTGCGCTGGGGCAGGAAGCATGACTGGCGTGGCTCTGGAGGCTCCACACACCAGTTAAGTGTGCAGGTGGCCCGGAAGCAATGTGCGATCTCGCACCATTTTCGGCTTCCAGCCAAAAATGAAAAGATGCACGATGGCTGCATACTGGCCCCTGAAGCGTTGCGCGATTGTGAGTGTGTCTTGCAGATCGCTCCTAACAATCGTGCGATGCTCCAGACACCCTTTCACATGGAAAATGCCATGTGGAAAGGGCCTGAGTTCCATTCTGTTGTCTGAATGATTGGGGTGTGCCACCGTGGCAGAAGTCCTTCTGCTATTTTTCATGGGCATGATGGCCCATATCATGGTGTGATGACAATATACTTTGGATAAGACCGTATACGTACCACATATTGAAGAAAAAGTGACTACAACATGATAATGAGCATGTTGCCTTAATCAGAATTTTTAAAAAATACCTGTAGTCAATTTATTTTCATCATTAAAGAACTAATTGCATATTCATGGGCGAGACCTGCTAGCAGCCAAAGAACCACAAGACACACAGATGTGGGAAGATGAAGGCCACAACTTTATTTGATTACACCTTTTACAGGGTTGGCATGTGCAAGGGTCTGGATCCAGGCACTGACCAACCTGACTGTTGACCAATGAGGTCAACCATCTGGCCTCAGCTGGAAGCAGAGTGGTGGCAGGTGCCAACACCACCCACTGACCAAGAGTGCAGGGGGTGCGTGCACCTCCCAAGCTGTGCATGCCAGCCACCACCCCAGCACCCCTTGCATTCCACAAGAGGACTTCATAGTAACACTGCTCCAAAGCACTGGTAGCGCAAATCTGGATCTAGGACCCATGCCAACTGCCTAAAAGTGTGACAGACAAAAGTGTGACAGACAACTTTTTCTTTTAATTGCATGACATGACATGACATGACATGACATGACATGACATGACATGACATGCAGTTACAACAAGAAACAGTCCAGTGCAACATAATATTAGGATATTGTTTTTTATTATTTTATTGTTATACATAGCAAGGCCTCACCAAGTTTGATCTTGTATTTTCCACGTTCAGAACTGCTACAGATTACAAATAGAAGAGATATTCCCATTTCTGTAGACAGTTATTTTAGCAGCAAGTACAAGGACCAACATGGTTGGATTAAGCTGACTGTCTGCAAGTAGGAAGGGACTTTATTGTGACAAACTAATTAGGTTACAATCTTATGGTGAACTCAAGAGTCAAATATCACCCTTTCTGATGTGACATGCAATGAAAAACTGAGACAAATCTAATTAGCTCATCTAATAGAAAGAGTCATCTCAAGAAAATGCTATTTTATATGTCTTGTTTTGTTGACCTCGGAGGTCTTCTGGAATCAGGAATAATTGTGTGTGTGTGTGTGTGTGTGTGTGTGTGTGTGTGTGTGTGTGTTTAAATCAAGACATTGTCTAGAAAAGAGCTTTGTAACATAAGTTTTGGGGTATAACAGCATTTGTTAAACTTCTCTAGGAAGAGAAAAATATGACCAAAACCAAAATCTGCAGTATGAGTGCTCCTGTTAAGGTTCAAACCAGCCAGCTGTGCCCTCTTTATACCATACCATCCCCCTCTTCCCCTTTCCCATAGATACTTAGGCCATTTCTGCACTAGACTGTTATAGTGCTCTTATTCCACTTTCAACATCCTATGGAATTCTGGGGTTTGCAGTTTAGGGAGGGGCCGGCCCTGAAACTGCAAACCCCAGGATTCCATAGGATGTTGCAAGTGGAATCATAGCGCTATAACAGTCTAGTGCAGAAATGGCCTTAGTATTCTGCAGCTAGTGAGAATGCTGAGTCCTCATTATATGTCACTCTTGTTTTTCTGTGGTCCTGTTTGGAGTATGGTCCTTTCAAGCACTAGTAAGATTGGTTCAGAGGCAGTTACCTATAAATAAAAACCCCTATTACAGTTTTATTTTATATTTTAATCCTGTTTTGTTTAGCTGCCTGAGTTTATCAACTAGAAAGCCATGGCTTTGCTCCATGTCTTATCATCACAGAAAAGAAGTATTTCCCATGATTTGAGATTTCTAAGATTAAGTAATTATATATATTTTTTAAAAATCCCTTGACAACTCTATACTTTCAGTTGACTTTACTAAACTAAAAGGGATTGATTTGTCCCACTCTGGATCATGGCTGTATCTGTCTGGAACAGATCGATCCATACCAATTAGATTGGTTTGGTGATGTGGATATCAAACTGCTAATAAAAGAAGGCCAGATAGTGTGACTCAAAATGTTGCAAAGTCAGTCATTAAAAAAAGAGGGGGAGAGGTAAAGAGGGGAGGGGGGTGGGAAAGAGGCAAGATGGAATTTGCTAATTGCAGCTTTAGCCTTCCAGTTTGGGAGGAATCTCATCAGTGCCCTCCCATTAGAGTGCCTGGGGAGGAGAGATTGTGTCTTCTGAGCAATTACTAGTTCTTTTTTAGGTGCAGCATTGTTTGTTTGTTTGTTTTCTTTTTAACAGAGACAGCATGGTGTAGTGGTTTGAGTGTCTGTCTAGGATACTGAGAGATCAGGGTTCAAATCCCTGCTTGACCATGGAAACCTAGTGGGTGACCTTAGGCAAGGCATACTCTCTCAGCCTCAGAGGAAAGCAACAGCAAATTCTACCAAGAAAATCCCATGACAGGTTTGCCTTAGGATCTCCATAAGTCAGAAATGATTTGAAGGCACAGAACAACAATAGCAATAACAAAAATAGACATTTTTTAAAAATTCCTTTGTCTATAGCCCTTTCTACACGACGCTGGTCAATCGGTTTGTGCCGTTTCTTACTGGATTTTCTGGACTCGAAACAAGGCAGACTTTCCCTCATTTCCTTCCACACAGGTACTGTGTATGTTCCATTCTGATTCAAAGGAGTGCGAGCTCATGAATCCACACTGCCTCCACCGTGGCCATTTCCACTACTCCCTTCACCCCGCCCCATTGGCTGTGACTGGCCCTTTTTTTTTTTTTTGCATGGTTTAGTACGTCATTGCGTATGTGCGTAAGTCCATACTACCCCCTGGCCCCGTCCATGCACCCTCCCCTGACCACCAATTCGCATTGGCGCAAATGTACATGTCTGCACCACTGTGAAAATACGAATCAGATCAATATGGAAAATTGGAAAACCAATTTCTTCCGGTTTTCAAATAGTGTGCTTTACTTCCACATGGAGGCGCATTTAGTCGGAATTAGGTGCGGAATGAAGGTAAATAAACCGAACCTAGTCCACTTCAATGTGCAGAAGACCTCCGTGGCAAGACACATTGGCCCGCCTTAATAACCACGTGCGGAAAGGGCCTAAGTTTACTAACATTTTTCTATAACTTGTGTTTCTCCTTCCTTGTCCCTACAAGTAACCAACCTTAAGTCAATATCCCACTGCAAAGTTTTTGCAGAGCAGAATAAATTCATGCAGTAAGAAATATTTTCACTTCACATTGAATATTGAATCACGAAGATGATGCAACTTGACAGTGTTTTCTCAGAAATTGTGTTATGAGCAGTGATAGTCCAATACAAGGATCATGGGAGGCATAACTAATCCAGAAGCTGGTGCAATAATACAACTCTTTTGTTGAATACAACAGTCCTTAGATCTTTATCTAGTAGACATGGCAGCATAACCTCCAACATCTCACAGATGAAAACCGGGACACATGCACCCAAAGAATATCAGAGTGGTTAAGATGGCAGAAGTTATGAATGAGGAAGAACACAAAAGCTAGGAGAGGCTGCAGCAGTTTGATTTTGTCTGAGCTTATGGAACGGGCAGATTCCCCACCCACCGACCCACGCACCCATCTTCTCCTCCTTGCTGAGTTAATTGAATGCAAACTACTTTTGCAGTTTGCAACAAGTAAAGAGAAGTAAGCTGAAGACAAAGGGTGAAAGTGGGAGAGGGAGACAGAAGCTGTGACATATTAAAAGCAGCTGTAAAAGAGGACTCATAGGACAGTTCGAGAATATGTGGCAAGGCAGATTGTTGTTATAGCCCTCACTTTTGCTACAGTGATGCAAGGCATTTCCTCAGTCACCACAACCAAAGTAACCAGTAGGCTGAGGTTGCTAGTCGCACTGAAGGAGGCACAACAGGACTACTGCCTCTTGTGACAATTAACTGGTTATTAGAAACCCATACATACAGCAATGACTTTGTAATTTAAAAAAAAAGTTTAAGGTTTTTAAAATGTGTGTGTTTTTACACACATGCACTGTGATTATGAATAACATTTAAATTATTAAGCAATCTTAGCAGTGTGCAGCTAAGAAAAACCCTGAATTATTTCAATTAATGTGCTCTTTGTATTTTAGAAACAGCACTTAATTTGGGAAAGGAGGATTCCTGGTGCTTAAATGTTTTTGAAAGCAAAAAGGCCCTGTATCCCAATTTTTTTTGTTTTGTTTTTGTTTTCATGGCTGGACAGTCATTAGGCCAAGTGAGATGCAATCTTGAAAAACAGATGTTTGTGGAATGGAGGTGGTGACATAATGCTGGAGGACAACATTGTGTGTGCCATGCAGCCTGCCTTCTGTCCACTAAGCTACACTTCTGCTTTCAGTTGCTAGGGGACTGGGGGAGATGCTGTTGCATTGCTAGTATTGAACAAGATATGTGAAGAAATCTCATCATTTCTGAGACTGAATGCTAGACTGGCAATCCTGGCACAGTGAGAGGTTACCCCAAAGATTTTCCAACCTCATTAAGAGATCTTTCCTGAGGTACCAAATGATGCTGGTACTTTTGTTATTACTGATACAGTTTCCACAATTTGTACAATATCTACTTCGTGCAAAATCCCTTTCTCCTCAGAATACTAGTGTTTACCCTTCCTTCCCTTCCCTCCCTGCTTTGTAAAACTGAGCATGTACACAGAGCCAGCAAAACAGGAAGTACTGATTGATCACCAAAAAAAAAAAAAAAAATCCACCCACTGCTCTTACTTTATCTGTAAGGCAACTGGTATCATGTGTTCCAAAGCTGAACATTTTGCAGAAACACACAAAAACCACATGTAAAAATGGGCAGATTTTGTCCAAAACCAAAAAAAGTTGACCATTTTATGGCAGCATGCTTCCTGGAGAAAATATTTTGAGTTACTTTGTTAGGGTGAGGATAAAACATGGTACACATCCTTGTATTGAACTAAGTTAGGCCCTTTCCGCACCTTACCTTCTTCCGGCACTGGGGTGTGGGGATCATGTGAGGAGCCTCCAGCAAGAGATTGTCATGTCCAGGGTTCTTCGACTCTGCACGAGCTGCCTGCTCGTGCAAGAGCCCCGCCTCTTCCTTCCGCAGCGCAGTCTGGGACCTTCCCAGGCTGCGCTGGGAAGGAAGCACAACTGGCGTGGCTCCGAAGGCTCTGCATGCCAGGTAAGTGTGTGAGGGGCCCAGGAGCAATGCGCGATCACGCACCATTTTCGTCTTCTAGCCGAAAATGAAAAGGTGCGCAATCTGCGCCTGCCGGCCTCTGGAGCATTGCACGATTGTGAGTATATCGTCCAGATCGCTTCTCATAATTGTGCGACACTCCAGGCGCCCTTTCGCATGAAAAATGCCATGCGGAAAGGGCCTTAAACTAGAACTCCATTCAGATTTTATATGTGGGACATGGAGGAGAGGGTGTCATCTTGTCCTTTGCATAGGCAGCAAAGCATCTACTTTTCCGCTTCTTCCTGTGAGGATGAAAGCTAGTTTTATTTAGTCAATACTTAGAAAGGGGCTGGAGCATAGGTTCCTTAGTCTACTCTTCTGAATTACTAGGTCAGATATGACTTGCACGGTTCAGGTTTGAGAGGGCCTCTAGAACTAAATCTAGTCACCTTCATTTTAAATTCAGTCCTCCCTGAAAGATTGGTTTTGATAACACAAATTTAAAATTGTAGAACACTCATGATGCTGGGTCTTTCCTCTGTCCTTGCTTCCTGCTTTTGTCCCTAGTCTCTTTAAATTTGGGAATAAAAAATTGCTACTCTCGTTCTGTACTTTCAGTTTTGCCTCACACATGATAACTTGACTAGTGCACATTATCTGGGTCTTCAGATTTGTTTCTCTATGAAGGATCTAATCCTTTTAACTGTGACAATTTTTTTTCAAAGTGCCATAACTTTGAGGCACTTCAAAAATTGAAATGATTTTTATTCAAAACAAGTTTGGATTAAAAATATTGGAGTGTTATAATGATGTCATAAAATTATTTATCGTGATATCCACATTCAGCTAGAGTTGGTGCTATCTAAATTAATTTTTTTATTATTTTTATTTATTTTGATAATTATGGTTTTTATTAATTTTTTATTATTGTAGATCTTTTCAAAACAATTCTTTCCTTGAAAAATAAAGGAACACATTGTTTCTAAGTCTTCTAATTTTCTCCTGTGCATCTAATCAAATATTTAAATGTTCAGATTTTCTCATCTGATCCTTATTGTTCTCCATGTTTTCCATCTCCATTTTGTGGTTCTTTTACATAACATTTAATATATCTGTTTCTATTATGAAAATGCTATTCAAATCAAATTTTGCTCTCAAGTGTAAATTTTAAGTGCTGCACACTTCCTCCCTGACTCTCACTTCAGCAGGTCTGAGTGATGGCAAGGAAATGGCACTCATGAGAGCTAAATAAATTATATAATTCAAGGTGAAATCAACAGAAAATGAGTTATTTTTTAGTTGTAAGCTAGTAGGCTAAGTCCTTCAAAAAAGTCATAATTTATAAAATGTGCTTTATATAAACTGTTTTGATATTGCTAAATATCTTTATTAAGCAGAGCTCTGTGAAAGGGTACTGTGCATGCTTATATCAGAAAACATGCAATAATTGACAATATTGAAAAAATATTTTTCCTCCATCTGCATGAGAAAAAAAATGTCAAAATTTTCCCAGCCATTGGGGTTTTGCATATTGAAGCTCCAATGCAAGAATGGGAAACCTGTGGCCTGCAGGGCATGTTTGAGCCATGGTGTCATCCGTCTAGTTTCTGAAGAAGAAAGCTTTTATCTTGCTGATTTTTTAATACCTTATTACCTAACTGCAGTACGAGGTACTCTGATTCCAGCTCCCACCTGAAAGTATTGATCCTGCTGTCCATCAAGACTGTTGCTCTTGGTCTGTCCTTTCCAGCTTCAGAACCCTGAGAGCCACCATTTTTACTTATTTCACCTGCTTGCTTACCGCTCCCCCTAAGATTGTTCCTTCACAGCTCCTCCTCTGTGGGTTTTTTCCCCTGTTGCTTCTCTTCACCAATAAAAGTGATTGCCCCTACTAGAACAGAAAGAGACAGAGGTTACAACCCAAGTATTTTTCAATTGTATGCAGCACAGCCACCAAGAAACTAGCTCTTTGTTGGGAAGGAACTTGCAAGACTTTGATTTTCTCAGTCTTGTATATGTGAGGAAATCAAATGGCAGTCAAGAAAGGAGATGGGAGCAGGAGCAGCAACATGCTGAGTTTCCGGGGTTGTTTACTGTAGGCTAAAGAGCTCTCTGGCTGAGGAATCTAAAGGCTCTTCCCTAAACTACAAACACCAGGATTCCATACGATGTTGAAAGTGGAATAATAGGACTATAGCAGTGTAGTGTGGAAATGGCCTATGATAATTCTCCCTTATATAGCACTTGTGATTTAGCAGGGGCCTTTTCTTTTCCTGCCTCTTGAAATCCCTTCCTTCTTTCCCCTGACCAGAAATTCAAGGCTACTGCCCTACATATTTGAAGCCCTGAAAGAGTCACTCTTGTTAGTTTGGGGATACTTGGCAACATTTTGTTTTGGATAATTACGTTAACTGCCACATATCTGGATCTCCTTTCCGCAAAAGTGGTTATGCATTTATGTGCACCCCTAATGTGAAATTTTATGTACACAATCAGTTGCATGCAGTCAAAATGCCAGTTTTAAAGGCAGGCAGGGTGTTCTGCAGGTGCTTTATACACTGCATTGCAAGCATTTATATTTGTTCAAAGCTTTTGATTGGTAAATGAACCTGCTATATTGTATAGCCTGGTATATTTGTGTGTGTGTGTGTAATGCTAGTGATTCATTGCCTTCCATTCCATTCCACTCATTCACTCTTATTTCCACTCTTCACTGCTTTCCTGTCACTCATATCCATTCCACATCCATTTGGATCCTTATCCTGAACAACTAATAAGCTCTGCTTCAGGCACCAACCTTGTTTGTAGCCATTTGTTACGGGGGTTTCTTGACTGACAGAGTTGCTGAGAAATTCGTTAGGAGACAGTTCTGAAATCTGTTCTCTATTGGTCAGTTGTGGTATTTTATCATTCAGTGGAACAACTCGTGAACAAAGGTTATTAATGGAATGTAGCGTATGTCAACTATCTATCTGAAATAATAGGTAGATTTGTGCCAAATTGGTATGAGTAGGCTATTCATGTAGGATTCGTCATATTTTCCTAGAATATGATGAATCCTACATTATTTGTCACCTGAGAATAAGGCATCACAGTGACTTCTTCTGTGCAACGATAGAATGGCTGTGCCTCTATTCACTGATTTTCGTCTGATGGAGTTGAAGATTCTTGGTGCATTTCTTTTAAATTACTCATGACTACCCTTCCCCTCCAGTTCCCACAAACTGATCTATTTCTGATCTCAGTAATAACAATAATCACAAAAGACAAATGCTGACTATTGCCATAATGGAAATATTTTGCAAGCTTCACTAAAAATGGCTATAATCAAGCTCTGTAGTCTCCACCCACTTCCCCTGTCAGATTGTGATGGAGAAAGAGAAGGAACCATCTTCTTCCATTCCTTGAGATTACTTGGGGAGAAGAGTGAAGCCTTTCCTCTCCCACTGTTTTCCATGATCTCGATAGGCCAGCGGGGAGGTTTAATTAAACCCCCATACCCATAATGCCAGGATGCATCTGATTATATAAATGTCAAGGCATTTCAACTTGAAAGGTTTAAAATGGGAAACATTTTAGATAATCCCTTTAGGTAGTTATCCTAGATCCTCATAAGTTGTTGGACAGCCCTAACAGAAAACATGTCACTTTCACTATGTGAATAAAAGAGTTGGAACACATAAATCTGTCTAACTCTTTTAGTCAGATGCAAGAAAAATTACCAAAATTGTTTGCTTTAGATAAAATTCCTTCTTTTTTTCTTGATTGTTGGGATAACTGTGACAAAAATACTTTTTCATATTTTATCTGTCTTCTATTGTATAATTTTGACCTAGTTTTTTAAAAAAATAAAGGCTTATCGTTTATGTTTTTGTGTATTCTAGCTGAAAAACATCAACAGCAAGTGTTTGACTTCAGCGTCAATCTTATTGATGTGACAGAAATAAGTGAAATACAAGGCACTGCTGAAATGTTGAACACATATGTCTGGCTGAATATATTATCATAATTGACAGTACTTTTAAAATATCGTATCATTTTAAGAAAGTGTCTTTTTCATATGACAATCAATCCAGATTCTGCAAAAGTGACTCTGGAGCAAAACATTTAAATATTATAACAATGTAGCTTTGTAAATAGTCTATTAGTATTTTTAAAATCCCAGAACACCAGTTTTCTAGCATAAAATTATATATCCTTGGAGCTAGAAAAATAATTTCCAGTCTTTTTTTTTTTTTTATGAGAGTGAGAAGTCTTGAAGATTTGTTTGTGACTGCAGAAAAGAACTAATATGAAAGATGTAAGCTCCAAAGTGTCAAAAGATATTTTTATGTAATATTGCTCTTGAAAACAATTGAGTCCCCAGAGAGGCAAGGGTGGGCAACCTACAACCTTCAGCCAAATTTCATTTACACCTTATCGTAATTTAAAAAATCCTCTGCAAACAATCATTTCAGACCACTAGCACTAACAATCTGTTCCACTTCAACTGGCTGCTGGCTGAGGAAAAAGGGGTGAGAGAGAGAATAGGGTGTCATAAGGAATGGAGAGAAAAGAGAAAAAGGTGAGAGAAAGAGTAGGAAGAGAATGCCAGAGAGAGAAATATAAAATATAAATATAAAAGAAAAGGCCTCACTTTTTGGCTTGTCCACTACTGGTCCCCGGTCCCCAAAAGATTATTTCTGCAAAAATGGACCTCTCTACTGGGAGGGAAAGGAGTTTTTTTGTTTGTTTGTTTGTTTTTTGCTTCTGTTTTAGGGCATTGAATCATGGTCATAAATCACTCTTTGGGGAATGCAGTTAGCATAAGTCAAACTAACCAGGATGGATGAAGCCAATCAAATCTGTCCAGAGCAGAATACAAGATTAAAAATGGAAGAACATACAAATGAGCAGTGAGAAGGAGCTGTGATCAGGATCAGACCTCAGGAATCTGAACTGGGAGCTATCTGACTGT
Organism: Ctenosaura bakeri; assembly: GCA_948474755.1. Classification (NCBI taxonomy): domain Eukaryota; kingdom Metazoa; phylum Chordata; class Lepidosauria; order Squamata; family Iguanidae; genus Ctenosaura; species Ctenosaura bakeri. The sequence continues at coordinate 62,889 of CAOLHI010000396.1, forward strand.
CACTTCTAGCAATTACTCTCTGTGAAAGCCTACCTGTTGTGCAGAGGCTGATTGTGAGGCAGGAATAGCTGGGGCTGTTCTGATTATGCAACAAATGTGTGCTTCTGTCTTGGGCTGCTCTTCTGCCCACATACTTGTGGGTTTGGCTACACTTGCTGCCTCATCAAAGGGAGGCACAATAGTCACTAACCCACACTGAATCACCCTATAGCCAGGGGATGTTGGAGGATTTGCCATTGAGAGGGCAGCAATGCCACTCTTGATGTTACTGTCATGTTTCCCTCAGCTGTTCTAGATTGAACATGAGTAGCTGTGGGAAATGGGGAAACAATAACCACTGTGGTTTCACTGCCTCCACAGTGGCAGATCTACTGGCTGCTCCCGTCTACAACCATGCAAGTTGGAGGAGCGTGATACCCCCGCCCCCATTAATAGAGTGAACAGATGCAAAAATGGCAGTATTTCATTATCAGTATGATTGCTAGTGTCATGTAGTGGTTTCAGTGTTGGACTCTGAAGACCAGGATTCAAATCCCCACTTGGTCCTAGAAACCCACTTGATGACCTTGGGCAAGTCATGCTCTCTCAGCTTCAGAGAGAAGCAAAGGCAATCTCTTCTGAATAAATTTTGCCAAGAAAACCTCATGACAGGGTTAACTTAAGGTCTGCATAAGTTGGAAATGATGTGAAGGCACATAACAAGAACAACTGAGAAGATCCAGGTTCAAGTTCCTCCTGATCTTGGATTAATCCCTTTTTATTAGCCTAGCCCATTTCATAGGGATGTTGTGAGATTAAATTGAGGAGAGAAAGAGAGACATGTACCCCGATTTGTTCCCTGGAGAAAAGAGAGGGTTCAAATGAAGCTAATAAATAAAGATATAAATTTATTTGCCTGTTCAAGATAAGATGTACCTGCCAAAGTTCTTTCTTCTACAAAGATGCAAAGATACACACTCTAACCAGGGTCAGATTTAATTAATAAGCTACTCCATGAAGTTCTGTACATATTTGCATAATAATATCTTCTGCTGATGTGAGTGGCAATTAATTCCAAGTGAAGATCTGGTCTTTTTTCAACACTATGACTGTATCTAGTTGCAAAGTAATTACATATGGGAGAATCAAGTAAATATTGAGAATTTGAATTATTTTTTTAAGGCTAAATTGACTCCTAAATGCCAGTGTTTTCAAAACAATGGTAAACTTTGCTTGTTATGAATTGACAAAATCAATGATATTGTCAATGATTATGGTGTTTTGCAAAATTGTTGTTATCACCCCCTTGTAACTCCCCAATTTTATGAGTAAAATTGTTACTTGTATTGCATTACTTCTAAAGTCTGGAAACAAGGTTGTATATTCTTTCCCTTCCCTTTTTTCCGCCCCATTTGTGATAGGCAGAATTCCCTGCAGCTTCATTCAAAATCTATGCAGCCCTTACGTTTGTTCCCGGTGAGCATTCTGACAAAGTTTCTGCATGTTTTGAGAGTTCCCTACTGATTGTAATGCTGATATATGTGCACTGTTCCTTGTGAACTGTAGTTTGTCATTTAGCCATGGCAACATAGATATTCGGCTTATGATACCTAGGTAGGACACGAGTCCCCATTCTCTAGATATTTGCTTCCCATACAGCCGTCCTCTACAGAGCTAGAGAGAAAAAAACCAGTTAGTGCTGGAGCAGGAAGCCATGTAGTTGCATGGATGGGAAGGCAAAGGGATGATTGGAATGATAGAAATAGGAAGGTATTTGTGGAAGAACACAGAGAAAGTGGTTGCCCCACAGGCAGTTTGAGGGGATTGGATCCAGCCTCCCTGTACCTACGTGGTCAGAGTTAGCTTGAAAGTGAGCTTGTTTCTGAGATTTGAGAGAAATATCCCAACAGTTAGTGCCCTATTACTAATTTTAAAAATAGGCTTGAGATGAGCATGAATAAATAAGTACTTTGACGGAGGCTTGTAGAGGGATAATGTGTGTAAACTGCAGCACCTGGTTCTTCACCATTTAACAGCCAACACTGTTTAGAATCAGGAATTCTTTCTTGTTTTGTTTAGAATTTAAACTAATGGATTTATATTATGGATTGAAAGTGATGTGTTTCTCTTGCCTACTTAAGATTTTGATTAGAAATCACTTGGTTAGGGATGCTGTTTTCCATGCTGTAGCACATACAGGCAAACTGAATAAAACAAAATGCTATTCTTGATTTCCATGGCTTGTAGATCAAGCACTTAGGAGGTATGTATTCAGCAATATTCAGAAAAGTAGTGTTTTCTAGGTGCCGTTTGGGGGTTAGGGAAGGAAATTGGAATTATTAGTTATGTATTTAAAATCTCAGACTTTTTAACTATATGAAGTTTAATTCCATTCTGACCAAGAGGAAAGAATTGTTGAAGTATACCCTAGCTAAGGGGCTTTGATTTTTAGAAACACATTCTTAGCTGCACAGTGTAATGCTAAGGGGAAATTCATATTCATTGCTTATGGCTCTTTTAAATTCTCCCAAATGTTTGCTTTCTGTTGGTTGTCTCATAATCTATGATATGGTGGTCTAATTTTTTTAAAGACTTCTGGTGCTTATATATCTTTTATTTTTCTGGGACTGAGAACAGAAACAGAGGCTTATTATTCCTCAGTAAAGCCTTATTGTTAGCTTGTTTCTGGAAAACAAGGATATCTGAATCGAAGTTCATGTAAACAATCACTGGATGAGCACTGATGCCATCTGCTACATCATCAAAACTTTCAGTTCCAACCTCATCTCTTCCTTGGTGGTAACACTTCCTCAACCTGTGAACTCCCTGCATAGTGCTATGTGGGCAATTTGTTTAGATTGCTCAATAACAAAATACTTTCCAAACAGGAAACACAGTGTAATTAAATATATTGGCTTGAACACATTGACTGTTTAAAGGGCGTTTATATACCATGGTAGCCAGCAGGATTCTTTGAGCTCATGTCCATAAAGTTTGTGGCTTGTATTATTGCTTGTGTCTGTCTAGAACAGATGGGTCACCCTTGCCTCTGTGTGCTGAATTCAAAAGCTCTTTTCATGTGCTTGGGTTTTTTTCTCTTTGATTTCAGTGAATGCTAGCAGGGCAGAATGTTGTAGGCCTTCCTGCCACTGCCCTATAAAGTCCATCTTTGTTTACATGTCTGCAATTATGTTGTTGTGAGCCTTCAAGTCATTTCTGACTTATGAGGACCCTAAGGCAAGCCTATCACAGGGATTTCTAGGACTGAGAGGATGTGATACACCCAGTGGGTTTCTATGACCAAGTGGGAATTGAATCGTGGTCTCCCGGTTTGTAGTGCAATGCTCAAACCACTACACCATGCTGGCTCCCCATCTGCTATATGTCTATGTACAGAATAACATCCAAAGACTTCTGCCCCCATCCTAGCCAATTTCAAATTTATGAAAAGAGTAACACAGATAATTTTCAAGAGAAAAAGGTGAGGAGCGTGTTCTAAAACAGGAGTTGCAATCCTCTACTTTATGCCCTCCAAAGTTGTATAGGTGGAAACTGAGATACATGTGGCAATGCAATTTCAGAGTGTGATCAAGATGGCAGAAGTTATTAAGAAGGAAGAGGAGATAAGGTAGGAAAAGCTGTGGCAGTTTGCCTTTGCCTGAGCCTACAGGAAGAGGCAAGATTCTGCCCTTCCTCTCTTCTTCCCCCTGCTGAGTTGACTGCGTACAAACTACTTCTGCACTTTGACATCAGTTTGTAGTGAAGTAAGCTGAGGACAAAGGAGGAAAGTTGGAGGAGAAGAGAGAAACTGGAACATTTTAAAGACTGCTCAAAATGTGGGGATAACAATTCATTGGGATTGTCCCTGCCAAATCAGGACAGTTAGACGGCATGTTATGCTTTGTGGGAGATTTATTCCTTTCTTATAGGAGCTATTTCTGCTTCTTACTAGGAAATGAAGGCCCTTAATAAGAAGAACAGTATATAGTGTGAGACTCTTCCATTGGTCTCACTGCTTTTCTGTATCTATCCACCAGACTAACTCTTCTAAGCTATATATGCTATACCATTCATAAAAGCATAAGATTGGAAGGGAGGTTAAAAAAATTAGGCTTAAAAATTAATTTGCTAACCTTAAGCACTGGTGCTAATTACCTAACATGGGGTAGTGGGAGGTTATCAGATAGTTATTCCAGGCTAACTCTCTCCATCTGTGATATTCCTCCATGGAAATAACTTAGGTTAACGCCCAAATGCCTCTAGCTGTACCAATTAGATCTGGCTTCTCCTGTAGGAAATATCAAGTGGAGGGCACTGATCTAACATATAAAAGTCAGGTTTTGTGTTTCTCTCTGTCAGGCAAAGACCTCATATGATTGGCTGTGTCAGGTGAAGACCTCATATGATTGGTTGCCTGAGAAGATGCTATTCTATGAAATTCTGGGCTTTGCAGTTTAAGGAGGGGCCTTTAGAATTCTCAGCCAGAGATCTCTTGGGCCTCAGGCTGGTTGCTATAGAGACAAAGCCTAGCAGCAAGAAGGAGGAGGACAGTGTATTCCCTCAGGAAACCAACCTCTGTATGTTGTTACCTCTGAATATAGATTGGATTGGGGAATATGGGTAAAAGTTACAGTACTGGACAAGACAGTTTGGAGAATTAGAGACACAGGATCTCAAATCTTTCTAACAAGTATTACCTATGAGAAAGTAAAATCCTGGGCAACATCAGGTTTATATGCTAGTACACTCTAAGACAGTGGTTCTCAACCTTCCTAATGCCGCAGCCCTTTAATACAGTTCCTCATGTTGTGGTGACCAACAGGGTGGGCAGGCAGGGAGGGAAAGGGGAGCCACGCGTCTCCCCCGGGAAGAAACTCCGAGACCCCCCCCCAGGCTCTGCTTCTGCTTCGCTCTCATTTCCGCTGGGGGGGGGGCAGTGTGGGAAAAGTTTCCAGAGTGTCGACCCTGGCCGGAGGAGGGAGGAATCCCAGTGCCTTTGTCTTTTGCACTGGGCGCAGCTCGCCCTCCCGGAAAAGTGCCGCCTTGTGGCCCCCCAGCCCTTCCGCAGAGCCCCCCTCCGTGGCGAGTGGGGCAGGGGCCGTGGTGAGGAGGGGGCCTGCCCCCCATGCTGCTGCCGCCCCCCAAGCTGGCCCATCAGACGGGAGGTTCTCCTGGTAGCGGAGAAGGGGAGCGATTTCAGTCCCTTCTGAACAGGGGGCAGGAGGACGCGAGCATGTGGCTCATGCTTGCGCACCACCACTCTTGCTGTAGTGACGCTGTGGCTGCAAGCGCTCCTGCCAAAGAGGACAGGAGGATGCGAGCGCGTGGCTCACGCTTGCGCACCACCACCAAGGAGGGAATGGAGCCTGAGACCATCAGAAATACGTATTTTCCGATGGTCTTAGGTTTGACCCCCAAAGGGGTTGCGACCCACAGGTTGAGAACCGCTGCTCTAAGAGCAGTAGTAAGTGAAATGGCTACAAAGATCAGTCAATGAATTAGGAGTGGAGTAATCTCAATAAGAAATGTTTTAAGTGCTCCTGAGCATATATGGATTTTTTTTAACTGCAAAATTGAATCACTACATGTTCCTTGCCTGCTCACAATCTGTCAAGAGATAGCATCTGAAAGAGTCAGTAACAGCATACTTGTTTGCTCATTTAACTCCATAGAACTCACTTCTAAATAGTTTTTTTCTAAAAAAAATATGGCTTTCCTTATTTTTTTTTTAAATAAATTATATTTCTCCCAGGGATGAGAGGGTGTGAGTTTAGCTAGTACATCTTTTGGATCTATGCTCCTTCAAGTCGTATAATCACTGAAGCAGAGGGGTGGGGAGCAAAGAGGGAGACAGAGAGAAAGAGATGGAAGAGAAGAAGAAATGGGAGAGGGGTGACACCAAATGCTTTCCAGTTAACTATCAAAAGGTCCAACACTGTGTAAGCAATAATGAACAGATAAAGGATTGCCAAAAAAAAAAAAAAAGCAGAAGATATAGGTAGGATTTATTCCTGAGTAGACATGGTGAGGCTATGGATTTAGCTAAATAAGTCTCTGAACTAACTCCTCCAGCCCTCACCTATCTCCTCAAAGTGCATAATCCACATAACTAGGGAGAAAGAAGCAAAAACTGGGGGGGGGGTAGGGAGGGGTGTCAACTAGTCTTTCAGGCCTCTAGAAGAATTGGCATTCCATAAAGGCCATCACTGCTTGAGGACTAAGCAAATAAACCAGTCCCTCACCCTGTTCCATTTCATACTGGAACTCTTTTTGTTGTTGTTGGCTTGTTTCTCTTCTTCCTCTAATTTTTCCCAGTTCAAGCTTCTCATTTGCTTCCCAAGTATTCTTTTCCCCAGAACTTTCTCTGTCTCATTGTTCAAGACAGCAATAATACAGCAAGCAGAGTAGCTGGCCTAGGAACAAAATTATGCAGTGCATTTCCTCAAGTCCTAATTCTTCTTATCCACAGGTCTTCCTGTTTTACTGACTCTGTTGGAAGAAGAGCCAACCATTTTATTCTAACATTCTAAATTTACCTAACACATTAAACCAAAGAATTAACTTCTGTGTTGCTCAGAAAATCTATTAAGTTGATCCACATCACTAAAGTTCTAACAAATTAATCAACTAATGAGTAAAGTAAAAAAACAGTGGCCTACTATAGGATACATTTTCTGCGTTCCAAAGTTTCATATACCTTTTAGTCTGTGCATAAGCTAGATTACCTATTTATTTGAGTGTTGTGGGTGGTAAGAGTGTGACTCAATAGGCATGCGAGCACAAAGCTCCTAGGATACTGAAGCTGGAATTGTTTCTTTCATTCCCAGATGAATTCAGTTTGTGACCACAAATTAAAAATGTAACAGCATCTTTCACTAAGTGTAATCTTCATTTAAAGGAGAAAAAGGACTATTGCTCTATTCCAATAGGAATAGTGTTTTAAAGAGATAGGAAAATAAATAAATCAAAAGTAAACAAGAACAAGTTGAAAGATAGTTCTCCAGTTCCATAAGCTGCTTAGGGATGTTAAAGTATATTTACTGGAGAATTTGAAGGGGAAAATGACCAAAGCAGATCTCTTGGCTTCTGCATTCCTGAGCAGAATTTAGGAAGACAGAACCCCTTGAGACAGGATGGGTGGTTTTGGATAGGATAGGTGGTATTATCAGTCCGTATTCACCCAATGACTCATTAGGGACCACCCAAGAAGCAGCCTGTATTCACCCAATGACTCATTAGGGACCACCCAAGAAGTGATACCCTTACACTTGAGTTGTGTGGAGGAAGTCACTAAAGTGGTCTGCAATCCTGTCACTTGTTTTGCATTTGTTTTGTATTTTTGAAGCAAAGAAATGTGAAAAAATTATTGAAAAATGCACAAAAACTCTTGTAATCACATACAAGAAAAAAATGAAATGAGCAAAGATTTGCATCTCTGGCTCATGTTCAGAGCCATGTATCTTATGTAGGTGACTTTGTATCTACTAGACTTCTGAACATAAGCAATATCTGTACATACATAGTGACTTCTATAGGCTTTACTTCCTGAGCAATCAGTGTTCATCGTGTCAACGTTGTCCTGCTAGGCTCTTCCCGTTAACTTATCAGGCTCCACATATGGAACAGCTCAGTGAAATGTGTGATCTGTCCACTTTTGAAGCCACACAATGGCGATTATTTCCCTTAACTCTTGTGAAGGTGGGTTGTCCTAAAATGTCAAAGAGAAAATATTCTTAATCTAAAATTAATATCAGATTTTGTTCACTGTCTTGGGTCTGCAGTCCCATCAATGATGTTTCTGATGTTTTTAATTTAGATAGATTAGGGAAGGAGCTAGGGAAAGCATTCAGTTGCTGTTCTCACAGTTAAGTAATTTTCTAGTTCATTTTTTAAAATTTTTAATTATAACAGCCAGTGGTCCATAAATTACAAGTGCCCTTGGATTGTTAAGGTTGGATTTAATTTTCTGGTTGAACATTTTGTTGAATATTCATTTTGATTGAATATTTGACTCCAAGAAAATAAGTAATCCTGGAAACTAATAGAAATAGCTTAAGAATTATGGTGGGAAAAGAACAGAGCTACAAAAACATGTTTTAAAAAGATAACGATCCAATTGGCAAAGTTATATGCGGAAAGTAGACACAATTAACTCCTGGTTTTAATAGTACTTTCTCTTCTATTCTAATATGGATAATGAATATGAAATGTGGCTTATGTGTGTGTTCAAATAATACCGTTTTTCAGACCACAAAACTTTCAAGTATAACTGAATAATATAGATAAATAACATAAATGCAGGCCTACACATCTCCTGGTCCATCAAGCTGAATATAGCAATTTACAGATACAACTCTTTGGCCATTTCCGCACAGGGCGAGGTAATTGCCCCGCACTGCTACTTACTGGATCTTCTGGCTCCCCAGTCTGGTCCAGGCTGCTCCAGAGCAGTGCATGTTTGTCGCTCCACACTGCTCCGGCATTGAAAATGGCGACTTCCGGTTGGTCGAGGGTCTCGACCAACCGCTGAAGCTCGCCAGCCTAAAGCCCGCCCCCAGCAGATCGCGAGCCTGTGAATCTGCACAAGGAAGCAGGCTCGCAGTGGCATGCTCTGTGCTTTTGAAAGACCTGATTTTTCCAGTCTTTCAAAAGCACACTGGATGACCTCTTGGGGTCGTTCTGGAGCGGGCTGAGGTGCGGATCTACATTAAGTAGTCCGGACCCAGTCCACTCCCAGGTGCAGACCTCCTCCCTGGAGTACGGACTGCACCGTTTCAAATATCTTGTGTGGAAATGGCCTTGGTTTTCTTGCCTGCCTGGATCTACAAAAACAAGAGGATTTTCAAGCATTAGAAGGCCACAAGACATGGTTTTCTGGACTCTCAGTGGACATGTGAAGTCCTGTCAGCAATCCTTTGGAAAATGTGCAAGTTAAATTAGTTGAACAAAATAGTATGTCTACTTGTCATACCTCCTTCCTAATCTCTAAATGTGAAGTTTGAGAAGAGGATAAAGTAACATGTAGTTCCTTGAACTGATGCTATTGAGTATGCCCAGGTGTTTTGTTTCTTGCTGGTAAACACTGGTGAGCATAAAGTTTTGTAGCTTTCTATGTCTCCAAAACTGAAACAGAAAGCAGAGAAAATGACAGGTCTCATGCTTCCAGTCACTGGTTCTTGCAAGGCATTGTCACCAAGGCCATTTCTGCATTATACTGTTCTCGTGCTATTATTCCACTTTCAACATCCTATGGAATCCTGGAGTTTGCAGTTTAGGGAAGGGCATTTAGAATTCTCAGCCAGAGAGCTCTTGGGCCTCAGTAAACTACAAGAATTCCAGTACTGCAAGCCACAAGGTTGTGAGTTCGATCCTGCCCGGCTCCAAGGTTGACTCAGCCTCCCATCCTTTCGCAGGTTGGTAAAATGAGTACCCAGCTTGTTGGGGGCATGTATAGAAATGTTTTGAAATACATGCTATTTGTAAGTTGTTTGCCGCCTTGATCCATATGGAGAGGCGGGATACAAAAAAATAATTAAATAAAATAAAAAATAAAAATAAAAGTGGAATAATAGCATTATAACAACATGGGGCAGAAATGGCCTGAGATGGCTACAAATCTGAAAGATCTCAAGTGTATCCTAACCCATTTGGAAATCAACCATAATTTGAAGAAATCTGGGACAGGTTTGAAAGTGTTGCCTGCCTGCCTTTCTTTCTTTCTTTCTTTCTTTCTTTCTTTCTTTCTTTCTTTCTTTCCTTCTTTCTTTCAACATATCCAGTTGAAGACTTTCTGTTATACATGGCATTCAAAAGAGCATGTGAAATACATCACATTTAAAATGAAGCTTCACTTAGGAGGCATGCATGTCTAGATATTCAAGGCTAGAATTCTGGTGGTGGACACTGTAAGTGTCATGGCTCACTATGCAAAGGGTTGTTCTTTCTCCAGGTTCGCATAGGGATGAAAAAGAGATGGTGGTCATAGTATTTTATTTTATACTTAGGAGAAAGCATAGATTAGTTATCTGCATTTTCTTAGTGTATAATGTGGTGATCTGTGTTCCTTGCCCCCTGCCCTGAAAACTCATTTGGTAGGGAAAGTACAGAAATCACAACTTATGCTATGTACACCACAGCTTACCTTGAGATCTTAACTATTCTTCTATCCTCACAGTTCATTCAAATTATTGGTTCCTGATAAGAACTTAGTATCACACATCCACCCTCTGTCTATTGTCCTAAAGGGGCCATGCAGCTTTGAGGTACCAGATGTATCTCTGTGTTCTTCACTGTTAAATGGGTTGTCCTCAGTTTCTCCTGCCTCCAAATTTTCCTTAGGAACAAGATTTGCATTCTTTTGTTGACATACCTCTTCCTTCAGATCAAAGACTATAGTGTTAATGGGTTACACAGGACCCACCTTGCTCCAGCAACTGTCAGAACATTCTTCTTACCAGCTTACAGCTGAGAACACTTGGGTTGCTTTGGCTAGCTGTCTTCTTCCCTTCCAAAATGACCTTCACAATAACTATCATTCTGTCTCTTATTTTCCCCATTCCCTTCCTTCAAGTGAGCAGGGTTCAGCTCTGACATGCTCATTTTAATAAAATTAAGCCAAAACTGTATATTCACTACTTACTATTAAAAGGTCATTTTGGTCCCTTTCACACTGTGGAGGTGGGTTTTTAAGACCATCTATTTATTGATTCATTTTGGTCCAGCCACACTGTAATTTTATTTAAATCTTAAAGCAAATGTCTCTGATGCTAGTGTGTGTCTGAAGATCATGTGTGTGCACTATCTGGCAGTTAAAATGTAGTAATCTATGGGAATGCTTCCGAATTTCTCATTTAATAAGCATATCTTGTAAGTTGGCACATAATTATGTTAATGCAGTAGAGAAGAAGAATAAAATTTAACAGTGATTATTACTTTAGGGTTAAAAAGAATGAATATGCACAATGCATTTCCTGTTCAGATACAATATGTAAAACATATGTTAGTTTTACTATTCATTAATAACTTTATTAACATACGATTCTCACTCTTAAAGAGCTGGCAGTTCCTAATTTTAAGATCACAAAATGAAGTAAAAAGTGAAGATAATATAAAGTGAAGATAAAGTCAATAGTCTAACTAATGATACTGTGTATATTTTCCTCACCCAGAGGAAACATATTTTCTTTCTGTTTCAAGAAATAAAAATATATAAATAATCATAGGATAGCATTTCACTCAAACATAGAAAAAGACTATTTCACCATTTATTTACTTGTTTGTTTATCTGTTCCAAATCCAAACCAAACTGGTACTGTTACCAGAGTTTTTTTTTAATGTACTGCAGTTAAGTTTATTTTTTCTGAAATAAACTTTTCCCCTAGCTAGCTCTTTAGTTACATGACCTTCTTCTCTTTTCAAAGCAAAATGCCAGGGCATTTTAACTTCTGTATGTGTGTGTGTGTTGATTTTGGTTTGTTGCTTGTTTTTCCAACAGCATTTATGCCTGTTATTTTGTAATCTTAATATTATTATTATTTTGCATTTGTCTTTTTATATTGTCACTTTTTTTTTTTTTTTGCACTAGGGTTACTTTTTGATGGAGGGTGGTTTATAAATTGCAAAAGCAACTGATGAATCAATAAGAAGGCATTGGGGATGGGGCATTGGCCTGAGTAATCATCTCCTGCCCCATGGCTACTAATTCCAGTGTTTCCAGGGGCTTTTAATGTAACACATAGATGAACCATCCTCACAATTTTTGTGAAGTTCTCTGGTCATGGTTCTTTGACCATTTCCCTGTGGTTCCCTAAAATGGTTCTCTGATAATATCCTTGTGGGTTATACAATTGTATGGCACCTTGTGTGATGAAGGTTGTTGATCTACACACTGGTGTAACTTTCTAAAGCTTATTTCCAAGCTATTTTCATGTTACTCATGGATAAGAGGGAATAGGACTACACTACTAGTCCTGCTGCTGAAAACTCAAGACATGCACCCAGCTCTGCCTCTCTGCTCACAAGATAAAGGGGCAGCTGACTGAACATGCATAGGCTCTGCTGTATAGTAAAGAGGGCCAAATCAGTTTATATACTATATCCTTTTCAGATTCATCCATGTTCTATCCATTCCATCTTTTCATTAATCTGCATTTCTTTAAATCTCAAAATATGTTAATATGTTAATATCAAACCCTTATGAGCCTTCACTGCAATCATTTACTCTACAATAGTACTGCCAAAGTCAATGGAGTTTTATCAGAACTGTGTGCAGCAGTAACAATTGTACGCTCAGCCTGGTATTTAAATGCTCCTGTCTTCTATGGAGAAAAAAAAAATCTTATCTCTAGCCAAGCCATATTAATGTAATGGTTATGAGATAATATTTATCTTCAGAGGTCTGAATCTTCTGCACATCTATTTTAAAGTCTCATTTTATCTGTGAAATATGTATCTAATAAAATTACTTTCTAGTAAGGTAAAGTATCATAAATATGTGTACTATTGATGCACTTACTGGGTGGCATATTCTTTAGCTTTCATTACTTTGTGATTGATGAAACTTGCTTAGTATCTTAGCCTTTGTACTGAATTAATGTTGGTCTTTACAGTATAGATATCAGTAGCTAGAAAGTAATCATTGGGATGTATTATTCATTCTGACCCACTGCAGTGTCATTTGTTTCCACTCTCCTAGAAAGAGTTAAGCCAGATATCTCTGGGGCTGTAATTTCTAGACAATCATTCTCTAGTTTTGAGTGTCCCTCCACATATAGATGTATGTTTTCATATTAGAGTGACTGGTTTAGTCTGAAGATAACATTATGAGGCTAATGAATCTTTATTTTGCATGTTTGGGCTTCAGTCATAAGAAAATGTAGGAAAAAGGAAAAGGGGGTGAAGGGGAGGGACAAGAGGCATCTGATCCAGAGGCTGGGAAAGTTACTTCATTGGACTGTAATTCTCAGAATACCATTGGTGATGATTGGAGGGTTATAGTCTAAAAAATTAATTTTTTGATATGTCTAGAATTGTGAGTGAAGTGAGTGAATGATAAGAGTCTTATCATTCATCTTTATGAGATACAGGTATACTTTAGTTAACAAAGTAGATATGTTCCTGGGAATTACTTCTTTAACAAAAACTTTGGTACCATAGGCAGAAAAAAATAATAATGAAGGAACAGGGATAGCCCCCTGTACCACAGAAGAGCAGTTCAGTAAATATCAGCAAACTTTTTATCCAAAATAAACAATATGTGCATGTGAAATGAAATATCCAGATTAAGTGAGCCTAATGTAAATAAACAAAAACATTTTCAGCTTTTTAGAGACAATGTGGAAGTTTCTTCCAAAATTTATCCAGGAACATTTTTTTTTACCAACCTCTACCTTTCACGATTCCATTTTGATGGCCAAACTTATATATTCATGTTCCTTAAAAGAAAAAAAATGTGTGGGGTGCTGGTAAGGCAGGCTTATCTGCTGTCCCCCTTTTGCATTTCATGCATGCTCTGTAAGCAACGTTGGAGGGAGATACTCTTTACCTTGCCTGTTGTAGGCAGACACACACAGTTACAGTAGGACTGACTAGAGTAAAATCCCGCTTTTTCCTACCTTAAACTTCATTGTATTGTTTGCCACTGACATACTGCTGCAACTTGACACTGTGTTTCTCCAGCCCTCCTCTGGTCCCAGTGCTGATGCTGCTAAAAATCTTTCAGCTAGGCAGAGGATGGGGAAAAAGAGAGCTGTGCAGGCATAAAAAGACTTTGTAAGGAAGACCTTCTTTATCAGAGGCTTTGTTAGCTGAAGTATGCCTGTACATGTATAACTAAGACAATACATTAAAAAGTGAAAAACACTTGGTTGTGTTTCTCAGAACAGATTCAAGGTAGACTTATGCAACTGACTGTGACCTCCAGGCCCTGGGAAAACTAAGGTATTCAGAATGTATCAGAGGAATCAGTACTTTACCTTCTGATGTTCCTTCCCATTTCCAGCTCTTTAATGATGTTTGGCAGATTGGGACAGGAGGAGGGTGGCCGCTTGCATGTTGTCAAGCAATGAAGAAATCCATCACTGACAAAGAGAGTGAAAGAAGTCACATGTTTGCATAAATATTTTATACGGTTGCATATGAATAAAGGTCTGTAGATGCACAGTTATAACTAATTACTGTCACTTAAATTGAAGTACAGTTAGGTCTCAGTATAGTAAGGCAGGTTGCCTCCTCAGGATCTAGTGCCAGCTGTTTATGTGCATCTTCAAGGCTCTGCTTTCCCTTCTTAAGGTCCCTTATCTTTAATCAGTCTCATGCTGGACAACCTTTCAAACAATGGCTATTCAAATACAGAATTCTTCTCCATAAAGGAGAACGCATGTTTGTCGAAAAAGTACAAACATAGTGATCATCCTCTACAACAGTGGTTCTCAACCTTCCTAATGCCGCGACCCCTTAATACAGTTCCTCATGTTGTGGTGACCCCCAACCATAAAATCATTTTTGTTATTTATTTATTTATTTACTTACTTACTTACTTACTTACTTATTATTTGGTTAGTTATTTCCAACATCAAATAGATTGGAAACACTGCCCTAAATCACTGCTCTGGATAGAATTGTAATGCCTAAAAACTGGTAACCCTCCCCCCTTTATTTAAGCACAGAAAGCGTCCATCAATGCCAGAATTAAGGCAGTAGTTCTAGTTCTGAATGTTGGGTTTCCACAGTTCAAAAAGCCAGTCACTTCCAAAGGCAATGCCGAAACAGCCCACATTTTACACAAGGCACGGGGAGAAAAGGACAGGGAGAGAGGAAAGATGGCAGCGGCATAAGCAGACGCGTTTTGTTTCACTCCCTCCCTCCCTCCCTCCCTCCCTCCGTCCCTTAAAGGGAGTGCAGACGCTGAACATACAAAAAGCAAGGAATGCAAAACAGTCAGGGCAAAGAACACAACATGTGCGTGTGGCAAGTGCCAAGGGTCCACGCACAACAAAAGCGAGAGGAGAAAGTCATCCTGGCTATTTCTGCACTAGACTGTTATAGCGCTATTATTCCACTTTCACCATCCTATGGAATCCTGGGGTTTGCAGTTTGAACTGCAAACCCCAGGATTCCATAGGATGGTGAAAGTGGAATCATAGCGCTATAACACTGGAATGTGGAAATGGCCAAAGTCCACAGGACAGATCAGAGCAGTGCTTTTGGGTCAAAAAACCAAAAAAAAAAAAAAACCCAACCAAGGAGCCTTGGGGGCTCTTGCTACACAAACCGAAGCCCTTGGCTGACACCCCCTGCTCCTTTCCTGACCGAGTTCTCGGTCTCAGAGGGACCGATCTCCCCCGTCAGATGGCAGATCCGTCGCAGGAAAGTTTCCTCCTTTGCCTGCCAGACCAAAGGCGACAGCCCCACTGACAACTCCCATGGAGCGGCGTGCCCAAAATGAATGGGCGACCAGGCGATCGCCACTGCTGCAGCCCTGCCACTTTGCTCGCCCCGGCAAGCAACTCTGTTCGCCGGCATGAATGAGCGTGAGGTGAAGAGGGTGAGGGGACGGGGTCTTACCTCCCAGACATCCCGCTGCAGTGTCATAAACCCTGAATGGGAAGCCCTCTGTGTGTGTGGGGGGGTGCGGGCACGAGCATCCAAGCAGTGCCCGGCTGCTCACTCGCCCTGGCAAGCAACTCTGACTCTGCAAGCCAGCATGAAGGGGAAAGGGAACACTGAAGGGGAAGCCCTCTGTGTGTGTGTGTGTGTGTGTGTGGTGCAGGTGCAAGTGTCCAAGCAGCTGTGCCCGGCTGCATGCCTCTTCTCCCCTCCCGCCAGTGTGGGGTCTCCTCTCCTCACCTCCGCCTTTACGCTCCGGCTCCAGCTCTCTCCTCTCGGTGTCCTCACCTCCGCCTTAACATTCAGGCTCCAGCTCTCTCCTCCTGCTCTCCACACCTCCAGCTTCACCTCAGGCTCGTCCAGTGCTTTCCCACCAGGCAGGGAAAGACGGGGAAACACCCAGCATGCCTCCTCTCCCCTCCTCCCAGCGGAGGAGTCTCAGAAGCACTGCTCCCATTGGCTGTGAGGCCACCTTCTTTTAAAAGGGGGGGCAGGATTGAGGAGCGGCGACCCCTGTGAAATGGTCATTTGACCCCCAAAGGGGTCCCGAACCCCAGGTTGAGAACCACTGCTCTACAATAACAGCGTTCAGAACAGGGATGCAGTTCTTTGCTAACTTTGTTAGGAAGGAAGCAATGAGTGATTTTAGCCATTTTCTTCTCACTGTGAGAAAGTCTTCAAATACTGCAGTTTTCAAAGACTATTCACAGCTCAAGACTTGTTCTGCGCCCTAAAAAAAATCACAGGTGGTTGTTCTGCACAAGAACCAACTTTTTTTTTCTTAGCAGAAATACGTTGTATAATATGTGCACAATAGATGCACAGAAAACCATATTTCTTCACACAAAATAGTATTTCTGTGCAGAAGTGAAATGCAAACATCATGAGCATCCCCTTTGAACCTGCAAGCATAGTGACCATCCCCTTTGCACATGCAAAATATCCATGTGCAAATTTTGCGTAGGCTTTGGACAAAATATCCTGTGATGGACCCCTCTTCCATGGGTGGACGTTTGCTTGGCTACAGTGTGCAACTGTAACATTTCAAACAGTGCCAGACATCTGACTCTTGCTGCCATTTTAATTTTCCACAGTGTCCCAGAATGATATCATATGGAGATGTAGGAAATTTTTAAAAAAACAGCTACACCCAGCCCCCTCATGCTTCTGGGAGCTCAAAAAAACCCACAATAAATATGTCTAAAAAGCAGCGTAGGGAAAATGCATCCACACTGGAGTCACCGGATTTCTGTGGCCCTGGTAGAGTCCCCCATAACGTTACTGTTGATGTAGGCTGGAAAGTGAGCAAAGTTTCTTTTTGCCTTCTCTGCACTGTTATCAGCAAGATCAGGACTATACTTTTCCAATAGGAATGCATGTAAACATTCATATGAAAGATAGTAAAAGGGCTCAGTAGGATTTATCACTGGGGAAGGAGATGAACTTGTTCTTTGCCAGAGATCTTTTATTACGAGTCTTCCTGATTCTATCCATTTTAAGTGGTTTTCTTCATCACTCTAAACTATAGGTGAGCTGAATTTCATCTTGTTCTGTTTTGAAAACTATTAGAGTCCTGGTGAGTTTTGATGTTTACAAAGCAAGACAATGTTTCCAGGAACACTTAACATTTAAGGCCACAGTAATTTCTGTTAACTGATTCTGCTTAAGGATATGATAAGTGCCTTTCAGGATAAGGCCAAGAACCATCTCATCTGTAGGTTTGTAGGATTGTAGCAATCAGCAGACAATATGTTGCCCATCAAAAATTAACCATTAGCTTGCAAGCAACCCACCCATCCCTGTTGGGAGAGAATTTGGAAAGCCACTCTGGGATATGTGGATCTTTCATAATTCCATTTCCCCCCGAAATCCAGATTGGTCATCATGATTTCATATCTGTTTCCTGAAATCTCTATAAACTGTAATTGCAGTTTTTATTTGACCTGAAAGTTTTCATAGCTCTTCCCCTCATCAGTCACATTTTACAGTAGTTCACGATTTCCAAATAAAACTGCTTACCAGGTAAATATTGATTGTTCTGTGAGAGTTAGCATGGTGTAGTGGTTTGAGTGTTGAAATACAGCTCTGGAAACCAGGGTTCAAAAGCCTGCTTGACTACGGAAACCCACTGGTGACCATGAGTAAGTCGGGCTCTCTCTGCCTCAGAGGGAGAAAAAGCAAACCACCCTTGAACAAATCTTGCCAGAAAATCCAATGACAGGTTCACCTTAGGGTCGCCGTAAGCCAGAAATAACTTGAAGGCACACAGCAACAACATTTCAGGGAATGACAAGATGTGAAAATAACATTTCTTTAGAAAAAGTTAAAGATTCAAAGAAAGTTTTTATCAAATTAAGCAGGTTATAATGAAAAATGAGTTACAAGACAAACACAGATTATATCTGTAATTAATCTACATACCTGGAATCAGTTAATCATAGTGTTTCCCTTCCCATCCTCTCAATCAGCGGTTCCTAATCTTGAGTCTTTAGATCAGTGGTTCTGAACCTTCCTAATGCTGCGACCCCTTAATACAGTTCCTCATGTTGTGGTGACCCCCAACCATAAAATCATTTTTGTTATTTTTTATTTATTTATTTGTTTGTTTGTTTGTTTGTTTGTTAGTTATTTCCAACATCAAATAGATTGGAAACACTGCCCTAAATCACTGCTCTGGATAGACTTCTAATGCCTAAAAACTGGTAACCACCCCCCTTTTTTTAAGCACAGAAAGTGTCCATCAATGCCAGAATTAAGGCAGTAGTTCTAGTTCTGAATGTTGGGTTTCCACAGTTCAAAAAGCCAGTCACTCCCAAAGGCAATGCCAAAACAGCCCATATTTTACACGAGGCGCAGGGAGGAAAGGACAGAGAGAGAGGAAAGATGGCGGCGGCATAAGCAGACACGTTTTGTTTCCCTCCCTCCCTCCCTCCCTTAAAGGGAGTGCGGACACTGAACATACAAAAAGCGAGGAATGCAAGACAGTCAGGGAGAAGAACACAACACATGCATGTGGCAAGCGCCAAGGGTCCACGCACAACAAAAGCGAGAGGAGAAAGTCATCCTGGCTATTTCTGCACTAGACTGTTATAGCACTATTATTCCACTTTCACCATCCTATGGAACCCTGGGGTTTGCAGTTTGAACCCCAGCACAGGGGTCTCAGAAGCACTGCTCCCATTGGCTGTGAGGCCACCTTCTTTTAAAAGGGGAGGGCAGGATGGAGGAGCGGCGACCCCTGTGAAATGGTCGTTCGACCCTTCCCGACCCCCAGGTTGAGAACAACTGCTTTAGATGTTCTTACTCTACAGCTCCCAGTATCCCCAACCACCATGTCACTCAGGGCTTTCATTCTCTGAGCCAGAGATGGATCTCATCTTCCACTGCATCCTAATAAATGACAAAATCAATGTCAGGGGCATGGGCCCCGCTGGACCTGTTGCTGCCCCTGAGGCCGCCGCTGAAGTGGCGGCGGATGCGGCAGCGGCCGACGGGGCCTGCGCGGAGGCCGCCGTGGCCGATGGGGCCTGTGCGGAGGCCGCTGCGGCTGAGGGGCCTTGCCTGGAGGCCGCCGTGGCTGACGGCTTGGGCCTGGCGGCCGTGGGAGAGGCTGCCGGGCCTGGAGCTACTTACCTAGAGGCTGCAGGCTCGAGTCCCTCGTCGCCGGCCGGCTTGCCGGGGTGGGTGGGTCCCGGGCCTGCTCCCGGGGCTCTGCCCACCCGCGACCCTGATCTGCAGGAGGCCTGGGAGTCTGCCTGTGGCCCCGATCCGGAGGAGGCTGATGCCTCCGCCTCGCCTCCTCCCTTCCAGCAGCGGTGGCAGGCCAAGGAGGCCGTCTGCCGGTCCCGGCGCCTGCTGGAGAGGAGGCGACGGGCAGAGAGCTCGCAGCTGTGAGGCACAGCACAGCTGCGAGCCCTCAGCCACATGGCCACGCCTGATTGGCCGGCCCTCAGCCACATGGCCACGCCTGATTGGCCGGCGCCTGGCTTGGAGGGCTATTTGAGGCAGGCGCCGGGCTGGGGAAGGCACGGAGAAACAACTGTTGGTCAACCGTGGTCCTGCTGTCCGTGCCTTGTTCCTGCCTGCGCCTGAGACCAGTCCTCCTGTTCGCCTTGGTGAAGTAACCTGCCTTATGTACTTTAACAGCCTGTGTTTATTTCTGTTAGGACTGAGTGGAAGCCCTGCCTGCATTAAGGAGTATTTCTGTTAAGACTGTGTAGAAGCCTGCTTGCTTTGTACTTTTGGGTTTTGACTGTATTAAAGCCCTGCACCTCTAACCTGCTCCCTTGCCGCTGCCTGACCACTGCCTGGCACTGACAATCAAGGCTATCCCTATCTATTAATACATCACCAGTAATAACACACCATTTGGGCCACTAAGAGCACCTGGTACTCCACTGGCAGATATAAATCCAGGAGCATCCACATACAGGCTTGCTCCTTCAGAGTGAGTGCAACAGGTAGGTGACACAATTGCCTGGTGTGTTATCTGTCATCTCTTGGCGGGATTCAGTTTCAGTTTGTTACCCCTTATCTAGCTCATAATGGCACAAGTTTAAAATGTGCACTGCTTCATGTATTGTTTGATGTTACAAAGAGATGGAGCTGGTTGTCAACTGCATATAGATGATATCTTGCAAGAACAATCTCCTGTTGATCACTCCTAATTGCTTCATACATGAGAGCAAGCGTAGTCTAGTGGTTTAAGCATTGGACTACAGCCCTGGAAATCAGAGTTTGAATCCTAGCTTGGCCATGGAAACCCACTTGGTGACCTTGGGAAAGTCATATCTCTCAGCTTTAGAGGAGGGAAAAGGAAAACCTTCTCTGAACAAAATCTTGCCAAGAAAACCTCATGGTGGGTTCCATAAGAAGGCACACAGCAACAATTACTTCATACAGGCAAATTATCCCCCCACAAAGTCTTTGGTGTTTAACATTTTTGTTTAAATCTGTACAGCTTTTTAACTTTATTAACTATTAAATTGTTTGATGTTTTCATTCTTATATTATTTAAGAAACTGTTTAAATTATTCCTCAAATTATTTTCAATTTAAATAGCTGTAAATGGTTTTAAGTTGATTTTATATGCGCATTGTCTTGAGACTGTATGATAAAAGTGGCCTATAAAAATCCTAATAAAATAAATAAATATGTTGGCTAGGGCTGATGAAAGTTATAGGTCTGCAAAGCTACAGCACTTCACTTTGTCCACCTCAGTATAGGAGTTCAGTAACAATGGGGACAGAATAACTCTCTCTCTAGCATCCCACAGTTCAACTGCTGAAGAACTGAGACAAAGTCATCCATTTTTATTTTAAAGGGCTGACCCTGGAGATAGGAGCTGAATCACTGCAAAATTTTGCCCCTTATTCAGAAATGATCTGGCATAATTCTGTGGATCACACTATGAAAAGCTAGTGAGAGATTGAAAAGGAGTAATATTCTCCTTCCCATTCCTAGAAGGAATCATTGGTCAGGATGACTATGAAATCACAGTGGAAAGGATCAAGAGCCAGGTCTCTTATTCATGTCCTCAGACCCCATAAACCAATAACGATTCTACAAAACAGCACAAGAAAATTACTCTTCATAGTCCAAGAAGCAACAGTCAAATGAAAGCACGTATTTGCATCTTTCATCTTCCCCAGCCCTCAGGCTCAAGTCACCTCACAAAAATTAAAACCAATACATACAAACATTTTCATCAGTAAAAAGCATGCAGTAATTTAGGATATAAGTACAATAACGATAGAATTAAAAGCCATTTAAAACATACTTATTAGAAGCAAGATGTAGGAACAGTAAGTGAGTTAAAATGTCCTACAGTTCTTAACCTTTTCTTTGCCATGAACCCTATTTAAATAGCTTTTGTTGCCACAGACCACCAAGATGTAACTCAAGGTTTAGAACACTAAAGTGCATCCAATATTTAAAGTTGCTCATGAGAGGTCTTTAGATTTGGAGAAAAGGAAGAAATAAGTAAATTCAGACACTCCAATTATAATATTTTTATAGGTTGTTGGGCTTTCTGAGTTTTGAGGCCGTGTTCTATTTTCTCCTGACGTTTCACCTGCATCTATGGCTGGCATCTTCAGAGGATATGGTGGCATGGAAGTGAAACAGAATATACTTGTGTAGTCCCCTGGGTGGGGGGTGGGATCAATTTGCACGTGTTACGGTTGACCTATTGTTAAATGGGATATCCCCCAGGGTTGTATTGTTAGTCAGGGGATATGCATAACAGTGCATTGAGTACATTAGCAGCCCATTGTGTTGTTCCCTGTAGAGGGACCTCCAGGGTCTGGGTGCTGTTCATTGGCATGTTTTTGAGTCTTGATTTTCATGTTCTTCAGTACTGGTGGCCAAATTTTGTTTACTTTCTGAGTTTCTTCTTTCCTGTTGAAATTGTCCATGTGTTTATGGATTTTGATGGCCTCTTTGTGCAGTCTGACATAATAGTTGTCAGAATGATCCAGAATTTCACACAGAATTTCTGGATCATTCTGACAACTACTATGGAACACCCACAACAACCTATGGATTCCGGCTATGAAAGCCTTTGACTTTACATATAATATTTTTATTGGAATGATTCCTGTCAGGGGCATTCACTTACATGTGCTCAATCAGTGCAGAAGTAGCTACTGCTGAATACATTTTTTTTTTTTTTGCTATCAAACATTTATTTTCATAATTTTTGAACAGTTTGAGATATTGTAATGAATCATTGTACAAATAATGTCTATCACTGGGAAAAGACTCTTTGAGATCAATGTATGTCTTTCTTCCTTGCTTTCAATTTTAATTGTAAAAGCTCATAACATTTCTTCAAGACTTTGTGCCCCCCCCCGTGAATACATTGCAGACCTCCAGAGTCTATGGGCCACAAGTTAAGGACCACTGATATACTGGTTTGAATGCTGGGCTAGTACTCCAGGAGACCATGCTTTAAATCCTCATTCAGCTGTGGAAATCCAATGAGATGACTTTGGGCAAACTAAACTCAGCCTTAAAAGAAAGACTATGGCCAACCTCCTCTGAATAAATCTAGCTCAGGAACCTGTAGGATAGGGTTGCCAGAACTTCAGAAATGACCTAAAGGCATATAACAATAACAAAAAGGAATAGCATAATTTTAAATACCCTTTCCTCACAAACAGTCAATTCCCAAACCCTCTCCCCACCCCGCAAAAAAAGTCTTCAACTGCTACCAGAAAGACACCGTGGATGGAGATAGTCTAGCCTCTTTAGGAGTGGAGTACCACAGCCTGGAGGCAGCCAGGAAGAAGGTACTGTCCCCTGTAAACAATTTGTTTTGTTCACTGGGGCAATTCGCCTACAGTTCCAATATTTTAAGGTTGTTATTGGCAATTAGTTTTGCCAGTAGGCCCCAAATGAAAACAAAGCTGGGTGATATGGGCTGGATGCAAAGGTCCGTTATCACAAACACTAATCCTCTCTATCACTCTCTTGGCCCGAGAGTGATAATTTACAGGGCTCTGGTGTCCCAGAAGCGCTCAGGTGTTAACCAGTGTTCTTCCAGTTTACTTATTATTTGCATGTATAATCTATATTTCCTCCCATGAGCTCCCTTTTTCCCTGCTTTATTCTCACTGCAACTTTCTGTGTCTGTCTGAGAGAGAGAGCAACTAGCCCAAGGTCACCTAGTGATTTTGTTGCTAAAATCTCTGCCTTATTCTGTGTCTTCTCCTTGTCCAGGTCTCTATGTCCATTTGATGTTCACACTTTGAATTGGGGTTTACAGGACAGACTCCAGTAAACTCAGTTCTTATGATAAATTCCCCTTGAATTCTGTGAGAGTATGACCTGTTCCAGAGTTGCATCTGTCATGTGAGTGTTAGAGGAATTCAGAGGTGGGGCAGGATCTCTCATTCAGGTTCTGTTTGAGGCAGTTCAGAGCCAGCGAGGTAAACAAAGAATCGCACTTTGCTCTCTTGCTTTTCTGTTAAGCAGAAGTCGGAGCTACATGTAAAACAGCCTAGTAAATATAGAAATAGTAGATTTATTTCTGCATCCCACCTCTGTCCTATCATCTTTGCAAGTACATGTGAGAACACAGAAGGGTCTTCTTAGTAGCTGTCTCCAGGCTCTGGAACTCCTTTCCCAGAAAAATTAGATTTGCATCCTCCCTACTTTCTTTTCACAGCCAAGTTAAGATTTTTGTTTGTTTGTTTGTTTGTTTAGCTAGGCCTTTGATAATTGTCTATATAAGGCACATCCCACCAAAATAATATGCTGGATCTTGCTTACTGTTATGCTGGTGTGTGTTTGTGTGTTTCAGGATATATATTTTTTAAATCAGGTTTTAAAATTTTGATTGTGTATTGTTTTAACTTTGCATCTTGTGTTTTTTAAACTATTTTTTTTTTAGTTGTTAGGCACTTTGAACTGGGGGAAAAGCAGAACAGATACAAAAATACAAACAATATCAATAATAGTGGTGTTCAAGGTGACATCAGGTTGAGGCAAGCAATTTTTTCTTAAAAATTTTCAACAAACTCATCAGAACAAGCCGCTGAGCTTTCCAATACAGAGTTCAGTGCAGTAGATTAAAGCAGCCCCTGAACCACCCAGAAAAGCTGAGTCTAATAGCTACTCAAGGAGATCATGGAAGCAGCAAATAAGCAATACTTCACCATTATGCAGTATGTACAACACTGGGCTCTCATACACATTTGACCATCCCCAAAGAATCTTGTATGCCTTGTACCAACCATCTTCCATCAGAGATTTTTGAGGAGAGCCTGGATAGCTTTATCAGGAATGCCATTACAAAGGTGTTTCCTGTGCTACCAGGAGCTTCACCTAGATAACATTTTAGGTCCCTTCCAAACTCTATGATTTCTGTTCTCTTTAATTAAGAGACCATAAGTTCAGAGATGGTCCCTTAATTAAATAGAACAGAATCACAGAATTTGGAAGGGACCTCAAATGTTACCCAGTTGAAGCTCCTGGAAGAGAGCCAGCATCGTGCAGTGGTTTGAAAGTTGGACTATGACCCTGGAGGCTAGGGTTCAATTCTCTGCCCAGCCACGGAAACCCACTGGATGACCTTGAACACATCACACACTTTCAGCCCCAGAAAAATCCCATGATAGATTTGCCTTAGGCCATTTCCTCACTAGATTGTTATAGCGTTATGTTTCCACTTTCAACATCCTATGGAATCCTGGAGTTTGCAGTTTCGGGAGAGGCCAGCTGACCCCTCCCGAAACTGCAAACCCCAGGATTCCATAGGATGTTGAAAGTAGAATCATAGCGCTATAACAGTCTAGTGCAGAAATGGCCTTAGAGTCTCCATAAATCAGAAACAAATGGAAGCACACAACGACAACAACAAAGTTGAAGAAATGCTCAATAATACACTGTGAATTCTGCCCAGATCATCCATCTGCTTGTGATCTGTGCTGAAAGATGCCATGCCCACTCAAACATGATAGCAGAAGTCTAAACAGGAGCTTCATGACCTTGTCTACTATTACATAGCTACTGACCTCATTTACACATAATCTGTACACTTTTTAAAAAAAACTTAATGGACTCTAATGTGACCTGCCAGTGATAAGCACTACTTGTTATTTATACATTTTGGCAAGTGAAGCAGCTTTAGCCAAGGATTTTATCCAAGAACAACCAGAACATTTTAGAATATTAAAAGTCACCCTATGGGTGTGACAATAAAGGAAGGAAGGAATGATCAATTTTCTTAGGAAAAGCGTTTTAAAAAATAAGCCTTTATCTATAACAGAACATCTTTTCTAATCTTACCAGAACAAATATGCAGTTAGTTATGGATCTGCTGGTCTCTCTGAGAACATTTCAAGATTTCCTGCAGCAGCTGGCTTTACTTCTATCCTGAGGTAGAGTGGGGGGCTTAGCAGGAGAAAAATGAAGAGAGAAATAAGCTTGACTGTTGTATCACAGTGATCACTATGGATTTTCTGATTACAAATTGAAAGTTGTTTTACATTTACCTGTTCTTTAGGAGTTTATTTTCTTGTTTGACTGATCCACATTAGGAAACAGCACTTCTTTCCTTATTTTTTCTTTTTTAAAAAAAATAT
The DNA here is from genome assembly GCA_948474755.1 of Ctenosaura bakeri. NCBI lineage: Eukaryota > Metazoa > Chordata > Lepidosauria > Squamata > Iguanidae > Ctenosaura > Ctenosaura bakeri. The sequence continues at coordinate 88,562 of CAOLHI010000396.1, forward strand.
ATTTCAAACCAATTATGGGGAAAAAAAACCTGGGTTAAAAATTAATAAAACACATCAACCAGATAAATGTTTTTTCTTTCCATTAGCTGGATGAACATTGTTTTTCCAATCTCACTGATACCTGTCAGAAAAAAAAAAGTAGGATTCTGTCACATGGTCAAAAGCTTGATTCTCTAGTAGCATGGAGTGTAAGATTTGATAAGCGGGTATCATTTTGTTGCTTGCACACCAGTTCTTTGTAACAGCGGGCATTTATTGAGGGAACAGATGGGGTGCATCAGTTATCTTTTGTGCCTTCTGTTTTCCACAAAGACCAGGAATCTGAGTCACAGTGAGTGAAAGTATCACAGAATAAATCAAGTATTTCAGGAGAGACCGATTTTATTAAGCCTTAAAATCTTGGTGTGATTCCTACAAAGTCAAGCATTTTAATCTTCTTTATATTTCTGTCTCTGAAAGTTGCTGAAGGGACTAAAACATTTAATGTAACTCTGGATATGAGTGGACAAATGAGTGTCCTGGTTCAGTGGCAAAAATCCAAAAGCCCTGTGCACAGATGCCTAGAGCATGTTATTTTTTCATATATAGAGATTCTGCTCATGGTGCTTCCTGCTCCAGCTCCTTGTACTGCATCAGCTGGTGTCTTGCAGGGTTCCCAGACTTCTAGAATAATTTTTGAATGCACAAGGAAGGTGAGCCTTAATTGCTCTGGTACAAACATGACTCTTTGAATCCTCAGCAATAACTTTTTATATCACCTTAATCATTTTATAGCTATCACCTTATTAATGTTTAGCTCACATTCATTTTGCCAGAACTTGAGCAACTACAATGTCCAAAGTCAGGGCACTTTTGCATTTAGCTTGTACCTAATGGCTTGGGGTGGGGGGCTGATTGATCTCAATCATTTCTTAAAGCCCTGTGTTAGGCAGTAGTCTGGCCAAGGATTTAGCGGCTGAGGAGCCTGTGGTGCTCAAGCTTTCTTGAATGCAAAAGACTTGAGTTCTTTAGTATCCCAAACCAGAGACCCTGAGCTTGAAGGACCGGAGATCTTGAAGAATGGAGATCCAGAGCCTGGGACTTGTGAACCCAAGCCAACATTGATGGTCCCTTTAGCTAACATCAGCATTGGACAGCACATTTTCTTACAAGAGCTGCATGGTGCTTGGAGCCAATGCACCAAGATGAACAGCATGATGGCCTCATGGAGAGACAAAAGAGTACTTGGTATCAGTCCAAAGGCCTATTTTATTCATGCTTTGAGGGAAGAGGTGAAGCCTGAGAAAACCCAAAGGAATAGTTGTGTTTTGTATCTTATTGGAGCAAAGTCCTCAATCAGAGCTGTGTCAAATGTGGCACTGCCTGACCTTTCCTGGTTCTGTTCTCCCCACCTCCAGTGGGTTCTTATGATAGGGCAGAATGTGACAAGCAGCAGGATCCTGACTATGTTTACTGAAGGTCCCAAAGCAAATGCCACAGATATTCAAAGATGTCTTTACTCCTTTATACAATCCAGACCTGAAGGTTAGCACTGACAGCAGATTTGAGTAGAATTCTGAAAGGAGAAGTCAAGAGTGTCAAATGTTTCCAAAATAAAAGTTCATCTGTTCTGCGTACCACAGGTCAGGAAAACTAGAACAAAAGCCAAGAGGACACACACTTGACTGCTGCTCCTCTCAGAAAAATATATAGCAGATCGCTAAAATTAGCTTCTGTACCATAGTTCATAGAGTGGCCAATGTAGCATCATTTTTTGAAAGAGGAATCAGAGTGAGTCCAGGAAACTACCGGCTAAATTAACTTAATGTCTGTTCCAGGTAAAGTAGTAGAAATAATTGTTAAAGTTATAATTGTCAAGCATGTACAAGAACAAGTCATGCAAAAGAGGAGTCAATGAGCCTCTGTGAAGGCAATCCCTATCTCCCTGCCATTTCAGTTTTTTGAAAATCTGCAAACATGGGGACAGGGTGACCCAGTAAACGTATGTTCACTCAGATTTTCAAAAAAGGTTATGTCACTCCTCGAGCCTCTCTGAGTTATGTCGCTCCTCAAGCCTCTCTGAGTAAACCTAATAATTATGGAATAATAAGACAAGTGATTTTATGAATTAGTAATAGACTAAAGAACAGAAAGCAGAGAATAGGAATAAAAAGACAGCTCTTCCAGTGGATATATGTGAAATGTAGGGTCCCCCAAGGACTGTTTTTTAAAAAACAAAACAAAACAAATTAATAAATAATCTGAGGTGAGCAGTGAGAAGGCCACATTTGCTAATAACACCATTTTAGTTGTTCAGAGCAAGCATTAATTGGGAATTGCTCCAGGGGAATCTCTCGAGCCTGGAGGAATGACCAAATTAGGTAAATGAGACTTAATGTAAGGAAGTGTAAAATTATGCATATTGGGGAAATAAAAATCTCAGCTTCACATACACATTGGCAGGATCTGAGCTGGTGTTGATGGACTGTGAAGGAAATCTTGGTATTATGGTGGATACTAGATTGATAAATGTCTTACACAGTGCACAGCTACTGTAAAGAAGGACAAATTCCATGTTGGATGTAATTTAAAAGGGAATCAAAATAAAATGGCCAATATCATACTGCTCTAATATAGGTCCATATTGTGCCCATACATGAAAAAATCTCTATAATTCCGGTCACCATACCTAAAAATGGATACAGTAGAACTAGAAAAGGTGCAGAAGAAAGCAACCGGAATTATTAAAGAGGTGCAGCCACTTCCCTATGAAGAAAGACTTTTGGAACATTTGGGACATTTTTAAGTTAGAAAAAAAGCAAGTAATGGGAAACATGGTAGAAGTATGCATGGTGTGGAAAGACTATTTAAGGACAATACTAAAAAATGGCACAAGCATATAAACTGTTCGCAGATACTCAGGGCCTTTCACACTAAACAATTTAAACAGCATAAGTCCATAGTTGCCATGGTTCCATCCTATGGAATCCTGGGACTAGTTTAGGGAGGGGCATTTAATATTCCCAGCCAGATTGCTCCTCTAATGCCTCATCAGACTACAAACCCCAGGATTCTATAGGATGGTACCATAACAGTTAAAGTGGAATAACTGCCCCAGAATTGTGTAGCATGCCATAGGCTTGAAAAGATTACATACCTGTATGTAGGACAGTCAGAGTGAAACTCCTCATTCTGCATCTCAGCGTTCCAGAGGCAAGATAAGCTTTCAACTAAAAGTGTGTGAATAAAAACATGGTCTCCAACATTTTACAGATAAAGAGTGGGACACATCAGCAATATCAGAGTGTGGTCAAGATGGTAAAAGTTATTAAAGAAGAAGAACACACAGGCTATGAGATGCTGCAGCAGTTTGTTTCTGCCTGAGCCAACTAGGAAGAGCAGAATCCTGCCCCTTCCTCTTATCTCTACCTGATAAGTTAATTGAGTCCAAACTATTTTAGCACATTGAACTCAGTTTGCAGCAATTGAAGTAAACAAAGGGGGAATACGGAATGAGGAAAGAGAAACTAGAACATTTTAAAAGCACCTGAAAAGTAGGATGATAGAAGATTACTTGGGACTGTTGCCGCAAAATCAGGAAAGTTGGAATGTGTGCTAAAAGTGCACATATGTGCACATACAGTTTTAAGACACAAGAGAAAGAGGAGATCATCTCCTTGTTTAGTTGTTCTAGCAGATTAGAGAAGGGAGATTACATCTCCAACAGGACAACTCTCTTTGGCTTCCACCCGAAAAAGGAACAGACCTGAAATGCCTGTTAAATGTGGGTCCAGTGTGTGTGTGTGTGCTTCCTCTGTGATCTGGCAGCCCTCACAACAGAAGGGACATTGTGATAGCTTTTCTCTTCTGTAGTCCATTATCTTCATCCATTAATCAGCATTATAATCAGTAAAATCTTTCTTTACCTCAGACTTATTCTAGCCTCTGCTATTTGAAAATATGGTTGATGAACCCTGAGTGAATCAGGCCTCGGATTAAGACATAGGGTCATCCACAGAAGCTGAATGGTAAGAGATTTAGTTGAGATAAAAGGAAATACTCCTTCAGGGAGTGTGCAGTTAAAACTGTAGAATTTGCCATTTCTTTGCAAGATGTGGTGATAACTGCCAACCTGCACAGCTTTAAAGAGGATTAGATAATTTCATGGAAGATAAGGCTATTGATGGCTGCTACTCAAGATGGCTACTCACTAATTCCAATAGAATTAGTGAGTCTGGAAGGTAAACCTGAATACTGGTTGCTGGGGAACATGAGCAGCAGGGTGCCATGGCACTCATGTCCTGCTTTCCTTGGGCATCTGATGGGCTCTCTCTGAACAGAGTGGTGGACCATATACGGTCTTAGCTCTAATTCTGCAGTTTTTTCCTTACATTCCAATGTTAATTAATTAATTTTCAAGATGTCACCACCCATGACAATGAACCCAGTTTAACAAATATAACAGGATTGCATTTATAAATGTAGATAATGGGAAGCATTAGTGCTGTAAAAGTATTAAAAGTATTTGATATGTTTGGATTACATGGAGAAGCAGATTCTGCAGGAGGCTTCCTGCAGTCATATTAATAAATGAGCATAAGGAGAGGAAGATATGGCCTTTCCCAGCCATGTACATTGCAACACAATTTGAATGCCTGCTAAGTATGGCATTGCAGAGAAAGATGGATAGATAGATAGATAAGGACAGACACACATATGTGTGTGTGTGTGTGTGTATGGATATATGTAAAAAAAATAGGTTGTTTCTACACTCAAGTGGTTTTCAGTGGGCTTGGAAAAAAATGAAATGAGAAATGAGGATGTGTCCAATATAGTAAGCATTCCATTGACAGTCTTTGTGCAGGGACTCAAAGGCAGAGCCTCCCCTTTTCACTGTTAGGCTGCCATATCAACAGTTCACAGCAAAAGGACACACAAGTGGCCTGTACTGTGCCAATAACTCATTTGCAATGTGGTAGAATTAAATTATACTTTGTTGGGTTAATGACATGTTGTATGAGTTCAAAATGCCACTTTACACCAAGCGTAGGCAACTGTTGGGAGTTTGGGTGCTATTTTGGCCTTCCAGAATATCTCAAAAGGCTATGGTACTATCACTCTTCTCTACCCCTGTTTTTAAAACTATTTATTTATCTGTGCTAAAGAGTCCAGTTTGGGAATGGAGGTCTCGGAGAGGCATTTTTCTAATGAAGAAGTAAGCCAGAAGTTGACTCCGACCATTTCCACAGTACACTGTTCTAGTGCTATTATTCCACTTTCAACATACTATGGAATCCTGGGATTTGCAGTTTAGGGAGGGGCCTTTAGAATTCTCAGCCAGAGAGCTCTTTGGCCTCAGTAAACCACAAACCCCAAAATTCCACAGGATGTTGAAAGTGGAATAATAGCACTGTAGCAGTGTAGGGCAGAAAGGACCTCTGTTTACTTCCTGAGCCTGAAACTGCCTGACTAAAAATAAGGTGACATAACTTTTCATTACCATTTTTCATCAGTTTTCCCCTCCTCACAATAACTTGTTGTAAGAAGATACACATATTTGTTTTTATTTATTATTTCTTTTTTTGGAAAATTGATCATAGAATCATAGAAATGTAGAGCTGGAAGAGACCACAGGGGCCATCCAGTCCAACCCCCTGCCATGCAGGAACACCCTCAAAGCACTCCCGACAAAATAAAATATTAAAATAAAATATTAAAATTAAAAAAAACTGCCTTGGAGGTACATATGGAGCATACGGGCACATTTTCCCATCTCTGTTTTATACCAGGAGTATCTTAATGTTAATGTTGCATTCTGCTGCATTTGCAATTCAGTTTTGCTATGGTTCCATGCCCAGTGTATACCTCATATATGACAGATAAAGTCCAATTGTGTCATTTACTGATGGAATGGCAACTGCCAGCAGCATAGATTCCCCAGCCTGTGGCAGCTTCTCGCAGACCCCTGATGTAACCTACATGGATGGGAGCATGTTGGAAACTGATGTAGGGGCATGAAGGGGTTAAAGGGAAAGGAAAGAAAGTTTCTGTTAGACAAACAGAAGTCTATTTGTACAATGTTAGATATAGATGTAGTGTTAGGCTGTAGTGATTAGTAAACCAACTAAGAAAGTATCATGAGGGAATAGTAAACAAACTGAAAAGGTATCATGAAGGAGTAATTGCTGGTAGTCTGAAGGCTCACATCATTTCAGATGCCCATACTGGTAGGAAATATGGGTGTCCTTCTGTGACATTGTGAAGGACTGCAATTATGTGGGAAGTTAGAAAGAGCCTAGTTTATGGATAAAATCAGATAAATTGTCTACTAATTGTCTACTAATGCATAGCAGCATACACTCATTTGCTAGTCTGAATTCCTACATTGTGTTTTACCTGATATGAAAGCTAACTCTTTTTCTGACAGTGAGTTGATTCAACATGTTATAAACCTTTTAAAAATGCCACCTGTGGTTCTTATGGCATCAAACCGCCTACGTACGTATCATTATCCTAAAGCAGCCCACACTCCCACTAGTCTTCCATTCCAAAAGTTAAGTTGTGGTTTCATTTTTGGCTACTTTCAGAAGATGGCAGGTGGCTGATAAAGCACTCCATGGAATTTTCCATCTGGCTTTTTACTTTGTTCCTATCCAGAGCATACAGCTGAAGAGTGTACACTTCAAAAGGCTGGGGGAAAACCTCTCTAACTTCCATAATGCTTCATCAGTCTGCCATGGCTTTGTGACGGCACATTTTAGTGATTTGTTTTCCATAGTGACACTGAACTCTAGGTATTTTACTCTTCATGGAGCTTAGTGTTTAGTGCTCATCTACAGAAAACTCAGATTATACTTACTGTGGAAACCTTTTTTCAAAATGCAAAATAAAAATCCTCTTATTTTGTTGCTGTGGAGTAGAGATAATTCAGGAATCAATTTTTACTATAGTTATTACCAGCTGTGTTCCTCATATAACCAGGCTCTGAAGTTACCTAAAATATTAAAAGTCATGTTATCCTTTCCACACAATAGCCCTGCAATGATAAGGTAAGAAGGACTTGCATAAGTGACACCATCACTTCCAAAGGGTTCTGAAAAACAACAAAGGTTTTTGTGGTGCCTTAAAGATTTAAGACATAAAGTGTTATTTGGCACCAGCTTTTATGGACATTTTATGGCTCATTTTATCAGATGCTGCTGCTAATCAAATGTGCTACAATCCATGAAAACATGTAACCAATAAAATGTGTTGCACATGTCACACAATTCTGCTGATTTTGCTGCAGGACACTAACATGTCTGCCCTCTCAAACTGTTAACACTGATGTTAAATATTATTTCAGTTCTTCATTAAATAGGAATTTTCATTCACATTAAACATGATGAAGTGTGACAGTATGAATGCTCAAGTATTTCAGTAGGTCCACATTTGAAAGCAAACTTATTTGATCCACTCTTCCTGGACTAATGCACAGATCGGAACATAGTGACTCCCTCTGACTTCAACAATTCAGTTCTTGACTTAGAAATGTAGCAAAAGGCATTTAAGAAAGTTTTCTCTATACATGATTAGAAATGAGTACTTTGAGGGAAAATACATTTAGACATTCATAATTTTCTTTAAAAAAATCAAAATATGCATTTAAATCTGTAACTAAACATATGACAATTTAATTATAATAAAATATCATTAAATATTATTTCTCTGATTATTGTTTTTACAGAAAACTTTACTGACAGATTGATGCAGAAAAAGAATGGACTTAGAAATGAACATTTGTAAAACGAACAAGACCATAAAGAGAAATGCAGTCGCGTAGGGATATGGGGGCAGAGAGGCAATCCACCCTGGATGGCAATGTTTCTGGGGCATCCTTGCCCGTAGCCATGCCCCTGCATGCCCTGACCATGCCCCTCACACCATAGCCCCGCCCCCTCCCACCCCCTCCACTTTTCTTTTATTTGTAACTGGCTGAGTGAATAGCTTTATTTCTGAGGTTCATGTGTTTTGTTTTGTTTTGTTTTTAGAAAATGACACCAGTGCATCTTTTCTGCAGATGAGTTCAAAAACAGGTTTTGCTCCAGGCTCCACCACTGAGTTACTTGTGTGACCTGACTCAATTAACTTAATTGATTCTTGGTTAGATTGTCAATGGCAAACACACAGTGCTTCAGAGCCTAAAAACCTACTAAAAATCAATAGGGATAACTAGACTTGCTAAGAAGCCGAGCGCTTTCAATCTTAATATAAGTCTGCTCCACAACATTTAACAGCTGGGCTGTGTTCGGTTGGTATGTGGGTGCAGGAGTAACCTGACAATAAGAAAATATAAGGATATTGATGATGCATTATATAGATGCAGTTTAAAATTAGTCTATACTAATTATGCCCTCGAGTTTTTTCATTGTTGGTGCATGAGGAGCCTAGAATGTATATATACATGTTTTTTATGCATTTCCAACATTTCTTATAATACGGTGATGGCTCACAACATGATTGGAAAACAAATACAATTAAAACCACAAGTTACATTAAGATAGAGTCATAAGGTATAGCTGTCTCTTCCTGGTTCTCTTGACCACTGGCTGCCCATGTTTCACCATACCCTGTAAATGGCACTTCATTCCATCTACCCATGCTCAGAGCGTTGGCCACCAATGTGGCAGATACTTCACATTTGGACCTTTCAGTTCTGGATCTCTATCTGAATCTCTGCAGTTTTAACAGGGGATGTGGAATCTGTCCTGCTTATCAGTAAAACACCTGAAATCAAGCACAAAATACTGAATTGTGGGTCCCTCATTTAGCTAATTAAGGACTGAAGAATTATCTTTTGATTAGTAGGTTTTTTTGTTAATGAATAGTTCTGGTCTGAAGAGTAGATGTTGGAATTGTGTTCAAAATGGTTAGCATGAATATTTGGCGTTCTCATTTAAAGGCTCATTTAAGGTGGACCCCAGCCCCACCCACCACAAAAAAACTCAGGGTTGTTGTTTTTTATATCATTGCCAACTGCTGAGAATTTCAACTGCTTATGAACCTAAATTGAACATTAGATTTCCCTCATAGCTTTCCTCTCCTAGACTAATCCATGTTAAATGGGTCAAAAACAATTGTGAACACCTAGCTTTTTGCAGGTCATGATTGCATAGATAATTGGTTCTTACCAGTCAAAGAGGGTCATTAGCTAACAAGCTGGAGTACTGAAAATGGACACATTGAAGCGGCTAACCTGAAATTTTCAGCATCTTTTTTCTCCTGATAGGCGCTGTGGAAAAGTCAGACTCAGGCAATTTAATTTGCCTTTCATAGCCTGTGACAAGCTCATGATTATGACATACAACAAAATATTCAGTGCAACAAATTAGCAGATCCTGCTATTTTAGACAGGCAGCATTTAAATTCTTGCCATTGAACTGCTGGCTGCGTCCCACATTCTGCCAGTATTGTAATTACTGCTCAGTTTTGGGATTTCATCAAGCCAGCAAGCTGATCACCCCTTTGGAACAGCCAAGGGGTATGAGGGATGGTGAAATGAAGGGAGTCAGCAGAAGAAATGGCAACATTTCTGCGTTAGAACTTTGGCAAATTCCACTTAAGTTATCCCACTTATTTCATAGCAGTGGGTCTCCATTGGAGAGTAGCTTGTAGTAGCGTTAGAGTACGTGGGGATTGTTTTCATTTTGCTCCCATGGAGACTTGTTGTATGCACTGAACCAAAGAAATCAAATTGTGGGGTAAGGGAGAGGGGAGACAAAGTGAGGATTAAGAAGCAAATGTCCTATGAAAAACTCCTTCTTTCACTGGCCTTCCCAGGGTTTTTGGCCAAGGAAAAAAGTTAGAGGATAACATTAAGACGTATGTTGACAGTCATTTCTGTTTCTCTCACAGGAGACAATTAAAAAACCATGACTGACAATGTGGGGGGGGATTCTTATAGCCTTATCCTATGTATATTTAATCTTTTTAAAAGTGGAGCAACTGTGAGATGTGGTACAGTGTGAAAACTGGACGTTGTTGAGATCCTGAGTTTTTTGAGAGGGGGCCTTGAATTAGTTCCTAGATTGATTACTAGATGATCATTGCTTGCTATGCAGACCATATTTTAGCAAAAACATGGGGAGCCTACTTTATCCTAAGAGCAGAATTCAGTCTCAGACGTTCTGTGGGACTGCATTACTAAGGCCCTTTCCACACAAGGTTAAAAAACAGTGTAGAGCGACCTCTGACGGAGGTCATCTACACCGTAACGTGGATTGGGGCGGACTACTTTTGTGTAGTTCCACACCCCAATCCGCGCAGGGGCGACCAGAAGTGGTGGCACCGCGTGCTTTTTGAAAACCACTTGTCTTGTGGTTTTTAAAAAGCACAGGGCGTGCAGTCCCGTTGCAGCGCCCGGTGTGGATCTGCAGGCACACGCAAGTGCGCACCTGCAGACCAGCCGGGGGTGGACTTCTGACTGGCGAGCTTCTCCAGTTGATGGAGAGCCTCCACCAGCCAGAAGCCGCCATTTTGGACACCGCGGGATGCCGCAGGACGCCGACATGTGTGGAGTGGCGAACTCGCACTGCTCCACGTGGCGATGGACTTACCTGGCTGCAGGTAAGCTCCGTTTCAGCGTGTTTCCGGGCATTGCTTCCTCCGCATGTGGAAAGGGCCTAAATGATGGGTAGAACCAAAAGCAGTAGCATATTTTAGGTGAAAGCTCCTGCTACTGGTAACTGAGCCTTATCTCAACTTTTCAGAAGGGGAAAATATTTAAAAAGCCAGAAAATCACCAAATACTGTCATTTGGTGAAAAGGAGGGTGTGGCCATATAAAGAACCCCATATAATCATATCTGGTCCCCAGGGAGGCCTTAGAGCCTAAGGTTACCCATCTCTGTTATAGCAGCAGTAGCAGCAGTGTGGTACAAGTTGATATATGTGCACTAGATGTGGGTGAGGGTTTTTTTTTTCCCCTTCTAATTTTTCACATACATATATGTATATGATTATACCCAGCAAAGAATAAGCGCAAGGAGTGCAACTTACATTTACAACTTTTTTTCAGGCATAGAGTTACTACAACAAAGAAGCATCTTGTATAGTATCATGAAAACATTATCCTTCCAGTGCTACCTTTCTAGCCCAAGGATGATACATGGTTATTCTAAAACTTATGAGGCTTACAACAGGCTAGAGTTCACATGAATTCTTTTCCTCATGAAGTACTATTCTGCCTGTAGGACTAGTTAGGGATGAAAATAGACACAAAGTTAAGAAATGATGTCTAGAGACATTGAAATACCCTGTCCAAAAATGAGCAATCCCTATGTTTTGTGGTTTTGTTTTACTTTACAGTATTTGTCTTTCAGGACTTTGTGCAAAAAAAAATTAATTTATAAAGGAATACTGATTTTGCAGAAAGAAAGCAACATTTTTTGTACCAAGATACATTTTTTTGTACCAAAACTGTTATTGGTATAGATGAGATCTTCAAAAAAATTCCTGAAATGCAGAAAACTCTGGAAAATTTTACAAAAACTCTGGCAGTCCCACTCACTGGAGAGAAAACTTTTGATTTTTTTCCCCTGTGTGATAACAAATTATCGACGCAGCATGTACTTCTTGCTTATTCTAATTACAGCAATATTATTAAGATCAACAATGTAGCTTAGAAATGCCTGGGATAATATTTCTGCTGTAATGCTGCTATGCTATAATGTATTATTAATGAAATCCATTTTATTAATGAAAGCCAAGAATGCCAGTTTTGTGTGTTAGCTAGCATGTAGGTACACAAAAAGCCTGAGGGTGAAAAAAGTTTTAAAAAAAGTATAAATGCACATTTCTAACATGATGAATATTTTCCGCACTAGTGAAAGAATAATTGAAGTTGAAATGCAGACAGCCAAGACTTTAATCCTAATATATACAGATAGGACTGTAATTAATATTTTGAATGACAGCTATTAAGGGAGATTTTTTTTTTCAGTAGGCATCTATTAAGCAATACATATTTAGATATTCAGATTTGGTGCCACATGACTAAAGAGCTGAAATTTTCCTCAACTTCTGAGTTCTGATAAAAACAATCTATACTCAAAATTATTAGAGTGGCCTGTATAGTCTCCTCATTTCAAGACCATAAGTGAATCTAAAGTTTCTCACCCTGCTGAGCAGTCTGATATTATACGGTTCTTCATCCCTACAGTTTTACTGCACCCCAATAAGCTCATGCAGACTGATATTTTGGAGAGAACTATCTCCAAATATAAAACAAATTTGAACTACAGGGGGCCTTCCACATTTGCTAGGGTTAGAGGTGCATGACTCTTGCAAAAGCAGAAAAATTGCAAATATCAAAATGTGTGTGTGTGGCTGTGGGGAAGGGGGTGAGGCATGGTGTGGTGAACAGGCACCCAGGGTCCAAACCAGGTCAGGGAAAAGAGGAGGGAAAGGGGTGAGTTGGCATGGTAGTCCTCTCTCAAACCCATATCCTTCCTTGGGAGTGAGGCGGCCTCAGGAGAGGTTTTTGTGGTGCTGAAAAATCAGGCCAAGACCCATTTTTGGCTGGCCAGACAGCTGCTGGTAGAGAATGAGGAGGAGGAGGAGGAGGAGGACTAGAGGTGGGTTTTAAAAGAGTTGGACAGTCTGACTGGAACTTCAGAGAGGAAAGGTCCCCATGGAAGAGGAGTGCCTCAGGTGAGGGGAAAGGGGTTTGGAAAAACTCTCCAATAATCAAATTCATGAAAGTCAAACCTGCAAATATGTAGGGCCGAATGCAGTTCAGAGTAACAATGTGCTGAAAGGTCAGATGTAAATAATACACTGCAATAAAAGTATTAATAATAATAATAATAATAATAATTAAACAATTAATTATTAATTTAAGTACAAGTAAAGCAATGGCCATGTGACCATTATAAAGGATAACAACCAAACTAGTTACAGTGTGAATGATATGAACAGCAAGAATCAAATAATGAATGAAATATTGAAGCTAAATATAGTACCTGCTGCAGTTTAACAAGCATTTCAAATTTTCCAGCTGTAATGGGGGAAAAAGGCATATCTCACAATTCAGGAAATTTGGATTGTTTCCACAAGAAGTTTCAAAAAGTTTAAAAAGTATCTCTCTCTTTTATTCCTTTAAATTGTTAGTTTTAGATTTGTTATTTTTTACTATTACAAGAAGAGTAGTTGGAAAATAGTTTTGCTTTCTTTGTTGCTTTTATAAAAAGAAAAAATACTATATAGAAAATAATTATTTTAAGAACTACTAATTTTTAATATAGAATAAGTTACTAATGATTCATTCTTAAATAATCATTAAGTTTTTAATATTTTTAATAATTAAGTTAGAATAATTATTAATAATGTACTTACATCTATTATCTATTAACTCATGTTATAAGTTTAGATTTATTACAAAGATAAATAATAGGCACCAAGCATATAGTTTACATTTAATTTATGATGTAATAAATAATTGCTACTGTTGGATTGCCATTCATTGTTTACAGCAAGGGCGGGAACCAATTCTTAGATATATGTACAGCTATAGAACTGTGGGACACTTCTTTTCACTGGGCTGATGAAGAATGGTCAAAACATTATCATGTTTTTAAAAATTCCTCCAAATTATAATTCATAAATAATACCTTATCTCTTTTCTGGCCTCCTCTCTCTCTACAAAAATAATACAAAACAGTCAAGAGATTATATTTTTAAATGTGTTAAAAGACCTTATACTTTACTCATTGTTTTAAGGCTCTTCTTAGGCCATTTCTTCACTGCACTGTTATAGTGCTATTATTCCACTTTCAACATCCTGTGGAATTCTGGGGTTTGTAGTTTACTGAGGCCAAAGAGTTCTCTGGCTGAGAATTTTAAATGCCTTTCCCTAAACTGCACATCCCAGGATTCCACAGGATCTTGAAAGTGCAATAATAGCACTATAACAGTGTAATATAGAAATGGCCACACACAACATTACAATTTAAAATTTCACCTCAGAATGAGAATAATATTTATTTTAGCTCTTAGTATGTTTTTGGTTTGGTTTGATTTAAAGAAATAAGGCCAAAATAAGATCTGAGCAACACTATACAATCAGAAACTTACTTTCTGTTCAACAACACTTTGACATTTTCCGCACTTCATTCTTTATAGTGCAATTATTCCACTTTCAACATCCTATGGAATCTGGCCAGCCCTTCACAAAACTGCAAACCCCAGGATTCCATAGAACAGTGGTTCTCAACCTTCCTAACGCCGCGACCCCCTAATACAGTTCCTCATGTTGTGGTGATCCCCAACCATAAAATAATTTTCGTTATTTTTTATTTATTTATTATTTATTTATTTAGTTAGTTAGTTAGTTATTTCCAACATCAAATAGATTGGAAACACTGCCCTAAATCACTGCTCTGGATAGACTTCTAATGCCTAAAAACTGGTAACCCTCCCCCCCCTTTTTTAAGCACAGAAAGCGTCCATCAATGCCAGAATTAAGGCAGTAGTTCTAATTCTGAATGTTGGGTTTCCACAGTTCAAAAAGCCAGTCACTCCCAAAGGCAACGCCGAAACAGCCCACATTTTACACGAGGCGCAGGGAGGAAAGGACAGGGAGAGAGGAAAGATGGCGGCAGCATAAGCCTTAAAGGGAGAGTGGATGCTGAACATACAAAAAGTGAGGAATGCAAGACAGTCAGGGCGAAGAACACAACACATGCGTGTGGCAAGTGCCAAAGGTCCACGCACAACAAAAGTGAGAGGAGAAAGTCATCCTGGCTATTTCTGCACTAGACTGTTATAGCGCTATTATTCCACTTTCACCATCAAACTGCAAACCCCAGGATTCCATAGGATGGTGAAAGTGGAATAATAGCGCTATAACACTGGAATGTGGAAATGGCCAAAGTCCACAGGACAGATCAGAGCAGCACTTTCGGGTCAAAAAACCAAAAAAAAAAAAAAAAAACCAACTAAGGAGCCTCAGGGGCTCTTGCTACACAAACCAAAGCCCTTGGCTGATGCCCCCTGCTCCTTTCCTAACCGAGTTCTCGGTCTCGGAGGGACCGATCTCCCCCATTGGATGGCAGATCCGCCGCAGGAAAGTTTCCCCCTTTGCCTGCTGGACCAAAGACGACAGCCACACCGACAACTCCCACGGAGCGGCGTGTCCAGAATGAATGGGCGACCGGGCGATCGCCGCTGCTGCAGCCCTGCCACTTTGGGAAGCAAGCGGAGCCCAGCTGCTCGCTCGCCCCAGCAAGCAACTCTGTTTGCCGGCATGAATGAACATGAGGCAAAGCAGGTGAGGGGACAGGATCTTACCTCCCAGACGTCGCACTGCAGTGCCATAAACCCTGAATGGGAAGCCCTTTGTGTGTGTGCGTGTGTGTGTGCGCGCGCGTGTATGTGTGTGGTGCAAGCGTCCAAGCAGTGCCTGGCTGCTCACTCGCCCCGGCAAGCAACTCTGACTTTGCAAGCCGGCATGAAGGGGAAAGGAACACTGAAGGGGAAGCCCTCCGTGTGTGTGTGTGTGTGTGTGTTGGTGCAGGCGCGAGCGTCCAAGCAGTGCCCGGCTGCGCCCGGCTGCACGCCTCCTCTCCCCTCCTCCCAGCGCAGGGGTCTCAGAAGCACTGCTCCCATTGGCTTTGAGGCCACCTTCTTTTAAAGGGGGGCAGGATTGAGGAGCAGCGACCCCTGTGAAATGGTTGTTCGACCCCCAAAGGGGTCGCGATCCCCAGGTTGAGAACCGCTGCCATAGAATGTTGAAAGTGGAATAATTGCGCTATAAGAATGTAGTGTGGAAATGGCCTTTGTTATAATGAAAAATGAGTATGTGTTACACTTTTTAAAAAAGCAAAATGGGAGCAGGTTCATACAGTACTGTTATGGAGGGTTTTGTTTGAAATGGATGTTTACATTTGAGGGAAAGAGATAATGAGTTGAATCTCACAAGCATCTTTATCACCTTATAAGTTATCACTCATTGTCTCATTACTTTGGGACCTGCACATGACTGTGTGCACCTCCTTGGTGAAACTGCCTTTTGTGTGTATGTGCCCTAAAATTGCCATTTAGTAGTTTTTTAAATATATATATATATATATTGGATATCACTCATTTCTCCTTTAGTGGACCAAACAAGTCACTGACATATTTGACCTTTGTATTAAAGAAAATGGGTAGTGGTCAATTTCAGCAGGATATAAAGCCTGACACTTTCAAACTGTGTGACATTTCATTCATTTTGAACTGTAACATCACAATTTATGTTGCCTTGCCTTGTCTACTGTGGTGACTTCTTCTGTCTTTTTTTCTCTGCTTTCTGCCCATTATTTCTTTCCTATATCTATCTCATATATGATAGCCCAATTTGGCAGATTTATAGCTTATTTTTCTTGTCGTTTGTAGATTAAGACCCTAAAATGGCTGGTGAGAATCTCTAGGAACCCAACCCCCATCAGTTGCCATCTGAATGCAACAAATAAAATAATAAAAACTTTCAAAAATTGTGATTGAAACAATATGAAGTTTGGAAATACAGATCTCATAAAGTTGCTTCATGTAGGTAATTCAGGACATTATGTAAAATCATCAAATGGCTATTGCCATAAGCATGTTTAGGATTTTTACTTGGAGGCGAGATCACTTTGACTATGGAAAAATAAAATAAGTGGGAAAGGGGTATTGAAATAAATGTTAAAATAAGTTTTCCATTAATTTTAACAGAATAAATTTAATATACTATGTTCTCTGGCGTATATCAATACAATAGTCTATTTTAGCAGAAATATTTTATAGAAACAATAAAATAAAATTTTAAGACATCTCTCTCTCCATATGATCCATACACAAATGTGAATGACATAAACAGCAAATAAATCTGCTCCTTTGATGTACTCTTCTCCTTTTGTTTCTAATTTCCATTTATTATTTGAACTGAGTAATTTGCCAAAATAATGTATTAAAGGATATAACAGCAGGTCTTAAATTACAGTTATATATTTGGGATAATGCAGGAGGTTTTACATTACAAAATGCTTGGTAGAATTTTATTTGTAACACAGTAACTTTACTGATTCAATATTTAGTTTAAATAAAACTGTAGAATACAACCGTGTCTCATTAAATTTGTGCTTGGCTTGTTATTGCAGTTGTTAATGATCAGGAAATCAAATACGGTATAGAAACTCCTGGTTCCCTTAACCTCAAATATGATATTGTACGTTGCAAACCTCACTGCCTGGAAACTGCAAATAAGCAATACTGAAGATCTAACATAGAGAATAGTTTCCAGATGGCTGGCTTTTCCATGATGATGGGTTGTGTGTGTGTATGTATGTGTGTGTATGTTTTATAACAGACTGATTTAAATCTTGTTACAATATGTCATTGTGAGTTAGAGTGCATTTTAAACTGTTGTCTAAAATTATGTAATACATTATATATTAATTTCATTTCTGCACATCACTGGACAGATGTTTAGCTTGTATATTGTGACACTGGTGTCCCTATGTGGCTTGCCAACTTGCATCAATAATACAAGATTTTCATGAGCATGACCAGAGCTTCAAACTGCAGGCATCAAAATTAATTTGCTAATGTTGACCCTTGGAATTAGGGAGATTAATTCATTGCCATTAATGCTAGTGATTGAAATCGGTTAGTCACTTACATACATTACTGAAATACTTGTTGCAATTGTTGATTTTTCAAAACCAGCCATAAAATTTTCAGAGGATGACGCAGGGTTCATTGTTGGTGGGTACATTTTGGTGGGTACCTCGGGTCACATTTTGTTATTGATTCCTCTAAATGTCCTCTTTTTGATGTTTTAAATTTGCCTGGCATTATTTTTTTTTCCCTGGTGGATTTGAAATCCCGTAATATAATTTCTAGTTAGGGTGGTGCAAGTCCAGTCTGTCTGGAAACTCAAGTTGGGAAAGGGGGTCCTAAAGCATAGGATCACATTTTGCAACCAGCTAAGTTTTGTCACACAACTGCCTCTCATTTTTCTAGCCCCTGTTCTTACCAATATGTGCATTATTGATTCACCTTTCAATGTCATTAACAAGTAAGAAATTGTGTGTGTGTTTCAGTCAAAGGACAATGCAAGTGAAGCATTAAATGGCTGGCTGTAAATATTAGCCAATGAATAAAATGTGGAGAACTCCTAATGAGGAATGTTTGAATGCCTGTGAGTTTATGCAGAATATTTACTGAACAACCAAATCACTGTTTTATTCTCCTTCCCCCTCACAACCAAGAAACATGGCCTGCAAAGATCAGTGATCGAGCATATGTGTACATGTAGGAACCAAGGATCTCAAGCTCAGTCCATGGTATCCCCAGTTTAAAAAATAAGCTATGTAACAAAACCACTGTTCTCTTTATCCATATGACCTTAATACTTGTTTGATTAAATCTCTTAAATGTAAGGCTACAGAAATAATGGACCTTTCCGCATGTGTGAAAATAAACAGGCAAAAACGGGACTCACCGGCTTTCTTCTCCATCTGAGTGAGTCCGTCGGGACAAGAAGCAGTGCGAGCTCATTGCTCCGCACTGCTCCGGCGTCCAAAATGGCAGCTTCCAGTTGGTGGAGGCTCTCCACCAACCGGAGAAGCTCACCAACCTAAAGCCCTGCCCCCGGCAGATCTGCAGGCACGCACTTGCACACGTCTGCAAATCTGCACCGGAGCGCGGCGACGGAGCGACACAGAGTCGCGTGCTCCGTGCTTTTTAAAAACCTCTAAAAAGAGGTTTTTAAAAAACATGCTGCGCGACCGGTTCCGGTTGTTCCGGAGTGGACTGAGGTATTGAACTACAAAAAGTAGTCTGCCCCAGTCCACTCTACAGTGCAGAAGACCTCTGTTGGAGGTTGCTCTGCACCGTTTTAATAGCCCGGTGCGGAAACGGCCAATGTTTGCACTCATTTTGTTATCTGTATGATAAGTTTGCCTTAGGGTACTCATAACAGACATAAAAGTCATCTATAGGAATAGTAAATGTGCATCTGCAGGAGTAACTTTCCAGTTACCTAAACATCTGAAACAGGTAGATTGCTTATCGTTAGAATCATATGCCCAAAGAAACCATCAGCAGTCCTTAGCATATGCAAGCTATAATCATTTCCCCATTTCTCAGGAAAGCACGGATCAGCATGGGCTGGGATGTATTTTTCATTTTATCAGAAGGCTTGTGAGTGGAAATTCTCTTTTTGCTGCAGAGTTTATTTATTGACTGAGGCCTAATCCTTTTAAAGGCCTAAACCACAGTGTGGCCATATTGAATTTCTCTACATTCCCTCTTACATGGGAGAACGTTCCACTAAATTCAATGGAACTTATAGAGTAGACATTATTTTTGTTTTAAGAAAGCATCACCTTTCATCATCTTTAATAATATTTCAAAATAACAGTTTCTTGATATATGCCTCCAAACTGTTTATGACTTATGGCCACCTTAAGAGGTGGGGGGGACCTCTTATGGCCTCATGGACGTTATGGCCACCTTAAGAGGTGTGGGGACCTCATCTTGTGGTGGGATTTGAGATTTGTTCAAAGGAAGTTTGCTAGTGCCTTGCTCTGAGGCTGAGAGGATGTGACTACTCAGTGGATTTCCATGGCTGAGCAGAGATTTCAACCTGGTCTTCTGAGTCATAGTCCAAAACTCAAACCGCTACGACGTATTGGTGCTAACAGTTTCTACTCAGTGGCAAATCCCATTGCATTCCTAGGCCCTTTTTGCATGCTTTTTTTCTTGCGTGAGTGCCCCTTGAGCATCGCGTGAGTGGGAGCGTCGCTCCGTATGATGCACTCCCCCTCGCGTGACGCTCACGAGGCTGAAGCAGGGCGCACGCGCATTTTTTGATTTTCGGCTTTAAGCCAAAAATGTCCCGCGCTCATGCAATGCTCGTGGCACCCTCGTGCACTTACCTGTGTGCGGTGCTTCGGCGAGCAGGGGTGGTCACACTTCCTTTTCCCTGTGCAGCCTACAACTCCCAGACTGCACTGCGGAAGAAAGGGGCGGGACGCTCGTGTGACGGTCGTGCGAGAAGGAAGGCCATGCGGGAGACAAAAAGGGCTGTTGTGAGCAGCTCGCACGAGTGGCTGCTCACGCGAGCACCGCTCCCCGCTGCCATGATGAGGTAAGGTGCAAAAATGGCCCTAGTATTTCTGGGAATAATAATGCAATATTTCTGGGTAAGCTATTTCTGTATCGCCTGCCAGCCAACCAAGGCCTCCTGAGGCAATAAACAAATAAAAATCAATTAAAACAGTATAAAGATTTTAAAAAAACAAATTAAAATACTCTTGAAAAATTCCTAAAAGCAATCTAAAACCAATCCTAGAATCCAGTTTTGAAACAATTAAAACAGCTGTTTCCAACACTGAATGCCATGAGGAACAGCACTGATCTGGCTGCCTACTGGAAGCTTCAAACAGATGGGGCCAGCCTGACTTCAACAGCCCTGGCACTGCTACAGAGAAAGCTCTGTTACATGTACCCACCAACATAATTTCATGAGGTGTTGGGACATGCAACAGGGCCTCCTCTGAAGAGCTCAAATTTCTAGCAGACTCATATGGAATTAGGCGGTCTTTCAGATCTCTTGGCCCCAAATCATTTCTATAGGTCAACATCAGGACCTTTGATGGAGTTCAGAAGCAAATTGGAAACCATAACATAATGCTGACAATGGTAGGGGAGCCTCTTACCTACCCTAGTTTATCTCATGAGCCATATACTGGAATGACCTGCATATACAAGTAGAAATCTGAATTACTAAAGAATAAGACTAATATATTCTAACATTAACCACCCTCCTGCGAGTGGCACCACAGCAGGACAAAGATTTGATCAAAGTCAACCAAAGTCAACTAATAAATACCCATATTTTACACATGAGGTGTTTATAGATGTTGGGAAATAGATCCAAGACCAGCCATTCTGCTTCAATTACAGTACTGAAGGGACA
Source organism: Ctenosaura bakeri (assembly GCA_948474755.1). Taxonomy (NCBI): domain Eukaryota; kingdom Metazoa; phylum Chordata; class Lepidosauria; order Squamata; family Iguanidae; genus Ctenosaura; species Ctenosaura bakeri. The sequence continues at coordinate 109,523 of CAOLHI010000396.1, forward strand.
GCAAGTTCTATTAGCATTCTTCGTTATAAAAGTCCCTTTCAGAGCTAGGAAACACAGAGCTCAGATATATTTTTACAACTTTTCCAGGCAGGCAGTTGTATGGAGAATAGTCTACTAGTACATTTTTCCCCTAACACTTAAGTAACAAAAGCAAACTAACAACTTTATTCCATGCATATTAACTGTTACTCAGGTGCATGCTAGAATTGGGCTAAGTGTCACCCACTTTTGTTAAAAAAAAAAAAAAACCTCTCATTTTCTTCAAAAGTGAGATGGTGGAAGGTAGTTGGAGACTCTGAGGAGTAAGTGGATTTTTAAGCATTTCAGATGTGTGCTCTTACCTTGAAATACATGGTGGATGGCAGGATTTGATTTGATTTTGTTCTCTCTCTCCCTCTCTCTTTCATTTCAAGATTTGCTGCTGCTTCAGGGGGTGATTTGGCTAATCAACTGTATTCCTAGGACATAATGCCCTTGGAAACAATGCTACAGAACATTGTGCCAGTCATTTCTGCCACTCAGAGCTGCAGAAAACAGAGCCTCCCAAAAAGCCACTCCAGGGTTTTCTTTTGTTTTGTTTTTGGCACTCTGATGTAGCTGCTCTGATGCAGTCTTTCTCCAGATAGCTGGCTCCTGACCGCTCTTACTTGCCAAGATCAAAGATTTTCTTGGCCTTGGCACAGTGGTGAGTGGCTTTGTTGGAACTTCTGGGGACAATTGTGAATGTGTTGATTACATTTGCTTTGTACCTGTTTTACTCGGCAACCTGCTCTGTATTTACAGTTCTTGGCATTTGATGTCAGTCTTTTCAGTTATCCATGGGGTAAAATAAGGGAAGGCTCTTGGTAATGTCTCAGCTTTCTAAGTTATGGTGAATGCTCCCCGCTCCCCACTTTTTTGTTTCCTCTATGCCTCTGTGCTAAGCAATTGCACCAGTGCGTACATCCTGTGTCAGACTAGCTTGAGTCTCATCTGCTCATTTCTGGCTTGGCTTAAACGTTTTGGTCCAAAAACTGCTGTTTCCTATTTGTCCATTCTGGCATATTTTCCAAAGTTTCTTTGCTGTGATTACAGACCCAAACAGCTACATTTAAAAAAATGGTTCACAAGTCTTCAATCAGAGACTCATAAAAATAACAAGTAGTTCAGCTTCAAGCAACTTTGGATGCTGGTTTGTATTTTGTTGTGATTCAGCAAGAGGTCCAGTCCATCTTTTGATGGAGTCAATGGCAAACTGTCCTTTATTGAAAATAGTTTAGTTTCTTTTCGTGGTGTGGCTCCTTTTTAAATTTCTTTGGCCTAGATTTCATAACCCTTCATGCCCATTGAGTTGGCAAGCATTATGAATTATAAGGCACTCCATATTTGCCTTCATGTTCTAAAGCAGCTTGATATTCTCTCGGAGGTGCAGTTGGAAAAATAACTTCAATGACAGTGGTGGGCTAGTTTGCTATTCTCTGTTTATGATCTAAAAGTACTGTTTTCTATATTTATCCTATATTTCTTGTGAACCTAGTGAAGAACACGCAATACCCCACCCAATCGGGATCTCAGAATCAAGTATGATTCATGACGCTGACAAACTCACAATAGGTTGTGCTTCTTCTATTAATGACTGTATGAAAGGGCCAAAGAAGTCTTATTTTCCAAGGTCCTTATTGCTTGCATTTATTCGATCATTGTCCTTTCACACAGTAGTAACTCTAAAAGGCATGAAAGTTGCCTCACAGAGTGCTTATTTTAACCTGCTATGTTGTTGCTCTACAATGGGATTGTCATTTTACTAACTCATCTCAGTTAAATAAACACAATGGAGACAATTGTGGACACTACTAGCTATCTCATTTTTTCCAGTCAGTTTTTTACTCCCATAACCTTAGTAATAAAATATATCCATTACTGATCTATAAAAGCACTATCTATGTATATATAAAATGCAAATACAAAGTGAAAAGGATTAAATGTACAGATGTTTGCATAGCATGTTATTCTTAGAAGCAGCATACAGAGTCATCAGTCACAGTCAACTCCTCTGTATCTCTGCAAGGCAATCTCTCTCTCTCTCTCTCTCTCTCTCTCTCTCTCTCTCTCTCTCTCTCTCTCATTCCCCCTCTCTCTCATATGTATACACACACACACACTATTCACATGTTTCATTGAACACCATACCATCCAACCATCCTGATTGCCAGGGCAAGTCCCGATTAATCATCCACATTTTCAGTTGTTTTTAAAATGTCCCAGTTTTAAAATGTTCCATTTTCCCTCTCCAACTCCTCCTGTCTCCCTTAGGTTCACATAAAGTGAAGTTATTTGGAACTTATTTGATTTCAGTTCATGTATGTATAGCCAAACTCTTCATTTGTACCCTACAAGTGACCTGAACTGTAAAAACTGCTTCTTGAAAGGAGATGTTCATGCACTAGTTTGAAAGAAAAGGTATCCCTCAAAACAAGAGGACAGGAAAATAGTCAATATGGCCAGTGTGGTATAGTGGTTTGAGCATTGGACTATGACCCTGGAGATGAAGTTTCAGTTCCCTACTCAGCTGTGGAAACCCACTAAAATAACCTTGGGTACATCACACACACTCAGCCCCAGAAAACCCAATGATAGGTTTGCCTTAGGGTTGCCATAAGTCGGAAACAACTTATGTGTTGCTTAGCTATAAATTTGGAGTAGAGAGAAAATTAAAGGACATGAAGGAAAAGACAGAAAGTTATTTCTGCTTAAACAGAAAACTCTACCCAGAAATACTCTGTGAATATTTACTCAGTTCATAAGATATAATGGATCAATTGAATTAGGTGTTTGTGTCATCCATGCACCTTAGTTAATTTTAAAGTTAATATCAGTGCCTGAGATTAGGTATCACCAGAATAATTAATGTTGTTTACTGATTTTATGTTAATTTAAAAAGGATTTCAAGGGCACATCTAATAAAACTCATTTGAGAGGCCTAATCCTTATCGGATCACTGCTCAAATGTAAGCAGCATTCAAAAGCCATAATGTCTTCCCATATTGTACCTTTCAGCTCTAACTTGAGTAGATACTATACAACTGGGTCCAAAATAGAAAAAGAGCCCCTTGAACTTTTTTCCCCTGGGGGTGCTTACTCTGAAGCACTGAAACACTGAAAGAAAACAGGGGAGATGCTTCTTGCTCTGTTTCCTCAAGATTAGTGTTTTATTCCTCAAGAGCAGCTGTTATGTCATGTCATGTCATAAAACCTACACTAAGGCCCTTTTAGTCTCGCAGTCTCCGCAGCGCCTCTGCCAAAATGGGAGTGTGTCGCCAATGCTCCTCTCTGCAACCAGCCGGCTACCTGCAGAAGGGAGTGCAAGGGACACACTCTCTCCTTCTGCACTGCAGCCAGCCTTCTTCCCATGCTGCAGTGGGGAAGGAAGTGCATGATTGCGCTTCCAGCCCTTCTACATGGCTAGTGATGACAGAAGCCTTGCATAATCAGGGGTCATTGATGCAATTTTTCCATCAATGATATCCCCTGTGATCATGCTGGCTGGGGATGTGAGAAAAGCAGACCATATAACATCATGTGGAAGCCTTGTTGCGGTCCCACACCTCTCGCGTCCACATGCCAGGATGCTGCCATCCTGCTGAAGGGGCCTGAATAACTAACCATTCATGTGAGCCATTTTTATTGGCCGTTATAATAAGTTCGTGTGCAAAAACCCAGATCTCTTCATTTTTGTAAAGGTGATGGCTAGATATTGATGACATTTCTAACTATGAAATATGGAAGTGTAATTACAAAAATGAAGCCTAAAATACACATCACTTATTTGCAATTTAATATTGAAAATCTCCAAGGACTGACCTTTAATCCTTGGATGAGAATCTTGACTCCTCCTGCTGAAATCTTCCCTTCCCCCAAATCAGTGATGGCACATGGGTTCTTCGTTTGAACATAGCATGAAGAAGCTGAAATAAGCAAAACTCTATGTTGTATTTCTTAATGCAAACATTTTGAAAGGGTTGGAAATGAAGCAGTCTTCTGTGCCCTGTTTTTGTTTTTGTTTTTTGAACTAGATCTGTGTAGTTCTCCAGTGCTGCCTAGTTTACATACAATTAGCCACATGTTTATATATAATAAGCAAAACCTGCTCATTATCGTCTGCTATAGTGCAGTTATCTATGCTATTATAGTTTATGTGCTAGATACAGTTGCTTTCCAATCTACTCTGATCCATTATTTGCTGAGGTATTTTTTAAGAGTTTGCTGCTAATGGCAATGCGGAGGTTCATCATGAAAACTAAAATTTAAGTCCTTGCAAATGAATTGCTCATGGATCATTATGCTATCTGAATGAGATGATTTGCCTCTACTCTGTAGATGCCTTCCACAATTTCCTCCCAAGTGGACTTCATCTAACTTTTACTTACTCAAATGCAGTGCAGACAATATTGCAATCAATGAGACTGATCCTATCATTACTCTTCTCCTGTATCTTAACATGACAGTCCCTAAAACAAGATTGGCCCACCTTTCTATTGTTGTTGTTGTTTGTTGCCATCATCATCATCATCATCATCATCATCATCATCATCATCCCACTTTTTCCTCAAAATTGGGCTTCATAGCAGCTCATACTTTAAAACAATGCAATTTTAAAAAATATAAATGAATTAAACAGTTTAAGAATTAAAACAGCTCAAATTAGATAGAAAGATAACAATTAAAACAGGACAGCCCTCCTACTCTGTTCTTTAAAAACCTCCATATCAAAAGCCTACCTGAATAAAAAAGGTTTTAGCTTGCCACCAGAAGCACAGTGAGGTATTCATCCATAGGTATACATCTTTATTAAGAACCTTTGAAAGCACCATATCCAAAAGCTGTTGAAATCCAGGTAAACATGCCACTGAAATAAAGTGGCACATAGTGGATAGAATACTGGGGAGGCTTGTTCAAACCCAGCTGCAAGCCCTCAAGCCCTATTCAGGCCTCCACAAGCCCTATTCAGGCCTCCTGCAGTTGTATAGAGGAAGCTGGATATGCAAGGTCCAACCTTACTCATATAGTCCAAGACTCCCCACTTTGCTGATTGAGGTCTGTAAAGGTGCTATAACCACTTTTAGATAAATGTAGTTGCTGAGATCTATGTAACTGGATTTCTGATAATAGCAATAGCATGTATATTTCTATACCGCTTGTCAGCTAAGTGCTCTCTAAACGATTTACAGTGTGTTAGTTAACTGCCCCCAACAAGCTGGGTACTCATTTTATCGGCCTGTGGAAGGATGGAAGGCTGCGTCAACCTGGAGCCTGGCAGGATCGAACTCACAGCTTTGTGGCTGCAGTACCATCATTTAACCACTGTGCTACTAGGGCTCTCTAAAGGCAGGATTCTTAAGTACATGGAGGTTTGTACCTGCCTATGATTGCAGCAACTTTTCAGACATCCACTGTCAACTTGGAGAAGTTGGTGAAAACAGGAGGAGCATGCTTCTTCAATCATACTCTCCAACATTTCACAGAGTAAAAATTGGGACACATGTGAGCAAAGAACATCACAGTACCATCATGAAAAGATCCCTTTTGCTCCAATGGGAATCTTTTCTCAATGTAAATAGTAGGCATAGGAGCCTGATCCAGATTAAGAGAACAGCCAGAGTCAAATGGCATCATCCCATGCAAAGATGATTATGTGGAATCCAACTGCCTGTGACTACAATTTATTTTTTAAAAATCATTCATGCTCCTGCTAATTGCATGAATTCCATCATGCTCAGTGTGGTCCTCTGTTTATATGCATGTAAATAAGAACTATTACACCATTTGTTGCTACTTGCTGCACTTGAGAGTATCAGAAAAAAGAAAGAAAACGGCAAGATAAACAGAACTTGTATTTGGAAGGAAGCAGACAAGATTAACTTTATTCTGCCTTGGATGTCTAAACTTGGTAGCTACCCCAGTATAAAATTCCGTATTAGTGATAAGTAGCAAAACTGTTAATGCTATGGTTGCTTCATTTGCAATATTGCCTTTGCCCAGCTTCTGCTGGTGTGCCAGCTTCACCTTCTCTTGAGAAAGCAGATCTTGCTACAGTGGTTTATGCCTTAGTTACCTCTCAATTAGACTACTGTAATGCTCTCTACATGGGACTGCCTTTGAAAAGTGCTTGGAAGCTGAAACTAGTGCAAAATGCAAGAGCCAGACTAGTGCCAGGTGTTCATATTACAGACCACATAACACTGGTCCTGTAAGAATTACACTGGCTTCAAATTTGTTTCCAAGCACAATTCAGTGTGCTGGTGTTGACCTACAAAGCCCTAAATGACTTTGGGACAAGATACTGAAAGACTGCCTCATCCCGTATGAGCCCACCAGAAATTTGAGATCTTCAGAGGAGGCCCTGTTGCATGTCCCAACACCTCGTGAATTTAGGTTGGTGGGTACACATAACATCACCTAAGCTGTGGAACTCCCTACCCGAGGAAGTTAGGCTGGTGTGAACCCAAAACACTGCTGTTCTTCATGGCATTCAATGTTTGAAATTGCTAGTGTCACTATTTCAAAACTGGATTCTAGGATTGTTTTTAGACTGCTTTTAGGAGTTTGTAAAGAGTATTTCAATGTGTTTTAAAATGTTTTTATCTTTGTATTGTTTTAATCAGTTTTTATGTATTCATCACCTTTGGAGCCCTTGGTTGGCTGGGAGGCAATACTGAAATATACCATAAACAAATGGACAGACAGACAAACAAATACCTCCTGAAATGAGGATTCATGTTTTGGCAGAATTGTCCATCTAAATGTTTCCAATGAGCATAACTTATTGGATTGTCACTGTAAAACAGGAAAACAGAAAAACTAAATTCCCACAAAGTCATCCTTTTCTCCCCCTTTTTCTTCATGAACTCCTTAGACACCACACTTCCAATGATGGTACTGAAGAGGAGAAAAACAGCACTTGGAGAAAATACTTTTTAAAACTATGACACTCACAATTCTCCTATGCTGGATAGGGAAATCTGGAAGCTGTAGTCCAAAAAAAAAAAAACCAAAACAACTGTTTCAAACTGTGGAAGACTGCTCTTTGAAGCTAATGTTCTCTCTCTCTCTCTCTCTCTTTCTCTTTCTTGAACTACTCTAATCAAATCATTGTTGCTCTTTAATCCTAGGTGTGTGTGCTGGAAAGACAGATATTTGATTTCCTTGGTTATCAGTGGGCACCAATCCTGGCAAATTTTGTACACATTATTATAGTCATACTTGGCTTATTTGGAACCATCCAGTATAGACCTCGCTACATAACAGGAGTAAGTACCATTAACCTTGTATCATTAACATTGTATTTGCCATATATGATAACACTCAAAAATAAACATCAGGGTACTGGGTTGGTGATGAGCATACAGTTATAATAACTTTCTTTTGGGGCCTCGCATGTACACATTGTTTTAAGATGTACTCAAGACAATACCAAATGTTCTAGGTGGTTCTTTAAGAAAAGATGGTGGGAGAATTTACCTAGTGTCATGTAGAAATATTTAACTGTATTCCAAAGCTCCATACCTGAAAATTTAAATTATTTGTGATATTTTATGTATAGAACAAGCAAGAACCCAATTTGATTAGCTGCTGCTGCAGCTCTGAAAAAAGAAGATTGAAATTAAAACTGCAAAATAACCAAGCAGTCTTGAAGAAGTTAGTACATCTTGCAGGTCAGTCTGAAATAGATGATGCCGAGTTACCGGCAGCCTAATCCTATAAATCTCACTGAGTTCAGTCGGGGCTCATTCATGGGAGATTTTGCATAGGATTTCAGCCTTGGAACTGTACACTAGTGACAAATCCAAAATAGAGTTGAAAGTCAAGTAGAAGTTAAAGCTGAAAGGTGATCAAAGAAAAAAAGTGATGAGCTATACTGACGCAGTATGAAAGGGCAACATTTAAAGAATAACAACATGATGAATAGACAGCAGAACCAGCATACAGCAAATTAGAGGATAAAGACTAAATGTAATTTGAGCTTGATTGATCTACCAAATATGTTAGGTAACTTCTTTTGGTTGATCAGCATCTTTGCAATGTCTTAATTTAACCCACAAACCCACCATGGATGACAAGACTCCTGTTCTGAAAAAATGCAGTTATTTTCCAGATAAACCAACAGTGATGTTGAGGCAGAGGTATAATGAAGATAATCCTCTGTGAAAAAGCAACTTTAATGATGCCATACACTTTTGAATAAGTGATACTGAGTGTCCAAAAGCAAGTGGGCTATACTTCTCTCCAGACATTCTACTCTTCCTCATCCCGCTTCATAGAAAAGTTGTTATTAATCCCTGATCTCTTTTTGAGTTCAAGATCTCAGGTTAAGGACTGTTTTAAAGCCTTCTACAGCTATACAGGAAGATAATGTATAGTCCTGACCTTTAGTCTGGGAATTCCTGTCCACCTTCATGGCCTGTCAGACGTATGCTTGTGGATATTGTGTTTGGCCAGAGGCTGCATGTGAAGATGCAAAATAGGGAGGCCTGACCATGTAATTATGATATACATTCTGGGAATGGATCATATGTTTAAGGTCATGATGTATAAGCCCTGCACAATCATTATACCTTTGGGTCCATAAACAGTGATGCATCCCACAAACTGGATGCTAGGTGTGACAGAGAGCAGGAGAGAATGCCAAGCCTGTGCTGAGTCAGCCAATCACAGCCCTTGAAACAAAGGTTAGAGGGAAAAATATAAAAGGAGAGATTTGGCTGTCTAACCATCTGATCGGGGCAGGAAAGGTGACAGAGATATTGCCGAGGGGTGGGGGGAGGATGAGATTTTGATATTTAGGAGCTGGAAAGTAGAAACTGTGATATTCTGAAGGAACAGTTGATGGAAAGTTGTGATACTGAAATAAATACAGAGCCAGTTGACGTGCTTCATTTTTTAACCTTCTGTTATTAACATAGATGTTTCTTATGGTTTCCTTTTATGCTTCTGTCTGAGAGTCATTCATTTGAGGGGTTACATGAGAAATCAGTCATCCATATATAAACCCAGATTAGAACACATGTACTTCTCCAGTGCTGTTGTCATCTTAGGTCAGAAAAAGTAAACCAGGGAGTGGTTTCAAGGATAAGGCCCTTTTCGCACCGTACCTTGTCACAGCAGTGGGGAACGGCGCTCGCGCGAGCAACCACTCGTGCAAGCTGCTCACGACAGCCCTTTTTGCCTCCCGCATCGGCTTCCTTGTAGCGCGGCCGTCGCACTAGCAGCCCGCCCCTTTCGCAGCGCAGTCTGGGAGCTGTAGGGTGCACTGGGGGAAGGAAGCGCCACCAGGCCGGCTTGCCGACACACCACACACAGGTAAGTGCACGAGGGCGCTGCGAGCATTGCACAAGCGCGCAGTATTTTCGGCTTAAAGCCGAAAATCAAAACATGCACGCGCACCCCGCTTTAGGCTCATGAGCATCGCGCGAGTGGGAGTGCATCGTATGGAGCGACGCTCCCACTCATGTGACGCTCAAGGGGTGCTCGCACAAAGAAAAAAGCATGTGAAAAGGGCCTTAGTTAGGTAACAAGAGCTAGGATTGGGAGTGGTGTGAACAACATGGAGAGGGAATCCATCATAATGGGTTATAATCTCACTGTTTCATCACACATAGTTTTACCTCCCAAAGTAATTTACTTAAGCACAGTGTTATCATCTAAAAAGATGTTCTGTAATAGCATTAATGATGATATTCTAGGCAGCACTGTACAATTTATTTTATTTGATACACTGTATTTGGTGTCCATTTTTATTCTTATTGATGCATGTGTTATGGCTTTTGTTACTACTTGTATTGAAAAATCCCATACATTTTCCTGTCTTGAAATCCAAAATGAGTAACATGATCAAACCGTAATCCTACCATGCATTATTTATTACTCTATTTATTTATTTATAGAGAGAGTTTATTACCCTATTGTTTCTATAACTATTCAGGATTTCAGTTACTGCAAAACACAATTAGTGATTTCTATTCCGAAGTCAGGATGGAGATCTGATAGTAAGTCTTGTGAAATCACATTACAGTATCTTACTAGCTCTTGACATTTTTACAAGAAATCTCCTGGTGTACTATATATATCTGTACATGTACAAATGTTACTAGTGTGATTAGCAAACTTAAACTTAGAGTAATTAGCAAACTTAATAAATAAATTAGCAAACTGCATTGGCTTCTGCCTTCTTGAGTTGCTGAAAACAAAATTGAGCTGCCTCCAAGGCTGTACTTTATTTTGTCAACCTTCTTAAGTGGATGATGGTGTTTTGTATTATCCTTCAGGTTGCAACCATGTAGCATTAAGGTTTTAAGTCTGTAGATCCAAAAATTCTCTCTTATACCCAAAGTACTTGAAAGATATGGCACCTCTGTACCAGACATAGGCTCTTTCTGCACCATATCTGGATCCTGCAACATCCCAGCATCATCCCATTAATGCCATTGCCAGGGTGGAAGCATGTCCTGAACACTCCCCTCCACACTTGGCCAGCTGCTGGTGGATGGTAGCATACAGGACATGCTCCTTCCTTCCACAGTGTAGCTGGCCTCTTCTGGCACTGCACTGAAGAAGGAAGCACTTTGAAAGCATTTCTGCCCTTCCCACACAGCACCAGCTGACACAATTGTCACATGAAAGGGGCCTATTACCAGATTTTCTTCCAGTAATAGTATAACACACAATCATGATGGCTGGGGATACAACAGGACTGGGACTGCAATGATATTGTGCGATAGCATATGTTGTAGACTGGCTTCAACATGTCCTCATGCCAGGATGGGGCTATAGTGCAGAAATGGTCATAGACAAATTAGAGAGGCTATGATGTTCTGAGTTAAAATGTATAGCTACCAGTTAGTTAGGCTTCTTGGTCAGGATAGTAGACTTGTGATTCCTGAAGCATTTATGTAGCTCTCTGGTTGTTTTAGTGAAGATATAGTGAAGATAGTCTAATGAAGATGGTATCCTCTAAGTCTGAATTCACATAAAGTAGCCAAACTGGAAGGTGATGTTTTATCAATATAGAAATTTGATTATTGTTAATTTGTTTAACATTTAATATAACAGATGTTTTGTTTAGATCCAATCTGAATAGACAATACACTTTATACTGGATCAAGCAATAGATCAGTGAACTATGTGGGTCATTCATAGATTATAAATATTGTTACTCAAGGAGAATGAAATCATTCTACTAACCTAGAAGAGCCTTTCCTTAGTAGGATTGCTGTAGCCAGAAAGGAATTTCATACTCCTATTCTTCATACTCTTGCAAGGTCAGACCTCTCAGTTTTTTAGAATGATTCCTCGATGTGTTGAATCTCATTGTTCACAACTATAGGTTAGTTGAACTCTGTTTCAGACAGAAGTACTGTATTCTTTCCAGGTTGGATGTGGAGTGAAGATGACAGAGTTATAGCACTGCGACAGCAGGTTCCGTTCTGACCTACATGTTAATTACAGCATGTCTGTTGAAAGCATTTCTATCCTATATACCTGTGAAGAATCTCCACATTTTTTTTTTAATCCTAGGTTGGAAGGATGAAGCCAACTGTTTAATGCCATCATAACTACCATCCTCTGTATGTGGACATTTGAAAAGGCTGTTTGCTATAAATGGTCCTAAAACACTGGCCACACACAATTTATTTTGAAGACTGGCAAAAAATCATGGGGGAGGGGCTTAAAATGCACATTAAATATTGATTTGAAGGAGAATTACTATAAAATATTGTATCATTGGTACATGACACCAGTTAAGCAATCTCAAATAAACAAAGGAAGAAATCTGTTGGAACTGTAAAGAAAATAGAGGAACTTTCTTTCAGATATGGTGGCTTTGTCCCAAAGCTGAAATATATTGGAAACAAATACATATGTTAATATAGAGAATTCTTGCAATGAAAATTGAATTGAAACTGGAGTTATATTTATTGAATATGGTTGGTGACCACCTCATATTAAAAAAAACACCAAAAACATTCAAAATCAATATTATATTTTGTTACGTCAGCAACAATTAACTATACACAAAAGTGGAAATCTGATGAAAAATCCCTGACAGTCAATTGGTTATTGAAAATAATGGACATGATGGAAATAGAGAAACGGACAATGTTATTAAAAGAAGCATCAGTTCAGAAATTTGAGAAAGGGTGGAAACCAATCTTAGAATATATCAAAAATAGAAAGAGAAAAAGAAGTTATCAATATGGACAATAAGAAAAGAAAACTATCAAAATCTTACAAAAATTAGTATTTTATATACAGTAGCCCCTCCACATTCACGAGGGTTCAGGGCACAGAACCTTGTGAAAGTGGAAAAAACATGAATAACACCCCCTGCAATTCCCCTACTGTTCCCCCCAGATCTTCTCCCCTCCCATTCCTTTGCCTCTGGCCCTGACATTGGGGGAGGAAGACCAAAGAGGGTTACCAGTACTTTCCCCTCAGAGAGAGGAGTTTTGGAGTTCTAATTACTCCTAATGGTCATCTTGGGAAAGGAGTACTAAGAGCAAAGAGAACACCTGACCAATCAGCAGCCAATACACAGCAGAATATGCAACCACCTGGCTGAGAGGCCACACTTCTCGGGTGGGGCTTTGCTTACCCAAGAGAAAAAAAGATCTATTTTAAACACAAGCCAAGCCTGGGGTGAGGAATAAAAGAAATGGGAGGAGGAAAATGGGCGGGGGGGGCGGCAAGCATGTGCCTTGTGAATAATCAAATTCACGAAGGTCAAGCCTGTACATGTGGAGAGAGCACTGTACTAAGTAATTAAAATTTGGTGAGATAGACACAAGGAGATCAACTTGTAGGAACAAATATGATCTCATATAGGTATAATTCCAAGTGAAAAAGCAGTATGATGAAAGATAGATAATGGGGTGGGAGGGGGAGGGATAGAAATGGGGGAAGGAGGGGGGAAGTGTTTTATGTATTTTAATATGGAAATATTTTGTTAAATGAAAGACAAGAGTACACATAGATGTATATTTGAATATATTTATTTTACTTATTTTAATAAGTATAATAATGAAAAGGATGGTTGTGGTGGGACAGAAATACAAAAGTGGCTTTTTAGCTAAACTCTGTTGTTTAGCGAACTGGCCAATTTCTTCCCAGACCCTTTTACTTGGTCAGGCAGTTTGGTAGCACTGATTTGGAGTGAGATCTAGAAATTACCTCCTAAGTTTTGAAAATGTAAAATAAATAAATAAATGCTTTGAAATGTTAGACAGATGTTTGGACTTAGTAATTCTTACACGGATTTTGGAAAAGTTACTTTGCCAACTTCTACATTTATGTATGAGAAAAGGATTGATTTATTTCCAATCTACCCTTGTCATGTAAATTATAATTCTAAGGGCAGCTGTTTATATCACCAGTTGAAAGAAAACCATCCAATCAGTAGTACCAAAATAGGTCCAGTGAAACTTTTCTCCTGTGGAAGGAGACTTACACAGCCCTTTTAAGGAGTTCAGGAACAGTTCCATTTACTCTCATGACTCAGGTTCCTTCAACTGTGTTTCTTACTTTTTAAAATTGTACGAAGTTTGCTTATGTAAAACCAGAGCTTCCTGATCCTATTAATGTTAGTTAAGACTCACAGAGCTTTGTTACCGCAGGTAACCTTTAGTTATGGGGCTTTTTTCAAGCCTCTTAGACACGGCAAGTAAGCAAGAAAATCCTCAGCCTTTTAAGTGGAGATTAGTAGTAAAACTAGTCTGCTTTTGAATTTACAAACTGTAAGGTGGTACTTTAACCACTACAACACAAATTCCTGCTTTAGTTTGTTCTTAATGTGGATTTGTCAGTTATAAATTGTCAGTTTTAAGATATAATCCTAAACACACATATGAAGAAGTAAACTAGGCTGAAATCAGTGAAATTTCTTTCCAAGTAACATCATAGGATTTTTTTTTTATTAATTTCTGAGTTTTATTTATAACTTCTCAGCCTGTTTTTATTATATATTTTTTTCCTTTCAAACATGAAACCACGTTGTTAGGCACTGATTAAATGATGTAAATTTGTGTTTTGTTTCAACATTATTGGTCCATGAATATTTTCTGGGGGGTTTTAGATTGTATTTTTAGATTACATTCATGACATTTATGTGATTTATGCTGAAAAATTAATTGGCATTTGGCATGAAAAGGAAAATATTCTTGTGAGAACAGGGTATGAACTGAGAGAAAGAGCCAAAGGGCCAATCTAGGTAAATTTTACCACTGTTGTTTTAAATTTTATGCTAAGGAGAGAGAGGAAGCAAACATATTTTCTACTCTCATGGAAAGCATTACTAGGGGAGAGGTGGTCTTAAAGTACTTTGTAGGGCCCTCCTGTCCTCTGAATCTGTGGTTATGATAAGAATAGTCTGATATATGGACAATTTGCAACACTCCAGATGCTATTGAACTGCCACTCCTGTTCCCCCTACCCAGCATAGCCACAAGTTGCTTTATTGTTAGGGAGATTAGCTAAGTGGCACTTATTTTCAGAGATGACCATATGCAGCCTCTGCTGGAAGTGGGATTCCTTTTATGTCTCTTTCTCCTGAGGAAGGTGCTTATTGAATCAATCAAATCAAGGGATTTTTGGTTTGGGTTGGGTGTTTTGTCTAGATATGTAATAAGATATGTGGTATGTGTATTATTTGTATGTTTTGTTTTAAAATGTTTATTATGTTTATTTTGTTATGAATGTTGGGTTATGTATGTAATGTTATGTTTTCCTAGTTTTTTAAAATAAATTTAAAAAAAAAGTCTGCACCCAAATTGATTCCTAAAGAAGGCAGAGAGCTGGCTTTGCTCTCTGGAGGAAATCCTATGAATCCTCTTGTAGTCTGACAAGGAACAGCAATCTGTCAAAACACTAATACTGTGAACCTCCATCTTATGTTCAGCTGGTAGATACGATTAGATAAGCCTTATATCAAATGAACCCCATAAGTCTTCTAAGGAGATGGGTCCCTAAGCAACTGTGGGAGCTTCTAAAGCATCTCACCATTGAAAAATGGGATGCACATGCCTAAAAATATCTTTAACTTTGAATAGATTGTTTCTATTAATGGTGCTGTTGTCATTGGTATTCAGTAAATATTCCTGAATGTGACATTGTATATAGCAGTAGTTAACCTTTTTTTATAGAGGGCATCCTTAATATCTATCTATCTATCTATCTATCTATCTATCTATCTATCTATCTATCTATCTATCTATGTAAGAATTCTGGAAAGTAGGATTCAAATCCCCACTCAGACACTGGGTGGCCTTGGGCAAGTCACATTCCCTTATCCTTAAAGAAAGGCAAAGGCAAACCTCCTCTAAACACATCTTGCCAAAAAAAAAAAAAAAAAAACTGTGATAGGGTTTTTTTTTTACCTTAGGGTTGCCATATGTCATAAGTGACTTGAAGACATTCAGCAACAAAGTGCCATTGACAAGAGGAGGTTCTTTCTAGCCATCATGTCTTTCCCTTTGAAAAGAGAACCTCAGGCAAAGCTATCATGAGGGTTTTCTTGACAAGATTTGTTGCCTTTGCCTTTCTCTGAGGCTGAGAGAATGTCACTTGCCTGAGGGCACCCAGTGGGTTTCCTTTGCAAAGTGAGGATTCAAACTCTGGTCTCCAGAGTTGTAATTCGGGTGTGTGCATATACCTGCTGCCATGCCCCTTTCATCAGGGACATGACAGCAGGGGTGTGTGTGTGGCTGCCCAAACTGCTCCTTTGTTTGCAAACATGGAAGTAGTTTGGACATGCATGGACACTTGCTGCTGTGTTTCTTTCATCCCTTCGCAAATGAAGGACACCATTTGGCATGTGCACATACCTGCTGCTTTGTCCCTTTCATCAGAGATGCAGCAGTGGGGGGGGCACCAAGGGACATGGCCGCAGGTGTATGCATGCACCCAAACTGCTCCTTGTTTGCAAGTGAGGAAGCAGTTTCGGCATACACATGTCCCCGCACTGCCACATCCCTGTCGATGCCGCTACTGTTGGTGTCAAGCAGCAGGGCTTCATGAACCCTCTGTGAGGGCTCCACAGACTTCCAAAGCCTTCTATCTATTTTTGAGAACCCAAAGTGGACTTCCATTACTTAGGTTTGTTTATTTTTCAGTAGTCTATACAGTCCCATAGAGCTCCAATGCATAAAAGTGGCCCCCAGACTGGTCACAGTTGCCCAGCCCTGCTTAAAGGCTAGTTTTGTGCTATCTTCCATCCATAAACTTATGCTCTAAGTTTCCTGTAAATCTTACTCTTATGATCCTTTTCTGTACTTATTTCAACACACTGTTCACCTTCCTCGTGGTCTCCAAGAAAACAGCAAATTATTTTTTCAAACTGTCTTTGTTTTGATGAGTGCTATTACTGAGAAAGAAACATTTCCACTGACACTGAAAAGCACGATAAACAACATGCACAGTTGTGAAATGCAGCAATAAATGCAGGAAAAAAAATCTTATTTCTCACCATTTCCATAGTTTATCTGTCAATTTACTATTTATTTGGACATTTGTTTTATGGCTTATTATCTATGCACAGGCCCAAATGATAAGGCTACAGGCATTCTTGTCAGATAAGCTCAAATGCAGATAACAAATAAATCTCCAACTTTAAAGTAATAAGGATCTCAGTGAAGCAGCATCTTATGTTCCGTAAATTCAGCAGGTATTGCATGTGTTATAAATGTCTGCCAGCAAGGCACTTTATACTCTTTGACATAGGAATAATTTTTTTCTCCTAAACATCTTTTCTATAGCATGGTTTTTATCTTTACTGGTTCCATTTAACTATGGAACAGATAGAAGAGGGGATTGTTGCCAAGACTGGCTCTTTTCACTCCCCAGTTTAGAGATTAGATACTGTGAAAAGTCAGTCAGTCAGTTTCAGAACTCAACAATTTGTATCCATTGCAATGCTTATTGTTTCCTTGATCTGAATACATCATCATCATCATCATCATCATCATTATTATTATTATTATTATTATTATTATTACTACTACTACTACTGTTATCAACATCATCCCTGTACATAACAGTTCATGAAGTAAAGAACAACAAAACAATTCCCTGACCTCTGGCTTACAATCTAATTAAGACATGACATGAAAGGAAAAGAAGTGGTAGTGTGAGAAGCGAAATCCACCAGATACTGCCTCTTCTTCTCTCCTTTTGATGCCACAGCAATGGCAGTTGAGCTTGTTTGGAGGTTCTAGCAGGGAAGTGCAGCTATCGTATACCTTTGACTGAAGAACGGTACACTCCTATCTGGGATGCTTGTCCTCTTCCACTGAGCACGCAGCTTCGAGCGGGATGCACATGGAGCGGTGAGGGAGGAAGGGGACACCCGCCTAGCTAGCCAGATCAGCTGAATCAACCCTGGCGATCAATGGGGTGACAGATGTCACAGCCAGATCATCCTCACATCCAGCAATGGCAGTTGAGATGGGAGGTTTCATTTGCTTTTGGCCCTAGATATGATGGGCTGCCCTGCCTCTTCCTCTCTCACTCTGGGGCCAGGGCAGTGGCAATTGGGATGGAGGTAGGGCCTTTCCTCTGCATCTGGGCCTAAGTATGATAGAGCTATGCCTGCTAAAAACTAAAAAGTAAAGCATTTCAGTGATATTGTTTTAAAAATTGATGTCTACTGTGGAACTAAATTAGATCTTTATTGTCCTTAGACTTGAATGCATAAGCCACAATGCATTAGCTAAAGGTATTAGTTAGACTCAGGTTTTAAGATGTGCCAGAAGGGATGTATTAGATTTGATCAATTCCTTTTGGTGGAGTTGATTTAGAGAAATAAAGTATTATTTATTGCATTGATTTTTGACAAGCATTTCTTTCTTGAAAATGATACTTTAATTAGTACAAAAGTGTTAGTACAAAATTAATCAGTACAAAAAATGTTAGCTACATTATGGTTATATGTTAGAGTGTGACAAAACCGCCTCCTCCCCCACCCCAATAATTCTGGACAATTCCTCAGTGTATCTGGGCAAGTTTACAGAGGTATGATGGAGGAAACTGGGTCATTTGTTGCAGACATATGTCAAGCCTGTCCTAGATATCACCTATCAGCTCTGGTATATGTCATCTTTTAATGGAAAAAAAAAAGATAAAATTTGGTTATTAGCCAAAGGTACTTGCATGATGCTGCTCTCTATGAGTAGTCAGAATTTAAAACCAGACACCTTATAAAATTCTAAGAATCACTAGTACTAAAATGTCAACATTTTTGCCATTTCTAATAAAATGCATGTTTATTGCATTCTTAGTTCTCTTTATGCATTTGGTGAATAACCTGTTGCTTACTAG
This sequence comes from Ctenosaura bakeri, assembly GCA_948474755.1. Classification (NCBI taxonomy): domain Eukaryota; kingdom Metazoa; phylum Chordata; class Lepidosauria; order Squamata; family Iguanidae; genus Ctenosaura; species Ctenosaura bakeri. Next base: position 127,865 of record CAOLHI010000396.1, read on the forward strand.
GTTACACCCAGTAAACTGCTAGTCTCTGTCCTACTTCAGTTATTGTTGCATTGTTCTTCCACCATGTGGAGTAAAGATTGAGCGAAAGCCTTAGAATAGCATTGCTCAAGAGAAGCTATCAATGTATGGCAGTGGTTCTTAACCTTTTCTTTACCAGGGACCCCCTGTAAATATAATTTGTTGCCAGGAACACCAAAACTTAACTCAAGATTCAAATTTTTAAATTTAGATTTAAATATTCAAATATCTATTTAAATAAGTTGCTCATCTCATCAGGGGTCTTCAAGGGAGGGAGCAGCTTGGGCATGTGCAAATGCCTGCTGCCCACACTCCCTGCTGCTGCATAGAAGAGAGAATAAAACAAACCATTCCATGCAGTAGTAGCAGCAGCAGTGGCGACGGCAGTGGCACCCTTCAGAAATGAAAAAGAAAAAAATAGCCTCAGATTGCACACTCACATCCGTTGGAAACCCAGAGAAGGGAGGGAAAGCAGGAAGCAGACAGAGAGAGAAAGCAGAGGCAGAAGGAAGGTGGAAAGCCAGGGCTCGCTGGGTTGTTCCCATCAGTAGGTGATGAATCCAAGCATCTGCCCCTGAACTCTTTCACCTGGCCTGATGCTCAGTGTGGAATTCTCTTTCCTCTTTTGGAAACCAAGTCCAAGCTAAACATGTGGGCACACTCTCTCCCCTCTTTCTCTCTCCTTTCTGAGAAGAGCCAACTATTGTCAGGGAGATGTTGCTGCTGCCACTGTTGGTATCCAGCAACAGGTCTTCCTGCCCCCCTGTGAGGACTCTGCATACCCCCAAGGTTCTGTGGACTCCAGGTTAAGAACCACTGGTGTATGGGATGGTCTTTAAATCAGTACCAGCAATAGCTTTCTCTATGTGGATGTGAATGTCATGTGGCAAAACACTACAACCTGCTGAGTAACTGCGTATGACTGAGTGAAACTGCTCAAAAATATGTGCATTAGGATAAAATCACATTTTACATTATTATATAGCAACCTTGGATCCTCAGTGCTCTGTACCAATTTGGCGAATGATAGCAAGAGATATGGAAAATGTGTAGACAACTACTGCCTTCTCTCAATTCCATAACTGCCCCAATTGAAAATCCATGGGACCAATCTAGGGGCTTTCTGGATGGAAGTCCCTCTCCCCTGTTCTTTTCCAAGTGAACAGACAGGGAAAAGAGGACAGATTGCTATTTCCCATCTAGGGTTTGATCATACACTTCACCTCATGCAATCAGCTTTTGGCAGAGGAGTTGAACTAAATAATACTTGGGTGAGATAATCTTATAAAAGCTTTATGAATTTTCACTGTCACAGTAAAAGAAGTAGGGTGAAGTCTCCTTTTTCCAGATGTTGACAAAAATGATCTGAACATCTATGGTAGCTACATTGCCACTCCAATGACCACCATGCCTCCTGAACTCGACCATTTCGTAGCTGTCACTGGTAGTAATTGTTGGCTTCCGTGTTAGTGCAGTGGTGGATCCACTCAACTGAACTTTAAAGGAACTATCCAAAGTACCAAACCCTATCCCCCAAATAGATTCAGCACTTTTGCTAGCACTTTAAAATTCAGGTTAAACACTGGAGCAGATTAACCACTCTAGTGACATGGAAGTCATCAGCCACCACTTGGAAAATGGGTCCTTTTTACTACAGGTGGACTATCCCTTATCTGGAAATCTGAAATCCAAAACCATCCAAAACCCAAAACTTTTTGCTCCCAGCCACCTTCTTCTGCCTTCAAGGCGGTGGCTGTGGAGCCCCTGTTCATTCATCTCTCAGATCCTCAGTCTCTCTCCAGCCTTGCATCTCATACATAACACAAGTAACAAATGAACAAGATGAACAAGGCTGACAACAGACATTGGTTCAGACAGCTTTCTTGGAATCGAATGGAAAGGAGAGGTAGATTTGGGTGTTAGCGTATTGGTAACACCAGACTCCAAAACTCTGGATGACCTGTCCCAGAGGTTTCATGTAGATATTAAACAGTGTTTAATTAATTTAAATAAGAATGGTAGAGGCTCTGTCCTATGGTTAGCTACTACTACCTCATCATTTCTGAGGTTGGACAAAAACCCCTTCAAAAATTCTGTGGGACTGAATTGCCAGAAACTTTTGGAAATCATATCTTTTCTGGTCCATTAGAGTTATGATTTATTGGCACAAATCTGTGCTAATGTGTACAGCTAGATTTCTGCACTTGAGCTTTTTCCTTGTTTTAATCTCTCATTTCTTCAGTTTTGAATTAATTGAACATTATCTGTATTTTAATTATGTACATGTGCCTGGAAGGCCTTTGGGTACTGGGCACACATTTCATTACTGTTAATAATGCTATTTCTGCTGCTATTACTAATACTACTATCCTTATAATAATATATGAAATAACACAATGGAAATTAAATCTATCTAAAAAAGAGTGAGAGGGCCTGAATGAGTCTCATGAGGTTATGAACAGACGACAGACTCTCTACAAGTAAATTTTTGTTTCATCAATAGTTCAGTACCTGCGCTATGTAATGGGAAAATGTATTTTGAGATTTGCTAGTTCTTGCTAGGGATTTTCTGTTTTATGGATCATATAATATCTTGGTCACATGAATAACGTTGTGTGTTCTTCAGTTTTAATTACTATTCAGCCCCCCTTTTTAATATACATGGAGAACCATATCAGGCCATTTTGCAGGCAGTAGGATGAGCCACTGTGAACTTTTCTCTTGTGACTACCATGTGAAGTGATGAAGCATCAGAATATTTGAAATGCAATAGGCAACATTGAATTCCAGCACTCCTCAATAAGCACCAGTTCTGTCATCTCTCTCTCTTCAGGCTCTTCTTTCTTATTCCCTACTTTCTTCTGTTCACCCAGAAGATAATAATGAAAATAAATAATGTGTTTAGTTGAAGATATCTATCATAGCACATGTTTGTCCTCACTCACATATTTTGGATTTAAAGTACTTTGTTTTATTATTGTTATTGGAAGGCAAGCATGACTTGTGCCACTTTTAAACAGCGTAGTGGTTTGAGTGTTGGACTATGACCTTGGAGGCCAAGGTTTGATTCCCCACTCGGCCATGGAAACTCACTAGGTGACCTGGAGTCTGTCACACACTCTCAGGCCCAGAAAACCTTGTGATAGGTTTTTCCTTAGGGTTATCATAAGTTGGAAACAACTTCAAGGCACACAACAGCACCACAGCAACAAACTCATGTTTGATTGCAAAATACTTATCTCTGAAAAAAAATCCTGCTGTGAGAAGGAATATGTATAAATCACATGGAAAAATATATTTCCTTTAAAGTCTACTTGGCCCTCTGTTTCTGTGGGGCAACAGCAGCAAGCAGCTAACCCTTGCCAACAAATTACCTGCATACACTCATTTGCAAATGTGTTGAATCCACACACACAGGGGGAGTGTGCTAACCCCACTTGCTACCATCTCCAGTTCTTTGGAGAGTAACAAGTGTAAACAGGAGAGCTTTGTCTACACAAGGGCACTCTTCTTGCACTCACAAACTCTAAAAAGCAGGGAATGTATCAACATGTCTGGAAATTTCTCCTCCTCAAACTCATCATTCTTTAGGAAAAAATGGAAAGTGGAGGAGGGCAGGGCTAGCATCCTCCCATCTTTGTGACTTAGAATCACAGAGTAGGAAGAATCATCCAGTTTTACTTGTGGCAAGTTTGAATATTATTTTATAGTGATCCACAGCAAAACTTTCTCAGAAAACACAGCTCAAAATTTGCCTCTCCTGATTTCTCTGGAACTCCCTACCATGCTGAAATACACAGTCAAAGCACTCCCAGCAGATGGTCTTTATTTAACACACTTTGTAGACAGTTGGAATCTAGAGAAATCAGGAGAGGCAAATTTTGAGCTGTGTTTTCTGAGAAAGTTTTGCTGTGGATGACTATAAAATAATATTCAAACTTGCCACAAGTAAAAAAATAGGGACAAACAGGGTATTTGAGAATACTCGCAGAGAGACATTATAAAACTTTACATGCAAAGGAGTGCTACTCTGGCATGCCTGTATCCTAGTCTTATCTACTGTGTCATCTCTCACCTTGCTGTTTCAGACCACTTCTTAGTATGTATCCCTTTGCACTGTATCAACCAATCTTATATTTCCTGGGAGAATACTTTCTGCATAGGAGCAATACAGGAAACTGTTTTATACCAGGTCAGACTATTTGTCCCTATAGCCCAGCCAACTTCTAGTGATATTGGCTCTCCATAGTCTCAGGGCATAGTTCTTTGTATCACCAGCTGCCTGACGCCTTTAGCTGGAGATGCCAGGCACTGAGCAAAACATACACTTTACTAGAGTTTCTGCAAGTGACTTATTTGGACTACCAAACTCTCTAGCCAAGGTAGCCAATGGCCACGCTGACTGGGGAAGTCTGGGAGTGGTAACTGAAAGAAGTAACTTCTCTTTGCTCTAAAAGTCTGCTGTGGAGATAAACTCTCTCCAGTTTTGCTATACTTGAAAAGTATTTCTGAATATTTGTCAAGCACAGGAGTGTTATATTTATACTTACATGTTAAAGGTGCACTTAACAAAATGATAATAATAAATAATAACAGTGCCATGTGTGAAGCAACACTTTTTATTAAGAACAGTGCTCCCTGTGTATCTGCAAAATGCTGGCCCTCAACTACAAAACAGGAGACTGGCGTGATAGTTCATCAGAATGTTGATCATATTTTAACTGTTAATGAGGTATCAGTGAAATATTCATATATACAGCAGAAATCTCTATTATTCTACCTGCCCAAAATAGCCTGTTACTGGCAGTTGTGTATATCATGGGACTGTCAGTAAGAAATGTGAATGTCATTTCTATCTAGAAATGTTAACATTTGGAATTGGAATTCTGTTCTTTGTAACAGAAGAGAAGACACTATAATTAATCCAATATATGTGCAAATAGAAGGTCAGCTTATGATCTGCTTAAAACCATTCACCAGATTTTAGGTTCACATTTTGTCAATTTATCTGATGCCCCAAATGTGCAAGTAACATGATAGTGCATTATCTGTAACACATCACTTTTTGAGATAACAAGGGCATAGCAATATTTTTTCTGTGAAATAGCATAATGATTGGCAGCCAGATTAATTTTTCACTGTACAAAGTAATAGTTAATAGTCACTAATCATAAACCCTTCTGTTTGGGAAAGTTATTTTGGTCATTTAGGACTGCTGTTTTGTATTTAAAGTGCATTTAAAAAAAAAAATAAACCCCCAAAATAAGTGCATCAATAACATTTTACTCTTAATTAGTCATGTTAATGTGTTACTTTTTGAAAAAAAATGATGACTGGGTAACAAATTATTTTTGAAAAATGATGTTCCAGGTTCTGCTAGCATCACACTCCTTTTGGAAATAATGGGTATGGGCAAAAAGTTTCACATGTCTTTGCCCCAAATTAGAAAAGACACTCATATGGTTATCAGTTCTGTTGTTGTTTTTGTTGCTTAATTACAAAAGATTATAGTCATCTGACTCTGAATCAGGATTTGTAAATCTGTGAGTTTTGTCACGATCCTGCGGCAAATACAGAACTGTGAACAAAGAACCTCGATCGGCTGCCATGAGCACGATTTGACTCTGCTTACAAAGTGCATTGTCCCTACAAAGAGAATGAGCGTGGTGTAACGGTTTTAGTGTTAGACTAGGGCACTGGGAAACAAAGGCTCAAATCCTTGCTCAGCAGTGAAAACTTACTAGGTGACTTTCAGCAAGTCACACTCTCTCAGCTTTAGAGAAAGGCAAGGGAAAACCCCCTCTGAACCAATTGTGCCAAGAAAATGCCCTTTACAGTTGCCATAAGTTAGAAATGACTTGAAGGGACATAACAACAAGCAATGTACCTGCAGCTTGCCTGAGGGAGGAGAGATCTACTTTGGACAGGATCTGTGTATATATGGCCGGTATATGTAATTGTTATAATTCATCGTACGTGCTTCTACTGTTTGGTGGAAGAAACCTGGTCACCATGGATTGAAATAATTCTAATTATTAATTAGGATTAATTAATTAATTAATTGGTGGCCATATGACCCTCTACTTATTCCTAAGTAACAAAATGAAAATTTACATTACAAAGTTAAATTTCATATTGCTGCAAAGTTAGGTAGAAATAATTATTCCCCTCCACCTACAACAGCATAGTGTAGTGGTTTGGACTACAATGTGGAGAGAAGGGTCCAATTCCCCACTTGGGCGTGAAAACCCCTGGATGACTTTAGCTGCGTCATATACTCTCAAGCCCCAGAAAAATTCATAATAGGTTTTCCTTACCATCACTGTAAGTTGGAAACAACTTGAAGGCATGCAACAATAATAACAGCAACAGCAACAATCCTTCCATTTATGGAATGATATCTTCTTGTGTTTTTGTTGTTTTGTGTTTTCTATGGCTTAACTTCCTACACTGTCTTGTGAGCTACTTTTTGGGTCCAAATGAACACAGTGGCCATTTCTGCACTAGCTTGTTATAGCGCTATGATTCCACTTGCAACATCCTATGGAATCAAAGACTTATCTTTAAAACTAATGTAGTGTGCAGGGGTAGCAGTACCTGAATTAACCAACACTGTTGGCTCCAAGAAATGCTCAGGTCAGGCAAAGACATACGGATTCAGATTACCTCAGGCACTCCTTTTCTGGGGAACCTTCCCTCTCAATGGTTCCCAGGGCTGGGCAGCCTTTTAAAAACTTGTCTCTGGTCCTTTTCCTCTATCAGCAACTGCCTGACCAGCTAAAGACAGCTCACAGCCCAATTTCTCAGCACCACAAACCCTCTTCTGATGCCCACACACATGCCTCCAAGGAAGGAGATGGTCAAGAGAGAGGAAGCATAGGGCCAACATGCTGGCCCACCCCCTTTCCTTCTCCTTTCTCTGGCCTGGTTTGGACCCTGTGTATCTGTTCTCTTCACCATGCCTCAGCCCCCTTCTCACAGACACAGACACACATTTTTATACTTGCAATTCCCCATTTTTGCAGGGGTCCCACATCCCTAACCCTACTGAATGTGGAGGGCAGACGGTATTTTATTTGGAGACCCTGACTCTGGCAGTGGACAACAGTTAAGGGGTAAACTGTTGTGAGCATAAAGAAATATATGGTGTGTTAGATGGTATTTAACCCTGTTAAAATTAAGTCAAATAAATGCTGATTATTCCAACCTGTGCTGGAGAGATTGCCAAGAAATTGGCTCCTACTTTCATATGTGGTAGGAATGTGGAAGTGTATTGAAATTTTGGCAATTAGTTTTTACAGAAATAAAGGAAATAACTAATCAAAATATACAGTTAAATCCTAACTTAGCTTTGTTATCAATATTTGACAAGGAACAAAGTAAGGGGCCAACAAGAGAATTAATTTGTATTTTATTAACTACAGCAAGATTAAGGATAGCTAAGAATTGGAAAATAAAGCAGGATACTCAGATGAATGGTATAAAGAGGTATGGGATATAGTTATTAACAATAAACTGACTTGTAATATTAAAGTCAAGAAGGGGGAATTAAAAACATATTTTTATAGATGTCTGGGGCAAATTTATTGATTATGTGGAGAAGGAAGGGAAAAGGAAACAAACCAACTGAACAATCATTACAATTTTGGAAGGGGAATGGAGCTTTTTGAAGGGAATGGGTTATATCTCTAATGATCCTGGTGGCAGGGAGCACTTATGATTTAATTGCTGAATAGACTAAGTTCAAGAATATAAGGTATATAGCGATTTGTTAATTTATGTTTCCTATGTATTTGGTATTACACTATGGTTTTCTAGTGTCATATATTGTTATGTTGTTTAATTAATCAATAAAAACTATTAAAAAGATTTAAAAAAATACATGGTGTGTCTCTCTCTTCCAGTGGCTTTTTAGTTTACAAGTTAGAGTAGAATAAGCTTTTTCATCTATAGTTTTAATAACTGTATTTAATAACTAAAACCAATCTAATACCTAGATAGCAGGAATCCTAAACACTCCAATTATGCAAATATATGTTCATCATAAGAATGAATGACACTGTCTTGTCTTGCAAGAATAGAAGATACAACATAGACTGGATGCAAATATATACAATACTTGTGAACTGAAATTGTTGTTCAATTTATACCTCATAGCAGACTTCAAACATTGTATAGATTTGCACATTATAATAGTGGACATTTAAAATTTTCTTACATAACAAAATTTATCTCAGTTTTGAAGTATGCCAATAGTAAGATGAGTTGACTTTGCAAATATGAATGAATGGTGTCTAAGGTACCACCAGTATGTGTTTATCCAGCATCCAATTACTGGCTTCCTAGGATTGTATGACATTGTGAGAGCAGAACGGATGTGATAAACACATTTTCTGTTTCCTTCAAGTGAAATTAGTTTTCATGAAAGAAGCCAGCTTGGGGGCATTAGAAAATGAATCGCAGATTTATCCCCTGAACATTAGCACAGCATGTCCCAACCTCTCTTGGTCTCCAACATATGTATCAAAACCTTGGCAAGTAAGGAGACACACTAGTTAAGTCTCCCTTCCTAGTGTTCATTTATGCAAATTCTCCATGACCAAATATTTCAATCTTTGGCCTCTCTGCCACATCCAATCTAATCATAGTAGTTTCTGCTACAGAACTCATTACATTGGTCTAAGTGCCTTATAAAATTCTAAGTCAGCAAAATGCAAAAGTGATTTCACGTATAAGATCTTCTTTTTTGCAACCACAACCATTATATTGCCAGTTGTGTTTATTTTATGTGCTTTCTTATTCTTTGACTCTTTCCTATTGTTGCCATTTTATTTCCACTGCAACAATTTTAGATGAGATTTTCTTTCTGGATAGCTGATCGTTAGTGAAAAATGCATTTTGGGAGTTACAATGCAGTATAAATCATTCAAACATTTCCCTCTATGTGACAGCAGTTGATTTAATAAGTAGACAAAATTTGACATGCTGGGGAATCTAGGTTATTATAATTGCAACATGGCACCACAGTATACTATAGCAGAGTATATACAGTAGTATGTTAAAATCTCAAATTGTTTAAGAGTTTAGCCTTAAACAGAGGTGTTGTGCAATCATGTTGTTGAATACTGAAGCCTTGATCCACTGTTAGTCCCAGCTGGTGTAAACCCTCAGAATGAATGGAACATTCGTACAGTTGAATATGAACTTACCAACTTCCAATTGAGTCAGTGGGCCTACTCTGTTTGTCAGTAATAGTTGCCTTTATTATATGTTATGATTTAGGAATATATTGTGGGAAATTGATATGCAGGGAATTTTGATTGAGTGCTACGATTGCATCAAGCTTCCTTTTTGTAGGGTTTTTTAAATCAATGCATCCAAGAATACAGGGACCTTGCCAGAGTCAACATTATCCTTATGTTCTTGGCCAATATTTACAAAATTAGAGTCTTGCTGATTATGAAAATTCTGATAATGTCTCTTGAGATTATATTATAGCACAGTGGGTATATTTGGTGTGAGTAGAAATGTTTTTTAAAAAATATTTTATTAGTGTATCATTAATGCCAACACCAAATGATAAATACAAACATACAGGCATATAACAGAAAAGATTATATTTCTTTAAGAAAAAAACTCTGAAACATAGGATCTGTTTCCTAGCACAGTATAAATATATTTTTCTTTCCTTCTTTTCCAGTGAATAATTCTGAAACTTCAGTTCCAAAATTTCTAAAATGCAAAGTGTCAAGAATCCCATAACAAATTTTTCCAAAGTTTATGCTGAAACCCAAGAGGCCTCGGAATGTCAGGTGTATGACTTCCATATCTCAGTAAACATGTCTGTCCTAGTTTCCATTTTAAGAAATTTACACTTGGCTGTTAATTTACATTTAATGCCAGTTCCACCTTCCTCCACCATGTAGGAAGATCCAGTTCCTCTCCACATTTCCATCCCTTAGCTATAACAATTCTTGTCACTGATAATGGAATAGAAATAAGACGTACGTGGTACAGATGCTCATTGTTACTTGCAAGGATGGATGATGATAATAATAGTCTGCCATAATTGTTAATAGGCTGGGATGTGATTTTACCTATTACATTCAATACCAAGTCCCCCAAATCTCTCATTTGGGAGCAATATAGCCAACCTATGAATTAAAGTTAGTCTCTGTTCACATCTTCTCCAACAGCAAGAAGATAGGTACTTTTTTTTTTTTACTGATTAATGACAGATGAGATGGTGCGCAATGCCATCTATACACAAATATCCAATTATGTAAAACAGATATTGGTATCCAGACTATCCTCATCACTGTCCACAACCTTAGGCAAAAGAAACTGAAACCATCCATTAACACCAGCTAAACGTTTGCCTCAAGCAACTCACTAAAATCCATTTTCAATGCAGATTCCAAGTCAGACCATTACGGAGGGGAGTGGGAGTCTTTAACCCGAGTCTAAACTTTGGACAGTTTTGTTCTATTTGCCAAAGAACAAACTTATGTTCTGAAATCTTTTGCTCATTTACATGTCAAGCACTTGTAAGAAGAACAGCTGCAATTAAAAAATCTTCCAAATTGACAACAACAAAAACAATACGCTCAAAATATAACAACAAATACTCAAAACAGGGCAGCAATGCAGTCTCAAGGGAAATCGTTTCTACTTCTAGTAAGAATTCTGACAAGCCAGCCACTAATTTTTGCTTCTAAATTACTGAAGAACCCATGGGGGAAAAATGCCTACCCCTCTGGATGATTGTGACGCTTGCAAATGAATCAATACAGCCATCAAAACTGCTCAGGCATTTGGCCACAAAACGACAGGAGTTTAAAGATAAAACTATAGATTTTCCTTTTGAAAGGACATTACTGGAAGAAAATGAGAAGATTTTATTTTTTAAAAACAGGAGTTTACAGTGGGTGCAAGAGAAAATGGAGGATACTTATGTGATTTCTTCTATCCCAAGTCCCTAGCTATTCACAGAACCATTTGCTGTGGTGAAACTCTCATATTATCAGATACAAATAATGCATACAACTTTTCTGGGTCAGGTGGAAGTTGCAAAGGATATAAGTGCTATGACTATAGTTTGTTTGGGAAAATCAGGAAAAATATAAATTACAATGGGGAGACAGTTTTGAATCTTTTAAATCTTTTTCTAAATAACCATAAATAAAATACAGATGAGAGAGCCAGTATGGTGTAATGGTTTGAGTGATGGACTAGGGCCATATCCGTACTAGCCTTTTATAGTGCTATTATTCCACTTTCAACATCCTGTGGAATTCTGGTGTTTGCAGTTTAGGGAGAGACCTCAAAGGCCCTTCTCCCTAAACTGCAAACCCCAGGATTCCATAGGAGGTTGAAAGTGGAATAATAGCACTATAAAAGGGTAGTGCGGAAATGGCCTAGGTCTCTGGAGACAAGGGTTCAGATCCCCATTCAGCCATGGAAACCCTCTGAGTGACTTTGGCTAAGTGACACACTCTCATCTTCAAAGGAAGGCAATGGCAAACCCCTTCTGAATGAACCTTAGCAAGAAAACCCTATGATAGGGTGCACTTAGAGTTGCCCTAAGTTGCAAACAATTTGAAGGCAAAGAACACACAAAATACAAATGAGAGGAGTTACTTTTCCTTGCTTCTTAAATGAACAATGGACTAATACTAATGCCTGTACTGAAAGGGCTTGTTCTACAGTGGCAAAGGTTTAATTTTAAATAGTGAGCCTTTGCAGCTTCTTTTCCAATGGACATTGCTGACCTACAAGTTACTTTAAAACAAATTGCAAAAAGGGAACTAGGGGAATCAATCTGCTGTATTTTTCTAGAAAGCTCTTTTCTCAGCATTGGTCTTGCTGACTGAGGGATTCTAGGAGATCTCATCCAAGTTCTAGTTAGGAGGTGACTCTTAAATGAAAAAAAAAAAAATCTGCAGGAAGTTCCATTACATTGTTCTTCAATCAGTGAGACTCTTCAATCAATGAGATTCTTCCTGGCCCAGTGTATATGTTCATATGTACCAGATCAGAGGAGCACTTCTGTTTGATCTCCATGAAATCTTCTTTGGTCAACTCTGTTTCATCTTTTGTCTGACAATGGCCCACAGGACAGCTGGTTGGGTTTAGCTGATTTTAATGGCAAGTTTTCCTTAATGAGTCCATTACAGTTGCAGATCCAATCTCTGCATCCTAGAAATCATCATCTTGGTCCTCTATCTAGATGTTAGGATTGCCAATTGAGCAGAAAAACAACAACATATAGCTTGTTTGGATGTGGGGGATGGAGCAATCAATTTTTGGTCAGTTGGCAGAAAAGTGAGGGGTACCGCTACATTCCACTCTCTTTGTGTACACACACCCCTCTCTCTTTAAAGCTATACTGAAGAGATGAAGATATGAAACATCAGGTTTTGAGTCAGCCTCTGTGTGCTAAATGTATTTAAAATTTCCTACATGGCTCCAACCCACCAACCATGCTAGGGTGCTGCTCTCTGACCCTGTTTATGGCCACGTTCTTCCCTTACACCTTGCCAAGTACTACAAACATCTGTTTAAACAGCAATTTTGAATCTTATATGAAAAAAGAAATATTTGGAGGAATGCCTATGTGGTAATAAACGTGTGTATGCACTTCAGTGTTACTTGTTGCTCATTCTTAAAACAGTAACTTTTTAATGTTACTTGTGACTAACATGTTACTTTTTATTTTATAAAAATACAGTTAACATCTCTAAATGCCATCCACTAATGCCTTAGGAATAATGAATGAATGTTACTTGTTACACTAAAAGTAATGATGTCACCAATCACCATTACATTATCTATTATATAAAAATCAATGTTTGTCTGTGAGTTTGTTTGTTTTGGCTGTTTGTCTGCATCAGGCAGGCAAAGACCTCATATGATTGGCTGTGTGAGTGAGAAGAGCTCATATGGTTGGCTGGCTGTGAAGACTCCATGGAATCCTGGGGTTGGAGGTTCAGGGAGGGGCCTTTAGAATTCTCAGCTGAGAGCTCTTGGGCCTTAGGCCAGTTGCTATGGAGATGAGGCCTAAATGTGCCAGAAAATGTTTAGGAGGCATATGTGAGAAAAGTTAAAGTGACATACACAACTTGGGCCCTTTCCGCACTTTACTGTCTTCCGGCGCTGGGGTGCAAGGATCACGTGAGCAGCCTCCGGCAAGAGGCTCTGATGTCTTCAGCTCCACACAAGCTGCCTGCTCGTGCAAGAGCCCCACCTCTTCCTTCCGCAGCACAGCCTGGGAGTTTCCCAGGCTGCACTGGGGCAGGAAGCGTGACTGGCACGGCTCTGGAGGCTCCACACGCCAGGTAAGTGCACGCGGGGCCGAGGAGCAATGTGCAATCATGCACCATTTTTGGCTTCTAGCCAAAAATGAAAGGGTGCGCAATTGGTGCCTGCCTGCCCCTGGAGCGTCGCACGATTGTGTGTCATGCAGATCGCTCCTCACAATTGCGTGACGGTCCAGGCCCTCTTTTGCATGGAAAATGCCGAATGCCTTGTCTCATGTGAAAGGGCCTCCAGAGTGTCATGCAATTGTAAAGACTGGTCCACATGAAGTCCTAATAATCGCGTGACGCTGCCGAGGCCAGCAGGTGCTGATCATGCAATATATCCTTTTCGGATTCTTGCCGAAAATGATGCATGATTGTGCATTACTCCGGGGTCCCACATGCACTTACCATCCGTGTGGAGCCTCCAGAGACACGACCCTCATGCTTCCTCCCCTAGCACAGCCTGGGAAAGTAGCCGGCTGCACTGTGGAAGGAAGAGGCAGAGCCCTCATGCTGCCAGCCAGCAAGCAGACAGCTGCTGCAGAGCAGGAGGAGAGGGGATGTGAGTGCCTCTTGGAAGAGGCTGATCGCATGGTCCCTGCATGCCCATGCCAGAAGCAGGTAAGCTGCAGAAAGGGCCATAGTTACAAGGTCTTCTCACCTCACACAGTAGGTTGTATGGGTTCCGTATGTGAGGAATCTTAAAGTTGAAATTCAAAACAAAACAAAAAATGCATCCAGAAAAACATAAAGCCAATGCACTAATTTAGCAGAAAGCAAAAAAATCAAAAGCCAGTACATCAACATCGCCAGACAAGACAGATTGGATTGGGGACTATAAGGAAAAGTTACAGATACTGGAATAGACCAGTTGCTATGGAGATGATGCCTAGCAGTAAGGAGGAAGACAGTGTATTCCTTCAGGAACCCAATCTCTGTATGTTAACAACTACAAATACAGATTGGATTGGGGAATATGGGGAAAATTTACAGGAACAGGAATAGGCTGGTTGCTATGGTCATGAGGCCTAGCAGCAAGGAGGAGAACAATGTACTCTCTTTGGAACCCAGACTGTGTATGCAAATAACTCTGAATAAAGTTACAGGACATGGAGAAGACAGTTTGTTGAGTTCTTAAGAGGAAAATAAAAACCTCGAGCAATGGTGGATAAATACACTAGTTTTTAAATAATACTATTGCCCCTTCATTACCAACCAATGTAAGAAGTCACAGGTAATGTTTTTATTTGTAGTTTGTTGCTTCTGAGCCCTGTTAAAGAGTTGGCAAGCTCACGTGTAGATCATATGACCAATGTGGCTGGCATTTTGTGAGTGTATCAGTCCTATGCTATGACTTCTTGGCACCCAGCTAAGTTTGCACAGAAATGCCCTAAAATAGCAAAAAAAAGAACAAAACATGTAGTAACGACAGCATGTAGCGTTAGACTGGTAAGTTTACAAATGGGCTGTTTGTAGAAACATCGCTCTATCAATGCAGAATTTATTGTAAGAACACTTCTTTCATTTGCATAGATTCAATCTATGAACATTTTTAAACTCTCTTTTCAAAGAGGATTTTTAGTCTGTTTTTAAATGTCTTTACCTATTTTATATTGCCTCTGGTTAAGACCCTGATGGGCTGACAGGTGTCTTAAAACAACAAACGAGTAACTATGCTGTTGTCATGATCTCTCTCTAATACAACCTGCTTGATAAAATTTGTAGGATACTACACTATTTCTGTGTTTGTGTAAGAGCTTTCCAGAATCTCCTGTCAACTCCTTGGAAGAATGTATCCTATTCCAGTGCTAGAGACTGTGACTACTAAAAACTATGGGCTATTTGAACAGTCACTATTATTTGTTATCATGGTTCAGTGTGGTTTATAAATTCAGTAATTAAACTTATCAATTACAACAATAAAATAAACGACCAAAACACCCACTATAAAATGCTTCACTGTAGCACATCATGCCCACCATTTTACTTCTTGGGCTTTCAAAAGCAACAGAAGTCTGTTTTTGTCCTTTACAAGGATTCCTCTGCTATTGAACTGCTTATGAGAACTAGTGATAAACCATCATCTTTGTGAGAAACAGCCTTGTGCACCTTTGAAAGTTCCAGCAAAATCAAACAGATGGCAGGATGCATGGAGCAAATCTCAGGAAAGTTGTGGGCTATGTAGCATATAGTGAAACCTTATACTTTTTACTTCTATCTAAAAAAAAAAAATTCCATGGGAATAAAAAACCTACCTGGCTATTAGATGGTTGGGATCACTGAGATTATGATCTTCTTCCTCTCAACAGAAACTTTAATTTTCTAAAATAAACTAATGCATGAGTTTGATATTGAGAAGTGCAGAGAATCATGGTGCAACTGTGTTTCAAGCCTCTCAGATTTGCCTGCAAAAGAGCTGGCAAAGTTATGCACACTGCTGGTCAAAGGACATTCCTTGGCACTAAGACCCAGTTGAGCACTCCAGCTGACTGATGAGTGGGCACCAAGCCATCAGAGCAGATGGACATGAACGAACAGAGCCAAAAGACAATGTATGTGCATCAAGTGTAAATGTTGATGGCAGGTTTCCCAGCCAGTGTCTGAGCTCATGCATCTGTAGTTACAGGAATGCCAACCTTGCTTTGGATTAAATTTTCAAACAATTAAAAAATAGCGGGTGTGGGGGGATATCTTTTATGATGGACATGGGAAGCAAACTAAAAATAGAGAAAAATGGATTAACATTGAGAATCTCATCTAGTAAATTCTCTAAGAGACACTTCCACTAGTTGAACTGGAACCAAAATTACTATTGACTGAATATTATTCAATCAATAGTAAATTGACTGAATAATTGACTGAGGTAGTCTTAAAGTCGTTTTAAGCTTCCTGCTGAGCAATGTTGATACACCAAATCCCTAGTATACAGAAGCTCATTGGGTCTGCCTGCCTCAACTTCATAGCACGGTGGAATTTTTTTTTTTTTTAAATCTTGCTAGCTTTGTAGACTGTCAGCTTGATAGCAGTTTTCAGGGCAAAGACTTTTTAATGATGGACGTTTGCTTTTTGCAGAGTTTCAGGTAGATTTTCCCCTGTTGTGAAGGGGGATGAAATGCAGGCTTCATTTCAAGTTGCTATTTTCAAACAATATACATTCCTCTTATATCAGGTCTTCTAGGGGTTTTTTAATGCTTAAAACCTGTAGGAGAGAGAAGGAAGGAAAAGAAGAGGAAGCAAACAGAAATGAAGTATCCACAGTCAGATCCCAGGATTTAGAGAAAGTCTGAATTTTCTGAAGTTTTTGCTTAGTTTAAGAATGATAAGAATGATTTTTTTTTCTTATGATTGTCATCCTCAACCTGGTATAAATTGCAGTGCTGCATTTTGACATGACAGAGGGTGAACATGACATTGGTCATTGCTGTACAATTGAAGCATGACCATCCTTCTGGCAAATGGTACAGAAACAGCTGACTCAAGATCTTTCCCTATTATCACCTTTGAGAATTATAAGGTTGCACCAGTGTTTGAGTTTCCTGAGAGCAAAAAAAAAAAAAAATCCTCACAATTTTGTACAATGAACCAGGATCCTGTACAAATAATTCAAAAACACCAGACCTGGGGAGAAGCAGCAGTCCCAGCAGAGTTTAGTCCTTTTACTCCTGCTAGGATTTTATAACACATATTATATATTCCTCATTGGTTTACAGACAAAAGATATAGGAAAAATCCTGCATGCTTTTAGAGAAAGAATGAGAAATTCTTTTGAGACTGTGAATTAAGAATCTGATAAAGCATTTTCTCGGTGGGTTACAATTAAAAACAAATTACAGGCTTGAGGCAGGACATATACACATATTTCCTTCCCATTTGAGATACCTATATTTTAGGCACATACTGCAATTGATTGTGCTATTCATAAGACCAAGTTACATTCCTTAATAATTACCTATATTTTCACATCTTAGATAACATAAGAAGTGCCTTGCTTTCTTATTCAGTCTAGCATTCTTGCTTCATTTCCCTTCAGTTGCCAGCATTCAATGTTTTTTTTTTACTGCTCACATTTATATATTTAGTTCTCTGAACTACTTTTTAGCCTCCCACTACTCTTTGAACTGTACTCTTTTCCATTCCTTTCTTTATTCAGGCACATATTTGTTACTTTTATAGCTTCTGCATCTCTGACTCCCCAATTTAGTGACATCAGCATTGTTTTTGCTATTGTCCCGATAATTTGTAATCTGTGGCATGTATTTCATTTGAGATTATAATAACCTCATGGTCTCTACCAAATGAGTAGGTAATGAGGGTATGGCAGCAAAAGTGTTGATGATGACATTGTGTTCCTTAGAGTCATTTCTGACTTATGATGACGCTAAGACTAGGTGTGTTTTACAGGCTTGTTTTTGCTGTGCTTGTGGGGCCTTGCTTGTTATTTGCTTGCTATTGTTTGCTGGCTATTGTCCTGGCCGTGGGCTCTGCCTGATCACACGGTCTGACTCACAAGGGGGAGGAGGCAGTTAGCGGGGAGGAGCTTTATTAGGAGCTACCAACGGTGCGCGCCGAAGGCGCGTGCACTTGAACTCCTTTACTTTCTCGAGCTTCTCCTGTACTACTCTCTGTAGTTTCAAGGATGGAAGGAGAGGGAGCTGCTGTAGTCACCTGTAACACTTGTGGCATGTTCCTTTTCTTGCCACAAGAGGTTCTCGGATACGCCTGCACCAAGTGCAAGCTGGTCACCTTCTTGGAGGAGAAGGTTCGCCAGCTGGAGGCACGAGTTTCTGATCTCCACCTTATCGGGGAAGGGGAGGAGTTTTTGGATAGGGTAGAGAAGACCTACCAGAACTCCAAATACACGGAGGAGCTGCCAGATCAGGAAGCCAGTACACAGCGCCAGGAAATGGAGGCTTGGGCAAATGTCACACGGAGGAGTAACAGGACCAGAAAGGTAACAGAGTCTCTTAACCTACACAATCGCTTTGATGTACTTGGACTTACAGACAAAGAGGAGCACTACGCAGAGGGAACAGAATGTCAACAAGAAAGAATCCAACATCGGCAACAGGAACTAGATCAACGCTCCCAGCCTCAACAGAATGCTCAGGCAGTCCTAGTAAAACACGCTTATCGAGGAGCCCAGGGGAAGCCTCAGAAGAGGCGAGTTCTGGTTGTTGGGGACTCTTTGCTAAGAGGAACTGAAACAGAAATCTGCAAAACGGACAAGCTCAATCGAGAGGTCTGTTGTCTTCCTGGGGCCAGGATCAACCACATAACGGAGAGGCTAACCAGGCTAGTCAAACCCACTGACTATAAGCCCCTCATTTTGGTTCATGTCGGAACCAATAACACTGCGAGGAGCAGCTTAAACCACATTGCAAAGGACTACGAGCGTATGGGGACGAAGCTTAAGGACCTTGGTGTGCAGGTGGTCATTTCGTCTCTCCTCCCTGTTCAAGGATACGGCGCACGTAGGGAAAGGGCAATAGTAGAGGTCAATAACTGGCTCCACACATGGTGCCGCCAACAACGGTTTGGGTTTTTGGAACATGGCCTGAATTTCCATGAACATGGGCTTCTGGCGAGGGATGGGCTGCACCTCACAAAACTTGGCAGGAATGTTTTTGCAAACAGTCTTGCAAGGAAGATTAAGAGGTCTTTAAACTAAGTTCCACTGGGGAGGGAGACAATATTATTCAGGGCAAGGACTCAGAGAACACAGGGGGAAAAGGCCCAAATGATACTGGACAAGTAGTACAAGTGGCCAATGGCGGGAGGAGTAGAATCAATAGTACAGGACTTGCAGGAAGGGCCCAGGGACTTAAGTGTCTCTACACTAATGCAAGGAGTATGGGAAACAAGCAGGATGAGCTTGTACTCCTAGTACAAGAAAATAAATACGATTTGATAGGCATCACTGAGACCTGGTGGGATGAGTCTCATGATTGGAATACAGGAATAGAGGGGTATAGCCTATTTTGTAAAAATAGACCAAACAAAAAAGGAGGAGGAGTAGCCTTGTATGTCAAGGATGTTTTCACCTGTGAAGAGATCCAGGACTTAAACCCAGAAAGCCAGGTCGAGAGCATTTGGGTAAGAATTAAGGCAGCGAGAAACAATAGGGATATTCTGGTGGGGGTTTACTACAGACCTCCAACCCAGGCTGAGGACTTGGATGACGCCTTCCTCAACCAAATGACTGCACATTCAAAGAGGAGGGATACAGTAATAATAGGAGATTTCAATTACCCGGATATATGCTGGCAGTCAAACTCTGCCAAGACAGCAAGGTCCAGCAAGTTTCTTGCTTGTCTTGCAGACAACTTCATGGTCCAGAAGGTGGAAGAGGCCACAAGGGGATCAAATATTCTAGATCTGGTCTTGACCAACAGGGATGACCTTGTGAATGAGGTAGAAGTGGTTGGATCTTTAGGGGGGAGTGACCATGCCCTGTTGGAATTTAGCATTCAGTGGGAAGGAGAAGATAAGGGTAGCCAGACACTCATCTTAGATTTTAAAAAAGCGGACTTCTGTAAACTTAGGGAGCTGCTGGCTGGAATTCCGTGGTCAGGAATAGTTAAAGGGAAAGGAGTTCAGGAGGCATGGGAGTTCCTTAAAAAGGAGATACTGAAGGCACAGTCTAAAACAGTGTCAATAAGGAGGAAAAATGGAAGGCATCTGAAGAAACCAGAATGGTTGACTAAAGAACTCTCAGCTGAGCTAAGAGTTAAGAGAAACATGTATAGGAAATGGAAGAAGGGGGAAACCACCAAAGAAGAATTTAAGCAAGTAGCTAGGAGATGTAGGGAGGAAGTCAGAAAGGCTAAAGCACAGAACGAACTTAGGCTGGCCAGAGACATTAAAAACAATAAAAAGGGTTTTTTTAAATATGTCCGCAGCAAAAGGAAAAAGAAGGAGACAGTAGGGTCACTACGCAGAGAAGATGGCGAATTACTCGCAAGGGGGAGAGAAAAGGCAGAGCTACTTAACACCTTCTTTGCCTCCGTATTTTCCCAGAAGGATACAAGCACTCAACCTGGCGGTTGGGGAGCAGGGGAGGAAGCAGAGGAAATGAGGCACATAATAAGTAGAGAGGTGGTACAGGAATACCTGGCTGCATTGGATGAATTCAAGTCTCCAGGGCCAGATGAATTGCATTCTAGGATATTAAAAGAGCTGGCAGAGGTCATTTCGGAACCGCTTGCTATAATTTTTGAGAAATCTTGGAGGACAGGAGAAGTTCCAGCAGATTGGAAGAGAGCAAATGTTATCCCCATCTTCAAGAAGGGAAAAAAAGAGGACCCAAATAATTATCGCCCAGTCAGCCTGACATCAGTGCCTGGAAAGATCCTGGAGCAGATCATTCAGGAGTCAGTTTCTAATCACTTAGAAAGCAATGCGGTAATCATGAGAAGTCAACATGGATTTCTCAAAAATAAGTCATGCCAGACTAATCTTATCTCTTTTTATGATAGAGTTACTAGCTTGATAGATGAAGGGAATGCTGTGGATGTAGCATATCTTGATTTCAGTAAGGCCTTTGACAAAGTTCCCTATAACATTCTTGCAACGAAGCTGGTAAAATGTGGGCTGGACAGGGCTACTGTTAGTTGGATTTGTATTTGGTTGACCGACCGAACTCAAAGGGTGATCACGAATGGCTGCTTTTCATCCTGGAGAGAAGTGACTAGCGGGGTGCCACAGGGTTCTGTCCTGGGCCCAGTGCTGTTCAATATTTTTTATCAACGACTTGGATGAAGGAATAGAGGGCATACTCATCACATTTGTAGATGACACCAAATTGGGAGGGGTTGATAATACGCCAGAGGATAGGATCAAAATTCAAAATGACCTGGATAGATTGGAGAGCTGAGCCAAGGTAACAAAATGAAATTCAACAGAGAGAAGTGTAAGGTCCTACATTTAGGTAGAAAAAATGGAATACAGAAATATAGGGTGAGGGACATGTGGCTGGATAGCAGTACATGCGAAAGGGATCTAGGAGTCTTCATAGACCACAAGCTGAACATGAGTCAGCAGTGTGATGCGGCAGCCAAGAAAGCCAATGCAATTCTCAGATGCATCAATAGGAGTATGGTGTCTAGATCGAGGGAGGTACTGGTACCACTCTACTCTGCTTTGGTTAGACCCCATCTTGAATACTGTGTCCAGTTCTGGGCACCCCAATTCAAGAAGGATATTGACAAGCTGGAGCAAGTCCAGAGGAGGGCAACCAAAATGGTGAGAGGCCTGGAAGCCATGCCCTATGAGGATAGACTTAGAGAGCTGGGTATGTTTAGTCTGCAGAAGAGGAGGTTAAGAGGGGACATGATAGCCATGTTTAAATATTTGAAGGGATGCCACGTAGAGGAAGGAGGGGACTTGTTTTCTGCTGCTCCAGAGACCAGGACAAGGAGCAATGGATTCAAGCTGCAGGAAAGGAGATTCCACCTGAACCTCAGGAAGAACTTCCTGACGGTCAGGGCTGTCCGGCAGTGGAATCTGCTGCCTCGGAGTGTAGTGGAGGCTCCTTCCTTGGAGGTTTTTAAGCAGAGGCTTGATGGCCATCTGTCGGGATTGATTTGAGGGTGTTCCTGCATGGCAGGGGGTTGGACTGGATGGCCTGTGTGGTCTCTTCCAACTTTGAATTTCTATGATTCTATGATTCTAAGACATCCCATCACAGGATTTTCTTGGCAAGATTTGTTCGGGGGAGGGGGTGCCTTTGCCTTCCTTTGAGGATGAGAGATTGTGGCTTGCCTGAGGTCACCCAAAAGGCTTCCATGGCTAAGTGGGAATGTGAGGCCTGAACTCTCGAGTCTGTAGTCTGCCGCTCAAACCACGCTGGCTTTCTGCAGAAAAGTTACAGATTAAAAAATTAGTGCTTTACTTTATATATTGTAAGCTGCATTAAAGGATTCATACTGACTGACTGCTGGCTGTCAAGCGAAGTTTCAAGTATTGGTAGTAGTACAGATAACCATATACAGGTTACCTCACAGAATGTATCCTCTATAACACCACAACCACCACCACTCCAAGTGCTTACTATTTTTCAGGGGAGACCCTGCCCTATGAATTTCCATTTGACATCAACATGGAGATGGACCTCCCTAGTGTGGCATCCAACTTGCCAAATGATCTCTCTTCCGAAATATGTGCTTTAGGCATTTATTTAAGACTTTTTTAAGGGAAAAAATGACTTTCTTCTACCCATGAAAATTTTATTTATTTATTTATTTGAGACTTTTTTTAAAGAAAGAAATTGACTTTCTTCTACCCATGAGCTCTTTGGGATTATTTCATTATTTTGTGCTAGTGTTACTGTAAACCTCTTCACGAATTGTGTACATGAGCAGTGCTATGGAAATATATCTAATAATGCATATTCATGCATAGCAGATTGCCCCATAATGTGAACTTTGCCATTCTGCTGAAATTCAAAATACTTTTTTGGAAGTTTCACTGTATCATGCAGAAGCCCACCTGCTGTATCCCAGTCTGACTTCCCCCTTGGAAAGGACCTTCTGTTTAATTAAGTCCTAAAACTTGCAAATGTCCATTTAGCCAGTTCTTTTACATTCCAGACATTTTCTTTTTAGAATTTTTTTATAATTGCATTGGATTTTCTAAGCAAGTTTCCATCTCCATGTGTTTGAATTTGATAATGCAGGCAGATCTCTGTTCACATTGGGGTTGCATTTTTGGACTCCTAATGTAAATTGATGCTCACATAAATGGGAGGAGTCCGTTCCACTGAGAGTCATTGGAGACAAGAGGGATATGTTCCAATGGAACTGAAGTAGCCATAAAGTTAATGATTTCACTCAACCTGCCATCAGCTTTAAAGAGGCTGGTGCTCCTCTCTCTCTCCTCTGTAGCTCTTGCTCCTGCCTCCATCTCTGAGCAGGTCTTTCCCTCTTGCCTCCTGCCACATCCTTCTTTGTATTCCTTGCTGCTGCTCTCCTCTTTCTTTCTTCTTCAACTCTTCCTCCCACTTCTCTCTCCTGGCAGCTTCTGCCCTCCCCCTTCCGATGTCCCTCTGTCTGTTCGTTGCCGCTGGTTCTGCTTTTCACCTTCCTCTCCTTCTTGCCCCATTCTTCCACTTTTATCTCCCCCACTCTGGCTTCTTACTCCACCCACGCCTTTGTCACTTGCTTATCCTTTGTCCTGCATCCTTCCAGGGTTCCTTCATGTACTTCTTATGCTGGTGAAACACTCTCCCCACCCAGGTTTGTCCTACATTTGTAACATGGTAAATGTGGGCAATGCAAATCACAACTCAGCTGTATTGCAGTCGCTGTGTTCTCAACTGCCACAATGGCATTTATATAATTTCCTTCCATACATTCTTATCTATTAGATCTGAGTATTCTAACTGTAAGAAGCTAACCTAGAGTGGCTGAACTAAGGTGATAATATACTAGAAAAAAAATAAAGGACAAAAAGCTATATTGGATTATAGCAATCACTTGAAACCCAGCAATATGGTACTGCAAAGGCAACTGCTTTTGTATGTTACTCCTCCTGATTTAAGGCAGTGGGAATTTTCTAAGTGTTTGTGTTTAAGAAAACAATATTTTCAGGCACCTAAAGCACTTCTGTGTAATGAGACCAGTTTTCATTTAAGTGCAGTGCTCTTAGCATGAGCGTTATCAAAATACAGACACAATCAAGACCATTTTTACTGACATTGTTCACATAATTGTAGTTATCTTATGATAACTTTTATGACACAGTCACCCACAAGGGATTGCTGATTCCTAATAACAACTAGCTCATGAATGAGAGCCACGCTAGCTGACTTTAAGCTTTCTGGAGCTTAGCTGTAGCTTTTTAGATATCATTGCATTACCGTTCCCATCAGAACCAGCCTGTACAGCCATGGTGAGGTGTCATAGGAGTTGCAGTCCAATATCTGAAACAGATTTTGGAATTTTAGCTACAAAAAAATAGGTTCATTAATCATTAGTGAAGTCCAAAAATTAATTTGTTAGTCCTGATGTTAGTAATAAAAATGTTCAATTTGTTTTATCAATCATTACAGTCAGCCCTCCACATTTGCGGGTTTCGTTTTTGCGGATTTGATTATTCATGGATTATTTGCTGTCACCTCTGCTGCCTCCCTGTGCCATTTTTAATAGGGGCTGCAAGCCTCATGAGACTGAGAAACTGTGAACAAGGCTTGTCAGTCCCTATTAAAAATGGTGTGGGGCAGCTGTGGAGGTGGCAGTAGGCCCCACCAGCCAGCCACTTCTGACTTGTGGAAGGAACCCTGGTGCCTCAAAGGAATCCACGGTACGTTGAATATGGTGATCATACTTTTTTGTGTGTTAAATATGGTTTGGGAGGGCCTAGAGTTATTCATGTTTTTTTCACTTTCACGGGAGTCTTGTGCCCCTAACCCTAGCGAATGTAGAGGGATGACTGTACATCATTCCTGCCTTTTAAAATGAATCATAGGCAGCATGTAAACCAGAGCTCCTGTTCTATGTGAAACCTCCTGAACTGAAGACCTGAGCTCATTTCATACTAGAACCTTCCCAGCAAAACCTCTAGATAGGTCCCAAACTGGAATCTCCAATGACTGATTGGAGATAAGTGCAGAAGAATAACAAGTCAGAACTCACTACATTTGGCCTTCCACATTTTCGGATTTAACGTTCACGGATCTGATTACTTGTGATTTCTTCTAACTCTGCCCTCCCCCCAGTGCTTCTTTTCCAACTGAACCTGTCCTCTTAGCGGCTCTGTTCAGGCCACACAGCCTCTGATTCTCCTCCTGCTCTACCAGTTGCTGCCTCACTAGCTAAAGATGTCTCACGGCCCAATTTCTCATCACCACAAACTCTCTCCTGCTGCCCCCCCACACTCATGGAAAGAGATGGACAACAGAGGAAGTACAGGGCCAACATGCTGGCCCACCCCCTTTCCCTCTCCTTTCGCTGACCTGGTTTGGACCCAGGGTGCCCGCTCTCCCCACCATGCCTCAGCTCCTTCGCATAGACACACACATGCACACACACATCTTGATATTTGTGGTTTTTCTGCTTTTGTGGAGGTCCTATGTCCCTAACTCTAGCAAATGTGGAGGGCCAACTGTATTCATAATGCCGCTGTAATGATCATGGCCTTTGCTAAGTCAAAAAGCAAAATGTGAAGTACTTTCTCTGCATTATTAAAAAAAATGTTATGTTAATACCATCTTGAATGATTTCTTTGCTCTAATAGCCCACCTCCGATATAAAACATGATGAAAACTCCAGTTATCTTTATTTACTATGACAACTTATGTTATGGTTCTTGATTAAATATTCCTCTATTGTTGCTTTTTATTTATACTGCTGCTGTTTACAGATGTGAACATTAAATCAGGCTGAAGGCTGCATGCAATTCCTTCACTGGGAATGTCCAAAATTTTGTAAGAGGCAATTTCCCTCTCAAGCATTTTTTTGCCCAGGAATGACCTTTTCTCCAATAAGAAGTGACTTAGAAGTTGACACTTCCTGGTCCTTAGCTCTCCTAGCTCTAAAATGGCCCAAAATGTTTCATAAATGTGATGTATGAAATTGTCCCTCCCACATCTTCTAGGCCATGTTGTGAAGCATTGGGGCATATAAATATTAAATTGATCCACCTTCTGGTTTACATCATTGTTGTCCCAGTAGTTTTGTGGCTTAATGTCACAAAACTTCCCAATAAGTGTCATGTATCATCATACAGGGAAGCAGGATTTTTGTTGTTGTTGTTCTAACCATTTCATTGACAGTATGATGACTTTTCATGACTATATAGTCTAAAATTATAATGTCTCTAATATGAGACACATAATTTCAAGCAGATTTGTGGGTTTTTTAAAAAAACCATTTAACAAAAGAGTAGGTTGTATGTTTTCCTTCACAGAATATCTGCACCTTTTGAATGGCCTTCTTTTGTGTTTTTCTATAAAATACATGATACCTCTTGGGGGCTAGGACTGAAAACCCCAATTCTCTATTGTCATAAAGACAATTTTTATTTCTGGCTCTTCTAATTTGTGTCATGATTACTGTAAAATAATGTAGTTCTCCAGTATTCCCAGAAAAAAAAGCTGGGAGGCAAAAAAAAAAAAAGTTGGGAGGAGCGAATGCATGGAAGATCTGTCATAAGATGTAGCTCTAATTAAAAGTAGGAAATGCCAGTGGGATTTGTTCATTGTCTTCTCTCAGAATTTCAGTGCTGAGTTTCCAAACTAAAAAATGATTAGTTTAAGCACGAAGCTGAAATGACACTGAATTGTCTGTAATCCAAAGACTACAGATACTTGAAATTTCTAACATCTACAGTATCCAAGAATTTGTAATGAGACTTTGTTTTAAGACAATTATATCTAATAGTCACAAGATACAAGGCAGCAAACTGGGGCTGTTGTAGAGTAGTTGGTTAAGCATGTAAATAACAATGTATGTTGCTTCTTGATGAATTCACTAAGGAGTCTCAGGTATCTAAGCTTTCTATCTGTCATGTGATGACAGTAGTCTTGGCCTCTGTGAGCCAGTGTGCTGTAAGGTGTGTGTGTGTGTGTGTGTGTGTGTGTGTTATAGCAAGACTTTGATAGACCAGGGTTCAAATCCTTGCTCTGACACTGAAATCCACTAGGTGATGTTGAGCAAGCCAGACTCTCTTGAGCTTAGAAGGCAATGGCAAACGTCCTCTGAACAAATCTTGCAAAGAAATCCTTTCAACGGGATTGCCGTAAATCAGAATCAACTTGAAGGTACATAACAACAGCAACAGCCTTGATCTCCCTTGCAGGGGAAGAGAACTGGGGAAGTAACCCTCTAAGGACCATTTTAATTAAAAAAAAAACCCACCTTTGCACACCTGATCCAATCAAGCAAGCAATCAGAGTCCATGCATTAATTAATTACTCTGTTTAATTAATGTTTATTTCTATCAGTACTTAATCACACACTGTTTCTTGTTTATGCAGGTTTAAAGATATAATTGTGCAAGGGCTTTTTTGGAGGAGCATGGTATATTTCTGTAAGAAAGAATATGGTGGCCAGGAACCCAATCAGATAATTGTGCTGACAAAATTTCTTCTATCCATGTACTAAGAAGCTGGACTACCTCTCCAAATGCAGTCTCTTATATTCTCCCAAACTTATTTAGGATAGCTGGGAACCCTCTAGAGCAATTTGTAGAAAGGACCGTGGGGAGGAATGGAAGGGAAGACTTTTCTGTCATCATCGTGCTGCAGCATCAGCAAGATTTAAAAATTGTGTCAGTTTTGTTCACAGTAGTTTATATTATTATTTCCTGATTCTAAGTGATAATTAATCCCAGTTTTGATCATGTGAAGCAATGGAGCTTCATAACTCCTTGTTTGAAGTTGGCTTGTTTCAAAAATCTAGTTAAGATTGTCCACATTTTGCTGACTGAAGCAAAACAAGAACAGAAATGAGAATTGCACTAGAAAATAGGGCTGCCAGATCTCTGGCCATCTCCTGAACTATTTGGGAATCAGACTCTGCCCTGGACCACAGGTGAGGTCAGGAAAATCCAATTTAGAGAGCTGTATCTTCTTTAAGCTTTTTTTAAAAAAATCTTAATTGGACATGCTTCAGCTAACAGGCTAGGTATAGCAAAGTCTGTATGGTTAGCTGTTGGTCTTTGTCCTTGTCATCTCCTTTCCAACCAGAAACCAGCCTCCTTCTGCTGTATTCAAAGCATCATGTGTGATTGGTTTGCTCTGGCTGCAGCAAACAAAAAGTGTTGTAACAGGAGGTGGGAAAGAATTTTAAAAAATAGTATTTGCAAATTAGGACTGTTTGTGTGTGTGCGTGTGTGCATGTATGCATGTGTGTGACTAGACTGGTCAAGAACCCTTAGTTTCTGCTCCTCTGAATTATGCTTTGCTCATTTCTGTTGTTTGCTTCAGCAATTGTATATGTGTAGGCAGGTGATTATTTCCCACTGGCATAATCCTGAATTTCTTTTTCAAATGAATTCAGTTTCATGTGCAGAACATCTGCAGACTTCATTTGTGGAAAGAAGAGGTTTTAGTTGTGGTTGAAGTATTGAACTGGGACTTGGGCGATTCATATTCAAGACCCTATTGGACTCCAAAACTTACTGGGTGACTTTAAATCAGTTATTTTCTCTCAACCTGATGTCTTTTGGCTTTAAAAATGAATTGAACAAAAGGACAGCTATGTAGACCACTTTGAACTCATTGGAGAGACAGGAGGGTAAAAAAAGGTTGTGTGTGTTTTTTTTGTTTTTTTTTAATGACTATGATTTCTGTAATTGCATGGTGGTCCCAATAACTCCCTCTTACTCTTGTTATAACACTTTTTATACTGGCAACCTAATTTTCTATGCTGCATTTTATATATGATGACATACTTGCATTTATCATACAGCTAATAGAAAGTCTGAAATGGTCTTAAACTACCAGAAGGCAGGATGAATCAGCAAACAAGACCTACACAATTAGCCATCCTCTGTGCTTGGCTGAGGGTTGGATTTACTCTGTTGGTATTTCTTTTGTTTGTATGAGTTAAGCTGTTTCCAATGTCTACAATTATTGGGTCAATTTAAAATTATGAGATTTTTTTTAAAAAATAACCCAACTGTCCTATCTCTTTTTACTCTTGACAAAAAAATTCAAGCACCTAACAGCTTACTATGAAGGTGTGGAATGATTGGTGCTTCTGTCATAATGATTAAATGATAGAATCCATGAGCCCTTGGAGTGTACTTGAGGATTTCCCATATGTTCCATCCATCTCATGTGCTTCTGTTAATCCAAAACTACCACTGAAACATAGGATCCAGATACAGCTATAGAGGAGCTGCAGTTATAATACATTCAGCTACACAAAGCTTGAAAAAAAATTCATTTCTTGCATTACAAGTCCCATTGTCCCATCCCATGTAATGAACAACAGCCAACAACATTGTGTGTTCATCTAAGGAGGAGGTTGAGAAAGGTATAAGATGAAAAAACAAGGGGCTATCTCCACGGTCTCAGGGCTTTGAGCACTCCTGACCTGGCCCCAGTATTGGAGAAGGAGTTGCCCTCACAGTAGAGGTGGCAATGCAGGACAATATTGGCGTAAAAATGGCCACAACATTATTAACAAACAAGAATGCAATGCAGCAGAAAATAGGCTAAGTGGGCACTCTTGAAGAGAGGGCTGATTAAGCCAAGCCTCCTCAGGGTAGAAACTTCCTGGCTCCAAACTGTGGGAAGTTACCCCATTATTTGCCATTGCCTAATTCCTGTGAAGGCAAGATAGGGACCCAGGCAGTTCCTCCAAATGGCACTGGTTGGCACTTTTGAAGTGGGGTTCAGGCCTGGATCAAGGAACCAGCTCCTTTTACTCCTTGAACTGGATGGCACAGAGCAGACTGGTAGACAAGCCTCTGTCACCTGTGGGTGAAACTCTTAGAAACAAATTAGTTTATCAAGTGTCCACTCCAAACCAGTTACGACTAAATTCAAATGTTTGGGGCTATGAATCACATACAACTCGGAGTAGGTAAAAAACCTGTCTCCAGGGCACAATAAAAAAATTCCTACACAGCCCCTAAAAGTTACTAGCCAAATAATAATAATAATAATAAAATTTATTTTTATCCTGCCTCTCCCAATGGATCGAGGCGGCAAAGCCCATGCTGCAACGAGAGAGGGAGTGGCTCACCATCAAAAGAGGCTCAATAATGGTCAAAAGGTGCTTTAAAAGGGAGAGTGCGCACAGGCACATACAAAAGCCAAACAGTATCCTGCATCACTTTGTTGTCAATTGCAAGAGGGTAAAACAACTGTTGAATAATTGCTGAGAGAGTGCAAGGGATTGGTGAACAAAGGAATCCGAGGTCTGTTGCAGCTTCTTCGAACATTTCCACACGGCACACTTATAGCGCGATGATTCCACTTTCAACCTCCTATGGAATCCTGGGGTTTGCAGTTCCGGAAGGGGCCGCCTGGCCCCTCCCGGAACTGCAAACCCCAGGATTCCATAGGAGGTTGAAAGTGGAATCATCGCGCTATAAGAGTGTTGTGCGGAAATGGCCTTCACATCTCTACAATCATAGACCATTCTTATGTCTGAATAGCCTTTGCTAAGCCTCTGATTCCTTCTCCCATGTTTCAGATGCTACCATTTTCAGAATCATATGGAGAAGGGGGGAACTGAGGGGTGTACTGAAATAATCATCATAAATGCATAATATTTGAATGAGTTTAATATTAAAAAATGTATCTGTTACTTAAAAAAAGGGAGATACTATTTCACATAAAATGATATGTCACATTTCTAATGTAGGATTTTTTCATTTAGTTTTACCACAAGAACACCAATTCTAAAATCGTACCCCCCTTTGTTTTGTGAAGCTTCACAATGTGTTGTATTAAGAATATACCAAATGGGTGTAGATATAATTTGTTATTATGACAAAGTACAGCATGGCTTGTGAATGGTCAAAAAATGAAGGGAAGCAAAAAGCTCTGTAACAATCCTAGAAGTCCAAGTTGACAACATGGTTTCATGACAATAGTGTAGAAAATTAACAAAAGGAATGTGATAGCTTTGAGTGTCAATATTTAACTTGGGTAACAGAACACTTACAAAATGATTTTTTTTAAAAAAAAAAAGGAAGAAATAGCCTTACTACTGTGTTTGTAGTAGCTTGGAGAATAATTTTCTACAAAACTCATATAACAAGCTTGTACAATCAATTTAATTATTATGAAAATAAGGCGTATTAGCATAAAGTTTATTCTCTTCATTTATTCTTGGAGAAATATCAGATTGTTTTGGATTGTTTTTCACATTATGCTTTGGGAAGAAGTGAAGTTGATGAAATTGAAGGGAACATAAGAGACTGTACCCCAAATAAGAAATGACACAAAGACTTACGAGGAGCATTGGGGGCTATATTAAATTCAGAGTAATTACTATAAATCATATATATTGTATGATGGATATATTGTAGATTTATATATCTGTTTATAAAATAAGAAAGTCCCGCCCTTACTCTTTGTTCTCTGTACATGCCTGGAAATGCATTATTGATTGTTCCTGCATTATGATTCCATTAGCAGTCCTGGCTGCATTCTGTGGAAACCTGGGATTTGCAGTTTAGGGAGGGACATTTAAAATTCCTGGCCAGAGAGCAATAGTGCCACACCTAACTACAAACCCCAGGGTTCCATAGGATATAACTTTGTGGTAAGCAAAGTGGAATCATAGTGCTAAAACAATGTTGTGTTAAAAGCCCCTTGTTTTAGCACTTGTAAAAGACGTTGTGAATTCTGATTTCTTATTTTTGAATCATGTTGCTCTTATTCCATACTAGTTTTCAGTTGTAAAAAATGATATCCATTTTTGTATATTTTTCTTTTAACATAACCATTTTTGCAAGTCTTTGCGCTTAATGCATTTCTTTAAAATATGTTTTCACTAATTTACACCTTTTTGTATGTACGTCCTTATCTATGAATTTTTCCTAGAGAATTGCAACATAAATTTTATAAAAGTGTGAATGCTGAATATTGCATTTTGACTTGTGAAGCAGTTTGGAAAGTGGAAATTAGGTAGGGTTACATAAGATAGGATGCAAACCAATTTTTCTCCCATCCCTACCATATACGTTGCCAAACATTGCCCTTCCTCATAGTGGAGTATAATGACACCCTTGCAAAAATTTCTAAAATCAATGGCTAAGACTACTGTTTTTATTGAAACTGGGAGACTTTTTGTCCTGTTTCTTCTGGAAACAGTCTCAGTGTATTGACAATGGCTGTTGGGTGCCCACTTTCGAGTTGTAGTCTAAGGTTTACTTAAACACTGTTGATAACAGGATTAATAATATATTATTCTCTTTTCCTTTTCTACAGTATGCTGTCTGGTTAGTCCTCTGGGTTACATGGAACATATTTGTTATCTGCTTCTACTTGGAGGCTGGGGACTTATCAAAGGTAATTTACCATCTGATATATCTAAGCCATCCGATGTTAACCTACCAAGTTCTGAGAATGTCTTCTACTATCTTTAAACTTATGGCTGTGCTTAAATGAAGAAATCAGTTTGGGAATGATGAATATACTGTGTGCCTCAGCAAAGCTTATCCTAAATTATTAGGGAAATAGTGTAGGTGTAAAACAGATGTTTAGCAGTAAGAGAATTTTTTTTAATGGTATTTGTGTTATTCAAGTGAGAAACTACAATAGACTTTCAAGTTTCTATAATAGGGATGTCATAGTTCTGAATATCATAACTGACAGTGATCTAAAGGCTGTAATATTTAATGATACATATCTTGCTGCTTTTCTGTTTCCTTTCCAGAATTGTTATTCTAATGTAACACTCACACAGTTTTTGCTAATCAATTAAAGAATAAATTGAGGCAAGATATCAAACTGAGGTATTGAAGTGTTACATGCTTTTAAACATTCCTTCTTACAAGTCTTGTGAAGTAATTGTCAGCCTGTGATAGAGATGATCATTATAGGAGCAAATGTTTTGCTTATGTTTTGTGTTGTATGTTATTTTAGTGGATTTGCTTCACTCACAAGGGACACACTTTCTGGATGTGCAAGATTAAGGGAAGTCAAGTCTCTCTTTAGTGCTCAGCTCCCTTGAGCTCTGTTTGGGAAGGGGAGATGTACATATTTATATAAAACAAATGCCTGTTTCTTAGTGTACATTATACTACATTGTGATTTCCTTTTCTTGTTTTTTGCAATATCAACCCAGTTAAATATACGTCTATTTCTTATTGTGTATTCTATGACATCTCAGTTGGTTTTCTGTTTTAATTTTAGTTTTTGACAAAATGAGATGGACAAATGTCTTCACATATACATTTATCAGCAGTGTGAAACCAAAAGGTCTAGGAAGCACATTTTAGTTGTATCTATAAGACAGCTATTTAGAAATTGCCTTAAATGCATGTATTCTGACATAAACATACTGCTTTGATAACATCAACTGAAACTACAGGTTTTATCCCTAGTTGCTGATTAATTTATGCACACTGTGCAGACTCATCTGCTAAAACCAGCACAGTTTCTACACACTTGACTGTGTCCATAATATGTAATAACTGCAATGAAAACATAACAAAATATAAGATCTGTTATGCTATAGGAGTATATAAATATATTACTCTGCTTTATGACTACTAAAGATATTAACTGGAATCTTTTGACCCACTTTGCTAGAGCAACTGGGAGTTGTGCTAGCAGTTATGCTCTTTCCGTGCTTGCATAAGGAGATATTCTGTTCCTGCTGTTTAATGGATTTGTCTCAGCCTGAGAAGATTGCCACAGTAAGATGGAAAGACAGAGGGGTATCACCAGCCAAACACTCACCAATTAAATGAAAACTTCCCCAGGGAGAGTGGAAAAAAATAAGGGAGAACTCTGTAGCAGGCTGTCCCCAAGGATTTGTCTCCTATCCTTATGAGCCACAGTGTTTGAACTTCCACACACTGCCTCAGTGGTAGTTGAGTGGGGCCCCTGAACCTGCATAGACCTGCTCTCCTCCATGGTCCTAATGGTAGGCCTCTGCTACTTAAACTTGAGATCTGAAAGGGCCTGATCTTGCATGGACTTACCCTTCTTTAGATAGCTGATCTGACTATGACTTAAACACTGCTAGTCCTACACAATGATCTGACTATGACTTAAACACTGCTAGCCCTACACAATACATTGTGGGAACTGTTCAGAAGGCTTTAACACTATCTTACCTTGTGGTAGAATGCATGGTGGGAAGGATGGGCTTCTGAGTTGTGTAAAACTAAAGATTGACTAAACCTCTGTGAGGTGGAATTCTTGGTTCTATCTCCTAGATGGATGATGATGGTGGTTGTACTTATAGCCTACCTTTGATCCAGCCTTGGGACTCAGGTTAGCTCACAACAGTTAAAAGAGATACTGCTGAAAGCCTCTGTAAATGATAAAGCCAGAGTTTCTATGTTTCTTATCATGAATAGAGTAGGTGTGTTCACAGTGACAAAGACTGGAAATTGACTAATTCACTCATTCCTGCTTGGGTTGCTTGCATAGTCCGAGAACATTCAGATGTTAAATTGTGTTGTTTGGTCTTGTTTTGTAATTAGTAGCTTGTTAAGGGCCTGTAATCCAGCTCCCTAATTTTTAGCTTGATTTATTGGAGAGATGCTGTCATTACTTACTCAAGTGAATCCCTAGAAGAAACACAGAAATCATTCAAAACAATTAATCTGAGGCAAACATATCAAAACACAACAGGGGAAAAAAAAGGATTTCTTCAAAACTAGTGTCATGCCACTGGCTCAGGACCCAGACAGGACTCTTCCCAAGAGCCACACCCTAGAGAGATGAGCAGTACAGTACTTATGCCAGGGTGCAGATGGAAAAAGGAGAGCTCAGGCTTCTGGCAGTGTTTATATAGGGAGAACTTGTTAATTAGGCCACATCTGGGTAGGATGCTGAGACTATACAGTAAGCCCACCACATTTGCAGGTTTCACTTTTGCAGATTTGATTATTCATGGTTTATTTGCTGTCACCTCTGCTGCCTCCCTATGTCATTTTTGATAGGGACTGCAAGCCTCGTGAGACTAAAAAACTGTGAACAAGGTTTGTAAATCCCTGTTAAATAGGGTGTAGGGCAGCAGTGGAGGTGGCAGTAAGCCCCACCAGCCAGCCATTTCTGCCTTGTGAAGGAACCCTGATGGCTCATAGGAATCTACAGTGGGTTGAATATGGCGATTTTGTGTGTTAAATTTGGTTTGGGAGGGCCTAGAGTTATTCACATATTTTCACTTTCATGGGGGTCCTGTACCCCTAATTCTAGTAAATTTGGAGGGATGCCTATATAACCAGAGGTCAGGAGAGCAAAAAGCTGCTGGAATCTACTGATTTTGTTGGTGGTGGCAGAATTGCTGATTCTTGCATTCTTTGCTTGTATTATTTGGACCTTGGCCTTTGTGTGGACTGTGAATTCTGTTCTTGGACACTCCCTCTCTGGACTATTGGTAAATTTGGACTTGGTGGCTCTAAGCTTGCTATGAGTGTATTGCAGGTGTATTGCTTTAACAAACACTGTTACTAGTTGCTGCTATCTACCTGATTACACAGCTGGGAAGCCTTGGAAGACTGCCAGCACAGGACAGCTGTAGTTCTTAAAATCCCTTTGCAGGGATGTACATGAATAGATCTTATTAATGTTGGTGGTCTGTGGTCTGAGCAGGGGGTTGTACCACATTCTGAAGTTTGATCTGCTCAGACCAAGTGCATTAAGTTGTCTTCCATTTGTAAGGGCCATGGACCAAGATACATTACGTCCTAGGGCAAAGCACAAGATAGAAATCTGTGCCTAATCCATTTACTGAAGTTGACTGGACAAGCACTTGACTCTTACATAACATTGGTGACCTAACACCACACATGGGACAAACAGGCTGGTTCTGAGAGCCTGGAATGTGATGTATGGTGTACTCGGTGCTGTCCTTCAACAGAAAGGGATATCTGCCCCTGCTCTCTCCCAGCATTTGCTGTCTAATGATAGGGTCAGTCCTTCTTTTATGGAATTCAAATATTTATTTAAGTTATATCCCACTTTTCTCCCAAAGTGGCTTATATAATATGTTAAAACAATACAGCTTAAAAACAATCAGGGATACAAAAATGTAAAATGCATTAAATACAATCCTCTTACATAAAACATTAGCTCAAAATAATGAAAAGCATATTAAAACCTACCCATTGCACTACCCCAAACAGATTAAAAACTGAAGGCCTGTTTAAATAGAAAGATCTTGGCCTGCTGGTAAAAGGAAAGGAGGCAGGGAGGGGGCCAAATAAATCTCCCTAAGCGGAGAGCATCCACTGGGAAGGCTCTCTATTTATACCTGTGAAAGTGATACGACCAAGAAAAAGCCATCTCCTGAAGATCTTAAGGCTCATACAGGCTCATATAGTGAGATGCAGTCTTTCAGGTGGCCTTGACCTAAAAGGGCTTTATAGGTCATAACCAAGTTCTGCGGTCAGTCCAAGTGTATACCTAAGCCACAGACCTGAGATTTCAGGGGGAGCATAACCCCATGTAGCACAGACTGAACTGCTATTCCCTGATCTGTTTTCCAACTGACCAGAGGCACCTCTGTCTTGTCTGGATTAAGCTTCAGTTTGCTTGCCCTCATCCAGTCCATTACTGGCAACAGACAGGAAATATGGCAGTAAATTTTCTGCCCTATGTTGCTGGATCAACAGTTCCTTTCTATACATATTTCTGATACTTCCTGAAAATACTTACATCATTAGATGCTGACTTACTCCTAATAGGTATCATTTGTCTATCATAGACTACAGAAATATGAAAGTTAATGTAAGATGGTGATAAAAAAAAAATCTAAAATCTCAGGTATTATTTTGACTGTACTGCAGATCAGCAACTGTCTGGGCCATGAAATTCTTGTGTGCACATTGCAAAAATATTCAGGCTAGTAACAACATTAAACTGTGAATTTCCTCTAAAAGCATCTGTTAGATTGTCTCCAAGATCCTGCACTAAATTCTTTGCACTACCTAGGCTTTCAGCTAAGAATAAATATGACAGTAAGTATGGAATGGCACTCCTGAGTATTTTCTCCTCCTCAGAAATGTATATTGAATCTTTAAAAAGAGAGGGAGAGAAAGGGATTGCATTGAATTAGCTCTAAATAGAGAATAAAAAGTAACCTTTAGGGAAGCAAAGGGCTAAGCTCTATCTTACACCCGGGACATAGCTCAGGTTGTAAACCATGAAAGATAATCTTGCACAAGATGGCTATAGGAATTGTAAGTTAAAATTACAGCCTAGTAATTGGTCATCTGGGTATGCATTGTTGTCGATTGGTATAATATATAGCTTTCTGCCACATTTTTTTTTCGGGCGAGAGAATTTTGAAGCTCATTTATTTTCTTAGTTAGGCTCACCTATGTTAAAGTTTTCTGCCATTAATATCAAGATGCCAACATATTTCAAGCTGTTCCCATGTCTTCTGGGAGAAAGTTTACTAATGGCTGCTTTCCTCCCCTTGTCACAGAGGTTGTAACATTTTTGCAGCTGCTCTTTATTGAAGTGAAAGAGCTCTGATAACGATAACGGGGTATTCAGAATGATGTGATTACCACCTCTTCATAAGATTGAAGCAGCTAAAGAATTGGCAGTGAACAGCCATGCAGAGATGCTCACATCCCATTACAGATACGTAGTTTGAAGTTTGGCAGTGGACTCAGGACACTTAATGTCACTATGTCACTGTTAATGTCTTCGCCATGACACATAGCTTTCATAGTCTGTCAAAATTACTATGACCATGAAGATTGGTGACAAAAAGAAGGACAAAAGGTCAGTTTTAGAAAGCTGCCCTACACCCTTACTGCTTCTTGTCAAAAATACATATTACATAAAAGTGATCCTTACAAGTTAAACAGGAACTTTTAAGTAAATGCTGTGCTGGGAAACTAGCTGCCTCCTTCTCTGCCACATATGGTAGGAATAGATTAAAGATATGGATTTCTAACTTTATTTTAAGATGGGATTTTCTTCTAGTTGAGAACTCTTGGGTCACTGGAGGTACATCTTGTTGTGTCCTTGCATCATGGAATGCATGAAATTTTAATTTTTCAATTATCACCTTTAAGGAAGGTGACTGGTTACTTAGAAATGTTGCCATCAAAAAAAAAAAAAGAGTCACAACTGTTACAAACACAAGTCTCAGAAAAATATTTTCCAAAGTAAATGCTAAAAACCAAGGGTAGCCATATTGGTTCATGAAAACAAAGCAAAATCTAGAATCTGCAGACAGGCAGTATTTTTATTAGGACCAGCTAAAATTTCACATGAAGTATAAGCTTTCAGATTCTGCCGAGGTGATATAAAGAACACTCACAAAATTTCTCATCTTTAATGGAGGATGAGATCTTCACTAAGGATGTAAATATTTGACATGTTGTGCTGTTTTCTCCCTGCTGTGAGAGTAATTGAATATTTCTGCCCAGTTCTTGCCCAGTATCCATCCATGTTTCATCAGGTGCTTCAGGAAATTATTCTGCACAGGAACACACATGGGATTTTTCTATGAATCATTTGTGTGTGTGTGTGTGTGTGTACGTGTAAATATATATATATAAACAGAGAACCAAAATAGTCAGGTGCTTCTTTGCACAGGAAACAGCAATCTTGCATGAAAAGTAGTCTTGCAACAACAACCATGTGACTATCTGCAAAAAAAAAACACCTGTTAGTTTGTGCAGAAAGTTTGTTTTATTGCAAAGACAATTTGTGCAAAAATCATTCTCCAGAAAACTGCATGATTTATTTTATTTTATTTTATTTTTTTGTGTCAATGTGTGTGTGGGGTATCTGTGCAAAAACACAAGGTTTTCGCACAAAAAATAAGAGGGTTTCTACAAAAAACAAAACAAAACAGCACTTTTGCTATCACACATACACGTCGCTATCTGGAAACATTACAAACACATTAAAAAGTGTATTTCTGCACAGAATATTTTGTGTTGTATACCCACTTAACAAAACTGTGCAAAATTCTCACCACTGTGTTATTCTTCCCTACCAGATTTTCGGCCAGGAAACAAATAAATGTGGATTTCTTTCCATTCAAGTCTTCACACACCAAGATGCCTCATTATAAATGTCTAGCACTGTGAGATTGTATTTATTTACTTATTTTTATAATTCGAGACAGTTTTACAAAAAGAAAGTCATTCCTTTAAAACTTCCTTGAAAACCTCTCGTGCAAAAACCAGTTTATTCATTGTTAAATGAGACTTGGAACATTTGCACATAGGTTGTTTTTTGTTTGTTTGCACAGAAAACCACACTTTTTGCACAACAAACAGCATTTTGAGTAGACAAAATACTTACCATATATTGCTGTTTCCTGCACAGAAAGTGGTGTTTTCTCTACAAAAAAAAAGCTAAGTGTGATGTTTGCATAGAATAAGCCCCGAACTGTAAAGATACTCATCAGTTGAGGATTCTCCTTCTCAGGATTTCCTGGCACTGTTTTTCAACCATTTTTAATATTCTTTCCAACTCTAGTTTTCAATTAAACTGATTCCCAAGAATCAGTGCTATTGCAGAGTCACTTGTAGTTGTGCATGTATTAGGTGACAAGTAGCAATTTGATGCAATCTCACACTAGAAGAAATGGGGAGTCCTCACCTCTGAAAATATTCTGTATTGTTATGTACAACCTGATACGTTCACTCCTGCCAGTCCCTGCACAAACTCTATTTCCATGTTAAGACCTCATGGCTACAAGATCTGACCACACCTTTGAACTTCCATGTTTCTCTTCTACTTTTTTGACTTATCTAGACTAATAAAACATTCTTGAGAATTTAGGGCTTGAACCCTCCTGGAAAATTCTCTTTGGTTAGAGGTGTTGCTTGCCTTGCAGATTTTGGATTTGTTTAAAGTATTTTTCATTATTTCTATTGTGAAACCTTGTGCTGTTGAAACCTTGAGTTATTTTTGAACTTTGCATTGGCATAGAGAAGCTGCATGGGAAAAAAAAAAAAAACGCATAGCAACACTCCTGGCTTCCAAAAGATGCCAAGGCTCTAGAGAAGTTTGTCTCCACCCCCGTAGTACAATCCTTTACATGTCTACCCAGAAATAAATTCCACTGAGTTAAGGGGGTTACTCCAAGATAAATGAATATTGGATTACAGCCTGAAAGTGCTGCCTGTCCTAACTAGGCATGAAGAATCAGTGTGTTTCCAATCTGCATCAGTTTGACAGGTGTCCATTCATATATCCATTCATTCAGTTTCTGTATCACTCTACAGTGTCTTTAAAGCATACCAGATTTGCATTTATTTACATGCACAGTTTCCTCAAACGTATGTACTTTTTCCTAATATACAAGTTTTTGGATGTAATTTTTGAGAGGAGCTGCATATTACAACATTCAAAGAAAGGCTGAATCAAACTAATAACTCCAGTCTTTAAAGTAGCATCAGAAGTGTAAATTAGGTCAATTGGCTTTAAAATGCAGACTAAATGAAATTTTCCACACTTTCTAAATATATGGCAAAAACACCATTGCTCATGGTACACGTTTTTCCCTGCACTACTGTGCAGGAAAGGTATAATTTGGATTTAATTTTCTTTCTTTCAATAGCCTTTTACATTGTTCTAATTTTACTGTACATGTCAATCTTTCACTGCCTCTGTGTTAAGAGCTATGCAGGTAAAACAGTGATATAAACAGGTAATAGCAAGTCAATGAGGGTAAACAGCAGCACATTAAAAATAAACAGTTGCTCCAAAGAGACAAATAACCTTCTCTTCGAGACAGTAAATGTCAAAGAAGAAATTATGGTAGCAGGGAATGCTTATATTTATTGGACTAAATGGAGTAATTTCCCTTGCTTGCTATGACTTTTTGAACCTAGATGTTAAGAGGAGGAGGAGGAGGAGGAGGAGGAGGAAGCATTAAGATGCTAAGGGGCCATTTCTACACTACACTGTTATAGCGCTATTGTTCCACTTTCAACATCCTGTGGAATTCTGGGGTTTGTAATTTACTGAGGCCAAAGAGCTCTCTGGCTGAGAATTCTAAAGGCCCCTCCCTAAACTTTAAACTCCAGGATTCCGCAGGACGTTGAAAGTGGAATAATAGCACTATAACAGTGTAGTGCGGAAATGGCCTAGGATACTTGTGCTGTCCCCTGCATACTGCACTGAACTTGGCCCTGGTTACAATATGAAATCAGCTTTTAATGTATTACTTAGCCGTGGGCAAACAGAACTCTCTCAGCCTTACTTATCCACCCCTCCACGAAAAAACTTTTGAGGTTCTCTCAAGAGCAAAATGCTATAGAGAGGAATGATGCAAATGTTTTTCAATACAGAGTGACTCCTTTTACCACATATCTGTAATTATGAGTAATAATTATAGTGGGGGTCCTTCCAGTGCTTTCTTTGTTGCAGGAGAGAATGAAGAGAATATTGAAAATAAAAAGGAAGTGAGAGATAGAAAGTGAGAGAGAGGGACCACCCTCGGGCAGGAATATCCTATAATTCAGGATTTCTGATTGTTCTTACTGTTTGGAGGCTACACAGGTCTATAGTTCATAAGAGTAAAAACACTATGTACAAAATGTGCAAAAATATTGGCCTTAATTCACTAAGGTAGTTACAGATGTGTAACCTAGAGTTACACACTTGCAACCGGTTCATATGCACATACCCTATGTATTCCCCGGTTTAGGGGATATATAGGGACCGTGAAAATCCCCAAATCCCCGTTTGCTAGGCAACAGCCTGCTCTTGATCAGGAAGCAGATAACTCACATTTTGAGCTCACTCTTCCTGAGAGTGATCTTTGTTACAAGGGGGAAATGCAACAGAGGCCCTGCTTCTGGCTGTCACACCAGAGATCACTTACAGGAGGTGGTGGAAATGTCAATCAGCTACTTTCTAATTGACAAGGGAACAGATCCCCATTTACTGGGGTAAATGAGGATTTGGATCTTAATTAAGGTGGTTACAAAGCTAAGCAGGTTTTCCTGCACCAAAAATGTTATTTTCTATGCAAAATCCCCATGTGCAATGTTTGCACAGCATAAGTCCCAGACTGAAAACGCTCTTCAAAAACGATCAAAGACTTCCTCGCAGCAAGAGGAAGGTTGCTAGAATTATTTCTTGCCTCCTTAGACAACAAAATTAGGGGGGGGGATCACTAACAGATGGAATTATCTTCCCACCAGTATCATACCAATTCATGCACACTGATTTCATGTATCTGTCCCTCAAATTTCAACATGCAGTTGTCTGTTTCCTGCAAAGTTCAGCAATTTTGTCAAGTCTTTTCTAATCTAAGACATTGGCCATTTCCGCACAGGTTAAAAAAAACGGTGCAGTGCGTCCTCCACAGAGGACGTCTGCACCTTGGAGCAGACTGGTTCCAGACTACTTAGCGTACATCCGCACCTCAGTCCACTCTGCAGTGACCCCAAGTGGTCCTCCAGCGTGTTTTTGAAAAACCTGATTTTTTAGGTTTTTCAAAATGCCAGTGCGCACCATTGCGTGCCTGCTCTCCAATGCAGATTCATAGACTCGCACCAATGTGAGCCTGCGATCTGTGGATCTTTAGGCTGGCAAGCTTCAGCAGTTGGTCGTGACCCAAAACCAACCAGAAGCCGCTATTTTGGATGCTGTGGATCTGTGATCACACACTGCTCCTCCTCGCCCCGGACTAGATCGGACCCAAAGAAGATCTGGTGAGTAGTGGCAGGGAGCAATTTCCTCACCGCGTGTGGAAATGGCCATTATTACTATTTTATCTATACTATTTATACTATTGGTTTCCTAGTTAGCCAAATATGCCTAATTTGTTAGATAATATTAAGAAATGTATTGCAGTTCATGGAAGACATTACATTGAAGAACTGGCAATATGCATTTCAAATACACGGGGAGATGTTTTGCTGCTAGGACAAGCAGAAGGGGAGGGGGAATGTTTAGTCATAGAGAAAAGCTGGTTGAGGAGTATGCAAAGAGAATAAAGATATCTGCTGATATATGAAAATGTCTCCATAAGTAGCAGTTTTAATGCACACTAGATTTTGTCCTCCATGTCAGTGCATTTCCTCTCTTTCTAATTTACTTAGGATTAGTTGACGCACAACATAACCTATGTGAATCAGTTTTCTGTGGTGCTGCTTGGCTTGCAGTTTTCCTGATTATTGATGGTCACTGACTTTTTACAAACCTAGTACTTTAAAAAAAAAAGTGAAAGTGGGTAATAAAGGCAACCCCTCCTTGATCTACACAGTCTTGATCCTGGCCTAGCTGGCCCAGCTCTGTCTTCCATCCACTTACCTATGTAAAGACACATTCTATATGTACAGTCAGCCCTCCTCATTCACTAGGGTTAGAGGTGCAGGACCCCCGCAAAAGTGGAAAAATCACAAATATCAAAGTGTGTGTGTGTGTGTGGGAAGAGGGCTGAGGCATGGTGGGGAGAATGGGTACCCAGGGTTGAAGCCGGGCCAGGGAAAGGAGAGGGAAAGAAGGTGGGTCAGCGTGGTGGCCCTCTACTTCCTCTCTTGCCTGTCACCTTCCATGAGTGTTGGGGCATCAGGAGAGGATTTGTGGTGCTGAGAAATTGGGCTGGACATCCTTAGTTGACCAGGCAGCAGATGGTGGAGCAAGAGGAAAACCAGAGGCACGCTTTTAAAGGGCTATGTGGCCTGATCTGAACCTCTGAGAGGGAGGGTTCCTCTGGAAAAGAAGTAGTTGAGAGGTGGGGAGCACAAATTGAAGAAATTCACAAATAATCAAATCTGTGCAAGTCAAACCCACAAATGTGGAAGGCCAACTGTACTTTTAGATTGTGGAAATTGGACCTCTTAACTTTTTTTCTCCTGTGTTTACTAAGTGCTGGGTGCACTTTAGCTCATTTGTGGGGTCACTATTTGTAGTACCACAACTAAAACTAACACATAGCATTTCGCTTCCCATTGAAATTCCTGCATGCTTGAAAGTTCCATTGATCTCCATGGGACATGTTTTCAAGTCCTTGTTCTTATGTAATGCTATTGGTTACTGAGCTTCAAAATGGAAATCAGAATTCACATTTCACTTTCCACATACAGCATGTGTGGAAGGCTGTGAAAATAGCCAAGGCAGTACTTCCAGCAACCTTGTCTTGAATTTTCAATAATGAGTCAGTTGAATGTGACGTTTCAAAAGGATGTTAGAAATACCAGTTAAAATAATAAGTGCTGTAATGTATAAAAGGTAAAAAATTAATTCTTAACATGACAATGCAGTGATTTGTTCATGTACTAATCCTTCTACATTAGCTACAAGAGTGATTTGGCAGTAGAGATGTATTGCCCCCTTGTTATTTTATATCCATCAGAGAAATAATTAAATTGTTGTGGCTTCACATTTATGATAGAGTGGTTAGCAGTTAAATTTCAGTGTTGCGTGTATTCTAATAAGGCTACCTGCAGGATATTTAATTTTGAACATATTACCTTCCTTGGATATTAGTTTAACAGATGTTCTGGTAAGATAACAGAGGAATTAAATTAGTTTTCTTCTCAAAGCATCCGGTTAACTTTGTAGGTAAATGCCTTTGAGCACAAAATCTGACCGGGAATTTTTTTTTTTTTTTTTGACAAATAGCTATCAAA
The DNA here is from genome assembly GCA_948474755.1 of Ctenosaura bakeri. NCBI lineage: Eukaryota > Metazoa > Chordata > Lepidosauria > Squamata > Iguanidae > Ctenosaura > Ctenosaura bakeri. Next base: position 172,387 of record CAOLHI010000396.1, read on the forward strand.
ATGTTTTAAGTAAATGACTTCATTTTATTTTTTCCCCCCAACTTCTATTACTCAGGGCAGATTTGACATGGTTGATCATATATCTAACAAATGAAAATTGAAAATAGTGCTGGCATCCAACAGTGTAGAGTTATATTGAAGGTAGTTTCATGGGTAGATACTATTAAGCATGCTTGTGGTTCCAGATAAATTGGTTTGCAGCAATTTTTTTTAACCTCAGTGTCTCTTCCAGTTAGAACGGAGCTGATTACAAAATTAAATTCCCTATTACTGTAGATACAGCATATTTGGGCAAGCTTTCATGCACACTTTCATTTTTTGTACTCTCAGCTAATAATTCATATGGTAATGAGAAGTTAAAGGTGATAAAATAGAGAGGAAATTGTATTCATGGTCTGTTAGAAGTGGTTGGGCACACAGCAGGCTACATTTGAGGTTAGGGGCTGGATTTTATTTTATGTATATATGCCCAGCCTTCACACATAAGGATGGCAAGGAATAATCTATACAAGAGGAAACTATCCTTTGTTGAATATTGTGTTAAAGTCTTGTTTAAACAAGCAACACCATGTCAGTTGCTAAAACATCTAATTCAGTTTAACCACAGTCCCCAAATATCAGACTGGATATTGAAAAAGGTTTTTGAATACTTCAATCATACATTAGCAGGAGCAGCTGGAGCTGAATACAGCACGTGTGTGAGATGGACCACTCAAATGCAGAATTGCAGCTTCTCAGCAGAAAACCTTACACAGTGACTCTTGTCTACTCAAGCTATTCATTGGTCTGTTAGGGCATACGGAGGTACAAAGCGTTTCTAAGTCTAGCTGAGTGTGCTCCACATACTGGACTAGTGTTCACTTTCTCCTTCATTCATTGTCCTGGTTTGTCCTAGAATTCTCTCTGGTTTAGACTTCTGCCTTGGACTTTGTTCCCCATTACTTCTTGTATTTTGGCTCTAGTTGATCCCAAGCCCTTAACTTGTTCCAACATCTTGTCTCATAGCTCCTTGTCCTTGACTTCTGCAGACCAGTTTGTGTGCCACAGCCCTGACATGTGCATAAACCCTGATTTTGCTTTTGTTTGTTTTTTTCAAAAAAAAAAAAAAAGAAGAGTTGCATACTTGTTTTTCTTCAACATAATAAAGTGTCAAACTCTATTATTTCTCTTTGTCCCATTCATTATTTGTTTTTAGATCAAGGTAATTCCTCCACATCAACCCAAACATAGCCAGATAAATTTCCTGACGTCTATATACAGCATACATCTCTGAATCTACACGGAGATAATAAGGAATTTCTTTGTAGAAGTTCTGATCTTGAGCTCTTTAATACTACACAATTATAGAGCTACAATTCCATTTTAACTGCCACAGTTCCATCCTATGGAATCTTGGGATTTTGAATTTGGGGAAGGTTATTTAGACTTCTCAGCCAGAGAGGTCTTGTGCTTCACAAAACTACAAACCCAACTATTCCATAGGATGTTGCGATGGCAACTACAATAAAATCATAATGCTGTAATAGTATGCTAGTGAACGTAACTCTGGTAGATGTCCAATCTAAATTACTGTTGTTGTTGTTACTGTCGTCGTCGTCGTCGTTATCGTCATCTGTATTTGTATCCTGCTTTTATCCTCAGAAGGACTCAAACCAACTTACAATACAGTAGATGAACTGAGATCTGTAGTTTTATAATCCAAGTAAGTAAAATTAATAATGAGAAAGCAAAGAAAAACGTCAGAAGTTTTCTTGTCACTGAACAAGATTTTGAGAGTTTTTGTATATTTTTCATTTAATTTTTTTCTTTTCTTATTTTGCATCTCAGGCCTTTTAAAATGATAATTTAATGAGGAGCTGCATCAAAACATGGTCTTGTGCAAAAAAAAGGTTTTGTATAAAATTGTATTAAAATTTTTATATAAAATTGTATTTTATATAAAAGTTTTAAAAAATGAAATATTTTGATGCAATTCCCTCTTCACAAACATTATCCAAAAAGTCCTGATATGAAGGAGAAAATCTCTGGTGTTGGACAATTTTTAATAAGGTGCTTTGACATGCTGAAATATCCTTCCTCATAAAGGATGAAAAGCCTGAATATTCTTTACATTCCTTCTTGTATATTACATTTAACACCTTTTTATGTAGCTTTCCTTTTTCTAAATATTTTCTTTCTAAAACTCATTTCACATTTCATTTTTTAAATTTTATAATTGTATTTTATCATGTTTATCTAAGCCAGACATTCGGAAATACACCATCCTATGCATATTAGAGGACAGGTTAAAAAAATATTGCTCACCCATCTTTATTAATTACACATATTGTATCAGTTTGACTCCTGGTTATTGGAATTTCAGGGACTTCCATCAGCTTTGATTTAATTAAAATTACTTGTTAATATCAGGTAGCTGGAGTTTAGAATCATAGCTTCTACATATTAAACAGCCTCTAAAGGGGTTTTAGGAATCATCCACATCTGGGTTGCATCTTTATGGTTAGATTTTCAGGAAATGCTCCATAACAAATATTGCAAAGTTAATATGTGTTGCAAAAGAGAAAAACGACCCAGATGAAAAAGAGAATGAAAACAATGTATCATGTGGTGTAAATTCAGTGTCATATTGGTAATCCTACTTACGTTCAAATGCAATTACACCACATCATTAAAATAGTACTGTACTGAAGAGCAGGCATATGGAACCAATACCTCTCCATTGTAGATAAAATGTAGCATATACTGACCATCCCTTGCTCAGTTTTGCATGTGTAAATTTATATTGCTTATCTGCACATCACACTAAATGTATTGTGATATGTTTTTAATGGTGGTTTGTAGGAAATTTGTTAGGTGACTTAAGTAGCATTTCTGTAAACCAAGGGGTGGGAAACAACTGACCTTCCAAATAAAAACAGTCAGCTACTTTAAGGTGTTTATTGTGCATATTGGGACTTTTCGCATATCAGGCCTTTTTTTTTTCTTTTTCTTTTTTTGCAAAAAAAAAATATTTGTGCCAAAACAACTAACATTTTCGCACAGGAAAATATTATCTTCCTACAACATAGTTCCATTTCGTAAAAAGGTGAGGAGAGGTTCCTGCCAATGAACTTTAGCAGAAACCAGTACATTTTGCACAGAAAACAGTATATTTTGGGCAAACAAACAAAAAAGATTTTTCACCCAGTCCCCCAAATTCCAAAGAATGAAAGACTGTGGGGAAAAAATATTAGGGAGAGACTCGTACAATTTCACCAAAAGAAAATTAAAATTGTGAAATTATTTGTTCCTACAGGTAAGAACTGAATAGAAGGAGATATTTATCCCTTCTTCTGAATAGAAAAATTTAGAATTATGCTGTTAATTTCAATTTACTTCCATACTTGGCAAGAAATTTGAACTATGTTTGTTATGCTGGAAAAGATGAAATAATGGACACACTTCTTGGGTAATTCCAGTGAATCCTATCATGGCTTTTATTTCCTAAGAATTCCTTACTTTGTGTTATGATGAAAAGTAAGTGAAGAAGCACTTGAGTGCATTTTTTCAGACACCCTCCTGCCTTTGTGAATTCAGCCCTAGAGTCCAAGTCAAACCTAAAGCCTTTCAAAATCTGCAACTGCAATTTCAATAGGATTAATTTAAGGTGCATGCTATCTATTCAGGAGTCGATTGCAGCAGTATAGCATTATATTCCACTTATCAAACAACCACAAATACCTATTTGGAAAGAAATTGGATTTTGTGTTTTGAAGGTAGGACTTGAGTGATTAAGTAACCTTATGAATTGAACAGAAGTGCACTTGAATGTTGTTTCATGCTAAGGGCTTGCTCTTCAACAAGCAACAATATACAAAACCCTTTTCTCCTAAAATAACTGACTAATTCAACAATGCTGAGGTGATGTGTAACTTTATTCACCTTACTTTTCTCAGTGGCAAGAATCTTCATATACTCCTGATATCTGTCCCAATAAGAAAATGTATACCACACAAGGCCAGCATGGAACAGAAACACCTTGCTTGTCTATACTTTTTATTCCTCCAAATGATCTATTAAGATGGCTTTGTCCACGCTGATGAATGCTATACTGCTGAACAAAAGGCTAAAGGGATGAAAAGGGAGGGACTTCTCAGTCTCAATCTCTCTCTCTCTCTCACACACACACACACAATTTATTGACAAAAAACATAGCCATAGTGTTATTGGTAACAGTTCTTTTGGGCACTGGTTCAGCATAAAATGTGGATTGTGACACTGGTTGATCTGCTTGTCAACCACTGAGAAACCTTCCAGGTTGCCTACTAAGACCACATGGAACTTGTAAGAAAATTAAGGGTTTACGAAGGTGCAGGTCACCTTGTAAGATCTCTGTGCCACTTAGGAGTGAAGCCTTCTCAGAGGTGCCTAGACTGGGCCTACCTTGTCCAGCTCCAAACCCCAAGATGCGTTAAGAGGATCTTCAAGCCAAGGAGACAGGCATGCAGGCCTCCTCCAGCCCTGATAGGATTGCCCCATGTCTATCTGCCAAACAAAGTTGTGACGGGATGAAAGTGAAATAAAGACTTCCTTCATCTCTCTTGGCTGAGGAAGAGACAGACACTTTTTCCTTGGTGGAGAGAAGCATGCAGAGTCCAACTCCATGAAACCATATGTCTCTCTCCTCCAATGAAAGAGACACAAAGCCAGCCATGGCCTCCACTGCATTATTTGCATTTCTTGCCACCTGTATTAAGTCTGGAGTTGAATCCCTCATGGATATGGGGGACTTATTGTAATGGCCATTGTAATCACCTCCTTTTCAAGCCCAGGACAGCAAACAAGGTCCTAGGTAAACCTGACACCTCATGCTGCTATTGCAAGGATTTCTTCCTTCTCCTTCTCCTTCTATTTATTTATCTATATTCCCCCCACACAGAACTGGACCTTAATGCAATACACCTAAATGTACAAAAGGTTACTATTAAAATGGAATTAAATTGTTTTGATGAATTTGAAAATCAGCAGTGGGAAGTTCCAAAGTAATGGGTATTTGTAAATAGTCAAGCTGTGTTTTCTTGTTTCTGAATAAAAAAGCAAACAGGGATACACACACACACACACTTGTCAACACGATTCTGAAGTGAAAGAAGATATGTTTTTATTTACATGCTTATTTTATTTGTATACTACATTTCTCCCATAGTGAGACATGCTTGCTTGCAAATAGTCTCTGCATTTGTTCCATGCAGGACTACATATACCATAAGAAAGCTGGCTCTTCCTGACCTCCCTAAGGTAGCCATTATGGTGCACGGTCATATTTTGCTTGCTAAACACCACAAGATAGTGCTACCATTTCTTATACAAAAAAAAAAAAGTTTGTATTATCTAGTTCTCTAACATTAATGGTAAAGGTCAAAATTCTAGGTGGCATGTAAAATTCAAAGTTTTGTTGTTTTAGCTGCTTCCTAGGTGATAATGTTAGCCTTTTTTGAATCACAGGATAGATTTTCATATAATCAGGCATTTGTGTGGAAGAGCCTTGATAGGTAATTGATTAAGATGCTATATAATTAGTTGTTCTTCATTAGTACATATAACCTGTCACAGGAATAAGAACTTAATGATAATTATGTGAGTCTTGGGTTTTGCACTCTGAAATACCCTGAGGTCTGAAACTGCAGTAATTGGGATCCATTACAAGAAATATTTCCTTCTCACACAGTTAAACTTGGCTCTCTTTCCAGCCTACTGAAATATCTCTTTAATTTTGTATGGAATTTTAAGAATTAAGAATACAATCCAATATGTAGTTTTCTTGCCGAAACCATTTGGAAATACATGGGAATTCTATAGGGCCCCAATAAATATCACACTCCAATTTGTCATGTGTACATGGTAAGGCAGCTTGCACAAAAGTTGATCTCATTCCGTGGGTTATTTTGAATGTTAAATTATTTTCTGGCCTACAGAGCTGACCTCTAAACATTTGGCTGTTTAAAGTAAAGAACACCCTCAGATACAGAAAGATAGTGGACTTGCAGTTGGCCATTTTAGGTAATAATTCTAGAAAGAAACCATATGTTTGCTTGGGGCTATGCTGCGTAAAAACAATTCTGATTTTGCTGATCAGATACTTGCTCTCTTCATACAACCTTTCTATCAGTATGAATGGGTTTATTCTCCTTATGACTCTTGCATTTACACAGGAAATTATTTTAGTTTTCCTCTAGTAGAAGACATTAGCAGGTGTTGGGTAGCATAAAATTGGATAATAATGTTGTATTTGGTATTTGACATAAAATGTTACAATAGTTGAGAAGTACTTCCTTCTGGATTACTGCAAACATGCTGCTAGCTTAAGGAGATAATTTGTGTCACTTTTGGCTGACTAGCTATGCAATAATGAGACCAGACACAGAGAACTGGGTTGAAAAGAGTCAGTTTTATTAACCTAGAACCTATTTCAACTGAATTGAACAGAGAACAGAGCAGGAATGGGAAGCAACCTCAGGCTTCTCTTGGGTGAACCATCTGAGCCCCAAGGCCAATGAAATAACTGAGTTGCTTCCTATCTGGCCATCTGCTGGAGAACAGACCTGAGGAACCCGACCCCTAAGTTGCAAGAATTAAGTAAGTGCAAAACCCCAGGCCAGCCCCAAGGGTAGCCTCCTTCCCAACCTCCAGGTCACAGGACATAAAGAGGCAGTTCCAGAGTCTTCCCCTTCACCAAATGGGTGCCAAGGTGTTCACCACACTACACCCTCCATGGGTGTGTCTGTGTCTGTGTGTGTGTGTGGTTACTACATTTTCTCAAGGCCCTTTTAAATTAAGAGACTTAACCTAGAACAATCAATCCGCAATACAGTGTGTGGATATCTAAAAGTAAGATTTGTGATTGTTGTGTTGCTGGTCAAGAGTAAATGTGTTTTCTGTAATTTCCAAACATTCAACTGTGTTAAAGCACACATTTAGACTTGCACCCTACATTGATATACTATGGTATATGTTTGAGTATCTTCAGTATGTTGCAATATTTTCACTTATGTGGAAGGAAGAATATGAATTGTGTAAGCTGTACAACATAAATCCCAATTAGGGTCCTTTCCGCACCTTATCTTCTTCCGGCGCTGGGGTGTGGGGATCGCATGAGCAGCCTCTGGCGAAAGGCTCTTATGTCCAGGGTCCTTCAGCTCTGCATGAGCTGCCTACTCACACAAGAGCCCCACCTCTTCCTTCCACAGTGCAGTCTGGGACCTTCCCAGGCTGCACGGGGTCAGGAAGCACAACCAGCGCAGCTCCGGAGGCTCCACATGCCAGGTAAGTGTATGCAGGACCCAGGAGCAATGTGCAATCGCACACCACTTTCGGCTTCCAGCTGAAAATGAAAAAGTGTGCGATTGGTGCCTGCCAGCCCCTGGAGCATCATGCGATTGTGAGTGCATCATGCAGATCGCTCCTCACAATTGCACAATACTCCAGGCACCCTTTTGCATGGAAAATGCCATGCGAAAAGGGCCTAGGACTCCAGTGAATCAATGCATCAATGTGTACATTGTGCTAATATCTCACTTAGGGAAGATGGACTCACAGTGAGACCATGTAGCCTCATATTCCATGCTGACTACTTTGAACTTTCAATGTTACTCTTCTAACTATGAACAGATTCAGATGGTGTGAATATTAGGCAAATAGCAGTTGATTGCGTATGATTGTTCCTATCTTGTTACATTTAATTCACAGAATGTATATACCTATTCAAATAAAACAGTCTTGTTTCCTGCACATTCCTAACATTAGCAGCACTTTATCCTTTATTGAGGTCAAGGTGAAAATGTGAGGAACGTGCAGGACATATGTCTGAATTGTAAATGCAACATAATTTGTGTTTATATGGTAGAAAGAATAAATTGTAGTAGGAACATTCAAGAGTATGCAAACATATATTGCTGTGTGAATTCACCTAGTGCCAACAGTCAGTTATGCCATATGTAGCCCCTGGCACATGGTGTACTATCATTCCTATCTCGGTTGCTTTAGAATTTTTTCAGCAACTGTGAAAATGTACCAGCACTCAACTGATTCTGTGACTGAAGGACACCAAAGATGGAAATGCAATGGTATTCCCCCTGTTGTTGCTGCTGTTTGCTATTAAGTCAGGGTTGACGTATGACGACCCTCTAAAGAAGATCTCCAGGAGTCCCAGTAATTAAGTTATCATCCTGTGCATGTTCCATATCTGCTCTAAAGGTACATGGAAGTGGAAGAGAGGAAGAGGAAGTCTTGTTGAATGGGCAGAACTTCATTCTTCTGATGCTGACTGTTTGACTAGTGATGTTCTTTTGTGTGACATTTGCTTGAATGATCTGGAAATGATGAGGGCAGCGACATTACATGACTTTTCTGAGTTGAGTTAGTTCCATTCTATTAATGGTTTTGTATTTACTGGTCATACCTACACTTATGGCTTTCTGGACATTTATGCAAGCAGCATGACATGCACAATGTTCCATGCTGGAGGAGGAGGTTGTTGCTGCTGTTCTTACTGTTTCTGCTGCTACTAATATAACTGTGACTGGGCCTGCTTCTTCTCCTCACATAGCTAGGGCAGCTCCCCAAATCTGATAAAGCACCCTGTTACTTCGCATACCTCCTCCTTCCCATTTAAACACTTCTTCTGAGTAAACACTGAGATGTTTCAATGTTTAATTTGAATCCCTTTAGAGTTTTATGGTAGCATGTTTTCTGTTTGGGTGTTAAATACTGTATATTACTCAGCTGAGTCCAAATTTATAAAAATAAACTGTAGTCTTTATTAAAAATAATCGAAGTTCATATGCAGTTTGAAGCAAATATAATTCTTCAAAGTTCTTTTAAACAGTTTCCTTATGTTTTGGAACACTCATCTAAGCACCAGTAACACAAACAGCCTTGAAGGCTCAACGTTCAAATCTAGGTCACACTTTCTGACCAGATTAAAAAATGGTTTGATTTCTCTTCTGTCTCTCTCTCTCTAGGCTTTCCCTGAGAAACAAACTCTCCCACTCAGACAACTCTCCTTGGCTGACTGAGGAACTTTCTTCCAGAGCTCCCTCTGGCTGAAGGACTTCCAAAATGACACTCAGTGTGTGCCTTTTATGCATATTCCCCTCTCAAACCTCTACCACCTCCTTCACACAAATGGACTGGCTTTCTCTCTTGAGCAGCTATTCTGATTGCCTGTTACTAGGTTACTCTGGCACTCAGGATGGCCACACACTCCAACAGAACCTTGGATTTTTTCTTAATCCCAAAGGTTAATGGTTCATGGAGATAATTCAATAAACCAGGTTTTTGTCAAGTCTCAATAAAGTTTGAGAAAATGCCCATGTGAGCTATGTATATACCCCCATACCAAAAAAAAAGTGCTGTAGTCCATAACATTTAAAGGCAAATGAAACTAGATTAAAGTCCCACAGGGTTATTCAAACTGTGAATACAAACAGGCTGAAGTGCATTTTCTAGTTCTATAGAAACCTTAGGAATATTGTATCTATTTTTCCACCTGAGAAGATGAATTGTCCAAGAGCCAATCTGACTAGGTTGGCAGAGGCAATGTATAATGCATTCCTGGATATCATAATTTTGGCAATATCTCCAGTACATATTGCTTTGCTTCTGTCTCATTCTGTAATGTTTATATCCTTTTAGAGTGCTCCTACAGTACAAGTGCCTTTAATCAAATATTTTTAGCTTCCATTGATAGATTAAGGAAAGGGATATTTTTAAGAAAAAATTGCAGGAATTATATAACTTCTCACACATTATTAGCACACAAGCAGAGAATTTACACTGACAGCAGACAGAAACACCAATATTTACCAATAAATAAAGTTTTAGTTTTTATTACACACTGTCAGTGATACTCAGAAAACCATGTGTAAGCCCCTAACACACCTAAAAACTATGTCCTGAGGATCCTAATTATTTTATATCAAACATAGTGAGCCATAGAGATATACTGGACAGACATCTGGGCAGTCGAGCTATGGAGATAAAAGAGTAGCTGGTTTTCTGTCACACATCCTGGGTAATCTGGCAAATGGCTCACAGGCCACTTGAATGGAGTTTCAGCAGCGATCAGGAGACAATAACTCTCTGGGAACAAATAAACAATGCAAATAGCCTGGAATTTGACATTTGAGGTATGCATCTCCGGATGAGAGATACTCATCTTGCAGGAAACTACAAGGATGTTTGGTTGTATTTTCTTTGAACTACAAAAGCTGAAATCCATCTTAATAAAAACTACAGCCATCTGGTTTCTCAGGACATGGGTCAGCTCTATAACTAGGCACATTTTCTCATTCCTTTGGGAGAGTTTGGTTTTTGAGTTAGGAGTTCTCTCAGATCTGCAAACCATGAAGCTGGTAAGCTCTCCTCAACCTCTAAAGGTGTGGCTGGGATCGTTTTCTCCCAGCTGAAGACTTCTGGATTGGCACAGTATTAAATCAAACCCTTATGTCTCTCTCTCTCTCCTAATTTTCACCTCTTTCTAACTGTCTATAGTCTTGTATGCTTGTTGGAGTGAGTGCAGCTGAGTGATTGTATGGACTTTAACATCTATGTCAATAAAATACTTAAATTTGAACAATTTGTGTGATTTTTGACTGGGCCTGACCCCGTAAACACTGGGTAAAAGATTCTGCTCCATTGCCCTGCCTCTCACATTGCTAGCTTGTGCTCTTTGACTAATTTCCCCAACTTGTATAATTGAGAGCGCATTTAGGTGTCCCTAAGGGACCCTCAAGCAAGCAGGGTAACACATGCATTAATGTATATAGATACTACCTTCCTTCACCCTTCCCCTAAAATGTCAATCCTGAGATTCCTCTACTCATCAGAAAAGTATGGGATGGACAACAGAGAGCTCATTGTTTGAGAAGTGCAGACTAAAAATGAACCAAGGCTTCAGTTTGTCTGGAGTACTTATAATCTTACTTTGATTCATCCTAAATTGGAATTTGCTTTCATCATAAGTTGTAATTTCCTTAATAGAGCAAAATCTCTCTCTCTCTCTCTCTCTCTCTCTCTCTCTCTCTCTCTTCTCTCTCTCTTTCTAAAACCAGGTCATATTAATTCCCACTTTCCTCCCATAAGAATATCTGAACATTTCCCTCAATATACTTTGCAAATTTAGACAACCTTAAAATAGTAAATAAGCCTTGTGAGATGGGTGAAATAGCTCACATGGGCAGTTTCAAACTCTTCTGTTTGAATCTTGTGTTGGGCTTATTGCATTCTTGATGCTCCCCTATACACATTTGAATGATTCGAGTATTGTAAAATGAAAGGTAATAAAATGTGTTCTAGTAATGTTGACACAGTAAATGTGAGTCACTGATACTTGTAAAAAATGTATCTAGCTTGGTTGTCACTGGTTACTCTTTATATGTTATTCATGTTCCTTTTAACAGTCTTAGAGTGGATATCATTCAGTCATTTAAAACTATATATAACAACTACAAATTTCTGAAGAAAAATGTTCCAACATAAGTAAATGCATAAGTAAATGGTGGAATTAAATGCAGAGATGCTTGTGGAATGGATAATAACAGTAACTATCCTGTATATTGCTGTTAGAAGATGATACCATGCTGGGAAAGGGGAGTGAGGCTTTATGAAAAGTTATACACTTTGGCCATTTCCACACTACACTGTTATAGTGCTATTATTCCGCTTTCAACATCCTGTGGAATTCTTGGTTTACTGAGGCCAAAGAGCTCTCTGGCTGAGAATCTAAATGCCCCTCCCTAAACTGCAAACCTCAGGATTCCACAGAATGTTGAAAGTGGAATAATAGCACTATAACAGTGTAGTGCAGAAGTAGCCCTTGTAATGACAAGGGTCCTGTTTGATCCTTGTACTGATGGAAAAAGACTGCCAACATGTTTCTCAGGGGAAAATTTACCTTTCCCATGCAGTCCCTCTAAGACTTCAATATCTTCTCTGGAGGGACTTTTATACCTCCAAAACAGAGCTTTGAGTAGTGCAGCAAACTGAAGGAGAGAAAGAAGGAAAGTATCCCTTTCAAGGTACATGGGGACTGTGCAGACACAAGCAGGAATTGCTTCCTCCGGCAATGGGGGCTACATGTATATAGAAGATTTCTTATACATATCTTGATTTATTGCAAGTGTAGGCAATCAACCCACAGAACTTTAAAATCTATCCCAAGAACTTTTGTAATTAGGATAATTTCAAGGATAAGAAAGAGAGCCAGCATGGTGTAGTGACCTGAGCATGGGACTATGAATTTAGAGATCAGGGTTCAAATTCCTGCCCAAGCATGGAAACCCACTGGGTGACCTTGGGCAAGTCACACCCTCTCAGCCTCAGAGGAAACCAAGGCAAACACTTTATGAATACATCATGCCAAGAAAACCTGTGATAGGTTCACCTTAGGATCACCATAAGTCAGAAGTGTCCTAAAGGCATACAACAGTAACAAAAGATAATAAAACAGCAAGAAAACAAACAAATAAATCTGAACCTAATAAACTAAGTTTTTCATTGTATAAATGAAATATGCTGTAAGGGATTTTTTTAAAAAAAACCTCATTTTCATAACAGACATAATAGCAAAAAACAAAAAAAACAAAAAACCTGCAAAGGTCTTGATCAAGAGAAGCTCAGTCAGAACTCTATGTTTGCAGTAAGGTTTTCATAGATTCACCTTTGTGTTGCACCCCCTGGCACGTTCCAGAAAGCCAATCCTAAGAGCAAGAGACCTTCCAGAATGGGACGTGAGAGCTGCAGCTAAAGAGGAAATTTGTAGTCCATGACACATAGATTAAGTGGTTATATTATGCTTTATTGTTATTTGATTTTTTTTAAAAAAGTTCACGTATTTTGATGCTATTCGATTGCTAAGAATTTTAGAAATAGAATATGATCAATGAAAAAAGTGGGTTAAAATAGAAACACAAAGCAATAAAATGGATTATACATCTATCTTTCAAGCAAGGAGAAGGAGAAAGAAGGAGAAAGAAAAAATATTGAACCTATGAGGGTGAATTTTTAAACATGGGATAAATGGAGTAAAAGACTAGGTACTAAAGATGTGAAATGGTTACCAATAGAATACTTAAGTAGGAGTAATAATGAAGAGTTTGGGAAAACATTGAAAAAAGTTAAAGACAAGCAGAATTAAAATTATTGGAGATGTATATGAATCCACAGGGAAACCAATAGAGGAGGAATTACGGTATTGATTTCAGTGATTGGAGGTCAGCATTGGATTCAGAGAAAAGGGATTATTAAATCTCTACAGGAAATAAAACTGAACACAGTAAAAGAGAATAGGTATTTAGAGGAAATGATCAAAAGAAAAAAAGAAGAAAAAGGATTAATAGGAAAAAAATTATAAAAAAAGTTAACAGCCCAGTATAGAATGATAGACGGGTTGACAATTAGCTGGGAAAAAGATATGTCGATAGATAGAAAAGTAATTAAAATTTGGTTCCAAGAAATTGCTAGAAATAAAAATACAAACATAAAAGAACAACAAACGAAAATGATTGGTAGATGGTACAGAACACCCCAATCAAATGTCATATATAAATGGCAATTTCTCACCAAAATGCTGGGATGGATGTGGAACTAAGGGCATTTATATACATATGTGGTGGGAGTGTTCATTTATTCAGAAATTTTGGAAAGAGGTTAAGAAACAAAGAAATATAATAATAGGTTCAAATAAGTAAAGAAAATTGTTTAACCTTCCACCTAGGGATGATAGGTTTAAATAAGAATGAAAGTTATGTAACAAAACAAAACTTAAAAGCTGCTCATGCAGTTACTGCTTTAGAGTAGAAAAAGAAATCAAAGTGGAATGAGTTTTATTTGTTAAAATGTATAAAAGAAGCTATATTTGACTTTTTTAGGGAAATAAGGTTAAAGTATACTGGACAATATAGTAAAGAAACATGGAGTGATAACTGGAAAATGGTGATTGAGAAAGTAAAAGAAAAATCAGAGTATGAAGATGTGATAAGTTTAATTAAGGTTATATCCATATCTCTGCAAAAGCTTTTTGATACAAATGGGGTCTAGGTCCTCTGTCAACCATTTGCAGGCAGGGAATAGGTTGAAAAAGTAATTGTTGTTAAAAAAAATGTTCCTTGTAATAAAATTGTAATATAGTATATATTACTGTATACTAATCATGCTATTCATAATAAAAGGGGAAAAAATGGAAAAAAATATTTTTGATGAAGGAAGCTTCTCCTGCTATTACTCTCCAAATGCTAAGAAGAACATTCCTGCACAAATGATTAATGTGTCGTATACTAATGCTTCATCCGTGAAGGTTGTGCAAAAATGACTAGCTGTTCGACTTTTGTGTCTTTACAAACATGATCAGGAGGAGGAAATGTGACAGTGACCTAAATCTAAGCCATCCTTTGCTGGATGTAGAGAGCTCTTGTCATTAATCATGCACACTGTTTCATTTTGCATGAGCAAATCTTAATCCATAAACTTTGGGATGTACATCACGCTTTATGGATGAAGCATTAGTGCCTTTCAAGAAGCTGCTATCAAATCAACGTAGCAATAGCCATATATCCCAGAATTGTTGTAAGACTGCATGACATGTGAATTGTGCAGTGTTCTTTGTATCTAAAGCACTTTATAAATGATATATGTCACCTAAATCCAATGTAACGTTAGTAGAAGGAAACAATGTCCTAGCAGAGTTGTCTTGGTTTTCACAACTGTGCAAGTAGTTGCATATTTGTTCTTTTGCTCCATGGGCATACTACCGCTTGTTGCACATCTACTTTTATGATCACTTCCATAACTGCTTGTGCAGCTGATTATAGAAATTGACACCAAAACTAGGTGCCCATTAATACAACATCATTTATGCTAGTGGGCTGATGCTGTTGGATACTGGTGCATCTGCATATTTTAAGACCATATCTCTCCAAGTCACTCTTCCTGACCTTTACAGGTAACTGGGAATTCTTTAGTCAAAGCTGTTGTGAGACACAAGGTAGTATGTCCTTCTCTTTCAAATTATATGATCATCATGCCAGATTCCTGCACAGCTAGTAGTAGATTACTATGATATCATAGACCAATTTAATCATTTTTCTTTTCATTTTCTAGACAGTATTTTGTAGCCTCTGGCTTCCCAATTGTTGCATTTTAAACAATTTTATATATAACGTAATATTTTTAAATGTTGATATTCTTTTATAAGAGATCTCGCTAAGCTGTAAATGTGCAAATCATGTCCCCCACGTATAGATTTAAATCACTTCCGGCAGATACAACATGATGGACTAAAATTTTGAAGAAATACATAGCCGCTAGTAAGGAAGAAAAGAGGATACATTTATGACTGCTGTAATTCTAGAGATCATATAGAAGGATTATTGTAATGTATAATATTCAGGGAAGCAGATTTTTAGTAGCGTCACACTTAAGCGCAACCAGCTCACATTCATTTCTGTTTAAAGTGTATTTACATTGTACTGCCAAGAAATGTGTGGTATATGGACTAACAGCAGCATACAGTTATTTTTCTCATCTGTCCGTTCCATGATAGGCAGATTTCCTGCCAAATATCTGAACAGCAACAGGAAACAGCTTTATGTAACATGGCAGAACTGACATTATGATTTTGAATACTAAGGCATTCTACTCCCTTATTTACCTGACTCAACATAATGTGATTAAAATGGCATGCATGCAATTACAAGCAATCATGGATGATTGCAGATTGCTTTAATTATTTATAACTTGCTCTCCTTCTCCTTCCAACTCACTGATTTTTATAATCTTTGTTATGTCGTTTCCCAGTTCACTCAAAATGAGAAAAAGGAAGAGTCTTCCTGCAGTTCAGTACCAAACAAATATAGGATTTAACAAATGCCATGGAAAGAGAGTATCTGGGACTAATAGTAAAGTTAGTAGAGAAAAATATAGACAATTAGTATTTACCTCCTCCCCGCACCCTGTTAGGGATAGGATGTACTGTCAAGTCTGTTTCCATGGTCATTCTCTTTTTCCACCTTCAGGTAAAATTCTTTGTTGGCTCTGAGCAGATTTTTCTTTTTTTAAAAAAAATCTTTATACAGTCAGATGCAATCAAGCATTTTAAGTCTTCATAAAATTCTAGTTCCCTTTTTCAGCCTGGTATCATCTTCTAAGAAATAGAAAAAAATCTGGTTTATTTTTGGAAACATTGGCCCTTTCTGCACGTGAAAAGGAACCGCGCAAAAACGGGACTCACTGGACTTCTTCAGCGTCCGGGCGAGTCCGTCGAGATGAGGAGCAGTGCGAGCTCGTCGCTCCGCACTGCTCCGGCGTCCAAAATGGCAGCTTCCAGTTGGTGGAGGCTCTCCACCAACCAGAGAAGCTCGCCAGCCTAAAGCCTGCACTAGTGCGTGCCTGCAAATCTGCGTGGCGACGGAGCGACACGGGGTTGCGCGCTCCGTGCTTTTAAAAAACCTCTTAAAAGAGGTTTTTAAAAAGCACGCTGTGCGACCAGTTCCAGTCGCTCCAGAGCGGACTGAGATGCGGAACTACAAAAAGTAGTCCGTCCCAGTCCACTCCACAGTGCAGAAGACCTCTGTTGGAGGTTGCTCTGCACCATTTTAATAGGCCGGTGCAGAAAGGGCCATTGTTTCAAAAAGAAAGAAAAATGACTGAATTCATGGCACCTCACTAGGTGTTTTTGGAAGAAGGGCTACCATACTGAAAAGGTATGGTTTGGGGGAAGATCTCGGTTGGTGCATGTTCAGAACAGAAATCTAACCTCTGGAACAACCAAAAAGTGGGTTATGGTGGCATAATTTGGGCTTACAACCATCATAATTCACTAACAGGATGCCAGCCATGGCCTAACCTGTTTGCTTTCATTATTATGGTCATCTTTCTCCTTTTCAAACAGATGTTCCCTGTTCTCTGTACTCAAGTCCTTGTTACAAATGGGACTATTAGACATGCACAGTGAGCATGGTGAGGTGGTTTGAGCATTGAGCTATGATTCTGGAGACCAGAGTTTGAATCCACGCTCAGCCATGGAAACCCACTGTGTGACCTTTCTCACTGTGTGCACAGTTTCTCAGCCTCAGAAGAAGGCACTGACAAACCCCCTGTGAAGAAATCCTGCCATGAAAAACCTATGACAGGTTCAACTTGGTATCACCAGTAGTCATAAACAACTTGAAGGCACACAACAATAAACACACGTCAGGACAAAATGCTGGCATTGCCTCTCCAAATAAGAATGCTGGACTCCCATGTAATTTCCCTTCAGTCTTCAGATTTCTGGCAATTGCAATAACTTAAAATGTCAGTTGAATATTTAGAAATTCAGTGTGATTGAGATATATGTTGGGACTTTATCCTTCCAAAGTCAAAGGTTCCTAATAAAAACAAAGTGCAAAGGGCTGGGGATGAAGCCCCCTTTTTAGGTCACGGAACACAGAGAGGGGGCTTCATACTGAGGTGGTCTTCCTGCATAAGGCTGTCCAGGGAAAGCTAACCAGCCATCTTGCTCCCGGGGCTGAACTGGTACCCATAACATTGGTGGGAAGGGATATCAGGAATTACCCCCATCCTAAGCAGCTGCAATAATAGGACCCAAGAAGTCTTGCAAAAGCTTAAACAAAAGACTCTCTTTACCCAAAGAGCCTGTTTCTTGTCTCTTTCTTCCAAGTGAAAGGAAAATTGTGGCAGACTGGCACTGTTTGAACAAATACTTTTTGCAAAATCCACAGAGATAGCATGGGAAAAGGAAGACCAATTATCCCAAGCATGAGGACATGCCATCCTAGTGCAGCTCCTACAATGTCCCTCATTTCCTAGCAATGCACTTTGAGGATGCTTGTCTCAAGGACATATGCACAGAAAGAGGAATTGTGGCAGAAGGCACTGTTAGCCAGCTCCTTGATGGATAACTATGATGCCAGACTACACAAGCACAAAATTTAAGCTCTGATGAAACTGGTATGGGCATTTTTGAAGCTAGTGAGTAGCATGGCTGGGGATTTGTGCTAAAACGTCTTTGACAGCCTAAAACATAAGTCAAGACTTCTCTGATCTGAGCAAGCAGTGGAAAGAATTTCTTCAATACCTTCATGAAAGGAATGCTGAACTGTCCATGTTCTGGATATCAAATGTTGACATTTTACTTTTAGTGTGCTTCCAGTGAGGCTTCCAGTTGTGCGGCATTTGATGTTTGATACCATGTTGCTTTGTGCATGATAATCTTAATTATACAAGGTATTTGCTAACATGCTGTCTGCAACTCAGTAATCTTGCAGTGGGGAACATCCTAATGTATATGAAATACTCTCTATTCAGATCCCTGGTAGCAATTCATTTGGATGCATATTTCTTTATGGTTCAAGGATACACAGCCTCCACGGGACGCAACTTCAATAATGCTGCAGTGAAAAAAGGATACTATATTGCTGCAGAACACGGGAAAGCTTTCTTTGGACAGTTGAGAAAGTTGTTTCAAGGCAACTAGAGGAATCCTAGCCATGCAGGCCTGCAAATACCAGGACTGTAAAAGCCTGAAGAAGCTGTATCAGTAGTGTTCAGTCTAATCCAAAGTTCATTACACCATATGCTGACAGCTAGGATGTCATGACCACTATTGCAAAGTTAGCTCCTAAGAGCATTGCCTATGATATAATAAAGGCATTTCCTATTGGTGATAGATGATATCCTAGTTCTCAATGGTAAAAGTTGGAAAATGCCCCACTATTTTTATGACCCTATGATAATGTTTCACCCATGTTTCAGGAAGGAAAGAAGGCAGTCATAACCATGGGAAGAGAGATCAATTTGAAAGCATGTATGACACAGAGTACTGTTGTGAAATACAGCATGTGATTTGCAGATGGAAGATATTTTCCTCATCCTCTGGGCCCAATGCCATGGGTTTTGACAACACAAACCATTACTTAGAAAGACAAACAAAGTTGTTCTAAGCTAACCTGTTGAAGAAAGGGAATCAACTAGGTAGTTCAGCAATCATAGTTGACAGTTGGGCTCTAGTGTAGAAGAGGAAAGTAAAGCCATTTCCCCACTAGACTATTATATTGCTATTATTCCACTTTCAACATGGAATAATTAGGCCCCTCCCTAAAATGCAAACCCCAGGATTCCATAGGATGTTAAAAGTGGAATAATAGCACTGTAACAGTCTAGTGCAGAAATGGCCCAAGTTTGATTTTTGACAGGTTGCACAAACAACTTTTTCAATTACTATCAGGGAAGGGAGCAATTGTTAAAGAACTGACATTGCATTTGACACTTCCCAGGTGATATTAGTCAAAAACTATAAAAGATCATTTAAGAGGTAAAGAGGCAGGACATAATGTACAAATTGTAAGACAGTTGAGAAAATTTCTGTCAATAACCAGCAACAAATCCAGTCTGAGCACATTCATAAATGATGAGTGGCAGAAGCAAGTTTACAGAGAGAAGCTGGAGAGAGAGAATTCTCTTCACAACAATCAGTGAGAAATTTTATAAAATGAAACAGATGGCAGTGAACAGGTGCTTTCTCCTGCTATAGGTAGGAAGATGCAGGTAGACCTGGAAATCACCAGTTAAGATGATACACAACTAGCATACATATGCTCATAACAACTAGTTCCAGTCAGTACTTTTGCCAACATATTTTGTTCTAGTCTGACTTCAAAGGAAGAGGAAGCCCTATGTACTAAATCTGTGTACTGTACAGATGTCAGTGTAGAAGGTACACTGAACTAATCAGTTATTGCTATTTATGAAATTTATAACAATAATTTATAAATTTCATTAAATAATAATTTAATTTTGTAATGTATAGTTTATAAAAAAAATCATTCTGTTCACCAAGCCCCCCAAAGTAATACATTATAAAATATATAAACATCCCATAAAAACAGATTAAAACTAATTTTACAAATACATTTTTGAACACGAAGTCTAGGCAAAATAATGTAGTTTTGACCACAAGGAAGTCAAGGTCAGAACCATTCTGATTTCTTTGGAGAGGGAATTCCACAACTGAGATGCTGCTAAAGAGAAAGCCCAGTCATCTATACTCTCTAACCATGGTTTATCATACAATCATAGAGCCAAAAGAGACCACAGGGACCATCTTGTCCAACCCCCTGCCATGCAAGTGTCAGGAGATGATTTAAAGCACCAAGACAAAATGATCTCCGAAGCTGATGCTCTCTGGACACATTGCCTCAGAGGCAATCTTATATAGCAGAGTTTCAAAAACAGCAAAAGCAAGTGCAGCAGAGTACAACTACAACAAAAGATACATTATTGCTCTGACCACTCTACCCACAGGTTAGTTACTCACAGTCACAGAGTGTGTCATCCAAAATACCTGGAGGCTTTAATCTTCTCAGTTGCAATACGTACAACTATATACAGGATACACAGATCAATAGCAGATACACGGGCAGAGATACGTGCAGAGATATTGGCAGACATAGATTCAAACAAGCAGAGAGAGAGAGCAAGCATTCACGCTTCTCTTTTATGCACTCCTGCTTACAGGTCATCAGTCTGGGCCATTAGCATGATGCAACACCTTGCCATGTTTGCAGTATCATGACTCAGCCCTTACTGCATGTCCCCTAGGAAATGTGTCATCACTTGCTTAGTTATTCCCCAGGTGTTTCACATGCTCATCAAAGGTATTTTCCAATGGAACGAATGACATTGCATTTTTTATCCAACAGCAAGAACCCATATCAAAGCATTCTCAACAGATAGCCATCCAGCCTCTGCTTAAAAACCTCCAAAGAAGGAGACTCCACCACACTCCAAGGCAGCATATTTCACTTCTGAACAGCTCTGACTATCAGGAAATTGTTCCTGCGGTTTAGGTGGAATCTCTTTTCCTGTAGTTTGAATCCATTGCTCCTAGTCTTTAGTCTCTGGAGCAACGGAAAACAAATCCGCTCTCTCCTTGACATGACATCCCTTCAAATATTTAAACATGGCCATCATGTCCCTTCTTAACCTTTTCTTCTGCAGACTAAACATACCCAGCTTCCTAAGCTGTTCCTCATAGGACATGGCTTCCAGACTCTTCACCATCTTGGTTGCCCTCCTCTGGACACATTCCAGTTTGTCAATATCCTTCTTGAAATGAGGTGTCCAGAACTGGACACAGTATTCCAGATGAGGTCTAACCAAAGCAGAATAGAGTGGTACTATTACTTCCCTTGACCTAGACACCATAATCCTATTGATGCAACCAAGAATCATATTGGCTTTCTTGGCTGCCACATCACACTGCTGATTCATGTTCAGCTTATGGTCCACCAAGACTCCTAGATCCCTTTCACATGTACCGTTATCCAGTACATATGTTGAGAAAGGCCACAGAATTTCTACAGAGAATCAGTAGAGCACTCCCATACTGGAGGGGCAGTTTTCAGACATTTTTGCCCTAAATCCATATTATAAAGAGAAACAGCTGACACCGTACTTGTTGGGTGTGGCAGAGGAGGCAAGAATTTGTCCTCATACCCCAGGGATCCTGATGTGGATCCCAGAGTTACTTAGCCTTGAATAGTATGTCTAAAAAATATGTACTAATTGTATGCATTTTGGTGGTGCGTGCATACGTACAACTTAATTGAACTGTTTTGAATAAACAAACTTAAATTGGATAAGATTTTATTTAATTGCAATGCCTTTCACAGAGAGAAGCCATCACTTCTATAATTTGATTAAGAAAGAGAGAAAATAATTGGTATTGGAATTCATGATGAGAACATTTTTATTTGGTGTATTTTGATACCACTGACACTTTGCTTATGCAATTTATTCCATGACTTTGCTCTGTCTGGAAGGTACAAATAACATTTAATAATGGTAGAAATAATATGGCACTTTCTGTATAGATTTACAACTTTCTAAAGCTGCAGCATTTCTGGAAGAAATGCCAACTTCTTGGCTATAATTGTTGGTAATTTGTTGGAAGGCTTGAAATCTAGTTGACACATGCAAAAGAAGAATAAAGCATCTGCAGTGAATCTCTCTCTCCCTCCCTCTCTTTATTTTTTAGTGGCATGGAAACCCCTTTGTATGAGAAATAATGCACACAGCACTAGAAAATTCATAGCAATACAAAAGTCCATTACTGTTCAGTTCCTGAATACATTTCCATGTAGATGAAAGGTTATGTGACTTTTCACTCATAGATTAGCACTTCGAAAAGTATGGTGAAACTTTTACTGAGGATAATAATATCCTATAGTCAAGCCTGCATTCTAATCAACAACTCTCAAATACCTCCAGGGCCCCTAGAATAATTTTATTCAGTCACACAGGACATTTCTAATAGGGAAAGGGTCTGCTCCCTCCTTCCTGCATAGCTTGCTAGAAACAGCTTCCCTAGTGGTTCACATAATATTAAGAAATTCTCAGTCCTCATTGCAGAAATAATGGCAAGGACAAAAAAGATGATCCATCTGTCAAATATATACCAGAATCTTCATATGTCAGTTGGAACTATATGAAATATGGAAGATATACAGATTGTAAACCATGTTTATATGTATATTTATATATCTTCCCAGCCACACTTGAAGTGCCTTTACTTCTAGTGCTAAGTAAAGCAAGCAACAGACCTCCTTTCAATGTAGAAGCAGTCTGTCTTTTCTCTCCACAAAACAGAAAGGATTTCTTTGTTATGAATGATGGTGCTCCTGTTCAAAAATCTGGCAGCACATGCAAATCTGGAAACATATTTTATATTAAACCAATTTTCAATTTTTCCTCCCTGCCTTAGCAATGAGTCTACAATGGCTAAGATTCTAAGAATGACTTCATAAGTTACTTATGTGTGAAATCTACTCAAAGAAATGTGTATAATTTGAGGATATACTTTGAAAAATAATAAAGAAACAACATATTGCAATAAAGTATAATGCAGCATGTAAACTCAGCAGCTTGGTCGTATTCATGTTGGTAAATACGGATATATGCAGAAGAGCCCAGATCTTGAGGCTCATATCCTGTTAATGTAAAAGTACAACCCTATATATATATTTACTCAGAAGTAAAGCTCAGTAGGTTCAACAGGTCTTACTTTTGGGAAAGGACATATGGGATTGCGTCCTCAGACAGCAATCCTATACATGCTATAGCCCTATTCAGGTGTTTAGGATGAAGTTATCCTGAATAAGCAAAGAGAGGAAAGAGGCTAGTCAATTCCATTCCAGTCATAATTCTCTGTGGGTGGAGGAAAATAGAGTGAGGAGGGTAGGAGGAGGGTAGCATCATCTGTATGTATGTGCCCTCTCAACACAATCAGAAATCTTGATCTTCCAGGTTGCATAAAGAACTTCCACTCATACAAGAGATTTTCCACTTCACAGTGGTTTCACCTGAGCAAAGCAAAGGCAGAGCACATCAAGCAAATGCACTCTCCTTCTCACTTGTTTAGTTAATCCTTGTATTGAATGACTGAATAGAGTATTTGCTTGAAGTGAGTTCCACTGAACTCAATGGGGCTTACTTCTCTGCTGGTGTCTGTAAGATAACAATGTAAATGTATGGGAAGGTATAGGCACATACTGGAAAGGTTGAAATTTATTCCAGTAAAAGAATGTTTGCAAGAACTGATGGCTATATCAGTTGGCCATACACCATATTCTAAATAACAAGATAATAGCCTGCATTTAGATTGCAGTGCTGTTCCATCATCTCATTTTTGCCTGTCATTTCAGTTGCTTATAGATTATGTTGGATTCTCACACATGACACTGCATTAATCTTTGGGTTATATTAGCTATTGCATTCCACAATAGCCTGAATGTATTTATTAATATCTCTATAATCATCTATATCTGCTTGTTGTTGGTTCAAGTTCATGTATATTTTGCTTTGTCTTTACTTTGCCCTGATATGGCCCCTACGCACATACAGAGGAAAGGAATGTCTTGGACATATTTTAGATAGATAAGGTATTATCCAATTTAAAATAAGATGCAAGGCATATTTGACACCATTTATTTTTGGTGTAGATGCCAGTAGATGCTGTGCACCTCCTTGCACAGGGAATTTGTAGTATGTATTATCTGTATGTCAATTCAATCTATTATGGATCTTCTGTAAGAATTTTGCAGTCAAATCTTTAAAAGCATATTTGCAAAAAAAGGAAGTATGCAATAAAAAATTTTTCTCAGTACCTACATATGTGCTGACATTTTGTACTTTATGTGAAGGGCTTCTCAAACATCAATAAATATGCACAGGTGCATTGGGTAGGCTGAATAATTTGCTGCTGAATATGTTCACAAGAAAACGAGATCTATTTTCCAGTAATGAGTTACCGTGTCCTATTCCTTAGTTTTAAAGCTTCAAATTACTTGTGATGTCCGTTAGCAGGGCTCTGTGAACATTTTGTCTTTCCCACTTCCATGTCCAGTCTGTGCCTGGTTCTGTCAGATTGTTTATTGGAGTAGGAGGTATGAGATCTATCTCTTTGCCACCCAACCCACGAAATAACGAGACCACAGACAGAGCTTGGGTTGAACTAGGGCAATTTATTAATATGCCTATTTAACAGGGGTTGAACTTCAACTCAAATTTCAACTTGAACATGAACTTGATTTAAAGACCTGAGGGGAAAAAACGGGGGGGGGTATACAGCATCCTCGGGCTAGGGTCAAGATGCCTCTCCCGACCATCTCCCCTAGCCCGTTGGGTGAAGTACCGGGCCCCAAAGCCAATCGCTGAAGTTGCATGATGGCTTTTGGCCAGCCCTTGTCTGGAAGGCAAGCCCCGAGTACCACCCCCAGCTGCACAGCAAGTGGGGTGATCCCAGGGCCCTCCCCAAGGATATGATTTATCCTACACCCCACAAGGGGGGGTGCCATAGGTACACGCCGAACCTAAAGCCCCCCCCTTCCGGCCATGGACAAGGGCAAGCGTCTGCAAGAATGGCCGCTGGGGAGGCGGCGCAGGGCCAAAACTCCTGCGCCCGCCCCTCCTTGTCCCCAGCGATCAATCACATGTGGCCACGCTTCGAGGGAGGGCGGCAAAGGCCGTCCCCCCGCCATCGCGAGCTAGGCGGCGGGGAACGAATTCTTTGCATTTTGCATATTTGCACATGTTTCTGAATGTTTTAAATTTTTTTTATTGCTTGAACACACATTTTAAGTATATTTAAATGTTTTCTGTATATATAAAAATGCACACATTTTTCTAGGCACACTTTTCAAATGTGCACATTTTTGAGGAGCATCCATTAATTTGGGTATTCTGAAATGCAAACTCTGTGTGACTCGACGTGAGGAGTGTGCACTAAGATCTTGTATGAAAGTGGGCCTGACTTCCATATATGGTAATAAATGCTTTATTCACTAACACAATCTATCAAAATGATTCAGATGCTTTTAAAAGAGCTGGAATATTGAAATTGGATGCATATGCACGCTAGCACACATTTAAACACTGTTAAAGAATTCAGTCTTTCCCCATCAAATCTGAGATATAACATCTGCCTCCTAAAACAACCAGTGTTCCTTAGTCTTGGAAGCAATCAAGATGGTGGCAATAAATGTTAAACACATGTAGGTTAACCCTCCCCAGAATGGTTTCTTCCAGATCTAGACTACAAATGTCATCATCCCCAGTCAGCATGGCTGAAGTTGGCTCCAGGTTGGGGAAAGCCAATGTAGACATATGCACAGCAGTGATTTTGTTCTTGTAAAGTTGCCAGATTAATACTTCCTGGGGACTCATAATGCTTGCAAAGCAACACTATACAATACAGGCTTTATTATCACATAATTCTTTTTTCTGTGTTGGATTTTAATCTGAACTGGAGATGAATTTTACTCCTTTTTCACTTTGAATTATCTAGCTACATACAGTGCAAATAAATCTGGGAAATGTAATTTTCCTAAGACTGACTGGCATCCTCAATAGACTTTTGGAAATATATGTTTTCCAGGTATACTTGTGCTTTGTGGATTTCTAGTCTTGCATGAAATGTTTAAAGGTAAAGGAAGGACAGCTTTCTTAAAGATGGCAGCTGCTGGCTTCCATGTTAGTAGAGTGGTGGATCTACTTCTACCCCCAAAAGAGGTTCATCACCTTTGAGAAGCTGCTTCACAGTTGGAAAGCTCCTTTGAAGGCCCACTGCCCCACTGACATGGAAGCCAACAGCCACATTTGGTGCTGTGATGCCAACCATCAGCAAAGCATGGCTCTATGTAACTACATTGGATAGACGGTAAGGAGTTGGTGAGTATGTGCCAAGGCTCATAGATGAGTGGGAGAAGAGGCTTTTGCAGGGGGTGGAGGATGAAGAATTAGGGTCTTGGGGACAAATTCTAGGACCTATTTTTCCAGACTTAGGCTACTCCATGGTCTCTATTAGCCTCTTCAAATGAAACTAGAACTGACCAGGAGACCGTGGGCTTTTTTCATACTTCTTTTCATACTACACAAGTTATAGCACTTTGATTCCAGCTTAACTGTTGTGCTTCTAACCGACATAATCCTGGGATTAGTAGTTTCATGGGGTATTTAGAATTCTCCTTGTTAGTTCCTAAACTACAGGTCAAGGGATTCCACAAGATGCAGTGCTGGCAGTTAAAGTATCATCAAAGTGCTATAACTGTAAGGTGTGAAGGAGCCTCTGAAGACTTCCAAGGTTTTTCTTTTTTTTAAAAAAAAATCCTTGGATTATTTTCTGATAACACAAGATGGTGCCATGCACATCTTGAACTAGCTGGATTTTTTCATCTGTGGGCCCAGAAATTTAGCCTGGGGAGCTGCAGCCTGCAAGTTACACAATGCCCACTGCTGCACAATGGGATTAGGCAAGGGATCTGACTCAGTTTTGTAGTCATCAGCAACATGGTAGAGTCTGATTGGGCTTATAATTGGGCTGAGACTAAACTATTTTCTAAGTTTGGGAAAAAATGGTCCAGTTTTTTAATCCAATTCTGAATTTAACCTACTGGAAGGGAAATCATAATTACTAGTTTAGAACTGTGAGTTCCTCAAGGAACATTACAGGATAGTTGAACTACTTTGTGGTTCTTACTTGGATTACAAAGCTTGCAAATCATACTTCAAAATATTCTATCTATCTATCTATCTAATTATCCAAAATTGATTCTGTTGTAAATACTGAGAAATCTGTCAGTGTAAATTTACCCCAGCTTATTTAGTTAGTAATGAGACTTTCTCTCTTAAAGATTACATTAATATGTCTGATTTTACTGTAACAGAAAGAACTTCAGTAATTACACAGCATTATCCCAGTGTTACTGCTTTCTTTAAGTTTAATGTTTGCTCTGCATTTGGAGAGCGTCCAACTTGCAGCAGATGAATATATCAAGAGCTGAAATCTGTAGCTGAATGCCTGGAAAGTGAAAAGGAAAAAAAAATCAGCAACTATGCTTTTTTTTTTTAATTTTGCTGTTGTCCTTGTGATAGCTGCTGTAGGATATATTCTTTGAAATGGTAAACATAGCTTTTCATATGGTGAACAATGACAGTATAAAAATAACATTTCCTTTTCTTTTGTTTTGTTTTAACCCAGTACTAATTAAAAATATCTAATCCATGATAAATTGTATTGTTGCCATTCTGTTTTTGCAATAGCCCAAAAAACGTCTTGCTTTTTACATGCAGTGGGCCCTCTGTGTCTGCTAGAATTTGGTTCCAGGATCCACCATTGATACCAACATTCATGGATGCTCAAGACCCATTATGTATAATGGTGTAGTAAAGTGACATCCCTTATATAAAATAGCAAAATCAAAGTTTGTTTTTTGGATTTTTTGAGGGGGGAGAGGGCAGTGTATTTTCAAGCTGTGGTTGGTTGAATCCATGGATACAGATTCCATGAATACGGAGGGCCAGCTGCACCATGAAGGAACAGAATCTAATCTATAACAGCACAGAACAACGTTGTAGGTGTCTATGAGTGTTCAGTGAATTTTACTTCCAGGGAAATTAAAATTAGTGTAAACTGAACAATTTAGGAAGCAAACTAGATTTGGAATACAAAATTGAATTTCATTCAATCCCTTAATAAAATGCTAGTAAAATTAGAAGACAGCAGGTCAACAGGTGCCATTTTCTGCTTTTCTTGCTATGCAATTAGGAGGGGGTTAGGCAAAGTGATCCAGAAGATTGATAGCTAAAGGCAAAGAAGAGGGGTCTATCCATTATCTCACTTGTGCTCTCTCTTTTCAGGTGTTCACATGTCCTTCTCCACCTGATCTCAGTCTCAGTACTGAACGCTCTTCAACTTCAATCTTTTTGTTGCCCTATTTCTATGCAATTTCTCATCCCCTTTCTCCCTTTTTCCTTCTAAATTCCACTTTTCCACAAGGATGAATTTTCAACTTTGACGTACTAGGCTTGTGCCAAAAGGACAAGTTGGAGGAGGCAGCAACTGAGAGCATGTGCTTTCCATCTGTCCTACCTGCACACTTTTCTGAAGGCCAGTTGTTAGTGTGAGGTCCCACTCCCTGCATGTCCTTTTCCCACTACACTCAGAAAGGACTAAGGGCCCAGTGTTGCACATCTCTGTATAGGAAGGCAACATAAGAGCCCTGATTCTGCATTTGCTCTGCTCCCCCCCCATGGAAACTGGGGTCCCCATGTTGTGTTTCAGGAAATACAAAGATAGTGGGAGGCCCTGATTCCTCTATTTTCTTCTGCTAATGTATTGCACACAATCCTCCCAAATTCCATAGGAGATAACATCCCACAAGTAAAGGGCAAAAAATGTACATAGACTCTATTAGGTGGCTTTCTCTGAAAACACCAGAGCAGTGCATTCAAGGTAGTGGCCTGTGGACTGATGTTGCTCTGTGCACTTTTGATTTGTTTCATGGCAAACTTCCTTGAAAGAAAGAGTTTTAACTGATGGGTATAAATATGGTGCTGGTTCCTGGCACATTGGAGGAAAAATCCTGCCTGTATCCTACATCAGATAACTTAAGAAGCACTATGCAAGAGTGCTTCACTGGAATAAAGACATGCACAGTATATAACTTTTCCTGCAGCAATTGCCATAAGCCAGAATCTGAGTGGTACCACTTCAGTTATACCAATGCAGGCATTTTTTAAAGGCAGGATCTAGTTATTTCCTGCAAAATGATTGGGAAAGAAGCAACAGCTTTCAGCCCTTTTTGAGAAGCAACAGCTATTTCTTCTTCCACTGGTGCCCAAAAGTAGCTGAATTGTTCCCCAATGTAACCCTGCATCCAATAATACTCATGAGATGGAGGGAACAATTATGTCAAGGAGCTTCCAGCTGCCCTGGTACACCAAGAGAAGAGGGGAAGAAGAGAAGAAGGAGGCGCTCATGCCTGTGTATACACAGATCAGATTCCTCAATTCAAATGAATGAGGATTTTTGTAGATGCAAGGTAGACACCAGTTTTTAGATCTCAGGATTCTTTTAAAGAACTTCTTTTAAGACTGATACGCTGCTTCTTCAGGAAAGTTTGAGGCATCTACAGAGTAGTAAATAAAACATCAGTAATATAAAATGACCTATAAACATACTTTTAAGAGTCTACTAAACTTTTTTAAATGATTGTTGTTGATTTTAATGTTTTGTGATTTTATGACTGGCCTGTTGTACACCTAGTTTGTTGTCTTTATGGAAATCTGGCATCTAAACATACATAAAATAAACAAACTATCAATAAGAACAGCCCTTTGACTAAGGGAGCCAAAAGCCAACCATCAAAGGTAGATTTTACAGTCTTTGTAAAAGAAAGGAGAAAGGAACATAAACATGAAATGTGAAACTGGCAGCTGATGAAACAGAGCTGGTGGGTGGCTGTTTGCAGGGAAAAGATCCTCTGAGGTGTTTGTGTAGAAATTGCTTGTTTAATGAAGGAGTTGGTAGAGATTGGAACCATGATATATTTCGCAATGCCTTATATGGAAAAGCTTGGCATAGGTGAAAGACAGCAGAATTTTAAATCAAACCTGAGTTTCATTTTTTAAAAATCTTAAACAGTATAATGAAGCAGTGTGTTGTATTTCTATGGCAGATTGGTGATCAACACTTCTGTTTTTTAAAAGATCTGCAGTGTAAATTTGTTTGCTTTTTCAGCTCTTGGCTGAAGTCTTGAAACATTTGTACAAATGACATTTGATGTGATAAACAGCTATTGTTAAAAATGAGTGAATTTTTGAAGCCCTCTCAGCTACTGTGACCTTTCAATTCATTTCTCATGTCATAGTCAAACCTACTTCACTGCATTCTTTACAATGCAGTTTTTAAAATTCAGAAACAGAACATATGTATATTTTCACAGAAAGCAGAGAAAGAGTATTTAGCTGGAAACACATACTGTGTTCAGTTTCCCTATCTGCCTTAAAGCCTAAACAAGACACTGGACATGCTGCTTAACAGAGGAGAAATTGGTGGGAAGAATGTAAATTGCTGCTTGTTGTACCACCCAGGCTGTATTTGGGTCTTGACTTATCACTAAATAATTGTCAGGTCAGGGCCCCCCTACCATTTTCCAAAGGGTGGAAGTTCTCACTCAACAGATTTCATCTGTCGAGGAAAGGCAGCAAATTGTTCGTTATTAATTGATTATTGATACCGCTTTCTTTCCAGTGAAATGGAGAGATACAGTCCTGTGATTTCCTGCCTTAGATGTGAAATTTATTTATTTGTTTGCTTCATTTATATCTCACTTTTCTCCCAATATGGCTTCCAAAGCAAACACCATATGGCATGATAAACTTTGCCACGTTTTGGTGGAGGAAAGGATGACATTTACTGCTCTGCCTTAGGCAGCATAATGTCTTGAGTCATTATGACTGTAAGATGACTCTAAAGCAGACATAGGCAAGCCCATCCTCCCATCACAGGCTGTGTTAATGTGTGCTGAAGTGCACAGAGAGGGAGAGAGATTGAAAGGGAATGAGAGAGAAAGAGGGTAGAAATTCACTTCTTGTTTTGTAAAACTTGAGATCAGCGAGGGGGAAATAGATGTGGGTCCTGTGCCTTTTCTTTCATTTTTTTCCCAGTGGGGAGATAAGGGAAATCTGAGGTGGAGTAGATCCACAAAAACAGCCTAGAGAGCCTGGATATGCAACATGGTGTACATAATTACTGCTTCTGATCTGCAATTTGAGATCTGCAAAGGAGTATGTGAGCATTTGCTCAACATTCTCCTCCTCCCACTCCCAGCTTTCCCCAGCTTCCCTTTTTCTATTTCACTCTGAAACACTCAAAATGTTATAGCAATTTGATAGCTCTTTAACAATCATGGCTCCCTCCCACAGAATTCTGGGTATGTAGTTTGATGAGGTACTTGAAATTCTGCTAGAGAGCTCTTGTCTACTTCCCTGGACATTACAGTAATGGTAGAGTTGTCTAGCAGAGTATCCAAGTATCTCTCCAAACTACAGATGCTATGATTCCGTGGGATGGAGTCATGCAACTAAAGCAGTATAAGACTAATATGATTAGTAGTGTAGATACCTTCTCTTGCAAAGGGATCTTGTAGCAAAGGGATTCTCTTGAAAAAGGAACTTATAGCACCTTTCAGACTAAGGGCATTTTTGGACTACACTGTTATAGTGCTATTATTCCACTTTCAACATCCTGTGGAATTCTAGGGTTTGTAGTTTCGTGAGACCAAAGATCTCTCTGGCTGAGAATTTCACATGCCTATCCCTAAACTGCAAACCCCAGGATTCCATAGGATGTTGAAAGTGGAATAATCTAATATATAAAAGTCAAAATTGGGAGTCTGTGAGTTCATCTGTGTCGAGCAGGCAAAGACCTCATATGATTGGCTGTGTCAGGTGAGAAGACCTCATAGGACTGGCTGGCTGTGAAGATTCTATGGAATCCTGTGGTTGGCAGTTTAGGGAGGATTCTCAGCCAGAGAGCTCTGAATAGGCCAATTGCTATGGAGACGTGGCCTAGCAACCAGGAGAAGGCCATTGTTCTCCCTCAGAAACCAAACCTCTGTGTGTTAACAACTCTGAATAGAGATTGGATTGGGGAATATAGGGAAAAGTTACAGGTATGGGACAAGGCAGTTTGGGGAATTAGAGACACAGGATCTCAAATCCATGTGTATTTCAACCACATCTAATTCCTAAGGTATTTTTAACAAGCATTACCTATGAGAAAATAAAATCCCAAGCAATGCTAGGTATATATGCTAGTAGCACTATAACAGTGTAGTGTGGAAATGCCCTAACTGAGAGAAAGAATTTGGTAGCATAAGCTTTTGTAGACTTAAGTCTACTTCATCAGATGCATGGAGTGAAGTACCTAGGAACAGATCTTTTAGCTATGAATAAGCAGGTAGCATGTGTGAATAGCAATAGAAATGCAAAACTTGTGGGTGTGGTAATGACGTGACAAGTTCAGTTTCAATGATAAATTTTCTCTCAGTCTCAAAGTTGCTACAAGATTCTTTTGCATACTGATCAAGTCATACACAGACTCTGGCATCTCTCAGCATCTTCTGTCACTCCTGCATCACTAAGATGTCAGGCTTTTGGTTTCCTCAGCTGTCTTCCTCTTACTTAATGTCCTTATCCCCCACCTACTGGTCCTCTAGTGTTGGGTAGCCCTCCATATTTCAGTTAAGGGACATGTAGTAGGAGCTAATTAGCAGCTTGCTTGTAACAAGGTATGAGAACCAGCAACTGTTGTGTAAACAAAGCTAGGAATATAGTGATAAGCACTGCCAGGCTAAACTAGAACTCCAAGGTCTCTTGTGGGCGGTATGAGAAACTCTTTGCCTTTAATGTTTTGAATTTTGCTAATTGCCTCAAGTTCACTCACTGAAGCCCCGTACTATGTATCACGCTCCTAATAAATAGTGTATATGCACTGTTATATTTGTGTGTATGAACTCAGTCCCTGACATCTACAGATCCTCCTCTCTGCTTCTTAACTCACTGCTGCTGTTGTCCTTTCTGTTTCTTCCTTCATTTTGCTGTATCTGATGGTGTCCTTTATCTACTATGTACCTTGGGCCTCTCCTTTTAAGCCAGCATTGTTATAAATATTTTTGTAAATATTTTTACGCCCTGACAAGTCACAGTTCCAGTTATTTATTCTTTTACCCTTGTTCATAGTAGAATGGAATTTAAACTAGAATTTAAACTAGAATTTAAACATGTAAGCTCATAATGTTAATTGTATTATTTTCTCGTGTTGGTGAGGACCGTGAAGTAATGATACCATTGTTATATTATAAGTGGCTTGGAAATAATCAGTTTATATTTCTCTTACATCCAGATGATCAGCTGTGTACTTCTATATACCAACTCAGAAGTAAGCCCAGAATTTTGGGGAAAATACCTTATGGACAGCAACTCTAGTCACCATGGCCAGTGGCTATGCTGATTGGAGGATTGTGGGAGCTATAGTGTTTTCCAAGCTCTGAGGAGGTCCCATTGACTTGGGAGCTTTGTCCCAAGTAAGTAAGATTGCAGTCTTTAATGTTCATCATTAATCATTAATGTTTCTTTAATGTTTATCAAGTTCATATTTGTCACTTCCATATGAGGCAAAAACCCGTGTTATTTGATAAAATTTTCATGTATAAGGAAAGACCATTACTTAAAAAGTCACAAAAAGTGATATTTTATTCATAGACAGATTTAAAATAGGTTGAAAAGGGCTTAATAATTACCTGATGTTCACACCATATGAACTTTCTTTTTCTTTCCTTTTCCCTATTTGCTGATTCAGTGTGTGTAACTTTATAAGAAACTAATCATTCTTCTTTAAAAAATTTTTTTTTGTGCATCTTTTTTCCCCATACTTTTTAACTTCATGACCATGGTGTCATAGGCATGCCCCCAACACAGTCATTACTTTATTTATTATTTGCATATTTATATTCCATTGGCACAGAGTGGCTAGTCTAGATTAGTGCCCCAGTGCTGTTGACCTTTTTCAGTAATCTGATTTGCATACTGTTAATTGTGCAGGGAAAGGAAGATGCAAGCAGAGTGCCCTTTATGCTTCTGTCTCCTGCATTATTATGAAATGGCAAAATAAGCACAGATATTAACTCTCTCTCTCTCTTTTGTTACATTGTACTGAAAAGATAAAAGACAAATTTTGTATGTAATTTCTATACCCACAGGGTTTCAATCGATTAAAGCATCTTCTTGTTCACTAATCATATATCTTTTAGCTTGTTAATCAACTGAATAATACATTTTAATAGTACCAAAATCTTAATATAGTATCTTTTTTGTGACAGTAGCCTATCCAAGCTATCATTCATTGTTAGCCAGGATTCTGCATTCCTACAACTCACTAGAACCAAAACATCTTTAATGAAAACAAAAAAGTGCCCATGGTTCACTTTCTTAGTCATTATTTGACCTCACAAATTGACATTAATTGTCAGTCACTCAAAAATATTCATAATTATTTAGAAGTAACAGAGCCAGCATGGTGTAGTAGTTGAACATTGGACTACAACTCTGGAGACCAGGGTTCAATTCCTCATTCAGCCATGGAAACCCAATGGATGACCTTGGGCACATCACACACACTCAGCCCCGGAAAAACCCATGATAGGTTCACCTTAGGGTTGCCATATGTCAGAAATGACTTGAAGGCACACAACAACAACAACGACAACAACAACACTTTCAAAAGGAGGCAGCATGGTACTGAGTACTGGACTAGGACCCTGGGGCACTGGCTAACCTTGGGAAAGTCACACTCTCTCAGCCTCAGAAGAAGGCAAAGCCAAACATCTTCTGAACAAATCTTGCCAAGAAATCACCATTAGGGAAGCCATTAGCTGGAAATGACTTGAAGGCATGCAACAGCAACAAAGTGCCACTTAGTTCCCTGAGAACTGTTACCAAGGAAATGCACATAGCGCTGCATGCTTATTGGATTGATTGTCCTCTCAGATCAGATCAGTATTGAAGCAGTAGCCTCATATATTCTCACATTTATAGCTTGCCTTTCTTCCAAAAAGCACAAAGCATGGTCTTTCTCCCCATTTTAATCCTTACATCATTACCATAAGTGCAGGAAAAAGTGTCCAGTTTTCAGCTTGCTGATGTAATTTATCCCATATATTTACTTAATTCTTCCTCCTATTGTTTTCCCCATTTTAACAGCCTGCCCCATTCTTGTGAGCCAGCATGGTATAGTGATTTGTGTAACTCTGGAGACCAGGGTTCAAATCCGTGCTTGGCTGTAGAAACCCACTAGGTGACCTTGGGCAAGTCACACTCTCTCAACCTTAGAGGGACACAAAGGCAAACCTCCTCTGAATAAATCTTGCCAACAAAATCCTTTGATAGGGTTGTTTTAGGGTTGCCATAAGGTACACAACAACAACAGCCCATTCTTGTGGCTTTGTTAATTTACAATGCAGAGGAGTAGGATTGCAGTCTGAAGGAACTGTAATTTATCTCTACATTTCAAAACACTTCAAAACCTTTTCTTTCTGTGAAATACATTATTTTCCTCTTCACATATCTCAGTCTTCAATTCCTCCCCTCCACCAATAAAAAAAAAATAGAGGCTGCTTTCCATCTGCAATAGAATTTCAATAATTTGGTACAAATACTTTATATTCAGCTTCATTGATTCTAATCTCTGATGCTTGCAAAGCACCAATAGTACATCTACAAGCCACAAAAACAATTCTTCCTTGATCCCATTCAGCTGTCATCTTCTTTATGATATCTCTTTTGGCCTTTGGGGTCTCTTTTTCAGTAGCAGTCGAACTGCACTAACTGTTCTCTCTCACACTTCTATCAAAAACAGAGATAAAAGGGACAGTAGAAAATCAGCCTGGTTTCGTTATGACTAGAAATGTAATCCTGTTTGCCTCATTGTAGCACTGCAGGGTGAACACTACACAAAAGAGAGAGGGAGAGGTATTGTGGTACCCATAAATACCTTTAGCAAGGCATGTTTACCTTTTCTGGAGAGAGCCCATTACCTCCACACACAACTTCAGAGTCAGGTCTTTGTAAGTGTAATATATGTCAGACATACTTCTTCATTATTTTGTTTAGATTTCTAGGATGAACAATCCCTGAATCATGGTCCTGTTAATCTGGTTTTCATTTTTATAGTGGGGTTATGGGTATCCAAGGGGAGACCTTCATGGAGATATGTCTTCACATTCCAGTCCACTCCTATTGGTAACTTTGCCTCTTCCAACTGGAACTTTTCTGAATGTGATTCCTTTCAGTGGACATTCCTACTGAGAGAAGTGGGGAGGCAAAGGTTGGGTCCTCTGCTCTGGTTGTCCAGGACAGATTTTTGGAAGGGGCAGCAACTGAAGTGGGAGGTAGTTCAGTAAAGGTTGCACCTTTCTTCTCCCATCAGTCATGATGTCAGGGGCATGGGCCCGGCTGGGCATGTCACTGCCCCTGAGGCCGCCGCCGAAGTGGCGGCGGATGCGGCGGCGGCCGACGGGGCCTACACGGAGGCCGCTGCGGCCGACGGGGCCTGTGCGGAGACCACTGCGGCTGAGGGGCCTTGCCTGGAGGCCGCCGCGGCTGACGGCTCGGGCCTGGCGGCCGTGGGAGAGGCTGCCGGGCCTGGAGCCACCTACCTAGAGGCTGCAGGCTCGAGTCCCTCGTCGTCGGCCGGCTTGCCGGGGTGGGTGGGTCCCGGGCCTGCTCCCGGGGCTCCGCCCACCCGCGGCCCCGATCCGCGGGAGGCCTGGGAGTCTGCCTGCGGCCCCGATCCGGAGGAGGCTGATGCCTCCGCCTCGCCTCCTCCTTTCCAGCAGCGGCAACAGGCCAAGGAGGCCGTCCGCTGGTCCCGGCGCCTGCTGGAGAGGAGGCGATGGGCAGAGAGCTCGCAGCTGTGAGGCACAGTCCAGCTGCGAGCCCTCAGCCACATGGCCACGCCTGATTGGCCGGCGCTTGGCTTGGAGGGCTATTTGAGGCAGGCGCCGGGCTGTGGAAGGCATGGAGCAACAACCGTCGGTCAACTGTGGTCCTGCTGTCCGTGCCTTGTTCCTGCCCGTGCCTGAGACCAGTCCTCCTGTTCGCCTTAGTGAAGTAACCTGCCTTATGTACTTTAACAGCCTGTGTTTATTTCTGTTAAGACTGAGTAGAAGCCCTGCCTGCATTAAGGACTATTTCTGTTTTGGCTGCATTAAAGCCCTGCACCTCTAACCAACTCCCCTGCCTCTGCCTGACCACCGCCTGGCACTGACACATATCCCCAGAGTAAAACTCAGAAGGTGGGAGAGTCATCAAGAGTAGCTTTTCCCTTCAACTCCTTCTGCCTGGCATCTCTCTCTCCTGGATCAAACAACTTCATAGAAGGAGCACCACAGTTCCTAGAATGTGAAGTCTGGATCCAATATCATAACATTTATCATCTCTTTTGAGGTGATTTGGATTTCCCATTGTTGAAAAGTTTGCCCCTTTCTGTAATGTAAAATGGGTTTACTTAACAATTTGAGAATGTCATATTACATAGAGCTCGTTACATTTACAGGAAAGAGGGTTGCAAGGTTAGAACTGACACCCTACATATTTGAGTTTAATTACAACATTGATACAGATATTGATGTCTGTGGTGACTTCTGAATATTCTTTTCTAACAGTCAATTCTTTTCTGTGTATGGCAAATAAATGTTTGCCTTACTGCGAGTAAGGGGAAGGAATGGACAACATAAAAAGAAATAAAAGAAAGAAAGAGAGAAAAAACCCCAAAAGCCCAAGGGTAAGATGAGCAAGAGCAGAGACACAGTTTGAGCAATACATATATTAATGTGAGAGTAAGGGGAAGCATCTTTGGCTATATCTTTGTGTTGAGTATTAGGTATATAGGTGTAGATGTAAATATATCCACTCTTTCTTCCTACTTTTCAGTAACTCATTTTTGACAACACAAAAACTGTATAATTCTAATAAAGTCAGAATGAATTATTTCTAAATAAGTGGAAACATATTATTTTACATATATAATTTATTCTGAATACAGAGTCTGTGTCATCTTAGATTATTGGTTGGGGGGGGGGTTGGCTCTGAATGTCCACATTGCCAGATTTCTAAGAGCAGATGTTTTCTTCTGTAGCCAAGATAGAGCTACCAGTTAACTTTCATTGCAATCATTGCTCCATTTTACTTTACAAACCCCATGCAATTAGCTTCTCTAAGCACAGCTATTTTGCAACCGGCCATTCATCACAATTTGTCACAATTTTCATCCCATAAAATTCCACTTTAGTAATCCGTGAGGATCATGATATAAATATGGGCTCCCAAAGCCTTCGCTGAAGTGTAGTGGAAATTTCAAGATAGATAAATTACTGGGCTGATTTTGCTTTGGTTTAATCATCTTTCAGAGTCTTGATATCAAAGTAAATGCTGGTGGGTACGCTCCAAGACAGAGTGTCTCTTTGAAAGAGTTGTAACGAATATTCACAAAGCATCCTGTAAAGGATTTCAAAACCAGCAGGGATGAAAGGATCAATTCCCCATCCCATTTTGGTGGGTTTTGCACAAAATCCCACATTTTTAGCATTTTGTAGGCAAAAAAAAAAAAAGACTCCATTATGCCCAAACCATTGTTTTCAGAGGGACAGTTGTTTTTTCCACACAAATGAAATTTTCACAAAAGCTTCAAAATGTGAAGAAATAATCCAAAAGTTGCAAAACTTATTTCAATATCATCAAGAGAAAAATGTTAAAATTTTTCATTGTCCAATGTGACACTGAAATAAGCAAAGTTTTACATCCCTGTTCTAAGACAAAACCCAGCAAGTATTTTTTTTTTTTAACAACAAGAAGAAGAACAAGTTTTCATGAACTGCAACCCTCACCTTCCAATATAGTCCCCAAATGAAACTTAAGCCAGATGAAACATATTGGTCCTTATGATGCCACTAGACCCTTTGTTGTTGAATTTGATGTGACAGAACAACATTGCTCCTACTCTGGAACCCTTTAGAAATTAATTGGTCTTAAGGGCAATGTCAGTATGCAATGCCAGCATGTTTGAAATGATATAAGACCTTATTGGAAATACTGTAATACTCATCAAAAGCTCATTTGGATATCATTTTTCATAGCAGGTTTATTATAGGGCTATTTGAGTGGCCCTATATTAAGGGATGGATTAATCATGGGGAAGACAGTGGCTTCTAAAGTTTATCCTCAAAACACAGTAAATTAACTTATCTCAGCTTGGTGGAGTAGGAGAGATTGTATGAAGTTTGCCAATGCCATTATTGAGATAGAAAGTATAAGCAATTACTTACTTAAAGAAGTTTATATTTTGAAAAGTGACCTCTAGCACTTACATTTGTCTGGGTTTAGAGTTTTGGGAGGTTAGATTTGGAGACTGATTTCTCAATTTTAACAGCTTCTTTCAGGAATCACTATGTTGTTGTAGGCAGAAGGCCCAGCATGTCCAATGCTCTAGCAGTAAAATAAGGTCTCTGTAGTTTTTACTAAACATGTGAAGGGTATTCAAGAATAGGGAGATCATGTGGTCTGTTCTCTACATGCTCAGCTTTGCTGTCTCTCTTATGGAAAGGCTAAGAAAGCAGGAGATAAGACTGAATAGTGACTGGCTACCAATAAGATGAGAAAGGAGGCTCAGACAGAGATATTAAACTGAAACTGCTTCATATGCTCTTTTCAAGGAAGATGAAATGTCTTAAAATAAAGAATAAATAAACTGTGAATGATTTAACTCATTTATACTCTTTTTATTATAATAGGTTGTCTTTGATGTTGCTAATTGCCATTAAGTCAGCGTTGTTTATGCCAACCTTATGATTGATAGATTTCCAAGATATTCTGTTATTAAGAGCCCTCCGAAGGTGCTGCAGACTCAGGGCTATGGCTTCCAAAATTGACTCTTATCTGCCCGTAATGTGGCATTCTTCTTTTATTAATGTTATCCATCCTACCAAGCATTATCTTGAGTTATATTGTCTCATGATAAGTCCAAAGTACAGTAGAGTCCCGGTTATCCGACCTGCGGTTATCCGACACTCCAGATTAACCGACATCACGGCTGCCTGGGGGTGTGGCTATCATCCGGCATTTCGGTTATCTGACCCTGCGCCCGCCGGTTTAGGTCGGATAACCAGGACTCTACTGTATGATAACCTCAGTTTGTTCATTTTGGCGTCTGGGGAGAATTCAATCTTGATTTGTTCCCTAATTCATTTGTTAGACTATTTGGCAGGGCATGACATCTGCAGTACTCTCCTAAAGCACCACATTTCAAATTAATTGGTTTTCACCCGAAATACTTCGCTGTTGTTGTTAATAAAATAAATTCTGTTCCTGTTCTTGGAAAAAGCCAAGAAGTACATTGTTTGAATCCACATTAATGGGGTCTGAAACTCCATTGGGAATATAAATATTGGGTAACTGACTGTGCAACAAATGCATCTCCCTTTACACTTTAAAAAATAATGGAATGAGGCAGGGGAAGAGATTCCGCAATAGAGTAGACATGTGAGAGATGGAAAAAAAGAACCTCCACATTTAGTCGTACTTTACAGTGCAAAAATGTTTTAATTAGTAGACCTCAGTACCTAAATATAACAGTTCTGCTATTAGTTGTTTTGTCTTTTCTCTCTGTCTTTTTTTTTAAAAAAAATATTATTCAGAAGAGACATCAAGCAAAATGGGAAGGAATTGGGATTGGGACAAGGAATATTTACAAGAAAAGAAAAATATTGAATTTGTGATAATAATCTAGACAGGGAGAGCACACGGACAGAGAAAACAGACAAGCAAACAAACAAACTATCAAACACAGCCCCAGAAGCCTGTGAAAGACACCCAATTAAGATGTCTTCTCAGACACAGCTCACCTTCCACTATTTCCTTTGGCCTGGGTGAAATCTGAACCCACCATCCCTACTTCTGTTTGGGAAAAAAAGTTAAGTTATGAAATTTCCTGCTAAAGGAAATCTTTATGACTAATAATTTAGCAATTTCGAAAGGGCTGGGTAGGTAGATTTCACTGTTAGATGATATCAATAATTAGTAGTTGGTAATGCCAAATTCGGCCTCTCTCTGCCACCATTTTGTGACTATGGGCTTCACTCATTTTCAGTCTCTCAATGGGTCTCTCAGAGGAAGAAAGTCTAATAACCTCTGGTTATGAATGTGGTGCTAGTAGCTTTATGGTCATAGGTCTGATCTCCATGGAAGCCAAGAGGCTTTCCTCCCCCTCATCTATACATTACCTTCTCTAATTCTGCAAAAAACAATAATTTTTTATGAAGTAGACAGTGAAGGGAACTAACGTGTCAATATCACTATATAAATAATTAGTCAATGTTTGCATATAATTTTACAGTACAGTTCATTAACCTATGAAATCTAAAATTTGAGTCCTTCTGCACCATAAATATGAAAATAATTTTAAAATAATACATTCTTCCCCCCTCCCCATCAAGCATTAACCTGCTGCACATTAGTCCTTGTTTCAGGTTTACCAGAAAAATATCCAGGTAAATTAAGAAGGCCTGCTGCAGAGCAAGGGGTTGAATAGACAGCCAACCCCTTTTCAAGTTGCCTTCCAGCTCTATTGTCCTTTGTGGATGGTGTCCATAGCCTCTGTCACATGAACATTATGTGTCTATTCTTGTGAAGAGACAAATGTGGGATTTAGGTTTACCACTCTGAAAGCAATAGCTATCTAAGTATACAAAACACTGGTGAAACTAAAACGTACCACAGCATGGGGCATTGCACCATACCTATAACACCTGAATAATGTATCTGTTGTTGCCCTTAACTATTGCAATTTTCATGCATTTTGGAACTTGACTGAATGTGGGAAGCCCTTAATACAATATGTAAAACTGAAAGGATTTCTGTTGTTGTTGCTTGACATATCTATTTGTGCTGATGTACACAGCTGGCATATTTTACTTGAGTAATACTATGAATTTTGAAGAATGTACAACATGTAGTAAAAGAGGAAGTCAATTTGAATCTGTGTCTTCATTTGCAGGTAAAACCTGCTGTATTCCATATTATTACCTCCTTTAAGTGTTTAGTGTAACATCTCTTCTAGAACCATTTATTTTCATTTCTGCTAGTTTAGCAGCTGATATCCTGTTTCATATGTGAACCTTCAAGTGTTCAAGAAAACATTACCAAGATTCTTTCAGATTTAATGTTTAGCAAATGGCCAAAAAATTGCCATCAGAGATTTTACAGAGTTCCAGATCAAAGCAGACCACACTAACATCTATTTCACAACAGCCACAATATTTCACAAATCATCCTTTCCTTCCCCCACAATATAAG
The DNA here is from genome assembly GCA_948474755.1 of Ctenosaura bakeri. Lineage (NCBI taxonomy): Eukaryota > Metazoa > Chordata > Lepidosauria > Squamata > Iguanidae > Ctenosaura > Ctenosaura bakeri. Next base: position 214,669 of record CAOLHI010000396.1, read on the forward strand.
ACTCTGAAACCCATAAATGGATTATGGTAATATAATGTTTCACAATTATAAGCATGACAATTAGATTGGGAATCCTTTGGGGACACTGCTCCATTCTCTTTAATTTCCCCAATATAAAATTGTAAATATCATGCAATCCATTTTGAGTCATTGGGTCAGCATGGGCTACAAAATGTTTACCAGAGCCCTTCCTGATTTCACAAGCCTTGCCTTTTCCCTTCAGCATTAACCCTCCTCTGGCCAGTCCTCCGTATTCCACTTTCAAGCTGTACATCCTCCCTCCACCTTTGTTCTGTCAATCTTAGATTGTAAGCCTTGTAGGCAAGAACCATGTCAACCTCTGTGTTTTGTGCTACCTCCAGCACTCTACATCTGCTTTGATGCAAAGAAAGCACTCACTTCACCCCAGGCTCTCTTGGATAATTACTCTGTGTTTTTGGGTCCCAGCTTTGAATCATGCTTGATATTTAATTGAGCCCTGAATCTATTATCTAATGACATTCTGTGTTTGAAGAGTTCTATAGTGTATGATACATTTTTCATACATTGAATCACACTGTCACCTTTTGATATCTTATAGAAGATGGGCTTTTTTAAAGCCATTTACTACTATTGCAATATTGTTGTATCTGAAAACTTGTTTGAACTATATGCACATAGGAAACACTTCAAAGACATCAATGGTTAGTGTTTTGAAAGCAAATGAATGGTTTTGCCTTCTTGCCTGTATGAAAGAGGGTGAGCACTAGCTATCTTCTGAAAAGAGTTGCTATATGGTATGTACCACTTAGGTGGGGAAAAATCACAAATCAGAGGAGACAGAAGTTTCTGTGATTTGAATTGTGTGTTTTCCAGGTCCTTCATAATAGGAGTTTTCTTCACCAGCTATTATCCTGTGGATTCTTATGAAAGGAAATAAATTATTTCCCAAAAGGGAGAGTAAAAAAACCAAAAAAAGAAATAGAGAGAGAGAGAAGGGGAGGGAAGGAAGGAAGGAAGGAAGGAAGGAAGGAAGGAAGGAAGGAAGGAATTTACTAGTATTTAAGATGGAGGCTTATCTTATGTGGTTTTGCTTGTGCAAGTACACATAAACACATGGTCTAGAGCACAGTTTATGGTGTTTCTTCAAGTTTTATGGGTAGGGCAGCACTCTTTGAATACAGAATTGTATGTAAGTCATCTTTGTAGACACTATTCTCTATGAGTTCATATAAAATTCCAGAATTCTGATAAACTGTCAAAAAGAAAAATGATAAAGGGATTTATGCTCAATTTTGCTGGAAGGGAGAAATGCAAGGGCTGTCAGTCTGGGTCTTTAGAACAAATGAGTCACAGTTCGTAGGGCAGCTCAATAAGGCTATCATTTCCTATCAGCTCCTATCCCCTGACAGTCACAAATTTATTGTCGGGAGGAAGCGAAAAATGGCTGAGTTTTGGTGCCAGGTGAGTCCAACACTATTACTCCATCAAACCAGACTAGTATATACAAGAGACTACCATGAATATTTGATATAACCTTCTTCCAAGAAAGAACACAGTGAAAGTGTTCTCTCATTTGCTGAGAAATGCTCCCTTTGTGTCAGCTTGAATCTCTTTGAAAAAGGCCATTTGTAAACCACAAAGCTCTCTCTGGTGTTTTTACTTTTTGCTTGGTTTGTTTGGCAGTGCATTCATGGTGTGCTTCTTATTTATAGCTCTGGTGGAATGAAACAAAAGAATCCTCAATCTGCTAGATGTTCCATTTCTTTTTTACTTCTAATGTATTTGTCATTATCCTTCTTACATAGAAGTATTATGTATATAGCAATGCAGCCACCTGTGTTCCCAAGGAAAATAGACTTTACCAAGCTTAGTACTTATGTTTAAAGTGTACTGCTTTCTTTAGCAAGAAAAAATGTTCAAAAATGTAATATTTTCTCTTTATCTTATGAAATAATGAGTTTTATTTACATTACCCATTTTCATTTACCTTAGGTGTTACTGGACCTATAGTCTTCTGTTGGAGAATACAATGGAGAAAACCAACACTCTCTGTCAGTTTCAGTTTTATTTTTGTTAAGCATCTTCTAAATATTTTTGAAATGTTGTCATGCCTTGGATAACTTGCCCTTCACAAATTCCACTCAGAGTTTAATAGGGTTGTTTATTTTTAGCAAGCAAGCAAGCAATGACAACACACCTCCTTAGAAGTTGCTGAGACAACAGCAAATGGTTTGTTTACATGTTTTATACCCTGACATACAAATGTAGATACCCAAGGCTGTGATTGGTGAAGACCATAAATCTCACATCATCCCACCAGTTTCCCAAACTTTCTGTTGTTTACATATCTTTCACCCTTGAAGCAGGAATAAGTTCCTGTCTTCTTGTTTTTAAACACTGCCAATCCTCATAACACCTTTGTGGATACTTCTTCCCCCTCTGATCTTCCCCCCTTTCTCAGATACATTGTAGCAGTGAACAATAAAGAAATTAACCATTTGGGTCCTTGGAATCCCAAGCCACCTTCAACCAGATACATGGTTGCAATAAACAATTAACAATTGATACTTTGAAGCACATGGACTATGACCATGCATAAATTAGCCAATCTGTTCTAATACATATCTCATTACCCATCCAGCAAATACTTATGGTGGGATCCACACATCCAGACACACGTCAATAATTTTATTTTGCTTCCAGTGGTGAACAACCTTTCTCACTAACCTAAAGAGGGTGGGGCTTGAGAGTCTGTCTTTCTTTTCTCCTCCTTTCTTTCTTTCTTTCTTTCTTTCTTTCTTTCTTTCTTTCTTTTTTCTTTCCTTCTTCTTCTTCTTTTTGGTAAGATAAACCTACTTTTGAAGCTTAAACTAATATATTAAATCATGCTTTTGCTTATCCTATGCTGTCCGATTCTTGTTTTAAAAAACTAGAGCTAGTAACTAAGAGTGGAACTTAGGACATGTTACCTGTCTCACAGTCCACTTTTCCTCTCCTAAAATGGAACTTTCTTCCTTTTCCCCCTTTTTCTTTTTCCCATCAAGCCAAGTGAAATGCACTCCAAAGGACTTCTTAGCCCTCAGAACAGATTTTGAGGATTCTGTATAGGATAGGGAATCACTCCCATTCTGAGAATCCTCCCTTCGCATACCCTCTTATGTGGTGACACCAATGTGTTAAAGTCTGTTTATTGAATGTTTACTGCTGTCTAACAAATTCAGTCTTAGGAAGCTAAGAACTAACCCCTGGTATTAAGACATCTTTCCTGTCTTATATGCTGCTTCCTTTGCTATGATCAGAGTATAATGCAATTTAAGGTGATAAAGAGCTTGCAGATTATCACTCAGCATGCCTTAAAGGGAAAAGAAAATCACCAGTATGAACTAGATCTTTTATAGTTTTTTAATAACCCAAATATTTTCCAATCTATGTTACCTATTAAATTATAATGGAATAAGTACCCCATTCTCTAGTCTTCAATTCTCTTTCCTGAGTATGCAAGCTTAGTTTTTCTGCATTTAAAAAAATTAAAGCCCAAGGTCAATTTAGAGACTTCAGCCTTCTAAAACTCTGTATTAAAATGTTATTTTACTAGTAGCAATGAAGAATATGAAATATATTTCAGGGTTCTGCAAGCTAATCTCCAATTTTTCTGATTTATTTAAAGGGAATTTCATTTGTCAAAGGGGTGGGGAATAAATAGATCCAGGTTTGGTTATTTAAAAAAAAAACAACAACCTGTAGCTTTGGTAAAATTGGACCAGACCCATCTATATCTATTTAATAATTACTAAGGTTTTAAACCAGGGTGCATCATCCAGTCAGAGTTAATCACTTTTAATTCCCATTGATTTTGGTTGTGTTTTGAATACCTCTCTTTTTTGAAAATCAGTAATAAGACTCAAAATACTTTGGTTGGATGGTGCTCAGTCTTATTAATATCAAGAAATATTTCATTTTTTATTCTGCCCCTAAGTTATATCAGTTGTTTTCACTGATCATTAGCAACATGTGCCAGTTTTTTGAACTAGCAAAATGTTTTCGTTTGATTTAACCATGGAACATACACCATCTCTACTTTTGATTTTTCCCCCCTCACATTTTCTGAATTCAGTAAATAAATATTCTAGCATGGAAAAAAAATGAAGGATCAAAATAAAGTCATATTGACAAACTTGTTTTCTTAGCTATTAAAAAAATCCAGATGGTTTGCTGTATCTGCAGTAGCACAAATGAAGTTTTTGCTATGCTTCATCCGAAGCAATATTCTATTACAAGCCTCCAATAGTACCTCAACTTTCCAGGAAGAAACATTATAATGAGGCTCTGGATCCTCTCTTTCCGTGCCCCAGCAGAGCCAGTAATTATATGTCTGTCATATGGATGTCCATGTTGATAGTATCTGCTGTATAAACACTTGGGGATCCTGTATTTTCACATCCTTCATAGCGCACACATTTGGAGAATACACAGCTTCATGGCTTTCTTCCCCCAGCTTCTGTTTTCTGCTGTGCTGATGTACATCTGTCATTCACTTTCTGGCTATGAAATTATTAGCAGCTTCTTTCATAATGGTGCCAGCTGTATCTTAGATAACATGGTTCAAAATATCTTTTTCTAAGGAAATCCTTACCCAAACTAATGCAATTAGTTTTTTGTGCAAAGCATCATAATAAGGCTTGTTTTGTTACCAGAATAAAACAGATATGGGATGCAACCTTTTAAAATGACCTTGTACTTAATTAAGACCTTCATCTGTAGTGATATGAATAATGCTTCCCTATACTATAATACTGCATCAGGTGACATCTCCATGGTACAGGCTATATAGTTGGTCTGAGCTGCTGGTGATTTTCCTGCAATAATCATGAGACCTCAAGTCATAAGGAAATGGCTCTTAGAACCATTAGTTACAAATATAATAAATGAGGAAGAGTTGACTAGGTCCACTTCTGCACTAGACTGTTATAGCACGATTATTCCACTTGCAACATCCTATGGAATCTTGGGGTTTGCAGTTTCGGGAGGGGCCGGCCAGCAAGTGGAATAATAGCACTATAACAGTCTAGAGTAGAAATGGCTGAAAATTTTGTTTCAGCTAGTTTCTGATTATAATGTACCATCATCTGCAAATCTCTTCATATCTAGGATGGAAAGCACTTGAGATTTTAAAAGATCAAATGTAGGGGGGAAATCTAAAAATACATATTTGTCCAATCAAGCCCAATACTTTAAGAACTTACTAGATAAAAGTCTGAATTTGACTCCTTGCGTTTTCAACCATTCTTGTGCTGAATTATAGTTGCCAATGCTCTTTTTTTCTGAGAAGGTCCTTAATTTGAACACCTGTATGCCAGTTCAATGTGATTTTCATGCTGAGAAGACATTTACTTATTGATTTTTGGCTTATCTAAACAGGGGTAAATTCCTGTTTTACATTATTTTCAAAGCATTTGTCAACATTGGGAGATTCTCACATGCAGTATAGAAAGACCTGCAGTTTTAAATATGCTAATATGGGAAACAGAGATGGGAAGAATGTAGAATATGATTTTTTTTAAAAAAAAATCCAAGTATCAGTAAACCCTGACAAGGAGAATCCTGGACTGATAAGAACCACAATTCAGGACTTATTCTGTGCAAAAGTCATACTTCTTGTCCAGGAAAAAAAAAATCCCACACAGGCTGTTTCCTGAGTAGAAAATGCTGTTTTCTGCAAAGTACCATGTGCTAATTTTGGCCTAAGTAAGTCCCAAATTGCAAATATTAGTCAGTAGTAAGCAAAAATTACTAGTTGTTTTTCTCAAGAACAAAATTAGCAAAGAATCATGTGTTTAGTGGGAAAAAGTGAAACTGACAGGATTTCATAGCTATGAAACAGGTGGGGGTTTTTTAATGCATGTTAAAGGGTGTGGCTGTTTTTCGTTCACCTTCAGCTCAATTATATCGATGCTTTCTGTGAAGTGCCACTGAGTTCAGCAGGTCCAGTGAGCATGCCTAGTATGCCAGCTTTAACCTAGATTTCGGCGGGAGCAGGGAAGGGAAAATTTATGCATGCTCTCTGTTTCCCTTTATATCAACATTATTTTTCTCTCCATGTTCTCAGCATTTCAGAATTCCAGCCATACATGTTTCAGATTGCTCAAGAGTTGTAAATCTGCCACCTAGGAAGACAATGGCAGAGTCAGTAATGATGCATAAAATAAAGACTTTGCCCAACTGTGCAGCAGAATAGAAGATAGCTAAAATAATATGCATCTGGAAAATGAGAAAAATTGAAGTCAAAGTAATAGCATCTCCTCAATGCAACTTTGGATTCTCCATGTAGCAATTTAAGCATGATTGCACAAGGCCCCTCTCTATGAATCACTTACATGTATTCACAGAAACAACATCCAGCAGCTCATAAGTAGCACCCAGATAGTTTAAAAACTTCACTCTAATATTTCAGGGGGAGGGGGAACTATTAATACACATTACCACAAATTCCTGATGAATATAAATTGGTCTTGGAGGGCCAGAGACTTTTTATAGATTTGCCATTGATTAACAGCATGATCTCAATGCGTTTGCATTCTCAGTGTCCAAAGTTTTTAAAGTTTTCAGGTGGCTTCAAAGTCCATGTTTTGCCCATCATTCTAAGTAGTGTGGTTATGATCTTTGCCCTGTTGGCAAGATTCTATTCCTCTAAAATATTAACCATTAGCATTCTGTTAATTTCTTGTATAGATGATGGTTACAGTTCTCAATGCACTTAAGCGAGCATGGATTCCCTCCATACTTATTAGCTGATAAAGTGAACATACTGAATGACAGTCAGTGCAGCCAATGGCTACTGTGGATGTAGCACTATGCAGGGCTCAAAATTATCTCCGCCATCCTTGGACATTCTAACCAGTTGGTTTGAGCTTACTTCAATTGCCTGTTCTTGACTTACATCTTTGTATGCTGTTATCTGTATTTAACCGTCGCAAGCCACCATGAAAAAGCAGGGTCTAGGTGAATAAGCAATAACAGTAATAATTGCAGGCATGGCACAATGGACACAACATGGTTCTTTATCTCTGGGATAGCAGCTTGTTTTATATGGTAGAGGAAAAAAATCTGAAAATTCAGAGCAACTAATGGTGCCACAGGTACTGTGTGTTATCTGACCCCTCTATCTTGGCTACAGATTGCTGAGTAACTAGCAGCTGAACAGGTACCTGTTTTGCATTGGGCATAGAATTTTTCAGGAACAGGACTGTGTAGTCTCTGCAGTGCAAAATTGTAAAGCAGATTTCAGCAGAGCTGAAAGAGCATTTGTAAGATGAAAGAAGCACAGTTTCTCTGCAGAAGTGCCATTTATATCTGCTTGGCTTAAGAAACTGCCATTCACTTCCACAGTTTGTAAAACACCTCTTTGTGGATTTTTGTGTCTGGTTTCCCTTTTGCAAAATAGGATTGTTCTGACTCATTAGGTTGTTGAGAATAAAAAATGTGGTCAGCAAGATGAAAATCCTAACAATAGACAACGTGGGTCAAAGAAAAAAAAAGGCTGGTAACAAGAGTTTTTGTCCAATTGTCAGTTAGTCAGCAGCTCATATACACACAGACACACACACACATATTGCTGCCCATACTTAGTGGTATACAGAAGGAGAGTGTAGGCACATGACTTCAATATCTAACTCTACACACAAGAAGTACTGGGCACTTATAACAATGAACTAACAGCCTCATATTGAAATAGACAATATGGTGAAAAGACACACCTTCTCCACCATATTAATATTAATACATTGCTGCCAAGTTAATTTTATATGTAAATTGGGATGCCTTAATAAAGGTATAGTAGAAAAAGCAACAGCCTGCCTGTCATACCTAGGGTCACTTTAAATCTCACCTGAAGTTTTAACTGCAATTAGATCAGCACTTTGGGGTTATTACCTGATGGGCAGCAGGGCCCCATCAGAATTAACAAGCAGCTCATAATCTATTACAGTTAGGTTTAATTGGCCTTTTCAGTCTCTGTTCAGCAATGACAATCATCTCAAAGTCCTAAAAGATGATTCCCCCTTTGGCCACTGCCAAAATCAATGAAAAATAGTGTGAAAACCTGATGTTACTTTTTTTTAAAAAAATGGAAGATGTTAGAGTAAAAATCAGAAGCAGTAATACTTCCTCTTTCCTTCTGTTCCAAATTGTAATGCAATTAGGTATTTTAAAAAAATGCTAACAGAGCCCAGGTAATATAGTGGTTAATATAAATTTGGACATCATCATCACTATATATTCGTTTTTCTTTTTTTCTTTCTCTTACCTTTGCATGTGGCAATGGTTCACATAGTATCATTCTGGCATTTTCAGCATTAGTAGGTCACATGTTGGGGTTTTTTTGGGGGGGGGGTTAATGCATTTGTTAAAGAGTGCTCTCCCTATCACCACTTATACAGCTGCTCTGTGAAGGTTATCCATAAGTAGATGTAGAAAGAGTAGAATAGCTTTAGGAACACAGATGTTACCCATGAATGCCTTGAGGGGGAGCATAAAGCAAATTTTGTTGTGAATACATAAAATTAAAATGGGAATGATGTTAGCACTTTGAACACATTAGATTGCATAAATTAGTCTGTTATGAATTGCTTTCGTTAAAATTATGACTTCCAAGTGGTGACCCTTCCCACTGATCCAATGCCAAATTATTGATTGTACAGTCACAGTTATCCAACATACTATATGCAGATTTGTTTCTTCCGTCTCTGTTTTGTGTGAAAGTGGATCTCTTCCTGTTCAACGTATGTCAGGTTAAATGTATGGCTGCTAAAAAGGGCAAGTAGCATGTCTATCTAATAGAGTTTACTTCTGTTGGTTTTCTGTGTTTCCCTGTTCTCACACTACCACATTGACTTCTGTTGCCCAGAGAACAAGAAACACAGAATCTGTTACACCAGACGATAAAACTATTGGACACTGCATAGTTGTTCTGTGATGACAGATGCATTTTAACGTCCTTTCTAGTTTGGCTGTAATTTTATGGTATATCAGAAGGTTTCTTAAAAGTGAGTTTCTAGGGAATAAGACAATTCCATGGTTCTCTTGCTAGTGTCATTAGAAGACTTCTGTCCCTTTTTAATAATTAGATACCTGGCTGAGGGGGGAAAGTTCAACAGAGGATGGCTAAAGTTGGTGATCAAATCTTCTGTAGATATGTTGAAAGAACTGGGCATGTATCGCTTGGAAGAAAAGCAATTAAAAGGTGATATATCACATCAAGAGTTATCACATAAATATTGGAAGCAAAATTGTCCTCTGCTTCAGTGGCCTCTATGTGGGATTGCCCTTGATGATGATTCAGAAGCTACAGCTAGTAGAATACACAGTAGCTACACTGGTGAAAGGAACAGCATATAGGGAGCATATGACTTTGGCGTTCAAGGAATAGCTGAGTGCCAATGCACTTACAGCCAGCTTGGTATAATGGTTTGAGCGTTGGATAAGGACTGTGGGAGTCAAGGGTTTGAAGTCCTGCTCAGCAATTGAAACCCACTGGGTAACACTGGACAAGTCACACTATTTCAAGCTCAGAGGAAGGCAATGGAAAATCCCCTTTCAAAAAATCTTGCCAAAAAATCCCGCCATGACAAACCCATAAAGTAGAAACAACTTGACAGCACATAACAATAAATACACTTCTGGTTTGAATTAAAGGTACTTATGGGTACACTGAAAGCACTAAAAGCATGGGGCCCTGTTACTCAAAGAAACCTTATGCAAGCATAAGGATTTTGCTCTGCTGGAGGGGCCATCCCTCTGCTGTAGAATTCCAGTGGGAGTCAATCATTGCATGAAGATGGGGGATATGGGCTTATCTTCTGTAGCACCCCAGTCATGGGCCACTGGGCTGCTTGGAGGTCCAGTGGATGCCAAGGGTTGTTTCATTTCAGTGCTAAAATAAAACATGTCTTTTTTTCAAAGCTTTTGAGATTTTAACCATTTTGCAGAAATCTGTTCAGGCCTGTGGTTTTATGCTGTTTTAATTTGTTTTAAGTTACTTAAATTCTTGAATATGCTTGAAGATTGTTTACACAATTGCTTGCTATTTTAAACTGCTTTACATTGCTGTTCTAAATTGTTTTAAACTGATTTTATTCATATGCCATTCTGAAATCTTGCAATATAGGGCAGAATATAAATATTGTGATTAATAAGTAAATACAAAGGGTAGGATCCAAACGAATGGATTCAAATTTCAGGGAAAAGTATTCTTACTAAAGAATAGGAAGAACTTTCTGTAAAAAGTAGCTAACTGACAATGGAGCAGTAGTGGGCTGTACTTCTTTAGCAGGTTTTAAACATAGGCAAACTATATCCCTGGACTGCCATAGTATAGTAGATTATCTGCATTGGAGGGTGGCTGGAGTAGATGGCATCTTTGTGGCACTTTCAAACTCTATGAGAACATAAGATATACCATATTGTATCAGACCAAAAGCCTACCTAGACCAGGACTTCATTTGTACAATAGCCAACCAGTTAACCGTAGGAAACACATAAAAGCAGTATCTCTATGCAACAGCAATCCCCTGGTTGTATTTCTTATCCTGCATGATTTTGTCCAGTCTATTCTTAAAACCATCCAAGTTGGGAGACATCAGTATAACTTATGGTACATACCAAAACTAACAGTATAAGAATGCACTGTACGCATAAAACTTCCCGGTCTCTTAAATCTCATACCACTCATGGTGGATGACCCTGGGTTCTAATTTTATAAGAAAAAGGAAGAGAATCTTTCCCTATCCATATTACATAGGGTCAGTTCCTTGAGTTTCTTTACTATTCTATTGGAAAGAAAAAGATGTACAGAGTATTTCTCTTTTCCCTGATGCTATTGAGAAGTATAAGACAGGAAATAAAGAGCCTCTTTTGGTTCAAGATTTGATGATCTAGCATTTTCCATGGCATTATCTAATCCCTGGCCTCTTGCTCTTAAGTGGAATTTATATACATTCTTTCTTGTTGTTTAATGTGTGCATTAAGTGATAGTATACAAAATGATCATCACAAATCAAACACCACAGACACAGGCCTCAGCCTATTTAAATGCAAAAATCATTCAAAGACCCTCAGGCAATTAAATGATAGAGGTGTGTTGTGGATTATCCCTTAACCTGGTGCTGGTTGACGTTTGGCCTACATCTTCCATCAGCCTGACTGAGTACTGGTGGTAAGGTAGTGAGGACCTGTAAGAGTTCTGGACCAAAACAACTCTAATAGGTTGACCAAAGTGCCTACCCCTCCCTCTAGGAATTTAGTTTCATATCCCCTCTTCCTCTGAGGTAAGAAAGTAGTGGCTTCAGGCTTAACTCTAAACCACATACTTTGAAGTATGGAAACAAAGTTTGGAAAGCATTTTTAAACTTCCTGTTTCCCTCAGATCTTTCCATCACAGATGACTCTTCCCAGAGACAGTAGCAAAGACAAGTGAGTTTAGAAATGACATCATTGGCAAGACTAGGTACTGAAGGAGTGGGAGAGCTAGAAAGACAAATGCTCATCTTCATTCACTTGCTGTAATAGTTTAATCTCTTTTAATTATAGATTGCAGACCTGCAGACCCAAGAGCTACTTTACGTGCATGCACGCACACACATATACAGACAGAGCAGGATTTTATATTGCTTTGAAGCTCCTTGCCCTTTGAAAAATAGTTTACCAAGAGGCATGAGAGGAGCATACTGTTCAGGAAACCAGCAGTTGGAAGTGTTCTTTTGATTCTCAATTGAAACTATGGAGAAATCTCAAAAATACAAAAGCTGCCACGCAAAATCCTTCTATTCAATTTTGTTCTAACACAAGTCATTGATAAATTAGGTTTGTTTTAACAGAAACCTATTGTCCTTCATTGAATGCAATCCCTTTTGAAATATACATTCTGAATGCTGGTGTGACAGGGATTCATTATATCTTTAGATATTGTTCAGTAACATATCAGTGAAGGCAGAAAGAAGACATCCAAGCCTTGAAGAAGAAAAGCAAATACAGATACAGCTGGAAACAACATAACCCAGTCTTTTTCCTAAGGTTATCTATTTGTTTCAAGAAAAGTGGACAAAACAATCTCTATTGCAACTGATAAGTTAAACACCAATATGAACAACCCTTAGGATGAGCCCAGAGTTATTTTTGCTTTGATATTCAAGCTATGACAATTGCTGCTCATTTTAAAGCTAATGTTATGCAAAACATGTAGGCTGCAACCCTCTGCACACCCATATGAAAGTGCCATTTTGGCCATACCAGATTTACTTCTATGTCCTTGTGTTGAAATCAGATTGTCCTCTAAATGGTTTGTAAGATTATGAAGTTTTAGAACTGAGCTGCCAAATCTGTATATGAAACATGTGACCAGTGTTGTACTGTTTCACTTAGAATATAAATACAAATCTTCTAGATTTCCTTGCATCTTCAAAAACTCCAATGTCAGGCTCTGGAGTAGGGTAGGATAAATCCAGGAACCTGGGGCCTATTTTCTTTTCTGAAGCCTACCATAAACTACTGGATATCAAAAGTAGGTGGAAAACTAAAAAAAAAAATGAAGTAGAAATGTACTTCCAGGTTTCTTTAAAAAATGCTATTTTAAAATTTTAAAAGTAAGATGGAAACATTTGTATAAAAGAATTGCCACTCTTGCAGGCTTGCAGGATCATCAATTCTCATTGGAAAAAGAAACCTAAACTTTTTTCAATGATGAAGAGAAATGGGCAGCCTCACCTTCCATGACCCTGTAACCTCATGGTTACACGGACTGCATAATTTCCACCCCTGTGTAGAGCATACTAGGAGTGACCAATAACAAACAGAGGTAGGAAGTTGAAGGTGAAAAGAGACCACTGTGTTAGATTTACACTAAAAGGGGGAAATTTTAATTCTGCTCATTCTAATATGGTCATACCTTACATTACTGCACATCCCTGTTTTGCTCATGGACAGAAAGAAGCAGCTGCATACATTTTAGAAAGTGCCATTTCTTGCTCACGTACTGAAAGGGAATGAATGAGGTTTAAAAGTACATAGAGAGGAAAGCGACAGAAAAAAACAAACTGTATTTTTAAATATGACCTAGAGGCAGCACCAACCACCCCATCAACAGTATCCCACAATAAAAATGTGCATTGTACATACAACGATGATAAGTATAATTCTTAAGGAACAATACTCTTATTTTCAGTCAGATATATTTTGGAAAACCAGATACTCTGGTTTCTCTTCAGATGGTATAAATTTTTCACCTTTTGCTAAAGAACAAAGATACAAACATTAGAAAGAAAGTTCATTTGCAGGATGTTCAAAACACCTAGTGCATTCCTGTTTGTTTTATGAAAAGCAAAAGCAATGCAGAAATGCCCTGAGCAAGGCTTAGCTAAAAGTGTTCATCCACATTTGCTGATGTGTATATTTCTACTCGAATCTCGGCCAGCCTCTCCCAAAACTGCAAACCCCAGGATTCCAAAGGATGTTGAAAGTGGAATCATCATGCTATAACAGGCTAGTGCGGAAATGGGCATAGTCTTGTATCCCCATGAAATTGCCCTGATAATTATCTTAAATGTCATTTGAAACGTACACACAAACACACACACTTAATGATTAATTTGAATGGATTGCTTCTGATCTCTGATAACAGCCTTCCAAAACAAGGGGTGGACTGTTTGCCTACTTCTCTGCTTTAAAAAATACTGGCTCCAACAAATTCTTGGCAGATGAATAAATCAGCGTAGTACTGTACAGAGAAAACAACCTGTACTACAAGAATAAACTAAGGCCAATTGTTTTTATGTTTTACTCATCTACAAATTTTATTGAAAACATTGGGCTTGCTTTATTAGATGTAGGGGCTAGAAGTGAGGATTAAAATGTCAGGTGGTTGACACTGTCTTGGATTCAGTTTCATGATGAAAACAGCATGAGGAGAATGCCAGACAGTATGTGAAGCCTGTCTCTTGGATCCAGAGACAGATGAGTCAGACTCAGTTTGTACAATCTCCCCTTCCAGGCTATAGCCCCTCATGTTTTCAGAAACAATTTCAAAGGTTGAAGGATTTTGCTTTTGCAAAGCTGCCTTGAGCTTTGCAAGCGTATCAAGGGTTTGTCTCACAAAATCTGGCGCATTTGAATCTGGATTATTGTGAACCCATATTGGCCATTTCCCACTAGACCAGTGGTTCTCAACCTTCCTAATGCCGTGACCCTTTAATACAGTTCCTCATGTTGTGGTGACCCCCAACCATAAAATTATTTATTTTTTACAATGCCTCCCCCCACCGGCAAAGGCTGCCTCGCCAGCCAGGAACGGGGGGGGTGGGTGGGCAGGAAGGGAAAGAGGAGCCGCACATCTCCCCCGGGAAAAAACTCCGAGAACCCCCTGGGCTCTGCCTCTGCTTCGCTCTCGTTTCTGCTGGGGGTGCAGTGTGGGAAAAGTTTCCAGAGTGTTGACCCTGGCTGGGGGGGGAGGAATCCCAGCGCCTTTGTCTTTCGTGCTGGGCACAGTTCGCCCCCCCCAGAAAATTGCTGCCTTGCGGCCCCCTGGCCCTTCCGCAGCGCCCCCCCTCCATGGCGAGTAGGGCAGGGGCCGTGGCGAGGAGAGGGCCTGCCCCCCGTGCTGCCGCTGGCCCCCCAAGCTGGCCCGTCAGATTTCAGTCCCTTCTGAACAGGGGGCAGGAGGACACAAGCATGTGGCTCGCGCTTGCACACCACCACCGAGGAGGGAATGGAGCCTAAGACCATCGGAAATACATATTTTCTGAGGTCTTAGGTGACCCCTGTGAAAGGGTCGTTCGACCCCCAAAGGGATCCCGACCCACAGGTTGAGAACCACTGCACTAGACTGTCATAATGCTATTATTCCACTTTCAACATCCTATGGAATCCTGGGATTTGAGGCCTCTCCCTAAACGGCAAACCCCAGGATGCCATTGGATGTTGAAAGTAGAATAACAACACTATAACAGTCTAGTGTGGAAATGGCCATGTCTGCCAGGCCATACAACTGGATTCTTCTCCTAGCTCTGAATCCTCAATCGCAGAAGTCCATTAAAAAAAAAATATTGAAGGTGATGTATGTGATTCATTACAGTTGTGGACCATATCTTTTTTTAAAAAATGATGATAATAATAATGAACCTTTATTTGAAATGGAAAGCTTGCATTTTTTCTGAGCATGACTATCTAATTCCTTTTCTTTCTGTGTGGATTCTTCCCCATATATTTATGCATCTGTGTTGGAAAGCTACAGCTTTCTTCATTTGATTTTTTTTTATTTTATGAAAAAAAAATAGTTCCACTGGTATTGTAGAAGTTATGTTTTAAATATGAATAACTTCAAACATCAGCATTAAACTACTGTATATACCTAGTTTGCTGTTTTCTTTTTAAAAGAATTATTGCCCCCAAGGAAGAGATATGTTCTGTAAGAGAAATTTATGGATGAGGTCTTGAACAATTCCTTTAACAGTGGCATGCACAGCTTCCTCCTGAAGCTTTGAGCCAGAAATGTGAGAAAATGAAGGTGAGTGAAGCCTGTCTGATAGGGAAAGAAATGCCAGAAGAGTGATTATGTGGATCCACAGATAGCAAAACTGAATCTGCTGCCTTCACTGCATTTATTATTCGACTGGATGAAAACCTTTATTGAAACCATGATAGGCTGGAAATGTACAATTTTAAAAACTGTCCATCCAAGAATAATTGTGAAGCCCTGAATTAAGCAGCTAATTTTTTGTGTCACGGTGAAATATCATCAGTCAAGTAGCCTTTGCATATTTTTTACTGGATTTCTTCTTCATATATTTGTAAGTAGTTATTCTGTTTCCATGGTTCCACGCACATGTCTGCCATAGTGTAGCCCATGAGCATTCCAGACATTAAACTCAAGAAGTGGGAGTCCAAAGATCTATCTTTTACAGATAGTCTCTAAAGCATTTGCATGTGGAGTTCTTGGCACTGAAAAAACAGTAAAACTCATCCTTTCCATTAAATGCCATTTTAAACTCAGTTTTATTTGTCATATATTCCAAAGACTTATTAACATGCTTGCTTGGAACATGCATCTCTAGATATACCTGAAGCCCACTTTTCTGTGTTTTAGGGACAGAAATTTCTGTTCTGGGAAATTGCTATAGTAGAGAAGATAACTTTCTGCCTTTGTGGTTCTGACTCTGACTTTCTAAAAGGCAAGTTGATGTCAATCCACTGCGGTTGGCCTGGGAACCTGCACATTTTTACCAAACTATCCAGAAACACAGTGGGAGGAATGTTAGATCAACTTGGGAAGCACCCTCATAGGGTGGGTAAGTAGACCAAAGATCATCAACAGAAGATAAAAAAAGGGGCAAGTTGTAGCATAAATCACTGAAGGCTTCTCTTAGAAGCAATGGGGAGGGTGGAAGAGGGATACAATGGCACTGCCACAATGATGGTCCAATATATGGGAGGAAAAGAGAAGGGAACTGGAACACTAGGAAAAAAGAGAGAGGGAAGCGAGGTGGGAAGGCAGGCAAGTGGTGGAAGAATCAGCAGGAACAGAAGATTAGCAAGTTATTTAATATTATCTTTCCTTCTGATCTGTCAAAATAGCCTTTGATATGGTCTTTGAGAGGTGGATGAATCTAAACCAGGAGAAGAAAAGCATGAATACTTTGGCCATGTCAGCACTTTACTAAACATGATCATAGCATATATACCTGTGTGAATATGTACACGCACATGTTTAAGCAAGCAGGTAGAAGGCCCAAACAGAATAGCTGAGATCCTACATTGCTTCAGTGTAGCATAAATATTGGCCCTTTCCGCACGTGGGAAAGGAACTGTGCAAAAACGGGACTCACCGGACTTCTTCAGCATCCAGGCAAGTCCGTTGGGACGAGGAGCAGTGCGAGC
Organism: Ctenosaura bakeri; assembly: GCA_948474755.1. Classification (NCBI taxonomy): domain Eukaryota; kingdom Metazoa; phylum Chordata; class Lepidosauria; order Squamata; family Iguanidae; genus Ctenosaura; species Ctenosaura bakeri. Next base: position 231,571 of record CAOLHI010000396.1, read on the forward strand.
TCGTCGCTCCGCACTGCTTTGGTGTCCAAAATGGTGGCTTCCAGTTGGTGGAGGCTCTCCACAAACCGGAGAGGCTCACCAGCCTAAAGCCCGCCCCCGGCAGATCTGCAGGCACGCACTAGTGCGCGCCTGCAAATCTGCACCGGAGCGCGGCGACAGAGCGACACGAGATCTTAAAAGAGGTTTTTAAAAAGCACGCTACGCAACCAGTTCCAGTTGCTCCAGAGCGGACCGAGGTGTGGAACTACGAAAACTAGTCCGCCCCAGTCCACTCCACAGTGCAGAAGACCTCTGTTGGAGGTCGCTCTGCATCATTTTAATAGACCGGTGCGGAAAGGGCCACTGTCTGATAGAGTGATCTTGTACAACCTCTGTACTGAATAACAACATTCAGTGCAGAATGCATCTGCTGATAACTCATTGCGCAGTTGCAATGCATAGTGTGCATAGGCAATGCAGAGAAGCAATGCACATTCACATGCTATTCTTTATAGTTTAATGTGCTGCGATATGCTTGAGGGGCCATGTGCAACTCCACTTCTGCCACCATCAGCTGGGTATAATCATTATGAAATGTCAAAAACAAATCACTCTGCATGAGTAGCGCAACATAGGCCTGCACATGTCACTAAAATGATGCCAGTCTAAAAGTCTTAAATGGGGGAGGGAAGAAAGAAAATGTGGTACCAATGCAATAAAGGAAATGTGCAACTGTCTAGAAAGGGGAGGTGCAGAAAATTAAGCTCCTGCATAGGAACACAGAGCAAAAAATAATGGAAAGAATATGAGGTCTCTGGGAGGGATGAATAAAGCAGAAAGAAAGGGAAATAGTATTGGGATAAGGGAAAGAGAGGAAGCTAGGATGGCGAAGGGTGAGAGAGCAGGAAGATGGAAAGAGCGTTCGTACCAAAAGGGAAAGAGAAAAAGTGGGACGAATGAAATTGGTGAAGCCCAGGAGTGGGCAGGGAGAGATCATCTTATCCTGGTTCCAGAAGCTTGGCAGCACCCCTCTGTGCACAAATGAGGGAAGGATGCAAAACGCTGTGAGAAGGGCATGACATGAGTGAATAAATGAATATTGCTGTCTAGCCAGCCAGATGTGTGCATACAAGCCTAGGAAGGCAGAGGAGAAAGAATCCTATTCAAGCAAAAACATTCTTATTAAGAGAATGTATCTTTTCATATAAGTAGTACAAAAATTACACTAATGGGTTTCCTCCACATAAATTCCAGCTATGCAGTTAAGTATACTTAAAGCTTCATTCTTCTTTCTTTTTAAAAATCAAATCATCTTGTCTTATGCTTTTGTTTCAAGTCAGTCAACATCTATCACTTTAAATGTATTGGGTTTCAGTCTCTTGCAAGAAAAATCGCAACAAATCCAAGAAAGTAAGGAATACCAGTCCATGATTGGCAGATTGTAAATGGAGGTTGACACCATGATTTATCAGTCTAGGTGATGGCAAGGACACAAGTCACCAGAAGTGTGTGTCAAAAGGCAAGCAAACAGCCTCAAGGACTATTTAAAAAACAAGCACCTTCAAGTGATACCTGCGTTGTTACTGGAGCCTACAATGGGATGTGAGGTACTGAGGGCCCTCCAAATGTTTTGGGCTTACTGCAATGAATTCCACATGGGATTGCCTTTGAAGACTCTTTGGAAACTTCAGTTCTGTAGAAAAAGAAAGCAAGATAATTTACTGGGGCCACCCAGTGGCTTCCAGTTTATTTGCAGCCACAACTCAAGTTGCTTGTTGTAACCAATAAAGCCCTTTAGCATCCTGAGATCAAGGTATACGGTTTACTTATTTTGATATCCTTCTAGATTCAGGACGTTAGGCTAGCAGTGCCCAGGAAACTAACCTTCTCTCTTTTGGCATCATGTTGTGAAATAATCCTCCTCCATCCAATATGTATGCTAAACATTACCATTGTTAGTATTCAATTGCTAGGGCCAAATTTGCTTAAGCACTCCAGGTCACTTTGCTTTATGTATTTGGTTTCCAACCACTTGCTAAGGTTTTATCTTTTAAAAAATATTTATTGCATAGCAAGTATAACAACATAAGGTGTAACTTAAGATAAACACAGCACAATATAATGTACAAACAGCCTGTTAAGTGAGTCTGTGTCTTAACATTACTGGTTTTATACATCTGTTTGTAGCTGCTTTTGGAGTCTATTTTTTCAAGTGATTTTATAAAGGATTGCTAGTATTCAGTATTGCAGTTATGGATTCATAACTTTTAGACCATGTCCATACTACACTGTTATAGTGCTATTATTCCACTTTCAACATCCTGTGGAATTCTGGGTTTTGTAGTTTACTGAGGCCCAAGAACTCTCTGGCTGAGAATTCTAAATGCTCCTCCCTAAACTGCAAACCCCAAGATTCCATAGGAGATTGAAAGTGGAACAATAGCATTATAACCGTGTAGTGCAGAAACGGCCTTAGAATCATGGAATCAGAGAACTGGAAGAAAACTGTGTGCCAAAGAGTATAGGTCCATTCTCCTGAATTACAGCACTAGAGTTATCCAGCTAAGAATTCCAACCACACAAACTACAAGTCCAGGTTTCATTAGAAAGTAGGTGTGACAGGTAAAGTGGTATCAAACTGCTATACTTTTTAGTGCATGGAATCCCTAGAATCCAAAAGTAAGGAATACAAGTAGTGCCTGTTCTTTATACGTGGAGCCAAGAAGAAAAAAATATGCAAGTAATTTCTGTTGTTGGTCCAGAAGCATTCTCTGGTACTGTCAACTATACTGGGCACATGAGTGAGAACCGTGGAAGCTTCAAGACTTCAGTAGCTGATTTTGACACTCAAGAATACAACTGTGTCTTCTTTATACATATGTTGAAACAGAACCCTGCAGCAGGGTTCCATAGCTTCTGGGGGGTGGGGAGTGGGAGCAGATTGCTTCTCCACATACCCCAGCCTTACTTCTGGCAAGAAGGCTGCAAATCTCCTCTGAAAAGGATGTTTGATATTTGTGCACCTCATTTTCAAGCTTCATAGCATTTCCAGGAGACTGCTGGGAATTCTATTGAACTTGAAAATAAGATATCTTCCTTCTTTTATAAGAGTATTTGCTGCTATTTTTGGCACTGCCACAGCATGGCAACAAATTCAGTACCAAATGCAGAAGCTGCAAAAATGGGTGAGGGGCACATATTGCCCACCCATGACCTGCAGGAAACAATTAATATGGTCTTCAGTGATGATGAACCATTTGCCATTTTCATACTTTGGGTCAATGGAAAAGAAATAATTGTCAAGAGCAGCCCTGTCTATTTAGTCATGCTACTACACATTATGAACAATAGCATCCACAGCAGAATAAGAATCTAACTGTACCAATAGGGACAATGCTGATACTCAGAAGCCTGGTCCCACATATTTGATATCTGTATTCTCAACACAAGCATTTTTATAGATAGGTATACACATTCATCTACTTGTTCAAGGATATCAGGATAGCAGAGTATGGAGATAAATGACATCATAGTCAGGACCTGCTATGCAGCCCCACTTCCTGTTTAATCACGTGAAGGTTAAGCTTCTGAACAGTCAGTTTTTTCAATAATGATCCTGTAGAAGCAATATCTGGAAATAACTGGAAGCTTGCTGAACAATCCACAATTTTTAAAGTAGAGATTCTTTTTTCCCCTTAATAATCTCCTTTACAATATGGTTTCCATACAGAGTCATGTACATGAAAAGCATGATTTTGAGATACAGGTACAGTTCTTCAAACAACATGCTCCCATCCTCAGGGAAAACAAACTGAAATTTCCATCAACATTGGACAGGAGGGCTTCCTCAAGCACCTTACTGGGATCTGTTTTTAACACGGAGTCCAAGTCAGAGTGCCTAAGAATCATGTTATCAGCAAAGCATTTTGCAGACTTATTACAGCAGGTTTCAGATTTTTCCTCACTATCCTGCGGCATAAAATGCAGTGGCCCTTAACTCTTTAAGTACCTTTACAGGGGTACACTGCTCTGACACAATTTAGGCAGAAGAGAAAGAATTGTTCATGACCTTTAGTACCGCTCAGTTACTCTGCAAGTGGAAACTTTACTGCATCTGATCAGTCTCTCTCTACTACCCTGCCAGCCATCAGTCCAGGTGCTTCATTGCCTCAAGCTCTTCAGAAAAATAAGTGAAAATAAACACTGGGGAAGAGACACTTCCTTCAGTTACCGAAGGCGGATGTTATATGAAAGGGTCTCCACATACCCTGACACATATGTGTAGGGGTCCTCCATACAAGACCCTGATTGAGCCAGATTCTCTCCTCACATGGGGTGCTCTCCTAGTTTATTTGTTGTATTAAATTTTTATCCTGTCTCTCTGCTAATAAATAAATAAACAAATACAAGGCACTAACAAGCAGCATTCAAAATGAGTTTAAAACAATTTAAACAGCAAGATCATTTGAATTATCATAGTAATCAAAGCCATTAAAGTCACTGGAATATTCAATAAGTGTTAAACCATATGAAATAGAGGCATCTTCATACTATTCTCAAAAGCAGTAAGTGTGGGAATTTGTCACTGCCCTAACGGGAGTGCACTCTACATTCAGGGGACAACACAGGAGGAAACCCTTTCCCACATGCTCATCAAGTGAGTCTCAACAGATGATAGCATTCTTCCTCAACAATCCACACCAACAGTCAGTCTAAAATTAATCAAATGGTGATCTCACTGCCTACTTAAATTATCAGCCCAGGCGGAGCATTTTTTTCGTAAGTTGTCCAAGCATTCAAGTGATGGGCGTATGGACACAGTGTGCCATGGAGATAGCCCACCTACTCACATGTGGAATAGTCCTGTGAACCTGCCTACTATAGAATGAGATTATGCACCTACCAACAGTAGATCACATCACAACACCGCCAAGACACCAACAATATGATCCAAATAGGTTTGCTATAGAATCAGATAGTCTGGGGAGAAATATCCCTAGCCTCGCACCATAGTCCTTTTATGATATGTTACAATATGTGATTACTAGAGTTGTAGACTTGGTACAGTGGTGCTCCCATAAGAAGTATAAGAAGAGGTTGTTAAACAGTCTAGAAAATCATTTGTCCTGAAGGGTTTACATTATTGGAAAGTCAGGAAAGGGCATGGATTTTGTATATTTCAGTCTATTTGTGCATATCTGGTTTTTTTTTTTTTTTAAAAAAAACAACAACACTACAGCTGGCAGTTATTATGGAATCTGATCTGCTCTTATGTTAGTTGTGCCATTGGGGCATAGATAAAATGTCACCAGAATTAAATTATTTAAAAATAAATATGTAGCAGCTTGAATATAGATAAAGGTACCAAATCCAATTAGGAAGTACATTTAAAAAAATGTGAAAGCCAGCTTTATTCTAGAGAAGCACAGCTGTGCAGAGCTGTGCTACTAATACATTCTACATGAAGCAAATTGCAGAGGAAAACAGATATCCTTATTTTGGACACCATTCAATTTTTTGGCAGCATCTTCTAAGGTCATTTACTCTTCTTCATTATAATGCATAGAAGCTGTTCATACCTTGTTATGCACCTTATCAAGTCTAAGTGAGATAATCTCATGCTGCCGCTGTACAATATATTGAGAGGCATCTCACTTTGGAATCTGCAATATTTAGTGACTGAGTGGCTAAGTGCTAACCACGATTTACCATATATGCATTTTTCAGAGCAAAGACTCAAATCCATTCTGTACAAGCTGCTTATTATACCAGACAATCAAATAGGCAGGATTCTAATGGGCCAGATGTTGCTTGCATTTCAGCTAGAACTCCAACATTTAATTGATTATTCAATTAAACAATTTTTAAGCATTTGGTCAGCTGGAAAGGTATGCCCCAATTAAGCAGACAGCAGATGCACACACAAACGTATACAAACTGTGGATGGAAACTGCTGTCTTAAAGTAGGCAGCTCTCCTTTCTTGCACAGGAGGAATGCTTCTTCAAAATTATTGATTGCAATACATGAATGCATCTACTAAAATCAAAATAAATAGACATCTTACTTCAGAACAGTGTTTTTACTATGTGAAGAACTGACAGGGCTCACCATAATAACTTGCTTACTCCATTTGGCTGTTGGGTATGGGTCAAGATACCCTGTGGTTCCCAAATATGACAACATAGGTTAGTGTCCAAGAAACTAAACAAGCTGCAAGTACAGTTGGAGAAGAGGAAGGAAGGCAATGAGTCTTTTAAATGGTCCCAGAACACCAGAAAGGAGAGGGGAGAGGAAGGGAGAAAATGAAAGAAAGAGAATGAACAGAACTGTTACCATGGAAATTCAGTCATAGATACTGTCTGCTCATGTCTGTGATGTGCTGTAGATTTACCTTCCAATGGCTTAGGAATCCATTCCAGAAGGCACAGCCTGAATAGCTGCCAGGAACATGGTTAAAGCACTAGTATGCTGCAAAGATGTGAAGTTTGTGCCCTCCGTATCATGTGCAAGAGAATACTCAAGCAATCTGGTCTCATATAGGCAGAAGTATAGCTTGATTTTTTTCAGACTAAGCAAGCAATTAGTAACTGTGTGCAATTTGTCAGGTGAGTCTAAGGCCATTTCTCCACTACACTGTAATAGTGCTATGATTCCTCTTTCAACATCCTGTGGAATCCTGGGGTTTGCAGTTTAGAGAGTGGCATTTAGAATTCTCAGCCAGAGAACTCTTTGGCTTCAGTAAAGTACAAACCCCAGAATTCCACAGGATGTTGAAAGTGGAGTGATAGCACTATAACAGTGTGGCGTGGAAATAGCCTTGGTTAAGGTCATTTTAAAAAGTGAGCTTGAGATATTGGAGAATAATATTGCAAACTGCTTTGTGTAAGCATATGATCTCTTTTGTAAACTTTAAGCAAATGTAAAAATTGACTTTGGTGATGGGCCAAGATTTCCTAAAAATGTGCATTTGCTCTCCCCAGCACTGTTAATAGAAATACTTATTTCAGAATAACCAACAGAATCCTTTGGGCACTTTGGCACAGCATAGCTCTCAAAAGGCTTGGTATTCACACCCATTTTTGAATTTGGAAGAAATAGTGACAAACCTGGGAGTAGAAAAGAATCTCACTGCAACTGAGATTTTCAGCAAAAATATCCATTTCACATTTTCTAAGACTTAAGTCAAGACAAGTCATGTGTTGTTCTGTGTGTTGCAATATGCAAAACTTATAGTGTGCTTTAGAAAAATTAAGCACGCACACACACTACAGTAATGAGACATTTCAAAAGGCTAATGGCTTAAATGTGTCCAGTTTAAAAATATGCACAGACACATTGTAGTCATTGGGAAAAATGAATATAAAATGTGCGTAGAAAATGCATGTGAATTTTTATGCGGGAAAGACAACATATATGAACAAAGAAAGCCATGAAGTGTAGGATTCAGAGATGTAGTAAAATTGAGACTAGGGCCTAGATTTTGTTGGCACTCCAAACTAAGTAGAGGAATTTACATAAGTGTGGATTTACAATTTAACAATTGATTCAGTGGATCTACTTTAGTTGTGACCAACCAATAGGATTTTGCCCTAAATGTTTTTTACATCCCTAAAGAAACCTGAGGGGAGTCAGTGTTCACATCAGTTATTTAATTTTTCACAACTAGATAGGAAGTCGTTTGATTTCCCCCTTGCTTTCACTCAGGTAAATATAGCAATTCCTGCTTCATTTTATTTCATTTCTTCCAAAAGCTATCCATTTCTGCCCCTATTTCCGCCACTGCCTCATCACTGAAATTCATCTCATTGTATAGCTTCTCAGTTTCCTGTTGTGCAATTTCCCTGTATCACTGTATCTCCACCTTATTAATTCCTGCAATCTTCAACTTTTCTTCTTATTAGTTAGGAAAGGTATGCATCTGCACTAGAGGAATGTGCATTTGCCAAAGAGATGTTTATTTTTGCAACAAATGTGTATATACATGTATTTTTAAGAACACCAATATATAAAAATAAAATGTATGTTTCTGATCTTTATGCAGTTAGAAATAATTATTTGACTAAATATTTTTCAGTAAACCATGTCACTCGTTGTACATGTAATATGTGGAATGTGAAAGTGAATGTGAACAAGGATGCCTGGCAACTGGAGAATGGGAGCCAGTTATAGAGAGCAAGTAGGATGGAGGAGAGAAATGAGGTCTAAAGAACAACCTTCTAATAAATGCAAGTCTGACTAAGCTTGCAATGTAAGGGTGGGTAATGTGTAGTCTGTGTGCTGCATGTGGCCCCCAGGACTGTTTTTTGTGACCCCTAGTGCCCTCCAGATAGATAGATAGATAGATAGATAGATTTGCTCCCAAATACCTTCTAGGGGCCTGAAGGCATTTTTACCATGCCTCCCTCCATGGCCATTTTAGGCTCATAGGAGTCCTTTTTCTAAAACAAAATGTGAATGGGTAATAACTTCTAGTCACTTCCTGTTGTTAAAAAGTCCTCTCCTGGGGCAAAAATATGGCAAAATTTTCCCCCACACTCTATAGAAGTAATTTGTCACAAAGATTTTTTTTTTAAAGGGGTCAGTGTTGCTGCAGCCCTCCAAGCTGTCCTGAGAGGCTAACTCACAGTTGTCCACCCTTGCTCTAATGAAACTGCCAACTACCCATTAAGTTCTTACAGCTAGAGTCGTGAGGGTTCTCATTTGTTAAGACCTGCTGAGCCAATAAAAATGCAGTTGGAATAAGATCCGGCCAAAACAAGCAGGGCAGTTCTCCTGAGAAACTATTTGCCAAGGTCAGGATCCACTTCACTTATCTGACGTAAAGAGAAGGAGAGTGCAGGGCATACAAATCCTGGATGACATTTCTTTGGCATCAACAGACTGGAAAGAGACTCATGTGGCTATATTTCTGTGCAAGGGTGAAACTAGCTGATTTTTTTTCAGAAAGAAAAGGCATTTTTGTGCTAGGAGAGCCCAACAGTAGGTTGTCTATATGACCAGTTATGCATTGTTGTTGTGTGACTTTAAGTAACTTCTGATTTACGTTGACCCTAAAGCAAACCTATCTCAGGTTTTCTTGGCAATATTTGTTCAGAGTGGATTTTGCCCTTGGCTTCCTCAGAAGCTGAGAGAGTATGACTTGCCCAAAGTCACCCAGTGTGCTTCCTTGTCCAAAAAGGAATGCAAACCCTGTTCTCCAGGGTCCTACTAAAATACCCAAACCACTACACCATGCTGGATCTCCCAGTTCTGCATAATGTCAGTTTGATAGTATGAAGTGGTCTGATGCAGTCTTACACTTGCCCTCTCTATGCTATCCACTGAGAAAAAATGGCCCTTTCCGCATGGCATTTGCCATGCGGAAAGGGCCCCTCGAGTGTCGTGCAATTGTGAGGAGTGATCTGCACAATGCACTCACAATCGCACGGTGCTCCAGGGGCTGGCAGGTGCCAATCACGCACCTTTTCATTTTCAGCTGGAAGCCGAAAATGGTGCGCGATCGTACATTGCTCCCAGGCCCCGCCCACACTTACCTGGTGTGCGAAGCCTCCACAGCCACACTGGTCGTGCTTCCTGCCCCACCGCAGCCTGGGAAACTCCCAGGCTGCACTGCAGAAGGAAGTTTTTTTCTACTCAGATTCAATCATTCTAAGTAATTAATTCTCTGCTGTAGCACTCCTGGAAGCTTTTGAAAGCAAAAATAGGAACTTTTTTTTTCAATCCAAACATTTCTCATTTTTTTTTCAATCCAAACATTTCACATTCACTCCTTTCAGATTGTGAAAACCTTGCCATACCGTCTGATGGTGTGTGTCTTTGTTCCCGAACTAATTGCAAACAAAGATGGTAAACTGCCTTCCTAAAATAAAATTGGTGTCACAGAGTTTTTGTTGTTTATCACTTATGTTTACAGAACATTGTAATGCCATGAAGATCAAAATAAATCCTCTCCTGAGTTCCCAAGCTTAAGGTAGAGAAGATGCAATGCTGCATTTTGAATAATAACAAGATAAGTAATAATAGACTGCTAAAATTATGATGAAATTAAAGGTTAAAATGTTTATCAGCCTGTCAGCCAAAGGACTATTGCGGTGTTTTTCTATTTTGACAATATGCAATGAATCTCTGCATTATGGTACTTAAGATGAATAGGAAACTTAACTAGCAATATGGCCCTTTTGATTTTTCTCTCACAAATGTGTTGCTCGTTTACTAAAGGAATGGAAAATGATGGAGGAAAATAGGCATATCTCACTAATATGAAACTAGATGATGAAAATACAGCCTCTAGGCTTTGTAGTTAAAAGGGGAAAGCTGTTTGTCTTTTGTTCATCTCATAACTGCTCTGGTTATTTGTCTGTTGTTACTGCATTGATCTGCCGTTTACAAAAAATGGTAAAATATATTCAGTTTTGTCAGGTGATCAGAAGCTAATATAGCCACTTATCTCTCAGAATTATACCGTAATATTATAGAGGAAGAAGACTCAGCATAGTATAGCGGTTTGAGTGTTGGACTAAGACCCTGCTGACCTGGGTTCGATTCGCTTCTCAGCCATGGAAACCCACTGGGTGACCTGGTACATGTCACATACTCTCCCAGAAAATCCATGATAGAGCTGCTTTGGGGTCATGGTAAGTTGGAAATGATTTGAAGGCTCACAACAACAGCAAAAATTTTAAAAAAATTCCCTGTAGGGTAAAACTAAAAGAGTTTTAAAACATTTTAAATTTTTCATTTACTTCAGGAGATTTTTTTGTGTGTGTGAAAAATCATTGGTTTTATGCAATCCCTTCCCCATGTTTTTGCACAACACTCAAGGGAATTCTATGCAAAAACACTATTTTCTGATCAAAAAAAAAAAGGAGGAAACACACAAGACAATCCCAAACAAAAGAAGTCCTGAAATTTGAAAATTTCACAGCAGTTGGCTGTGCTCTCAACAATGTGTTTCAATTTCCTGAGGTGCACTGTTGTATCAAGGACAATAATTTTTTAAGTTCTTTTCCCAATCTCACACAGAAATGACACCATTTTAAAATGTCTGGAACTCTTTAGTAGACATTGCAGTTCATTCTTCTTATCTACTGTCAAGAAGAAAGCCTTCATGAAAACAATTCATGGTTCGTCTGCTAGCATTTTTGACTGGGATGAAATCTCTGCACCAGTGGTATTTAAGTCTGGCCAATTAGCTGTTGTTTTGAGCAATTTTCTAGTCAGGAAAAGAATGAATGACAGTACTACAGAACATGTTATTTCCCTGTCAGATTATTCTCATTCTGCAAGAGCTATATGAGAACTGTAGGCCAATAAAAGCAAAATATATATATATATATTTGACCATCCTCAACTTTTTCTCTCTCTTTCTTCAGAGAGCTATTACTATCAGACCTATACATTTAAATCTGTCCCCAGAGACATACATGTAGAGTGAAGGTTGAACTTCCAGCTCTCAAATGGGTCTTTTGGGTGCTACATTAACAATATTGTTGACATAAACGTTCCTAACAACCTCGAAACTTCACTTTTCAGTTGTTTTTTATGTCATCATCACTGATTGATATTGGCTGTTTGGTGGTGTTGAAATTGAAAATGGAGGAAAGAAAGATCTCTCCTCAGTGGAGCAGATACAGAATTGCATCTGGAAGGTCTTGAACAAGAATATATTATAGACCAACTATATTTAATGACATAGAAAGTCTTTTTTTGAAGACTATCAAAGTCAGTGAGATAGTGGTATTGTTTTCTCCTCCATAAGCAAAGTTTTAGGACTAGGTCGCATCATCATCACGGGTCCTTTCAGATTTAGACAAAGTAGGTCACTATGATTCCTCTTTAAGTGCCACAGTTGTATCCTGTGAAATCCTGGGGTTTGTAATTTGGTGAGGCACTAAAGCTCTCAGGCTGAGAATTCTAAATGCCCCTCCTGAAACTGCAAAGCCCATTATTACATGGGATATAATGTAGAATCATAGTGCTATCAGCGTATAGTGTGAAAGGGCCCCATGTGTATGATGCGATAACTGAAACTGTCACATGATGGCTTGGCAGTCTGCAATAACTCTTGCAGTTAATTGCTAAGGGCTGTTTTCAGAGGCAAAGAAACGTCATACCTCTTATTCTGTTACCCCAATTAAAACAACTAGGGATGGGATTAATCCAGAATTTTCTGAATCCAAATCCCTGTAAGGTTCTGGGAATCCACGAATCTTGAATCTTTCAAATCCTTTTTTTTTTAAAGAGTTTAAAAAGCAAGTAAAAGAAGGATAATCCTGGGCAAGACACACTTGCTCAGCCTTAGCAAAAGCCTTGACAAAGGCAAACCTCCCTCTGAAGAAATCTGGCCAGGACAATTGTCATAGTTTTGCCTCAGGATCTCTCCAGATTGAAAATGACATGAAGGCCCTTTCTACCCAGGCAGGAAAATGTGAATTATTAATCCTACATTTTCCTGCCTGTGTAAACAGGGCCACATACTACAGTAGAGCGCTAATCCAGGTCAAAACTGGCTTTTTTTTTATAGCTCCTTATGCAATGCTGGGGTTTGTAGCTTGATGATGCATCAGCAGACTTTGGCAGAGAAGGCTGTGATACCTTGTAAAACGACAAACCCTAGAATTGTGTATGAAAGAGCTTTGCAAGGGAGCTATGCAAAGGAATCTTTTCCAGCTGTCCTTGAAATCTCAAGAACACTGTACTTTCCAGTCAGGTCTCAACTCCTGGAACAAGAAGGCACTTTAAAAAAACAAAAAACAAAAACATCAGCCTCTAGCTCAGTCTCAGTTCTCTACCCTGATGCCCAGTCTCAAGTCCTAAAACAAGGAAGGCACTTAATAAAAACAAACTAACACCAGCCTTTAGCCTAGTCCCAATCCCTACCCTCTAGTCTCAAGTAAAAAGAATAGGAAAAAGAGAATAATTACCTTGCAGAAGGAGGCAGCCACAGGGTCAGGCAGCAGGAGTGAGCTTGATCTGGGGTGCTCATGCCAGCTCAGGCCTCCAGGTGTGCAGGAAAGTGGTTCTCGCTGGCCCTGCATGCCCATGTGGGCCCGATCAAGGGTGCTCATGCCAGCTCAGGCTCTGGGGCATGCAGGTACGTGGCTCACACCAGCCTTCCATGCCCGTGCAGGCCTGATCCGGGGCACCCGTGCCAGCTCAGGCCTCGGGGCATTCAGGGATTCAAGAGATTCGATTTGCCTGTTTTGGCCCAAGGATTTGGATCCACAAATTTTGAATCATTCTCAAGGATTCGAGGATTCACGGATTTGGTTTGCCCTATCCTTATTTTCATTATTGCTGGTAAAGAGTTATTTGGGTTTGGTTGCCAATCAGTGGCATTCTATAACAAAATGTGGACCTGCAGTCCCTGTCCTATGAGAGGGAAATGTGATTGACTAGGAAAGGCTGGTGTTCAGATAACAATAGCTGGTGATCTGCTGTTTTATCTCCTGTTTCATAGTAGATTAATCCTGGGTATCAGCCTGGCAGTGCCAATCAGTTCTTTTCCATGTACTGTGAAGGGAGGCTATTGCAATTTGAGCAGTGTCTGGATTTAACGTGCAAGTTTCTACCCAATAAATTTGAACTGATACAGTTGTACCATAGAGCTTGTCCATAAACAGTGGATTTTCTCATATGTTCTGGGTTAAAGGTGCAGTACTGTAAGTGCATGTAGAATTCAGTTGATTTCTGATGTACAGTGGTACTCATATATTTCCATTATGTACTTGCATAAACGGGCCAGTAAGTGAACCTGTTATGTGGACCATGCTATACTCAGACTGATGGTGGATTGAAAGCTACTGATGTCCTGATAGAACATCATCAGGGAATCCTTTCCAAGGCCCTTTTCGCATGGTATTTTCCATGCAAAGAGGGCCTGGAGCATTGCATGATTGTGAGGAGCGTTCTGCATGACACACTCACAATCACGTGACACTCCAGTGGCTGGCAGGTGCTGATCGTGCACCTTTTTATTTTTAGCTAGAAACCAAAAGTGGTGCATGATCGCACATTGCTTCCAGGTCCCACGTGCACTTATGTGGCGTGCGGAGCCTCCGAAGCCACGCCAGTCACACTTCCTGCCCCAGTGCAGCCTGGGAAATTCCCAGGATGCGCTATGGAAGGAAGAGGCAGGTCTCTCATGCAAGCATGCAGCTCGTGCGGAGCCGAAGGACCCCAGATGCAAGACCCTCTCGTCGGAGGCTGCTCGCGCGATCCCCGCACCCCAGTGCCAGAAGACAGTAAGGTGCGGAAAGGGCCCAAGAATCCAGATAATAAAGATGTCATCAGTACATCTCAGGTAAAGAAGAGAGTTTTGAGAGCCAGCATTAGTGCTTTGAGATTTGAACTACAACCCTGGAGACCAAGGTTTGACTCCTTGCTGAGCAACAGAAACTCAGTGGGTGACCTTAGATGCTTCACACACTCATTCTCAGAAAACTCCATGATAGGCTCACCTTAGGGTCGCCATACGTTGGAAACAACTTAAAGAAATATGAGAACAAAAATGAGACTTTTGTGGGCATGAACTAAGACATCATTGCAGTTCAGTATCCATAAAGATTTTGGCATATTGCAGGGTAGGGGAGGAGAATGCAAATCGCTATTATACAATCATATGCTTTTCTTCAAAACTGTAGTAATTATGGGCAAATATGAAGGAATAAAGTTTGCTGGCTACATATGCTATAGCCCCAGGTTATATTTCTCAAAGCTTCTTGCCCACTACTAAGCTTGTATTGTACTCTGTTATTATCTGAAGTACAAATAGGAGTTGATTCACAAATATATGTACTATGGGTCAAAACTGAAAAGAACTCAGTGTGAGAGACAGTTATGTGTACCAACTGGTTCACATATTGAACCAAGGATTGCAAAATCCATTGCTTCCTTGGAATTCTAAGCACAGTTTTATACATTCTTCAATGATGTTTTAGGACTTTTTAGAAAACTTTATCAAAAACAATGACTGGAATCCTTTTGGTTAGTCTCAACTAGAGTAGACCCATTGAATCAATGGTTGAATTGTGAGTTAATATATAAGAACAACGCATTCATTCAATTATTTGACTTTAGTAAGAACTAATAACAATCGATTGATGTCGTTTCTGCAGAAAACCCTACTGTTTGTGTAAAAAAAATTTTTTTATTTTGCACAAAGCCTTTGGATTTTTGTACATAAATGGAAAACAATGAAAAAGTGCTGATCTTTTTACTTTTGTTGGAGATCAAAGCAATGGCATTACCAATGGAAGTTGATTAATTTTTGACATGTTAAGATAGCATTTCTTGTCAAGGACAAAAAAAATTTGGAATGTATTCTACATCCTGAGCCCTGACTGAATTGTTCAGCATAGTTTCATGTGAAATTTGATCCTTTGTGTAGTATTGTAGCAGAAAGCAATGCTTAGAAAAGCCTGTAGGGATGGAATTTAGTGCAGTCTAAGTTATCTTTTAAGAACATGATAATCATACTTGGCAAACAAAGGAAATCTTAGCAGAAATATGAGCTTATTCACTTAAATGGGTATAGAGATTTCCAGATAGTTCTTTTAGCTTAGACTACAATCCCTCTAGCATTTATCCTTCTGTCCAATATTCTGTCCAAAGCTTCATTAGCTACCTGGCTTCACAGCAGCCTAAAAATATATTTGCACTCCATGCTGGGCAAGGAAACTGGCTTTTATTTGGCTTCCTGCATGTTCCTCATTAGCCACCCTTGGAGCCCCCAAGCAGCCCCATGGCTTCCTTAAATTAGCACTAGCTACTTTTCTCTAGTCCTATGTGTGATTAATTCAGTTGCAATCCAGTCAGCCAGGTAAGACCACAACATAAGCAAAAAGAACTTGTGATTGTAAGAGTCATGCCAGATAAAGAAGTTTAATTTGTGTCCATCTACAAAAATGAATCAGTTGGGGACCAGAGACTCCCTCACAGACTCCCCTAATCCATTGTCAGCGGCTGGCACTGTAGTAAGGCTTAATTCCAAGAAGACAAAAGTTACCCATATCTATCTATTTGTCTGTCTGTCTATCTATCTGCATACTTATCCAAGTAAGATATCATCTAAGGGTTCCATCTGATAGGGACAAAGTCTTAGATTTCTCCCACTGACCTGTCAGAAGTAAAGTACAAGATTCATAACGTGTTGGGCATTTTACAAGATACATTTCTCAGCCTGAAAACCTCTATCCATTACCCTGAGAACAAGCCTCATTCAGGGCTGGCCTAAGACATTTTGCTTCCCAAAGAATCCCCTCATTCTCATGGTAAAATAAGGCCAATTACGCTATTTGAATACATAAGGTAGGATAGACATAAGCACCTTTCTCCCTTCCTGCTTGTAAGAACAAAATAATACAAACTCTTTAAAAACTAACAACAATCATCCCTCCACACTCACTAGGGTTAGGAGCACAGAATTCTGACAAAACTGGAAAAACAGCAAGTATCAAAATGTGTGTGGGGGGGAAGGGGCTGAGGCATGGTGGGGAGAGCAGGCACCCAAGGTCCAAACCACATCAGGGAAGGAAGAAGGAAAAGAGGTGGTCAGCATGGTGGCCCTGCGCTTCCTCTTTCTCATCCATCTCCTTCCTTGGGTGTGGGGGCATCAGGAAAAGAAGAGTTTGAGAGGATGGACAGGGTTTGGAGAGACTTGCAAATAATTGAATTCATCAAAGTTAAGTTCACAAATGTGGAGGGACAACTGTACTTACTGCTCTTTCATGACACTCCGAAGGCTGCCACACTCTGCTTAATGGGAAGACTAGTTTTGACCCACTGAACTCAGTGGGACTTATATCTGAATAGATGTGTCTAGGATTGGTCCATTAAAGAATATAGATATCATAAACTTCTTCTACAGCATTAGTTATGGAGCCTGGCATACTTTGGGGGAGTAAAAGCTTATATTGGCCTTTACTATAACTTTCAGAGAGGTTATCATCCTAGATGAGTGCAGCTTACAAGAAGTTCAGCTGCAGTCAACAGCAACCATCGGATTGTAAAATGTGGCCGCCAAAAATGCTGCAGTTCAGGTAGTAAAACTTTTAGAAAAATTAAGAATTCATTTTAGTGGAATGCATACAGATAATCAGCATTTGTTTATAAGCATAGAGAAAAGAATTTAGCATTGGGTTATGGTTGCTCGTTGTCTTTTGTCAGCTTAAAAAAAAAGTATAGGTGTTTATGCCAGGTTTCTGAATTTGGGGTTCATGGATCCCTAGGGTTAAGGCCCGCTGATTTAGACTATGCAACTGTTTGTTTTTCATGGAAATTAAAACCAACTTAAGCAGCAGAAAGCAAAAACAAAGCAATTTTCTGAAATCTGAAAAGGGTTTTGTTTTTTTGTTTTTTGCCATTAACTCTAGTGCACACAAATACCATTTGCAGAACTCAAAATCGTTGTTTAGATAGGACATAGTAATGCATGGCATGATTTGTCATTTCTTAATAATATAGTTCTAGGAGCAGCCCTACCATTAGGTAGAGTGAGGCATCTGTCTCAGACAACAGATGATGATGATGATGATGATGATGATGATGATGATGATGATGATGATGATTGACAGGAAAGGAAATGCTATTCATTTTATTTTTTGAAATATATATTTTTACAGTCAGGAAAGGGAACTTGTAGTACTTTCTGTTTCAGGACACTTTGATTGGCCTTTGCTGCTTGTTGTTTTGTGCTTTCAAGTTGTCTCTAAACCTATCACAGGGTTTTGTTGGCAAGCTTTGTTTCTCTCAGCCCTCCTGTGAGGCTGGGTTTCCATAGCCAGGTGGGGATTTAAACCCTCCTCTCCTGGAGTCCTAGTCCAACACTCAAACAATTACATCATGCTGGCTCTATTGCCTGCTACTTGAATGTTAACTTACTTTTGGGAACTTGCTTTTCCTATGGCAACAAAATGACCTGGGCTGGTCAAGTCTACTTCCCAAATTTTTCAAAGTTCTTTAGAAAACATATAAATGACATATCATGTAAAGTTAGTACATTCTACAAAGCATTCCTCTTTCCATCTAAGCCTTCCTCTTTCTAATCCATCAGAAGTTCTAGCTGCCATTCTTGTCTCTAACATAACTTTATAAACAAACATAGATAAAATTGTAAATGAAAATTATTTTCTAAAAAAATAATTTTAGTGACACTGTGCAAATTGTTCCAAAAAAACTTTGTAAGAAAACATACCTTGTGGTATTAAAATGAATCTGCAGAAATTGTTAAGCATATCAATCCCCAGACTGTTTATAAATTATCAGTAAAAGATCAAGTTTTCTTGTGGTTCAGAGAAAGAGAACATCATACATAACTTTCAGATGGGCCAGGAAAACTATGGGAGGATCTCTGAAGGACTTTCTTTTGGATCTCATAACACCTTCCAGACTTTGTATACACTTACTAAAGAGCAACTCCTTCTGAATTCAATAAAAATTACTTCTTAGTAAATGTGTACAATTTGAAGGTACACAGATTGATCTGCATTGTGGGTGCAACAAATGTTGTTCTTCTATGTGTGTCTATATAAGTGATTGGGCAAATGATTTGTGCCCATACAAGTGACTGGATTTGCATACATGTGTGAACATCACTGTATTGAATATAAGAAAGATCTATTTCCCAGTCAACCCTTTTTCTAAGCAACATGGCCAAGCATTCATGGTAATAATGTTCATATAACCTTTAAAGTGTTAATGCATGAAAAAATAATCCATCAACTGATAGAGTTAGTACTACAAAATGTTCAAAAACCAGTGCACATGAGCAAATGTCTATACACCAGTTCTCAAAGTAGAAAGCCCTGTGTCACTCACATAATGCATATGCTCATCTGAAAAGTAAATTCTCAGGCTAGTTGTTTTTAGGGATGGGTCAACTGAATCCTTGAATCCTGGGTAAGGATTTGAGATTTGCAAATCCGAATCCCTGTGCCAAAATAGGCAAACCAGATCTTTCGAATCCACCAACCAAATAGTTTGTTGGAAACTAGGACACCTGAAAACCTGGGACACCAGGATGCCTGAAAACCTGGGAGACCAGATTCACAAAGAGAGATGGCAAGTAGGTGAGTTTTTCCCTTGGAGTAATAATGGCCTTTGCTAACAATTTCAGAAATTACATCTGCAGTTGTATTCTAAGATATTTAAATTGAACATTTCATATTTAAGTTCAGCACTTGACTGGAAGATACAGGCTTGAGATTTTAAGGACAGCTGAAAGATTCCTTTGCATAGCTCCCTTGCAAAGCTCTTTCAGACACAATTCTGGGGTTTGTCGTTTTACAAGGTATCACAGCCTTCTCTGCCAAAGTGTGCTGGTGCATCATCAAACTACAAACCCCAGAATGCCAGGAGGAGCTATGCAAAGAAAAGCCAGTTTTGACCTGGATTATCTCTGTACTGTAGTATGTGGCCCCGTTTACACAGGCAGGAAAATGTGGGATTAATAATTCACATTTTGCTGCCTGGGTAGAAAGGGCCTTCATGTCATTTTCAATCTGGGGAGATCCTGAGGCAAAACTATGACAATTTCTTCAGAGGGAAGTTTGCCTTTGTCAAGGCTTTTGCTAAGGCTGAGAGAGTGTGTCTTGCCCAAGATTATCCTTGCCCGTTTTATTTTGTTTTGTAATAGTCAATCCAGGAGATGGCATCACCTTGAGCATCCTCCAACGTCTGGAGCTACTTCCAAATTACATGTAATTCTAAATGAGAAGTACATGAGTATGCTTTCCTGAAAGTGAAAACTATTATTTATTTTGTTCTTCATTAAGCAAAGATGTCAAATTCTGCTTCAAAACACTTTTCCGTAGAAGTGCTGTGTTTCCTTTGCTTTTTAAATCCTTTTTTAAAAAAGGATTTGAAAGATTTGAGATTTGTGGATTCACAGAACCTTCCAGGGATTCAGATTCAGAAAATTTTGAATTTCTCCCATCTCTAAATGAAAATATAGCCAAGATAAAATCACAGAAATTAGACCTTGTGGCAGACCAAGATGCCACCTCTAGTAATGCTATTCACAGCACCAAAGATTCATACACTTGATTGTTTTACTGTATGCCAAGCTCTACCCGTAATGTTCTACATTTTGCACAAGACAAACAGCACAGTTTATAAAAAGACTAAGGCCATTTCCACACGGGGTTTTTAACACGGGGCAGAGTGTCCTCCAGGGAGGACGTCTGCACCTGGCAGCGGACTGGGTCGGACCTACTTAACGTAGATCCGCACCCCAGCCTGCTCCGGAACGACCCCAAGTGGTCGTCCAGAATGCTTTTGAAAGACCGCTAAAAACAGGTCTTTCAAAAGCACAGAGTGTGCCGCTGTGAGCCTGCTCTCTTATGCAGATTCGCAGGCTCTCATTGGTGCGAGCCTGCGATCTGCCGGGGGCGGGCTTTAGGATGGCGAGCTTCAGTGGTTGGTCAAGATCCTCGACCAACTGGAAGTCACCATTTTTGTCCCTGGAGCAGTGCAGAGTGGCGGCCACGCACTGCTCCGGAGAAGCGTGGACCAGACCGGGGAGCCCAAAAGTCCGGTGAGTAGTGTCATGGGGCGATTCCCTCGCCCCATGCAGAAATGGCCTAAGGCCCTTTCCTCAGGACAGGGTTCAGTGAAGTTCTTTCATTGCAGCCCCGGCAGGGAGGAAAAGTGCGCCAGGAACGCTCCCCTCCGTACCTTGCCTGGTCGCTGTGGAGGGGAGGAGGCTGGCCCAACCTCTTCCCTTCTGCAGCACAGCCAGGCACTTCCCATTACTGCTCTGGAGAGGGAGGCATTGCCAGTGTGCTTCCGCCCTTCTGCGTGGCCAAGAAAGACAGCAGTGCAGCACGATGGTAAGTGTAAAACAGATTTTTCCATTTTACAAACACCATGCTCTCGTGACACATGGAGACAAGATGGCGGCGGGACCGCGACAATGTTGTGCAGAAGCACCACCCGCGGAACGCTGCCATCATGTCCCAACTGCAGGCAATCGTGCCATGGGGAAAGGGATTAAATGGACACAAATCAGGAATGCCAGTTTCAAAAACCAGTGGGAAATGACTTCATCCTCTCAGGATATTTTGACCAAGACACTTGTTCAGCCCTAGCAAAACACAAGCGTTTCAACAATGTACTTCCACCAGCCTTTCCCTTCCTTTCCCAGCACAACCTCAACTTGAAGCACTGGGGCATGCTTTCCCAATCAGTTTGTGACAAGTGGGGGGATCAGGGGACTCATAGCCAGCACACATCTTTGGTTTTGCAATTGGAAAGAAGAAAAA
Source organism: Ctenosaura bakeri (assembly GCA_948474755.1). Lineage (NCBI taxonomy): Eukaryota > Metazoa > Chordata > Lepidosauria > Squamata > Iguanidae > Ctenosaura > Ctenosaura bakeri. The sequence continues at coordinate 252,811 of CAOLHI010000396.1, forward strand.
AATGTTATCTTCCCATTCCTGCAGCACACTACTTGAAGGTCCAAAAGAGCGATAGCCCTTCTTCCTCACTCCCACCCCGAGCTATAGAGCTGCATCCAGATGGTGCCCAGAAGTCCTATCCCCCTTGGGCATTGACCAGCCATGAGATGGCATGCAGGGAGGTCATTGAACAAAAAGGAATGGATACCTCCTTCTTTAATGTACAAAGAAATGCATACACTGGAATAGTGGAAGAGGACAGTTTTAGACTCCTAAAGGATTCTAGGTCCTGTCATTGACCTCCAAAAGAACTTGAGAGACAGATTTCAAAACCAAATAGATGAGCAGGAATGTGTTAAGAGGTTAAACTCCATCTTCTATGCCTTTAACACAGACACCAGCTATTAATCACATTGCAGTATTTTATCAGCTCATCAGGCAAGGATGTCTCTAGATATGTTCCTGCCCAACTGCTCTTTCATCAGCGGTCACTGTTAAGATAATTATCACTGTCTGTACTTTTCTTTATTTCAGTCTCTTTTTTTTAATCTAACTGTTTACAGCTCTCCCTTAACACTTTGTTATCTTGCCAATCAAGGATCCTACTTCATGCATTTGATTAAGGGGGCTGGTTCCACAAAACTTATAGAATAATAAATACATTAGTCCATAAAATGCCACAAGACTCTTGGTTGTTTTCCTGTGTGCATTTAATAAAGTTTAGATATAAATAAGAATAGGATAGCCCAAATACCCTGAAGTTAGCCGATCCTGACTGATCCAAGAAGCAGGGTCAGGCATGGGCTAGTGCTGCGAAGTGAGACTGCCAGGAAATACTGTAGCCTTTATTTAGAACAGGGATTGGCAACTGTGGGAGGCTACAGGCCTGCATTAGCCCCTCAGGAATCCGGTGGGGGGGGCTGCAATCCCTAACACTGCCTGCCAAAAAACGATTTTTGATCCCATCATGTCCTCTAGGGAGTGTTAGGGGCATTTATTCCCCCATGTTGTAGTGGCTTGAACTACTTTGCCCACCCCTGATTTAGAGGAAAACCATGGCAAACCTGTGAATAAATCTTGCCAAGAGAACCCTCTGATAAGGTCATCATAATTTGGACTTGACTTGATGGTAGGTAACAAGGAAGAAAGGTTTGTGCCATTTACTACTTTGGTACTGATTCTGTTGAGACAAAAGCATACTGTGCGTGTTTAGTCTTTTTTGCTTTTATTATATATTTTCCTTATATCTGCCTTTCTCTAGATTAAGGAAGAAAGGTTAAGCAGGTGGGACAACAAGATTAAAACAGATAAAAACAGGTGCAGATCAAAAACAGAAAAAATGCTATAATACTAAAATGCTATTGAATTTTAAAATTAATCTGAAAGCATTTTTTAAAAAAGTATAGCATCAATCTGTTAAAAGCCCCCTTCTCAACAACCAGTCAATTGTTTGCCTGAACAAAAAGGTCTTTAGTTTGCCAGTGCAAAAAGAACATGAATAACAGCCTTGCCGCACTTGACAGGGAATTCCACAGCTTGAGTGAAACTGCTGAGAAGGCAGTCTTTCCTGTCTTCACCAAATGTGCCCCAGAAGGTGACAGGACAGAGAGAGGGGTCTCCCTAATGGTGTAGGGATGGGGGTGGCAATTTTTGGGGAGCATTGCAGCTCCTTGCTTGCCCTTCCCCATGCACCGTAGCCCTGCCCCCACATGCTGTAGCCCCGCCCCATCCCTTGTAGCCATGCCCAATCTGTCATAGCCCCATCCCCGCACATTGTAGCCCCGTTCCCATGCACCATAGCCCCACCCCCACATGTTGCAACCACATTCCTGCACACCATAGCACCACCCCACCCCCAGTCCATGCACTCCGAGCTCTGCCAAAGGGTCTGTCCCAGGTCAGCGAGGCTCACATGATCTTTCTGATACCCTGGATTCAGACCAGATAGGTGTTTTGTTTTGTTTTTTTAACAAATGTTTTAATCAGAACTTTAAATCATGGCCATAGACAGATTATTAGTAACAGAACTGCTGTAAGGAGGGAATAATGTATTCTCTGTGACTGGCCAACAATTTGGCTGTGGTGCTTTCTCCTCTTTCTCCTCCTCCTCCTCCTCTTCCTCCTCCTCATTTTTTATATGGTGCCTTTCCTCTAATATGAGATTAAAGACAATTATATAGGCGCCCAGATTTTGAACACTTTGGGAAGGCCACAGTAACGAACCATGGCTTTCCATTATGCAGACAAGGCAGCACAACCCCCAATTTCCTTGCTCTCTTTTCTCTGCTTGCAGGGCTTTTTTCACCTCTACATTTAAATAGCTCTGCTTGCTCTTGAATTTGGGGAAATGTGATTACTTTAATCTATGGTTTGATAGAACAAGCCAGCATCATAAAAGTTTTGTTCTAAGAAATCAGATTTTTGGAAAGCATGTTTCACTGAGTTTGGACATCGAGGAGAATGGTGGCTTGTTCAAAAGTGGAAGGAAAAGCTTCTCCTTGAAAAAAGGAGATGAGTGGAGCAGACAGTGTACAAGATCAAGGGTAATGTAGAGCCAGCATGGTAGAGTGGTTTGAGCATTGGACTACTCCCTGGAGACCAGGGTTCAATTCCCTGTTCAGCCATGGAGACCCACTGGGTGGCCTTGGGCACATCACACACTTTCAGCGCAGAAAACCATTTGCTGGGTTCCATCTTAGGGTCATGATGAGTTGGAAATAAATTGAAGGCACACAACAACGCAATGACAACAAGTTCACTTATGTAGTAGAAAACTATGGATTGATATGATATCTCTAGAATTAAGGTACCATGTACCCGTGTCATATTTTCCTTCTGCACATATAATAATACATTGAGGTGCAACAATTTAAAACTCCTACTAGAAGGTTGCAAATGCTAACTTCACCTTCTTCTTCTTCTTCTTCTTCTTCTTCTTCTTCTTCTTCTTCTTCTTCTTCTTTTCAAGCATTGCAAAAATCCAACCAGTCTGGTACATAAACTGGTCATATGCTTTGCTCTGAATTAAGTGTAATTTTGTTCTCTCAAAGCAGGTTCCATAACTGTTTCTGGGGATTCTGCAACTCCTCTCTAGTATAAATTGACATTGATTACCTAAGTGACTCTGGATGGGACATGCTTGCCGACAGAAATAATAAGATGCTCTGCTAATACTTCTCGAGACTGAATGCCAAAGCATGCCCTTGAGGGACTTAAACAAGAGAGTTCAAAATTAGCTGGAGCTCTGAGCTGGTCACTTGTTAAATAATTATCATTTACTTATCTAGCTGAATCTCCTCCATGCACTATTCCCCAGTGGACACATAATTTTTTTCCCCATAGCTCAAATACAAATTGTATGTATATGCTTAGAGGCTAAAACCATCATGTGCAGAAGCATTCTGGAAAAACATTTATGGTGTTCTTAAAATATTTATGCAGCTGCCTTCAGTGAGATGTAGCGTTTCACCCTTTTAAGATAACAGGCTTCTCTCAGTGATTGGATCACATTAAAAATAAAAGGCATGTACCTTTGGGCAAAGCTTTTCACGTTCATGGTGCTCTAAGCAGACAAGAGTGTACAATTTTAAGTCTCATTTAAAATGCAGATTTTAACACACATTTGCATGGTGTTCCAAGTTTGTATGTGAAGTCCAATAAGAGAATGTGCCTATAGCTAAAAATTCCCTTAGTTCTAGAATGTGTTCCTAAAAGCCCTGAGATTCTCCTTTGGGTCAATAATGGCCGTGCTAGCTTTGGCTTTTCTTTCTTAACTGGAATGGAGAGTTAATTTCAGAAGGAAAATGTCTGTCGAGGAAGATTGGATGAAACTTCTTTTCCCTGCATGTGGTGGTTGCAACCCAGACTACCATTCCTTCTTTTCCTTCCTTTAAAGTAAAATAAGTTAATAAGTAAAGATAAACTCTATGTCCTGCTTGTGACACACACAAGCATAAGTCCAACGTACATCTGTGTACTTCTTATTTGGGTATTGTGGAGGTTGATATTCTCTTCATTCCTCTGCAACAACCAAAGCACTCCTATCAGTCACTTTTGCTATGACAGCAATCCTTCCATGGCCATTCAGGGGAAGGTAGAAAGCAGGGAGGGATTGGAAGAGCGTCTGACCATATCTTCATAGCCCAGTGGTTCTCAACCTGGGGTTCGGGACCCCTTTGGGGGTCAAACGACCATTTCACAGGGGTCGCCGCTCCTCAGTCCTGTCCCCCCTTTTAAAAGAAGGTGGCCTTACAGCCAATGGGAGCAGTGCTTCTGAAACCCCAGCACTGGGGTTCAAACTGCAAACTTAAGAATTCCATAGGATGGTGAAAGTGGAATAATAGTGCTATAACAGTCTAGTGCAGAAATAGCCAGGATGACTTTCTCCTCTCGCTTTTGTTGTGCGTGGACCCTTGGCGCTTGCCACATGCACGTGTTGTGTTCTTCGCCCTGACTGTCTTGCATTCCTCGCTTTTTGTATGTTCAGCATCCGCACTCCCTTTAAGGGAGGGAGGAAGGGAGGGAGTGAAACAAAACGCGTCTGCTTATGCCGCCGCCATCTTTCTTCTCTCCCTGTCCTTTCCTCCCTGCGCCTCATGTAAAATGTGGGCTGTTTTGGCATTGCCTTTGGGAGTGACTGGCTTTTTGAACTGTGGAAACCCAACATTCAGAACTAGAACTACTGCCTTAATTGATGGACACTCTCTGTGCTTAAAAAAGGGGGGAGGGTTACCAGGTTTTAGGCATTAGAAGTCTATCCAGAGCAGTGATTTAGGGCAGTGTTTCCAATCTATTTGATGTTGGAAATAACTAACTAACTAACTAACTAATAAATAAATAAATAATAACGAAAATGATTTTATGGTTGGGGGTCACGACAACATGAGGAACTGTATTAAGGGGTCGCGGCATTAGGAAGGTTGAGAACCACTGTCATAGCCAAACAGAAAATGATTACATCATCTGCCAAGACCTTTGGAGGATTCCCCAGATTTCAACAGATGATATCATTGGTCCGCAGCCAGGTCAGCAGACATAGGCACCTTTTTGTTTCTGCCCCCCCCACTTCACCAGCCACAACATGGTTGTGTACGTTGGGCCACTGCAGGAAAACAGTGAGTTTGGGGGGTGACCAGATCATAGTTGCAGAGCTTTTATACAATTCTCAATGATATGAGGTGCTGGCCTATGTAATTAACAGGACTTCGATCATGTCGATACACTATGTCAGCATAACTTCTGCTATGGTAACATAGTGAACTTTTCACTGATTTGCCTAGCACTTCTACCCTCCAAATGTTCTGATTAAGCAGGGGCAGTCCTGGTCAATCCTCTCCCATCTCACTTTTTCAGCTGCTTCTAAAATATGCCAGTTTCTCTCTCCTCCTCCCACTTTCTTCTTTTATCTTCAACTTACTTCCTTTGCTACAAAATGAGTTCAAAGTGGAAAAGTAGTTTGCGCTGAATCTATTTAGCAGTGGGAACAGGAACTTTGTCTTCTCTGGCAGGCTCAGACAAAACCAAACTACTGCAGCCTCCCATAGCTTGCTTGTTCTTCCTTATTAATAATTGTTGCCATCTTGACCACACTCTGGTTTTGCATTGCCCTGTGTCCCCGTTTCCATCTGTGAAATGTTGGAAAATATGAGCACTGGAAAATAAAGGCAGAATCTGCCCCTCCTGAAACTGCAAACCCCAGGATTCCATAAGATGTTGAAAGTGGAATAATTGTGCTATAAGAGTGTAGCATGGAAATAGCCTAAGGCCCTTTCCACACCCTACCTTCTTCCAAAGTTGTCTGGTGGGAATCCCAACAGCAGCTCTGCTGGGACAGGAGCTCCCTTCCACATCATCTGGCTCCCTGTGGAAGGAAGCACGATGGTCACATATCTTCCTTCCTCAGTGCAGCCAGGTACTTTTCCAGGCTGCACTGGAGCAGGATGTGCAGGCATTGCACTTCTGTGGCTTCCACAAGACAAGTAAGTCTGGGATGGTGGCACAATCATGGATCATTGACAGGGAAAACCTGTCAATGATTTAATCTGCAATCGTGCCGCCTGGGGACAGGAAAGGACAGGACCGCGACGTCAAGCAGAAGTGTCACCACAGTCCTGTTCTTCTCCCATCCCCATTGTGGGATGGGAGGGTCCTGCAGAAAGGGCCATAGTGTCTTAAATCAGCCCTTGAGTTGGGTCAGCATTAAAATCTTCAGCACCTGGGATCATTCTTGTTCAAGCCTTGCTGACTGAAAAGCAGCAAGAAAAGGGAAAAAGGGCACCTTTTTCAACCTTTGAGGACTCTCACAGTTTATGAGAGCTTGCCCTAAAAGGTATTATAGGATTAAATACAGGGGGGGAATAGCATCCCCTGCTACGTTATATAGAGCTGAGGGGCCCAGGTGTAGAGGTAGCTGTCAGTTTCTGCTCCAGATAATAAGATGAATAGCTCTAGTGTTTTATCTGTATCCCTTGAACCCTGGAAGCTCACAATTCCTGGTCAGGCTATTTGATTTAAAACAAACAAACAAAAACAAAACATGTATACCAGTTAAAAGAGCGTCAGTGTTCCTTTTCTTTTAATTCAGTTTTATATACAGTTCTGTCTTCCTGTGAGTATGGAGAAACTACTTTCTTCTTTTGGGGTGGCCACATTTCACTTCAGAACTAATAGGCATTCAACCATTTTAATTTGCTGTTTAGAGGGAATGAAATATAGAGGCATTAAATAAGAGATTTTTTTCTATCTAGGCTGACAGAAGCATTTGCAGTGAAGGCCACTTGTCTGGCAACCAGCTTTTCATGGTCTAGATGTCCTTGTGCTGTTAAACTCTTGACCTATTATTACTAGATGATATTTTTAGAAATATAGCAGTATATTGGAGTTATGAATAAAAAGGTTGGCATATATACATTGAATCCTGGTCTGTGGCCATCATTCTGCTCAAAGAGGAAATAATTACATTTACATATGCAAACCTAATCATCTCCAATAACCTAGGACTTTGGAGGCAAGGTTGTTTCATCATAATAATTACATTTGTAAAGCTATCCTTAGCATAGTCAGGGTGGCATATTACTGAAGACGTCATTGGCCTTGCTTAGTGTAAGATAAAAAAATAAATATTTCATATGCAAGATGGCTTCTCAATGATCCTTTTTTACCTGCATGGGACACCTAGTGAAGTAGGTTTTCTCACTCTGCAGTAATACATCTAATACATGTAACAAGTGTAATTAATAGATATACTAGAAAAGGAGAAAAAATTAAAAATTAACAAACATAAGAATGACCTGGTACATCAGATTAGAAGAATTTGGTATTTAGGTTTAACTGTAGGCTAACCTTAATCTTAACTAGGAGTTTATTAGTGCTTATTAGACTATAGTAAATCTTGTGTTGGAGAGTTGAGTTGAACAAAGAAATAGAACATCCCATATGGTACAATCTGGAATGTTGTTTTGGCATTAATGTGCACATTTTTTCCAGATTTAATATTGAGAGTTGTTCAGCCAAAAAGTTACGTTTCAAGTAAATTGGACACCAAAGTTTCCTTCTAGAAAAAAGCTAGCAAGCTCAGCTTCATATTGGTAGGTAAGACAAATTATGCCTCTTTGGGATGTGTGATGTGAGTGCACCCGGGATGGTCTCCTTTTGGTTGGAAGTTATGGCATATATTAATCTCATTTTAGCAAAATTCTTTGATATTCATAATTATTCATTTTTAAAGTTATATTATACTTCCTCCAGTGTTGCAAAGATCAATACTCATCATCTATCATATAATCAGTAACTCATTACAAAAAGCTACTTATTTAAAATTAGTTCTTTTAAAAAAGAATTCAAAATAATTCAAAGAAATTTAAATACCATTTAGATTTTACTATTGTTATTGTAGATATGATCTTCAAAGATGACAGATATATTACAGTGGTTACAAAGCTCAATTACAAGAATAATTAGAAATGATTACTTATCATTTGTGGAAGTTTTGTTACTTGTAAGGGTTATACATTATTTGTTACACATAGGAGTTATCGATACCTACTGGGTAGGAGTCCCTTCCCCAGTAAATAATGTATAACTGTGTAACATTAGAACTAACTTAATGGGGGAATAATGGAATTCCATTAGCAGTGTAACTGTAACATATACATTAATGTTATCGTTATCAAATATGGACACATTCCTTGATAGAGGAGGCATATCACCTTTTCAGGTGCTAGCTTGTGCCATTCCGTATCCTGCTGCCTCCTTCTGTTATAGTTTTGGATGCATCATTGAGGTAGTTGGGAGGGAGTGTTTTGGCATCACAGGTCAGTCCCATGAAATTCCACTGGTTTTAACACCAAGCACCAGAGTCATCAGGACCTGAATTTGAGTTAAACTTCTGTTTTTCTCTTGTTTACTGAAACAAAACAGCTTACTGGCCTTGAGAATGGGGAAAGCAGAAAGAGGGAGGAGAGAATGAATAAATTAATAAAGCTTATTTGTCTTTTCATTAAAAAATTGTTTTGATCTCTTTGAGTATAAAGAGTCCTGATTCTTAATCTTTGATCTGAGACCTTTAGCATAGCAGACATTTCTGCTTTGTGACATTTCCACTTGGGTTTAATTGATAAAAGAGATGCTAGCATAAAACTCCAAATATGCATTTGATCACAAATGTTAGGAGCTTGATTTTTAATAACATTATACAGTTTGCAATTATGCCATCCTTTATGCATTAAGGGGCTTCCTTAGCATTAAAAGGCCCACTACTTTAAACAATCTAGTTCACAGCGAGGCGCTGAACTTGACATTTTGTAGAGCATAGTTATTTGCATCCTCTGTCTTTTAACTTCCAAGCATGATAATTGTGCATTTTTAGATGGATGTGTTTATTTTACAGCTCTTAATTCTAATATTTTCACTCATTCAATACAATATAGAAATAAGGGTTCTATTCATTGTGATCCACTGTTAACCTTAAATCAGGAATGCAGTGCCCTCCAAAATACCATGTGATATCAGACTAAAGAAACACTACCCTTTCCAAATACTGGGATAAAATTGTTATGTCTGATTATTCTGAAAGCTGATATATCTGGAAAAAAGATTCTGAGCCTGACACTTAGCTTAGCACACAATCATTTCATGCCGGAATAAAATCTCAGGGGCCACTGGGTGGAGAGCAAATCCATTTCAAGGTCCTAGATATGGCTCGAACTTGAGACATGGACCTCTGATCTTGGATTTCAAAAAATATGCTAGCTGCCATGGAGTTTTCCACTGTGGCTCCTTCCCTCCCCCAGGCCAGAACTCTGACCTTAGAGGGGAGGAAAAAGAATTGTGTTGGAGTGAGATGGGAAGAAGGGAAGGGATGTGGATCCATTGAATCTACAGCTCTCAGCCTCCAACCATGCTTGCAACACAGGGAGAAATGAAAATGAGCTTTGAGCCTGGTATAAACCAATTGCTGCAAATCTTCTCTCTTTCTATAAAGTTAAATAATTACTTAGGGAAGGAAGCCTGGCAGGGCTTTGGGGCTCAGTCTAGGGCATAAAGTGTTTACTCTTAGAGTTAAATCTTATCAAACATCTGCTGAAGATTAAAGTTTGCATCCTATGAAGTGGAGCATAGCCCACAAAAGCTTACACTACCATCCTTGTTTTAAAATGCCACAAGACTGTTGTTTTTAGTGCAGTACTGCAGAAGAATAGCATGGCTATTGCTCTGAAATGTTATAAAGTGAAGTGTATCTAACTGTCTTGGTTACAACTGTTAAATTAGGGAAGGGTTAGAGGGCAGGGGACCACATTAACACCTTAGGATACCTTGGATGGCAATATATCCCACCACTACCACCAAACAAAAAAACAAAAACCGACAATCTTTCTCACCATTGAATATCCTCAAATCCATTTAGGGACATATTTTTGCTAAGACTACACCAGCTTCATTTGATACATATGTGTAAGATGAAGACTGGTCTAATACAGTAGAGTCTCGATTATCCGTCCTTCGGTAATCCGACATTCCGGATTATCCGACGTCGCGGCTGCTTGGGGGCGTGGCTGCGAAGAAACGGCAATCTTTGGAAAAGCAGAAAAGGATGACTGATTTCTTTAAATTTTCAGAGGACTGAACGTTTTGTACACTACAATGTTGTTGCTGGAACGTTACTGCAATGTTACTTTTACTGTTACTGCAATAAAACTTCAATCTGTTTGCAATTCGTAGTGATTTCAAGGCTTTTCTTAGACCCTCCGGATTATCCGACATTTTCAGCTATCCGACTATCAGTCCGCCCGTTTATGTCGGATAATCGAGACTCTACTGTATATGTATTAATTAGCTAAAAACCAAGTATGCTTCTTGTTTCAGATATATTATTTTCAGCAACACACAAATACTATTGATCAACTAATTGTCTAAACTTCATATGATTAGTCATTTCATATGTCTTTAACAGAGTTATAGCAAACACACTCACTTGCTATTAATACATAGACAAAGACATTGTTTATTCACCTGTGTGTTTTCTTACCATGTTTATGTCACTTGTATTCCAGTTGGTTTCCCATGGCAGAAAGATAGGACCAAAGACTGGGAATTGTATACTGCAATTCAGTCCATTCGGGTTGTCATTTATTTCAATTTATGTGTTTAGTCTGTTATTGCCAATTGCGTCTTCATCATAGCATTCTTTGCCTTCTTCTTTGCCATATATTGGCTTTCCAGAACTCCTCACCTAGCCAGTTCTTCCATAATATGCCAGCCCAACATTATTAAACCTGGTTCTCAATGGGACTTACTTTTGAGTAGACTTATATAGAGTTGTATTGAACGCCATGAATGACTAGCCAGTATGCTTAGAATATTTTTTAAGAAGAAATGCTGCTTCAAGTTGGAAAAAAAATAATCCCACTTTTCTTTGAAAACTGGGTCACAGGGTGGCTCACAAGAAAATCAAAAAGATGTTGATAAACACAATACTTACAACATTAAGAGACCATTAAGACTAATTTTAGTATTAGTAATTATATTAATATAATATTAAAACTCAATTTAATTAAAAACATTTTAAAAGTGTGTCAACAAAGAAGTGACTGTACCCTTAAATTCCTTTTCTACTCTAAAGGCTTTATCACATGAGGCAGGTAAATCGCAATTACAGCAAGATAATAACGTCTTTGGCTGGGACTTATCACATGACGTCATTTGTCTTCTGTTGTTCTCCCTGTGGGAGACTGTTTAGAAAGTGTTTCTTTTACAAAGGAGGTCATTAACAGATTAATCCGTTAATGATCTCCTTTGTAAAGGAAATGCTTACAAATGGCTTGCCACTTGTTTTCAAGAGTCAGTGTTTCAATATTCCCCACAGTCCTGTCAATACAACGATGGTGGCTGTTGTTACTATTACTGTACAGATTGTGCTTTATTTTTATTATTTAAACATGTTTTCTTCTGTTGTATAGGCCCACCATGGCTAATCATGTTTTAAAAGACAGGCATGTATGAAAATACTAGTTTTAGCATTTTTATTGTGGTCAGTAGACCACGTTGATATAAAACTGATCTATACTTCGCCCCAAGCCTCAAATAATCCCTAATATCACATCATCAGCAAGCACTGGCATATCTCCAGCTTCTGAAGTCATGATGAACATGTGATACTATTCAATGGGCAGGCATATTGCATTTATTAGAAAGAACCAGATCTCTAGCATAGGAATCTATCTTATAACCTCAACTGATTGCTAGCCACAATTGATGACATGCTTGAGTTTTGGTAATTTTCCCCCCTTTTTCATCAGCTACTTGGAAACACAAGATGGATCAAAGCAATCACAGTGCTTGAAAACAAACTGGATGAGACCGGGTCATTGTCAATTTCTTCATTCTCTTTTCTGAAATAGTCGTTGAAAATACTCCTTGTCTCACCTTTGTAAATGGCTGGACAGTTCCTGCAAAGCATCAAGTATACTAGTTTATTGGAAATGTAAGCAGATTCCCTTGTGGTATGGAGAGAGGTTGCTTTTGACAAATGGAAATGTCTGCCAGCAGATACATAAAATACCAAGAGAGCAGCTGACGGGCATCTATTGATGCTGCTTGTCCCTTTAGGCATGGGGGAGGGAGGATGGAGAGAATGACAATGTGGCAGGGAAAATAGCTATAACACTAGTGTCCCTTGAAACAGGTTTTGTTAGTAAGGCTGAGCAAGTCCTTGGAATTCTAGAATACCTGGTAAATAAAAGATAAACAAAATTTAAAGTTAAAAAAGGAATAAATAGTAGAAGATCTTGTAACTGTGAAAACTTGGGATTCTTCAATCATAATATACAGTCAGCCTTCCGCATTCCTTGGGATTAGGAATGCAGGACACCTGCACAAGAGGAAAAACTGCAAATACCAAAATGTACCTGTGTGTGTGGGAAGGGGGCTGAGCCATGGTGGGGAGAGAGGGCACCCAGGGTTCAGGTCAGGAAAAGGAGAGAAAAAGGGGGTGGGTTGCCAGGGTGGTTCTCCCTCGCCTATCTCCTTCCTTTGGTCTGTGGGAGATATCAGGAGGAGGTTTATGGTGCTGAGAAATTGAACTATGATCCATCCTAAGCTGGCCAGGCTGCAGCTGGTGGTGGTGGTGGAAGAGGAGAACCAGTGGCAGATTTTTAAAGAGCTACGTGGCCTGATTGGAACCTCTGAGTAGAAAAGTTCCCCCAGAAAAGAAGCCCTTGAAGCGGAGGCTGGGGTTAGAGAAACTCACAAATAATCAAATCTGTGAAAGTTAAACCTGAAAATATAGAAGGGCAACTATATTTGAAATTGTTGTGCAGTTTGAACATTATTTATTTTCTTACTTACTTATTGAGACTGCATTATTTTATAGCTCCTTTGGCTATTCATGCTTTTGTCATATTATCTTAACCCAAAAGAAAAGAACATTTACGGAGTCTTAGGCTCTTTCTGCATGTGGGAAAGGAACCGCGCAAAAACAGGACTCACTGGACTTCTTCAGCGTCCGGGCAACTCTGTCGGGATGAGGAGCAGTGTGAGCTCGTTGCTCCACACTGCTCCAGCATCTAAAATGGCGGCTTCTGGTTGGTGAAGGCTCTCCACCAACCGGAGAAGCTCGCCAGTCTAAAGCCCGCCCCCGGCAGATCTGCAGGCATGCACTAGTACGCGCCTACAAATCTGCACTGGAGCGCGGCGACGGAGCGACACGGGGTCGCACACTCCGTGCTTTTTAAAAACCCTTTAAAAACCCCTTTAAAAAAAAACCCCTTAAAAACCGTTTTAATAAGCCTGTGCAGAAAGGGCCTTAGTTTCAATAAGAAATTATTATTTTTGCTATTACAAGTAACAACAGGTATGCCTCAGTTAACAAAGGAGATTGGAGATTGTTCCTTGGTGTTACTTCTTTAACAGATACTTTTGGTACCAGAGGCAGAAATAATAAGGAAAAAATAGGGATAGGTTCCTGCACCACAAGCAACATGTTTCAGCTAAAATCTTATTTAAAACTAACAATATTAAATGAGAAAGGACAGGAAAGCCTTGCATAAGTCACCAAAAACATTGTGAATCTTCTAGGGACCACTTGAAAGGTTCTTCCAAAAAAAAAAAATATCGATGCCTACTGGAATAAAAAAGATTTTACCCATTTTCAGAAAGATAGTAAGAAAGGTGCCAGTTTAGCCTCTCTGGAAAGAGAGCCTGGAAACAGCTACTGAGAAGGCCCTCTCCTGTTTTCCCCACCAAATGTACCTGGTGAGGTTGTTGAGACAGAAGGAATTGCCTCCATAGAAGATCTCAAAATTCAAGTAGTTTCATATGGGAGAACATGATCCTTCCAATAGGCCTTGATTCCATGGATCTATTCTACTTGTGACTGAGAATAGATTTAGGCCTTACCATATTTATTTCATGAGTTGAAGAATAATTTAATGTGTTCTTACCATATCCTACCACTCCTTCTGTGAAGTGTGCGATTTTCATAAATTATACTTAGTAGTGACAAGAGAACATGATCAAAATCACGCTGCCCAGCGAATGTGTTTCAAGGTCAGGCTGACCTGAGACGTATTCAAGGTCATAAGTCCAGAGAGGATTAGGCAGGAAAATCCAATACTAATGGGCTTGCTCTAATGGTTTTGCCACTCCAGGCTCTTTGAATTTCCAAATACAATGACAGACAAACTGCCCAGATTGGTGAGCAATCAGAGACCATTCCTCGATCTTATCCTATGGAGATCTTCTCTATGCATCCTGCCTGACCAAACATTAAGAGTTTGTCATGAATCCTATCAATGTTTTGTCACTCCAGAGTTAAGCAATCAGCCCATTCCAGACCCTGTTGTTAATCCTGTGAGAAAGCTGCTATGGCTTAGTCATTGCACTCCTTCAGGGTATGAAATAGAGTATTAAAACCCTAGCTATTACCCCAGCCTTTTGCAGTACATTGGATGTAGTATGTAGAACATAGTCCAGATGCTGTTCCTTTGTGCTACTCTCAGATGTTGGCTGAGCTACCCTGCTGCTACTCCTTCTTCAGGACTGGCAATTATCATTATCTCCACCCAATCTATCTCCATACAACTTTTCTTGCCTCACATTCCAATAGCCTCGTACAGTTCTTAAGAGTGTATGATTTTTCATGTCTTTGTCAATTCAAATAAACTACTTTGTTAACTTGAACTGGAGTCCTCTCTACAGTTACTACTGGTATATATAGGTGAAAAGATCTGCTGTTACCCTCCTCTTGCAGGCCTCCTTTGAGCTATAATTCTCCCAAATTCTAAGGAGACACTGGCATTGTGGGTGGACCTCAACATCCCCTACGTCTTAGGGTAACACTATTTTTAGTTCCCTGAATCATGCTCTTCACATTCCATGTTCCTGTAAGATATGTTGTGCAGCTTTGGATTTTCTTTTCATTTCTGAGCATATCAACAGCTGACCATCATTTTGGCTTGAGTCCAGTTGTGTTATTTCCCACAGTGCTACTCATAGGTATCCTATGTGTACTCCTGTAGCTTGTTGACTGACTTCCAATTGGGGAGTGTCATCTTCTGGCACTACTTCTTGTTTCATTTTTGATTGTCTCATCATGGTAAAAGACATTCAAAAGGTGTTTACTGTGGTTCCATCTGTGCAGTACTAACAGGTGTTAGCTATGCTGCCACTACTGTTGTCTCTGAGAGACCCTTCCCCAGTGTCACCCCCTCAACTGCTGCTACCCAGTAGTTGTTTGACAAATTTACTCTGGCTCCTCAACAAAAGCCTGTTAGACATGGGAGATCCTGCCAGCACCACTGCTGCCATCAGCATAGTGTGTTGGGTCACAGGAGTGCACAGTCCTACCATCACAGCAAGTGAGTTCCAGGGTGGGTGTCAAAATCATTTCTCCCACATTCACATGTTTCAGTTTAATTTAATGTGTTCCTGAATCACTGACGTCTCACTTCTTTGTTCGTTCATAACTGTTGATTATATATGGAACCATTGATATTCGTGCAGTTATCTGGCTTTCAAAATTGAATGACACTAGCTTGTTTATTCCCTATTTCCATAACGGAAACAGTGGTTGTCAACATGTCCTTGATCCTCGAGTTGGTATGTACCATCATCACTTCTTCATTTCCTGACAATCCATTTTGGATTGAGTTGGCCTGCTCACCATCTCTTCACATCTAATCCTTTAAGGATCTCCTTTAAAAAAGCAATCTGCACCTTCAACTTTTGACTTTCACTTCTGATTTGATTTTCCCTGCTCTGAGACTTATCTTTTCCCAGACGTCTTTCATTAGGAGCCACAAACAGCCTTTTCCTTTGGTATTCATCACTTCAGAATCATGTTCTCAACCTAGAATCAACAACTGTTTATACCAGTATTTGGACCTTACCAATATTCTCTTGCATTCTCATTATCAATTTTTATGCATGTTTCAGCCAGTACGAGTACAGAGCCTCTGCAACAGAGCTTCATCTATAAGTGAATGAACTTGCAAACCAGGAAAAATCAATTTATGAACAAAGTAAAGCTGTAGAAAACAATTGTACCCAAGCGGGATCAAAATTTAAGGTATAACCTTCTGGTTTTGAAACAAACAGTACCATTTGTCTCAAATCAATTGCCAAAAAGAAATCTTGAGCATTTTTCTTTTTGAGAAGCACTTGGCCAGGTTTACATGCAGCTCTGCAGAAGTGTTCCACTAACACTAAAGTACCCTCTTTAATTTAGGCAGCGTCATTATGTGATTTCTTTCCGTGTACTTTTAAAGTTAGTTTTATGAGAAATTGCATTGTCCACAGCCTCCATTACATTTGTTTCTAACTAATCCTGTTTTAGTCCTGCTTTAGTCTGATTCAGCAGGACCAGAAAATCCACTTGTTCCAAGACCAGCCTGGCAGTTCATATCTGGACCCAGTTTCATCTGGATTCACCTGGAACCAATCCATTGTGATCCAAATCGCAGGACCAAACTGATATTCAGGAATCTAAGTTACCAGTCCTTTTCCATTGACTTGCATTGGGAAAACAAAAATGGCTGTAACCTTTTTTCCACTTAACTGTAGAAAAATGAGAGAGAGAATAGACTGTCAAATGGAATTAATCTACCTATGTTTCATAGAGATAACTCCATTTATTTTTGTGTTAGAAACCTGTAAAGTTTGTTCATTTTCTAAAAACAAAACAATTTTTAGAGGTGTTGACTGCTCAGTCCTAGTAATTCTTCTGACTTTTGTTCTGGTACTATCACATCTGTCACCTAAGTCTGTTAAAAGTTAACTAAGGTATGTAACAATGATTCCTTATAATAAAATGATAGTTTACTTGAGAAGATAGTGCTTTTTGATTCATTCCATCATTAGTTCAATGACTGAGATTCGATGATGCAACATAAGGATGTGGAGGGGTGATTAGAGGGTGCTTTAGCAGCAGTCCAATTGGAGAGGTCACCCATTATTTCCCCCGGCTCCGCATTAAGGCATTTAGTAATTTGGGCTGTTGCTGGAGATATCCCTCTCATAGTCCAATAGTTTCACCACCCTAAGTTTCCAAGTAAGCCTCAGGGTGGGGGAGATGGGGCAGAGATTGACAGCTGCTGCACTATTCTCATCTTGAGGGTCTTGCCCCTATGGATCTTGAAATCCTGGGATCTGCTCCTACTTCAGAGTGGTCCCAGACAATGATCTGCCTTACCTGTGGTGACTAAGATTGTCTTCCATCTAAATCCTCAGTACAGTCTGCCCTCCACATTTGCAAGTGAAACTTTTGCTCATTTTATTATTCAAAGCAAACAGCATGAAGCATAGAGGATGAAGGCTTGGAAGCCAGTGGAGGCATCATCTGCTCCCCCCAGTTGACCATATTCTTGGCTCACAGGTGTTGTCAGAAAGTTACGAGACTTAAACACAAAGACACACACATCCAATCATTGTTTGTTGTGACTGCATCATTTATTGGATCAGTGAAAGTGGATCAGCATTTCATCCATTTCATCCTCTACATGTTTCCTATGCATAAGAAGAGAAGGGGGTGCCTCACGGGCAGTGTGGTTGGCAGAAGTGGAAGACCTGGAAGGGGAAGCAGAGATGCCTGGTGTTAACCTTCTTGAAATACATTGCAATTTCAGTTTGGCTTAGTTTTTCTCTCTCCATTTCTTTAACAATGTTGGTGTATGTTGACAGTTCCTCTTCCACCAGTTCCTTCACCTTCAAAGAATATACCATAGATGAATCAGTGTCATAAAAATAATCTGTTGCTGCTCTGAACATACACAGACCCTCTGCAATACTGTCCAGTGTAAACTTGTCTTCCACAACTTCATCTTCTTCCTCTTCCTCCTCCTCCTCCTTCATATGATATCATCTCTGCCTCCAGAACAATGAGCTCCATTAGGTCATCCTCTGTTGCCTCATTGCTGATTAACTCTTCAATATCCATATCCTTAAATCTTTCCCCACTACCCCAAATAGATGAATGGTTAATAAAAGTGGCTGAAATGAAGAAAATGGACAGGTTAATTGGGATGATTCAAGGAAGAATGCAGGAAGATCACAATGAAAGCTGGAGAAAGATTGAGGAATATATGGAGACAGAGATAGTACAGACAAATGAAAGAGGGAAATGGAGCCCTACAACTTAAGAACAAAAACGGAGACAGAACAAGAGAATAATAGTAGAAATAAGGGACGACAGGAGGATAAGATAGAAAGTGACATATTTAAGCAAAGGTAGTAAACAAAGAGCGCACCCTGGCAAAGTGTTTTACGACCTTTGGCAAAATCTCTGATGAAACCATTCTAGGAAAAGTGCTCTTGTGGTCCAAGCCTTCTTATTATGCACCCAGAAAACTGGCAAGGGCTTCAAATCTTAGGGATTAGTGACTTTATAAATTAGGATAGGCTTCATGATATGCCCAACTGTGCTTGCAGAAAACAGCATGTTATCCCTTGCTCACTTCTCTTCTTGGATAAAGAATGTCCTCTGTGCCATTCTTTTGCTTTTTTATATATATATTTTTGTTATATTTTTTATTATTAAAACATAGGCTAATTATACAGTTCACATCATTAAAATTTTCCTTTTCTTAGAGTTTAACATTCTTCTTCCCCCCATACCCGTTGCTTCCATTTGTTTTGCATTTCCTCCCAAATTGTACCCTCTTGTTTTCATCTTACAACCTCCTTTATATGTATTATCTTTTTCTTATCAACTTATGTTCATAATAATTTACACTATTAAACAAGTATTAATCAATTTAAACTGTAGAACAAATAAATATCCATTAAATGCAATTTTTAAGCTTCTTTTTCTATGTTCTACGTTCTATGTTCTACTACTTCTATAAATCTTAACTCTCTTAACATGTAATCCACTCTATCGTGCGTTTCCATTCTCTATCAAATGGTTGAATAGAGATATTTTTCAGTAGACTAGAAACCTTTTCTCTCTCTTTCATTTCCATGACTTTAAATTTCCATTCTTCCACTGTTGGGTGCATTTTCTCTTTTCAGTGCTGGGCATAACACAACCTAGCAACTGTTATCAGATATAACATTATCTTTTTGTTCTTTTTCAATTCTTTCTGAGTAAATATATTTCTGGTTTCATTTTGAATTTCAGAGATATAATCTTCTAAGTTGTATTGTGGACTTTTTTCCAATTTTTTTTAGCAAAATGGCATGTCCACCATATATGGTAATAAGTACAAAAGGTATCTCCACATTTCCAACATGACCCATTCCCTTTTTTTATCTTTTTCAATTTCTGAGGGGTCATGTACCACCTATGTAACATTTTGTAATAATTTTCCTGCAGATTCAAGTTTGGGATGAACTTTATGTCCTGTTTCTAAACGTTAGTCCACTTCCCCAAATCAATTTGATGTTCTGTATTTTGGGTCCACTTGATTATTGTCTCTTTTATTATTTCTTGTTCCATTTCTCATTCGAAGAGCAGCTTATAAATTTTAGATTTTTTTTTCTGGTTCTTTGTCAAGATTAGATCTATTTCATTTTCAGTATTTTCAAATCCTATCAAGTTGCTATCCATTTTAAATCTTTGCCTGAGAGGGAACCAGTTCAATTCATAACCCTATTGTTTTAATTCTTCTGTCATTTTCAAGCTTAGTGTAGTATCATTCCATTTAATTAATTCATTATAGGTTAGCAGTTGTCTACTCTTAGTTCTGCTGATTTTAAAGGCGTCCTGAGGAGACGTCCAAACTGGAAACTTTCTATAAAACTTTTTGTTTCACCATCTGCCAAACTTTCAAAACGGGTTTCCAGATGCAATGATTATTAAAATCTCTGTTTACAGTTATTTTGTTATAACATAAATAACCATGCCAGCTGAATCGATTGCCGTGGCCTTCCAAATCTAATAATGAAGTTTTCTCAAGAACAATCCAATCTTTTACCCAGTCCATGCAGCTTACTTGGTAATATAATCTTAAAGAAGGTAGATCCAAGCCGCCTCTTCCCTTGATATCCTGTACTATCTTCATTTTGATTCTGGGTTTTTTTTCTACCCAGATAAACTTGGATATTTCTCTTTCTCACTCTTGGAAAGGCTTTTTATTCACAATTATCAGGAGGTTTTAAAATAGAAACATAGCCTTTGGGAGTACTGACATTTTTATTGCATTAATCCTCCCGATAATGATAAATTACATTTATTCTACTTCAATAAGTCGGTTTTAATCTGCATCCATATCTTTTGATAATTATTGGCAAATAACTCCTGATTTTTCTTAATAACAACAATTCCAAAATATTTCACTTTTTTCACAATTTGAAATCCAGAAATCTCTTTCAGCTCTCCTCCTCCTCCTCCTCCTTCTTCCTCTTTTGCATGTTCATTATTTACAATAAAGTCTTAGCTTAATTTTAAAGCCCACCACTTGTCCAAAATCTTTCAAATCATCCACAAAGGCCTTAAGTTTCAGTTCTTTCTTTTTAACTTTCATTCTCCATATATGAGGTTCTTCTTTTATCTTCCTAGTCAATATTTCTAGTACCATTATAAAGATAAGCGGAGATAAGAGGCTACCTTGTCGTACTCCTTTGGAAACAGCAAATGAGTTAGTTTTTTCTCCATTGATTACTAAAGATGCTTTTTGATCATGGTAGATAACTTCTATCCAGTCTCTGAAATTCTGGCCTAACTTTGCTTCTTTAAAATACCTTTTAGAAAAAGCCATGAAATATTATCAAAGGCTTTCTCTGTATCGAGAAACACCATGGCAATCCCAAATATGTTGGGATTCTTTCCAACATATTCAATGGTATCAATAACCATCCTTACATTATATTTCATATATCTGCCCAGTAAAAATCATGTCTAATTTTCCCAAAGTGTTTCTTGTAGAACTTTTTTCAGTCTTTTGGTGAGAATCAATGCAAAAATCTTGTAGTTTGTATTTAGTAGTGCTATTGATCTACAATTTTGGACCTCCCTTAAATCATGGCTTTCTTTGGGGATAAATACAATGTTAAATTCACCCCATTTCTCTGGTCTTCCTGGATAATTTAAGCCTTTAATCATAGTGTGTAATGGTTTTATTAATTCTTCTTGAAGTATTCTATAATAAAGAGTTGTAAAGTGTGGCATTCTTTTCTAAAGCAGAACATGTTTCATCTGCATTGAATATCTGCTCAGGTTTATATCCCATCTCTTCAATAAGTTACTTTAAGGTGTCAGGAAACTTATCAGCTGCCTCATGGTCAGCAGAGGCCTGTTCTCCAGTTGTTTTCACTTTGTGTAGGCCAAATCTTTTCCTAAAATTATCAAACCAGCCCTTGCTGGTATCAATTTATTACGGACAGACCCTTTGCCTTCCCTTTCCTTTATCAAAACATATAAAGATTTTGCTTTCCGTCTTATCATATTGGAATCTACAGGAATGCCCTTTTTTGTAGCAGTCCTGTACATATATAAATGTAGCACTTTCAGTGTGAAAGATGTAAGGATCTTGCACCTGATGTAGGATTTTGGTGCCCAGAAGTGTAGCCACAGCAACAGTTACATACATTTCTCTTTCTTTTTTCTTAATGTACTTTACTGTTTGGCTTGCTGATGACATAATGGTGGGCAACTGCAGAAGCTAACTTCTCTGTATGCAGCATATCTAATAATTCAATTTTTTCTCATAAGGTCTTCACTGTCTTTTGCTTCTTGGGAATACTCTCAGAGGCAATATAGGTACCACACTTTACAGTCTGGGTGCCAAGAAACAAAAGATACAACACACAGCACGTTGGGGAGCAAATCACATGAGTGAGGTTGTCGTGCTACTGAGCAGGCTCACTCACACATTATGTTGGCAGGAAGGAGAGGGAAAGGGGAAGGAGGAGCTTGGTGCTTCTAGTGCTCTGAGTGGCTGCTTCTAAAATTGGCTTGAGTTTGCTGGAAGGGACATGGCCTCTGAAAATCTAGGAGAATCATGAACTTCTCAAGGTGTGGAGTAAGCGAAATGAAGTGGGTGCCTCTTTGGACAAAGGGAGATGAAGAGGAATCGGGCAGGATAAGTACTGGAAGGGGTGGATCATGATAGGGAAACCTTTAATGCAGGTCTGCTTGTTCTGACAATCTTGAACAAGCAGAGTTATAGATTATGTGAGGCTGCATGACTTTTCAGAGAAAGGGAGATAGGAGGTGGAAAAGAACTTGGTAAGATAGGTCAGGAAAGGTGGTTAATAGCGGTGGCTGCTGCAGAAGTCTTTAATTCTCGTCTGAGTTTTCCTCCTGTGAGACTCTAGGAGAAGTGTGAATTTGCCAAAGTGTGCAGTAAGTGAAGTTGGATTGGATGTCTTTTTGGAAGATGGGAGAGGGACAAGTAGGGGGAGAAGGGTGCATGAGGAGCTTGATCAGTTACTGCTGCAGCTTATAAAATCAGCTTCATTCTCCAGGTTCAGTATTCACAATTCACAATATGTTTACTTTTGCTGGGATCTTGCACCCCTAACTTTCACAAATGTCAAGGAACAGCTGTACTGCTTTCCATCCAGCTCCTAAGTACTAACAAAAACAACTGGGGCAATTGAAGCAGTACAATGTGTATAAGATTTTCTACCTAAAACACACAAAGAATCATTCAAAGGTCAAATTAATAAGACAGATAAAACAGAAAGTTAAGTTAGGCTATTCAGCAAGACAAAAGGAAATTAATAAGACACTCAGTGATATCACCTCCGATGACAATTAACAGTTTCAACCTATCACTATACTTCTTTCATGATCTGCTACTTACACATAAGAGACACTGAACAAGATAAGTGACTATATAACTTCAGTGTCCTCAGACAATCCCATTCTATAAGCACTGTGATTGGAAACTGCTGGCAGAGCTCTCAAAGTATGTTAGAGCTATCCATGAGCAAAGCCCAGGTCCTCTCCACCTTTCACACCACCTTGGTGATTTCCTTATATGTCCATGCTGATGACATACTGTCTGGCTTTTTCCATACTTATTTTTTTATAGTCTGGTTCTCCAGATTACTGTAAAGCACTGTGCTCTTTTGGTCCAGAACTGACTTGGGTCAATCTGAACCAGAGCTTGTGCAGATTAGTCCAAATCAACCCAAACCACACAAATATTTGGAACTGCACAGCCTTAGCTGCTACTGTTGCCATAATTTCTCATGGAGTCATTAGTTCTGCTATTCTGTCCCTTTACCTATTCATCAAGGATAATCCTCAGTCCTCACAGCTGTCAACATTTTGCTTTCGCTAGCCATGTATTGAGTAATGTGGCTCAATAATGTGACTTGGCTTTTTGCTGCCACCTGGCTCTCTCCTTCTTCAGAGATGCTGAGGGACTCACACAAACTTGTGGGACCATGCTCTGGAGTTGACATGGCTGTCCCTTTATTTACACCTGGAGAGTTTCCATCCAATTGGTGTCCATCTTCCTTTCACTGATTATGGCCCCAAGAATTCAGGTGCAGCTGATAGCTGCAGAAATTCTTCAACCAGTCTCTGTAAGGCAAGTTCTGGGGGAAAAGGCTACTCACATCATGGTTGCAAATATTAGTACTAAATTATACCCTGTTGCCAACAAAAATGTAAAACATTCACTTCTTTTGAGTGGTTTTTTTTTTAATGAAACTGCAGCTTGCACTAAGATACATTGTGATCTTAAACAACATAACATAATTCCAGCTCTCCATTGTGTTCATAACTTTTTTCTTACCAGGCTATTTCATCCAATCCTCACAGGTTTTCCATGCGTCAGAGTAGGCAGCATTGAACTGGAAGGATCTGACTTCAAATAAGGCATTTTCTTAACTAGAGTTTGGAAAAAAAATTACTGTTTTTGGACTACAGATCATAGAATTTTGGGAGCTATAGTCCAATCCCAAAACATGAGCTCCGTTCCTAATCAGTATTTTATTTCCCAACTGTTTAATCCTAACCTTGTTCCTAATTGGAAGTCTGTCCATAAGTATTTGTTAACTTATATTTCAGGAACAGACTCTGTGCCTTCATTTCAGAATCTGTGTAATGCCAGTTAAATGCCTTTTGTAGTAAATATACTAAGCAAGGACAAATGTTAGGTTCCTGGCAAGCATCTGTCCTAGTATTTCTTTTCATTATTATTATTATTATATTCAAATAGATTCTAACTATCCAACCATGTCCATATCAGTGGAAAGAAAGATTTTAGCTGGGATAATATGAACACCAGTTTCCATGCTTTTGCCTTAAGAGTAGAATAATATTCATGATGGAGAATTTTTCTCATATGTCGATATTAAACCATGCTCTCTATGTTGCATATTAGCTTGAATTTTGCTGACAACTGAAGAAGAGCTGTGTCCCATAAACAAGAGTAGAGAGTACTTCTCTGACTGGACATACACTGCATGGTACCAATTATTTGTGTGTGTGTATGGAGAGAGAGAGAGAGAGAGAGAGAGAGAGGGAAGGGCAAGTCAGCACAAGCTGCGCACACTTCAGTTCGTTAGTTTCAACTAGAAAGTTAAAACAAACTAAATCCTATGATTTTAGTCAGTGGAACCAGAGCATGGGAAATAAACAAGATGAACTTAAACTCTTAGCAAAGCAGATATGATATAACAGGCATCACTGAAACTTTGTGGGATGAGGTTCAAGATTGGAATGTAGTAATAGAGGGGTACAATATATTTCAGAGAAATAGACCAAACAGGATGGGAGGAATAGAAGTATTATGCGTCAAGAATGTTTATACTCATGAAGAGATCCATGTCTAAAATCCTGGAAGCCAAATTGAGTGTGTCTGGTAAAAGTTGAAGAGGAGAGAAAAAACAGGGATGTCATTTGGGCGGGGTCTACTACAGACCCCCAAACCAGAGTGAGGATTTAAATGAGGCCTTCCTAAAACAGATGACCACGCATTCAGAAAAAAAGAGAGATAATAGTAATGGGAGATTTCAATTATACTGATATTCGTTGGAATCAAACTCTGCCAAGAATATCAGATCTAACAAATTCCTCACATGCCTTGCAAACAATTTCATTGTCCAGAAGGTGGAAGAGGCAACAAGTAGATCAGCTATTGGACCTGATCCTAACCAACAGAGATGACCTAGTTAATGGAATAGAAGTGGTGGGATCCTTAGGTGGGAGCGACCATTTTCTCCTGGAGTTGTTATGCAGTGGAGACAGGAAGCCAAATATAGTCACACTTGCATTCTAGACTTTAAGAAAGTGGATTTCAGTAAACTTAGGGAAATATTAGGTGTCATCCAGTGATCAGCCATACTGAAAGAGAAAGGAGCTTATGATGGATGGAAGTTTCTTAAAAGTGAGATATTGAAGGCACAGTTTGAACAATTCCATTGAGGAGATATAGGAGGTGTCGAAAGAAGAAACCAAGATGAATGTCTAAAGAACTTCCAAATGAACTAAGATTTAAAAGGGCCATGTACAAGAAATGGAAAAGGGGAGAAATCTCCAAAGAGGAATTTAAACAAATAGGCAGCATATGTAGGGGGAAAAACAGAGAAGCTAAAGTACACAATGTGCTCAAGCTTGCTAGAAAGGTTAAAGACATTAATAAGGGCTTTTTGGGTCATGTATCTGGCAAAAGGAAAACAAGAAGATGTAGGGAGGCTATGAGGAGAAGATGGAGAAGTGGTAACAGGGGACAGAGAAAAGACAGAACTACTCAACACCTTCTTTGCCTTGCTTTTCTTCCAGAAGAAAAGCAGTGTTCAACCCGAAGAAAACAGAACAGATTATGTAATAGGGGGAATGCAGCACAGAATAGGTAAAGAGGTAGGTAAAGAGGCTACTCTTAATGAATTCAAGTCACCAGGGCCAGATGAACTACATCCAAAGGTATTAAAAGAACTGGCAGAAGTAATTTCAGAACCACTTCTGGAGATCAGGAGAAGTCCCAGAAGACTGAAGGAGGGAAAATGTTGTCCCCATCTTCAGAAAGGGGAAAAAGAGGACCCAAAAAATTACTGCACAGTCAGCCTGATGTCAATACCAGGAAAGATCCTAGAGCAGATCATTAAACAGACAGTAAGCACTTAAAAAGGAATGCTGTTATCACTTATTCTTGCAAACAAGGTAGTAAAATGTGGGTTAGACAATGCTATTGTTAGGTGGATTTTTAATTGGCTGCCTGGACAAACACAAAGGATGCTCACCAATGGCTCCTCTTCATCCTGGAAAGAAGTAACTTGAGGGGTGCCACAGGGCTCTGTCCTGGGTTCCAGTGCTATTCAACATCTTTATCAGTGACTTGGATGATGGAATAGAGGGCATGCTCATCATATTTGCAGATGATACCAAATTAGGAAGGATAGCTAGGACAGAATCAGAATTCAAAATGACCTTGACAGATTGCAGAGCTGGGTCAAAACCAAAAAATTAACTTTAATAGGGCAAAATATAGGGTACTGCATTAGGAAGACAAGAAATGAAATGTACAGATATAAGATAGGTGACACCTGGCTTGAAAATAGTACGTGTGAAAGGGATCTAGGAGTCTTAGCAGATCACAAGCTGAACATGAGTCACCAGTATGATGCAGCAGCTAAAAAAGCCAATGCAATTCTACATTGCATCAATAGAATTATAGTGTGGAGATCAAGGAAAGTAATAATACCACTCTATTCTGCTTAGACCTTGCTTGGAATACTGTGTCCAGTTCTGGGCACCACAATTCAAGAAGGATATTGACAAGCTGGAACATGTCCAGAGGAGGGCAACCAAAATGGTGAAGGGTCTTGAAACCATGCTGTATGAGGAGTGGCTTAGGAAGTTAGGTATGTTTAGCCTGATGAAAAGAAGTGACATGATATTAAATATTTGAAGGGATGACATTTTGAAGATGCAGCAAGCTTGTTTTCTGCTGCTCCAGAGACATGGAGCAATGGATTCAAGGTACTGGAAAAAAGATTTCCCCTAAATATCAGGAAGAACTTCTTGATGGTAAGAACCATTTGACAGTGGAACATGCTGCCTCAGTGTGTGGTGGAGTCACTTTCTTTGGAGTTTTTTAAACAGAGACTGGATGGCCATTTGCTGGGAATGCTTTGAGTGTGTGTTCCTGCATGGCAGAGGGTTGGACTTGATGGCCATTGTGGTCTCTTCCAACTCTATGATTCTATGATTCTATGGCCACATCCTTAACTGTTGGCAGAATCTGAGCTGCTGACTTCTAATTTGATCTCATGCAGATGACTTAGCACCAACAACAAGCACTGGTTGCTTTCTCCTGTTCTTTAAATTTATATCTGCACATATAGATATCACCTGAGTATACACAATAGTTGTGTTGACTTCAATTTATGTAGTAACACACTGAGAGATCTTTATTCAAGCCACAGGTATAAAATCACAGGTCTACAATCAAGATGAAGGATTTTACAATGCAACAACTTTCAGTCTGGCTGATAACCATGAAAAGAAAATGATATTTCTGTCTGCCATTTGAAATAATAGTTATTGACCTTCAAGATAATTCCTATCTTTTCCTCTAATAATATAGTCACTGATAGTAATGTTCACTGATTATAATTTATCCAGATCTATAGAGCATAGTACCACTACCGTCACTGTTTCTTGTCCACACACATACAGTGCAGACATCCAAAGAAAAGAGACAAAAAAATTGCCAAGGAAATGCAAACAAGACAACTACAAGAGTTCCAGGTGAGAACAATTTTTTCGTGTCCCATTTTCTACAATACTAGAAATTTGGGGGCTGAAAGAAAATTTCATTGGGGGTCAGAATTCTCACTGGAGGGGGCAATACCCTCATTTTGCCCCCTGTAGGTACATGCTTGCTCTTTGCTGAAGAAGGTATTTCCTTCCAGTTCCTATGCAGTGAAGATACCAACATCAGTATATTTAGCCCAACCGCTTCCCTACATTCAGATTCATCTTTATAGAAATCTTAAGACCGTTTGTGTGTCTGTGTGTATGCATATATACTTAAGACATCTAAACTGACAGAATTCAGTCTTCAACATGGCCACCAACTATGAGAAAAGCTAAATGATGAGATACTAAGATGCTAAAACAACTAGAAGACATTAATGTAGTTTTCATATATTCTGTGGTCAAGGTAATTTAAATCTTCTGCAGGTCTACTCAGCCTCAAAGAAGACTAGCACAGTTTGAAAAAAGCCCAGGAACAGTCGAAAGAGTGAAGAACATGCTGTGTCTTGCGTCTCTAGGTTCAGATCTATGTATGGGAAAGATGAAGCAAGTAACTTTGAATTATGAAGCTATAATTTTATCTTGGTATTCTGGATGTAGCATAAATCACATGTTCTGAATTCTCATGGTTTATTTTATCACCTGAACCCCTGGATAGAAATGCAGTTCCATAAATCAGTTACTTTCTGCATCGTATTTACATTACTAGGGAGCATTTGTTCATGTCTTATATGACTTATATTAAGTCACATTTGAACTCCTTGCCTCGGAAGATGAAAAGCTCGAAAAAATAACCCATACTTCTGCAAGCCTTCCAAAATATGGCCGCTGCTGCTGCTGCTGCTGCTGCTGCCGCCTCTTCTTCTTCTCCTTCTCCTTTGAAAAGGAGAAGTTTATGAATGTAGGAAGCAATGCAAATATACTTTCAAAGACATGCAAACACACAAGCTCCATTAAAATCAGTAGGAGATGTTTGGCTACATTCCATGCAGCGTTCTGAAATTTGAGGGAGAAGGCCTTTAGCCATTACCTGCAATGAAATTTAGTTTGAAAGCTTAATGTAAGATGGGAAATCACATTTGGGACATTGCATTTGCATAGCCCACTTCTACTGCAGGTGTCTAATTGGTAGTGATACAGGTTCCATTAAAATACACAGCAGGCTGTGAAACTAGTTAAAATGCCATAGAAGATAAATGCATTTTGTTATCTGAAAGCTAATGGTGTGCTTTGGGAACTTCAGGTGTAATACGCTGCAGAACTTTGCAGTATGGGTTACACTGACAAATAGAACCCTATATAAAGCAAGGGAATAGGTTAAATATGGTATCTTGTTTTTGATTCTGAAAGCTAAGGGGGAAATACACATTTTGAAAACCAAAAGATGTGTATGATGGCTACCTTCGTCATATGACATCACTTATCTGAACTGTTCCCCCCACCAACTTATTTTCACCTTTATATTCTTATTAGATGCCTGTCCCCACTCCTCATCTTTTTGGATGAGTGTTATTTAATATGATCATAACCAAGTAGAAACTCTTTTAAAAAATATGATTTTTAAAAAAAATTTTAAAACAATAGTAAGTGTTTTCCTATCGTCCAACTGTCCCAATTTAGCAGGGACAGCCCCAGTTAATGCTCTGTTAGCCCACATTTACAGTGGCTTTTTAAAAGCATTGCTTTCTCCTTTTCCTACTTCACCCCCTTTGACCTCAACTTACTTCAATTTCAGCAAACTTGAGTTCAAATTGCAAAATAATTTACACTCAGTTAACTCAGCAGAGGGGAGAGAAGAGGAGAAGGCAGGGTCTTGCCCTTTCCAGTGGGCTCAAACAGAAGCAAACCTCTGCATTGTCTCCCTGCTTTTGGGTTCTTCTTCAGCTTTTGTCATTTTGACAACACCCTGATCCTGCTTGGCCACGTATGTCCTGGTTTTCAAATGTTAAATGTTGGAGGGTATGTGTTATTTCTTGATTTGATTCATCATACTTTTTGGCCACAGGAGGAAGCTACAACCAGAAGTTTGTTCTTGTGTGCCTTTGAGTCACTTCTGACTTACGGTGACCCTGAGGCAAACCTATCATGGGACTTTCTGGGGCTGAGAGCGTGTGAGGCATTCAAGGTAACTCAGTGGGTTCCCATGGCCAAGCAGGGAATCGAACCCCAGTTTCAAGGGTTGTAGTCCAATGGTAAAACCACTGTCCTACACTGGATTTCACACTTTTATCACATAAGTTGGAGAATAATTTAATGTGTCCTACAATCAAAATAGGACATTGTTAGTCTAATAGGTAGGGGAAGCTGGGATCCACCAGCAATGCCAGCATCTCCTTAGAATTTTGGGGGAATGATACCTCAAAAGGAGGCCTGTGAGAAGAGGGTAACAGCAGGATCTTTCCACCTATGTATATCAGTACTAACTGTAGAGAGGACTCCAGTTAAAGTTAACAAAGTACAGTATTTTATTTCAATTGACAAACAGATGAGAAATCAGTCACCCTTAGGAATGTACTAGGCTATCAGAAAGTAAGGCAAGAAAGGTTGGATAGAGAGAGATTAGGGGTAGAAAGCGTGATAATGATCAGTCTTGAAGAAGGAGGTCAGAGCAGAAGGGCTCAGACAGCATCTGAAGGTAGCGTGGAGAAACAGCAGCCTGGACAATATGATTGCACAGACAGTCCTAACTTTAGATTCAACGGTATATCATTGGCTTTTGTGCTATCGGCAGTCAGTCAGTCAGTATTTCTTACCTAGCCCTTTTGGTGTCGTGGTATTTAAAGTATGCATGTATGCAAAACAAACAGAGGAGAGGTGGTTTTAAAAAATAATAATAATACCCTCTTTCAGTGCACTCTATCGGGTTCTGGCTCATTTCAATAGCTCTTCTCCACCAACTTTTAAGGTGTTCATCTTGATATGCTAAAACAGCCTACCCCTCCCTGTCCATCAATTATTTCTGTCTTCTCATTTTTCCTCCTAAGATGCACTTCTTCTTTGATAATGTCTTGCACAAACTGCCACAGCTTTATCATGCCTGCACCTGTTAAAAATACAAGAGCTACTATGATATTAAAAACATGTTGCTTTGTCCTGACAAGCCCTAACTGAACTGAAGCTCTGACTTCATATAATAAGAGACTGAATATAGGATTTCCATAATAATGGCATGCCTTGAAGTACTGGACTGTCACTTTGTTTCTTTTGCTCATGAGAAAAGACCAATAATAGCACCATTGGCCCGAAAGAACTGCCATTTAAGTTTGCTTTGACTGAAAGTTCATTTTCTTGCCAAGAGATGCCTGAAGCTGCCATGGCTTCAATTATAATTGCTTTAAACATGTTTTCAGTCAGGGTAAGGTGGGAGAAATGAAGCACATACATGATAAAACATCCTATGAATTTGACACCTATAGCACCATCATATATGGCTACTTTTGCTTTGTTGCATCTTTAAACACATTAATGGAAAACATATGCTGGAAAGAAAATCATGCATTACTATTTGTATATACAATGAAAGGAGCACATTTTTAGCCTGCCCAACAACCAAAGTTCTCTAAGTAAGGTGAAAGTAAACTTACAACATAATACACAAAACAATGAAAGGATGATAATAAAATCAGTACAGAATAAAAGCAGGATAGGGCCAACTGCAAGAAGTAAAAACAGTACAGTTTTATAATAAAATCAGCCACAAAGATTTAAAAGCATTAAAATGGTTCTGGGATATTCATGCTGAAAAGAATATAATGCAGGCAAGAGATGAGACTCTGCTGGAGGTACATTCCATGAGATAAGGCACTGCTACTGAAAAGGCCCCCTTATAGCGAGCTGCTTTGAACCATTTCATGGGGCAACTGGAATAGGGTCTCTCATTAAAACTTTAGGGTCCCAGTAGGCAAATATGGAATAACACAACCTCAGCCCATTTAAAGATTAAAATCAATATTTTAAATTATGTCCAAAACAGACTGGCAGGCCCCTAAAGACCATCTCCACCAGCTCAGGTAGATACCGTGAAAAA
This sequence comes from Ctenosaura bakeri, assembly GCA_948474755.1. Classification (NCBI taxonomy): domain Eukaryota; kingdom Metazoa; phylum Chordata; class Lepidosauria; order Squamata; family Iguanidae; genus Ctenosaura; species Ctenosaura bakeri. The sequence continues at coordinate 284,466 of CAOLHI010000396.1, forward strand.
CTGTGGCATAGGCATTATACCAATAGATCCTCTAATTTGCTCTGAATGCCCAAAACAAATGCAAATATTCAAGATTGACAGTCAAATAGACAAAGCTGGACAAAGGAGACAGAATCGTATAGATTACAGCAACACTGTAGTCCTCATGTCCATGTTGTTGCTGTATTCATTCACAGGAGGACACAGCGAAGAGAAACTAATTCCTCCCTTGTCCCTACCAAGAGCTTGGTAATGCATACCTTGTTTCCTCCTCAAACCAAAACTGAATCTGCAATATAAAAAGTTTTGGTTTGGCCAGCCTGGCATCCAGAATCAGCAATAAGAGACTGCATGTTAATCTATTAATGAAATTAGGAACTTTGTATTTGAGGGAAGAGCCAGAAGAAGGAAAAGTTGTAAGATGTCTAATCACCTTTCATCTCAACTGGACCACTCGCCATTTGTTAAGAAACCTGTTAGGTAGAAAAATTAGAACATTTTCCTGCTCATTGTTGTGTTAAGTAAAAGAAGAAATCCTGAAAAATAAAGGCAGACAACCTGTTTACTTCCAGTAGATCAGAACAGCCTTACCAACGTGGTTATATTGGATTGCCCAGCATATGCCTACTGTATGAGGTCAGCAGTACTTTGAACCACCGGCTTCTTTCATGCCTGGCTGTAAGGGATCTTCTGAGCTAAGGCACTGATCTTTGGGGGGGGGGGGGGCAAGGGTTTTCCTATGCCACCTCCTCCATTTGTTAATTTAACAAATAAAATGAAATATCTGTTGCAGGAGGTGCTTGCTGGGTGGCCACCTCTAGCTCTGGTGGTGACATGCAGGTGCAGTGGGGCCTCTTACCACTGTTCATTATGACCACCGCTGTTCTAATTGTACAAGGAGGTCTTGGCTACATCCTTGCTCCTTGGAATGTGATCTTATAGCAGGGGTAGGCAAAGTGCATCACTGGGCCCTGAAGCCCACCACTGGGCCCCTAAAGCATCCTAACCCTAAAAAATTTGGCATGGTTTGGGGACAATTTTGCTTCAGAAATTGGTCAGAAAGTCCCGCATCTATGAAAACATGCAAAAATACTCCCACTTAACCCCCCAAAACATCCCAGAACCCTATGCTACCTCCAAAGACCTCAGTTTTCTTCAGCAGTCACTGTCAAAATGGCAACAGAAAGCAACTTCCTGTGGCAATTTTGAGAATGCTTGCAGAGGAAAATAGAGGTATTTGGGCTTGCTGGAGAGTGTCTGGCTCACAGAAAGATCTCAGGCAGAAGGAATTGGCCCCGGCCCATCTCTTCCCTTGGTCTTAGAGAGGAAAGCTGTAACATAACTATGTTGCATGTCACCAGGAGAGCTTTTTCTGAGCTCTCAGGTAGTGTGCCAGCACATACATCCCAGCATTGTAGCATCAGAATCTTGGTCAAGTCATCAAAAGCAAGAAGCTGCTTTGCTGCACTTTAAAAATTATTTTTTTATTTTGAAGTTTTTTTAAATATATGTTTTAGAAGCAGTAAAAGTATTTCAAATTTCTTATTAGTTATTTGTTGTAAAAGCAAAGTGGCTTTCTTAAAAAAAAGCAAAGAATCTTCTGTGTCTTGCTGAATCAGCAAAATAGATGCTTCGGATGCAGCCCGCCAATGACTGCGCCAATGCAACATCACAAGCCATGATGTTACATCAGCTTTGTAGTGCCATTATACCAGCTCCCCAAGCAGAGATAATGGGAAAAGATTTTGTAGCAGGCATTTCTAACAATCTCGATGGTTTCTCTGAATTAAAAAGACAATGGCTCAGACAAATGACTCTTTCCCTATATCTGTTTTGCATATTTTTAAAATTAGTATTCTAACCAAGGAAAAAGCTTGGAGTCCAATAACAGTATATTATAATGAGAATTTTTATTATTGTTATTTTAGTAAGCCTGTGGCAAAAGCCTGCCTTGTAGTTGAATAAATGGGCACAAAGAACCGAGAAACTGACATATCCTCCCTCCACCAGCATGTACAAAATGGGGCAGTAAGTTTACTTTATCCCCCCATTTTGGCAGAGGGCACAACATTTGTTGCCCATCCTGAAGCAGTCCTTTTTCTTTGAAAATATTAACAACAATGAACAAACAAACCTGAAACTTTAGCACCAATATCAAGCCATCACCATGGTCCTTTCAATGGCTTGTGGAGATTCAGAGTTTTCTAGAGGGTGATAGCAACTACTGGTGACTCATCAGAATGCTCTTTGTGGGAAAAGCTGACTTAGGGGACCCCTATTGTATCAGAAATGGTAGCTCTAGATTGAAGTGTACAAGAAAATGAGACAAAGAAGATTGGTGTGCTGATGCCATCCCAATGATGAACTCCTTGGAGGTCCATTTTCATTTCTGCCACCCATTGTGAGGATGCTCAGATTTTGCCTCCACTATTTTTTGAGCCAAATGCTTCAAACGCTTAACCCTACTTTTAAGTCATTGCAGTAGAAATACAGATTTCTGTTTTCTTATAAAGAGAAGGTCCTCCCTACAACCCATTCTATACAATGTTCATTTTAAAAAACAGTCAAGATTCATTCTGCCTTTCGGACAGATGCACCATCCGAAACTGTTTTTATGTATAAGGTCAGAGGTATTATAATCCCCAGATTTGGGACTAGATCTAGAAATTAAATCGGAAGTAAGAAGGACCATTTCTGATGTCTCAAAATCTCCTGTTAGAGGTTGTTCGGTATCAGTAAGGCAGATCTAATAACCGCTTCTTAAAGCCATTTTGAGCCTCTGTAAGCTTTCAGTCTGTGTATATGAAATCCAGAAATGTCAATTTAAATACCATTGTACCAATGATGGCTATAAAAAACCAGAAAATTTAGAATTCTATTTTTATCTATGTTGTGTTATGTACAGTGTGTATGTTATTGGTGCTTAAACCAATGGCCAATGAGGAGTGAACAGGGAAAGAATTTTTCTCCCTTTTTCCTTCTGTAAGCTGCTAGCCACAGAGTGGAAACCCAGATGCACAGAGAAATTGTATCAAGTTAATTAAATTCATTTAAAATAAATATAACAAAAGCAAGAAAGCCAGATAAATAGACTGCCAATTCCCCCAAGATATTGTAAGTATATACAGAGCATTTCCAGGGATGGAATCTGACAATGGGTGGTCTCTTGGAATCAGCAGACCTAATGTGGATCAAGACATTATTTATTTTCAAGATCACACACAATGCTTCAGAACAAATATTTTTAAAGATTCTTAGTACCACCTCCAGCAACCATGATGTCATCATATTAATCATGTCAAAATCTAAATAATTATGCTAGAATCTAAATAATGATTGGTTTATCTGAGTAGAACGCCTTGATGATAACCTCCCCATTATGGTTAATGATTGTTTGCAAGGGTTGTAATACTTCTGGGATTTATTTGTTAAGTGAGCTTAGTTCAGCTAAACATGGGTCATTATTTTTGCTCTTCTAAGATGCCTAGTTTTAAGCTGTCACAGCAACCTGGGCCCAAAAACGTCCTACTTGATTTAAACCTTGGGATATTTTTTCTCCTACCAATAGCTCACAAATAGAAATCATAGAGGGTTGTACCTGTCCAGTGAGGAAATTAGCAGGTGTGACTTTTTGCCTTGGTGTTGTGGGGTGCCTTTGAGGTGTTTCTGACTAATGGCAACCCTAATGTGAATCTATCATGTGGTTTTCTGGGGACTGAGTGTGTGTGTGATGCTCAAACCACTATACCACACTGGGGCCCTTTCTGCACCTTACCTTTTTCCAGCACTGGGGCGCGGGGATTGTGCAAGTAGACTCCGGCGAGAGGCTCTCGCATCCCTGCTGCTTCAGCTCCACTGCTTGTGTAAAAGCCCTGCCTCTTTCTTCCGCAGTGCAGCCTGGGACCTTCCCAGGCTGTGCTGGGGCAGGAAGTGTGACCAGTGCAGCTCCAGAGACTCCGCATGCCGGGTGAGTGCATGAAGGGCCTGGGAGCAATGTGCGATCACACACCATTTTTGGCTTCTAGCCAAAAATGAAAGGGTGCGCGATTGGCACCTGCCGGCCCCTGGAGCATTGTGCAATTATGAGTGCGTCATGCAGATCGCTCCTCACAATCGCGCAACACTCCAGGCACGCTTTTGCATGGCAAATGCCATGTGGAAAGGGCCTGGGTCTCAACTTTTGCACTACTGTGGGCTTGTTGTGATGCTTTATAGATAATCAAGGCACCTATCAAAATGGAAAAGCAAAAATCTTTAGACCTAAAAGATCCAACAATATGTATGAATGTGTGTATTTATAGTTGCATTCTTCTTGAAGCCATTTCACCAAACAATGTGACAGCAGTCCTCATAAAGAGAGGTGTGTTTGGGACTACAGCAGAAAAATAGAAAATGGGCATCCCTCTAGGAAACTGTTGGATCATAAAGAATTGTAAGGGCAAGGGAAATTAACTGCCCTTCTCTCTTCTCATGCTAATACATTAATAGTACCTTGGTGGAGAGGTTTAAGAGGAGAGGAAGGCATCTTGGAGGTGAGATAGTGGGAAGATGGGCAAATTCATGTTGTCATGGGAGAACAGGTTTCTGATTTTCAGGAAAATAACTTGGTTTATTTTTCAGCCAATTAGGTGAGAGAAGGGCACACTGTAATCTACTGTGCAAAACTACTGTGCAAAACTATTGCAACAGAATTACCGTTGTAATATAGATGCCAGGCACAATCTGCTATCTTTTTACATTTGCTTCAGATTACTGTATAAAGGGCTTTACAGAACGATAGACCAGAATATCTGTAATCTGACTCTAATCAGGTCCATTATTATCAAATGGCACACAATGTTTTCAAGCTTAATTTGGAAGAAAGAGAAAATGTCCTGTCTTTTTGCTGGAACTGAAAGCATAGAATTAATTTTATGAAATTTCACATGTACCTATTTAATGATTACACCGCTTCTAGAGGAAGAGTTAAGCTGAATTGCCATAAAATGCACTTAAATCATATTCTAATCAACCCTAAGAATGCTGTTTACACTGTGAGTTTTTTAAAATGTTGTTTCATTAAATATGCACTGTGTTTTCCATACCAAAGAACAGAAACTGTAATTTTTGATTTCAGAGGAAATAAGATTTTGATTTAAAAATAGAAATGCATATACTCTTAGACTTCCATGAAAACCTAATGAAAATATTAATATTAGTCATTAAAAGTTTTGAAAAATGCATTTCAGATATCTTCTTGGGAAAAAAACCTGAATTTTAAAAGAAAATAACTGAAGATATCTTTCTTCAATTTTTTTTTACCTGAAATGTCTTGATTTTCTTTGTAAAGCTAAACTGAATATTAAAATCCAAACTTTTATTTTTCCAAACATTTTATCTAAAAGAGAAAGCAGATTCCACATGAATAATATTTTTAAAAAGATGTCTCATAATTTATTTCAAAGCCATAATTGAAAAGCAAAACCTCTTTGTGAAAGTAATGGTTTCTGGTTGTGCTTATTTTGCTTTTCCCTGCTTATGCCTTTTTACCTTTGATGCCATGTGTTTTAAACCACAAAGTACCTCAAGCTATTGGGAGAAAAGTGATACATAAATCTTCTGAATAAATAAACAATGAAAAAATGCAAAGTAGGGCTGTAGACTGTCAGCTGTGGTCTTGTTGAGTTACCAGTTTCTAACTTGCATTTTTGTTCTATCCCATTTGTGTATCTGATAGCTTTACTTGTGTCCCCACACAGTAATTCACATGTATTTCATTGCACATTTTTCAGAATGTACAGATTTTGTCATAATTTTTCTAACATACAAATTCTATGACTATTTAGCAATCTTAATTCAGGGATGAGGAAAGTGAAGCCCACAGGTCTCATGTGGCCCTTGGGAACCCAGAGTACAATCCTAAAGTCCTCTTGAACTGGCCACAAATGGGGCAACGTGCTTTTCCTACCCATTCCAAGAACTCCTGAATCCTCATAACCCCATGAAAACACACAAACACAAAAGGCCAAAAAATTTGCCCAAATGGTGGCAGGAAGGGGTGCAACATAACATTTGGTCTACCAAAATGTTCTGGTGCAAGGGAGGTACAAGGGAGTAGAGGCCCCCATCCCCTCTGCAGTTGCCCACCCTTGCTTTAATTTGGAGTAGATGGATTGATGATTTAGATAAACCAATTATGTAACCATAGCAACTGGTTGCCAAGCTTACTACATGTTCCTGGCCTGCCACATGCTCACCAAAAAGCCCAGAAGGAAGCTGCACTGCATAATGAAAACATATTAGCCTGAATCCAATTGGTTAGGTCACCATTCAATTATTGAATGGTGATTAAACACAAAGAAAATTTCCATAGATTCAACAGGTGCTGTAGCTGGGACTGCCTGTAGCATTCGGGGTACTATTTATGAAAATATTCTCTAATATAAAGTATGTTCTCTAGTATATCATTAGACAATTGTTTTGCATAGTAGGTATCTCCTGGAAGTAAAAAAGAGAGATTTTAATCATAATGTTATATGAGTTAAATGTTATATGGGTTATACGGGTTAAACACACTATGTGCAGTATATTTCATGTTGTGACTTTTTAGTTGTACTGCTAAGACCCTTTGCACATGGTGTGGCTGCCCCTCAGTGGGGACATGATGTGCTTCTGCATGACATCGTCACAGTCCCACTGCCATCTTGTCCCCGTGCATTGCACACCCGCAGTATTTTAAAAAAAGAAAATATCCATTTTACACTTACCATCACACTGCACTGCTACCTTCCTGGCCATGTGGAAGGGCAGACGTGTGCTGGCAATGCCTCCCTCCTCAGTGTAGCAATGGCAAGTGCCCAGCTGCCCTGCAGAAGGGAAGATGTGGGGCCAGAGTGCTCCCCTCTGCAGCAACTGGGTGAGGTGAGGAGGGGAGTGTTCCTGGTGTGCTTTCCCTCCCTGCTGGGGCTGCAATGAAAGGACTTCGCTGAGTCCTGTTGTGCGCAAAGGGCCTAAGTCTGCATAGAAGCTCTCCACTCAGGTAAGATAGGTCGCTTTGATGCTATGCAAAATCTGGCTTCTGATGTGCAAAATGGCCGCCAGCTCCAGCTTGCCTCAAAAACTCATTCAGGCTTTTTACATATTCCCTAGATATTCTTCAAATTTCAAGGGAATTGTGGGGTTTTCTGAAGCCCAAATAGGTAAACTCAAAAACCCTAAATTGTTATTTCACAATGATTAACTTTGTTCTGTCACAAAAGCAAGGGAGTTTAGCTTGGGAAGAAAATGTTAAGGAGGTTATCTAGTTTTTGGTTTTGTTCCCCCCCCTTTTTTTTCTTTATCATTTGTCAAATGTCAAGGTTTTTTAAAAAAAAATTCCTGAAGCATAAAAGTTTTAAAGGTTTTTTTGAGCATTCTCTAGGAAAGCTTTCAATAACCTGATGTATTCTGAAATCAGTCAAAGGCAGTCAGTCCTTCATTAATGAAGGCTATGTTTAGAAAACGTTTGGGTGCCTTTATAAATGTACATGAAGTTCCAGAACTGGTCTTTACAAGTGAGATAGTTCCAGTGTAATGCTCAAAATACCTTAGAATATCATTTATATTTATTTGTATATGAAAGTATTTTGTGCGTTTGTGTGTGCCTTTGTGTTGTCTGTCATCTCATGGTGAGCCCATGAATTCCATAAAATTTTCCTGTAGCTCAACCTGTATCACAAGATCTCAGACAGAAATACAAATCAGTGAAATCACTTTTAAAAATTTAAAAGAATTCCAACAATTTGAAGCACTGAATACATGAATTTTACCAATCACATCCTTACCACCTCCATTTCCTGTTTGATTGTGAATTCATCTGTGGTTTGCTTCACCTGGAAACCACTGTTGTTTCTGTTTCTGTCCACTGCTTGGTAGTGCCAACCTCAGGCTTTTATGCTGAAGCTCCTATGCCCAGGTCATACCACAATGCTGATGAAATAAATCCCTTCCATCATGTTATACAAGTCTACCACTCACTACACTAAAACATTTATCTACAAATTCAGTGGTTCATACAGTTGGACTAAATCACATTGTCTCTGCTTACAGATTCGGCTTTAGAGATTCCTCTGTACAAAAAAATTAATAATGAACCCTCTCTGATAGAGACATTGTGGGGGGAGAGCAGAATTGGAGATAGACATTTTTATAATATTTCAAACCTCAAAGTTTTACTACAACATTTTTCTGCAACATTAAAAAAAAAGAACAAGAATGTTCTGTTTTCCAATTGCCTGTATTTCCAGTCATGCTTGCTTTGGACAGCAATCACAAAAGTTCCAATTTCTAGACATAAAAGCTATTTTTCCAATAGTGTCATCTGTTTCCTAGGAGACTCCATCACACTCATGTTAACCTCTTTCAAGTTTCCTCTGGATGGATCTGTCATGCAATTAGGTTACTGAGGGGCTGCCATGACAAACGGGATTCTATTTGCTTTTGATGTACTTATGATCTGGAAGCTTTGCTGAAGCTTTTCTGTTAGTAGATGCTGTCTTAGGACTCCTGTGTGTAGCTTTTTTACTCAGAGAGAGAGAAATTGAGAAAAAGAGGCCACAATAACCAAAATCTCCCCCATTAAGTCTGTAGAAAAGCTTGAAAAATTTATGTTACAACTCCCAGAATCCCCTACTTCGATTGACCACATTAGCTGGGAGATTCTGGGAGAGATATTTTTGTGATTTTTTGAAATTCATTTCTCATTTTTAAAAAAGTTTGCTTTCACCTTCCCTGGAGATGCTCATAATGGCCAACACAACATTAGAAAACAGCGACATTGACAACAGCCAGTAATCTAATGGAACAGATAACAAACATTTGTCATTAATGGCTGCAGAAGAGAAGTTGAAGAGGTGACAGGACAGCTATGTTTAAATATTTGATGGGATGTCTTATGGAGGATGAATCAAGCTTGGTTTCTGCTGTTCCAGAGACTAGGGCCTGGAACTACAGCTTCAAACTACAAGAAAAGAGATTCCATCTAAACATCAGATAACTTCCTGATGGTTAGAGCAGTTCAACAATGGAATAATGCTACCTTGGAGTGTGGTGGAGTGTCTCCTTCTTTGGAGTGGGTGGGTGGCCATCTGTTGAGAATGCTTTCATAGTGTATTCCTGCATGGCAGGGGGTTGGATTCAATGACCCTTGTGGTCTCTTCCACTCTATGATTCTATGACTCTATGATAATTAAAAGAACAAAGTCATCTGGAACTAAAAATCATTACAGAATCATAGAATTGGAAAGGACCTTGGAGGTCATCTGTACAAGGCATCTGGTCAATGAAATGCCTGCAGAACACAAAGGAGGAGGAGGAAGATCCTCTAATCCAGGACTGGGAATCCTCTGTGCACTGGCATGGCATGACAACACTGAATGGGGCTGATGCCAGGTTGCATTACCACAGTTCCCAAGCATGCAAGGAACAGCTGCATTAGGGCTAATAATAATGCAACCACACAGGCCCAAAAGAATAAAAGCCATTCACACTATCCCACAAAATAGGATTAATGGAATGCAAGGCATGAACCTGATCAATAATTTGACATTCTTTTGTGCCTGAAAAGTAGAGTGGTCTAATATCTGATGACAGCATTCAAGGAATGAACATTCTGCTTGCTTTGTTTTCAATTACTAAAGCAGCTGTGGTCTACATTCTGTATAAAACAATCTTAGCAAGACAAATGCTTGGGAAACCAAAATTTCACATTAAATGTGAGAAAGAACTGATTTGCTTGTATCAAAGTTTATTTCTCTGATACAAATAAAGATGTATTGGAAAAACTTAAATGCAAATATAAAAGTGAATCATTTGTAGTTCTTACATCAGTATTGGCTGACACTCTTGGTAGATATTTAACAGAGCCACACCTTAATCAGGCATATTTATGGGTAAAGTTGTCTTAAATTTCTGAGTTATACTGCATAATTCATAATTTAGGGTTTGCAGCTAAAGCTGTCTTTGAAAACCACTTGCAAAGTGGTTGGCCAAAATTTACTTGGGCAGTTATGAATGCATAATCACCATAGTTATAGAGCTGCACAGTGGATTTTGTCACAACTATCCCAATCCCTACTTACTGGGCAGCAACCAATATGATCAATGAGGACTTATACCTCTGTATCTTAGGGAGCAGGTGATGTATGTTTCCACCGCTCCCATGAGCAGTTTCCATTGTGACAGTCAGAAGCAGGGTCCCTTTCATAATTTCTCCTTGCAATGGAGATCACTTGTGTAAGAGGGACTGAGAATATCTGTCTTCTTCACAACTGACAGGGGAACAGACCTCCAGTGACTGTTGCCCAGTAGGTCAGAACTGGGGACCTTCCTGTACATAAGGATATAAGGATAGGAACCATCCCTTCCTTACACATCCCCTAAACAAAGGAGTGCTGAGGAATTGTGAATACGAAACAGTCACAAATGTGTAATTCTAGGTTACATGTTTGTAACTGCTCAAGTGAATTCTAGCCATGATGATTATGATTATGATTATGATTTCTTCCACATTTAGCAAAGGTATGAATAAAAAGAAATGACACATAGCCAGATGCACATATAGTGTAGCAAAATGTAATTTACAAAGGGATTTAACTGTCTTTAACATTATTAAAGTGTACTCATTCAAGAGAATTCTTGGTTTTCATTAGCTTTTTAGTTTCATTTTGCAATGAGTGTTACATTAGAATGATCATGGGTGATTTGCAGGATGTATGTAAGTTCATTGGGCAAATCATTAACAGACAAGGATTCAAAACTTCGTTATCAGCCATTACAAAGCATAATGATAGAATGATAAGTGCACAGTGGTATTTTTGTTCCGCACATCCATGTGTGACTGAAGTCACAAGGAATATCTGGTGATGTATGAGCCCATTCGTGACAAATCAGTGTGACATTATTATTCCTTCTACCAAATTAAAGAGCTCTTAGTTAAACAGTTTTTTGATTTCAATCATTCCATTATTCAGTTTTGGTTGTTGTTAACTGCCATCAGGTCCACTTCAATTTATGGCCACCTATGAAGGAGAGACTTCAAACTCACCCTATCACCCTATCTGGACTCAGGACTGGCTTCCTTGATTGAGTCCATCCATCTATAATGTAATCTTCTTTTTGTACTGTCTTCTGCCTTACCAGGCATTACTCTCTTTTCTAGTAAGTCATGTCTTCGTATGGTATGTCCAAAGTATGATCGTCTCAGTTTATTTGCTCTTGGAATCCTTTATTTGTCTTTTTAGCAGTCCAGCATATCCATAGAAGTCTCCTTCAGCATATTTCAAAGGAGTTGATTTTCTTCCTATCAGCTTTCTTCACTGTCCAACTTTCACAACCGTACTTAGAAACTAGAAACATGATGGCATGGACAACCCTAACTTTAGTATTCAATGGTATATGTTTACATGTCAGGATCTTGTCTAGCTCCTTCAAATCTACCCTTCCAAGACCTAGTCTTTTCTGATTTCTTGACTGCATTCTCCATTCTGATTAATGACTGAGCCAAGCTATTGAAAATCCTGACCTGTTTCATTGTCTTCATTATATACTTTAAAGTCATGCAAATCATCTGTGGTCATTATATTTGTTTTCTTACAGTTGAGCTGTAAACCTGCCTTTGTACTTTCTTCCCTGACTTTCTTTGCTAATGATTCCAAATCTTTGCTATTTTCTGCTGGTAGTATGGTAATATCTGCATATCTTAAATGGCTAATGTTCCTCCAATTTCACATCTCATTCCTCCAAGTCTAATCTCACTTTATATATGATATAGTCAGCATACAACAACCTATCATAAATAAATTAGCTTGACAAATTAGTCCATTGATTTCAGTTTACTCCCACCAATGAATTAACTAAAATTTCACTTTCTTAATCTGATGGTTGAAATTTTTATTAATTTATTGACTACATTTACATCTCATCTCTCCAGCAATATGCTCAAGGCAGTTTACTTGACCCATTTGACTCTTATAGCAGACCTGTGATATTAGTCAGGCTGAGAGAGAGTGACTGGCTCAAGGCTACCCTCTGAGTTTAATGTCTCAGTGGGGATTTGAATCCAGATCTGCCAAGTCCCAGTCCAGCATTTCAACTATTACACCATACAGAAAGCTCTAAGCTTTCAAAGTGTTTCACATGCTTTATTTCAGTAGGTTTGCCTATCTATAGAAGTGGGATGAGATTCTTTCTACTCAAGGCCAGTCAGTTCAGAGGTGGGCTGCGATTTCATCTGTTTTGGCATGCTTCTTGACTACTGTTCTACACGAGATTCATCTATGTCATGTCACTTACTCAGCCGCTCCAGAAAGGTGGTTTTGTTAGAAACTATAAAGAGAAAATTGCATGGGATCTAATATCTCTTCTCATAACCTACACAACACACCAAACACAAATTGCAACTGCCTAATATAATGGCTTGGCTATGAGAAGTACAGAACAGTTGGGATTCTGCACTATGCAGAACTGTAATTCTTCTTATAAAATTTTGCTCAGCAAGTACAGTACTACTTTTGGGAAAAAGTAGTCTTAATACTATCTAGAGGGTTGATATTCTAATGAATTGTATTCAGTAGTAGTTTTACAATGTCGTGATGAATGCCTCTGTTCTTAATTGTTTTTACTTTATTGAGTGAATGATTAGACACAATCAGCCCAAAAAAAGAACTGAAAATTCCTTTTAAAAAACTTAAGTGGAAGCATTTATCAATATAATAAAACAACATCAACTTTAACTTCCTCTTCCATAAGCTTGCAACATTTTATAGACTCTTCAAATCAAATCAATTTGATGACATTCCAAAGGCATATAAATTGTAGTAGTGAAAAATAATTATAAATATTGGGTTATATTTGCTATCAATGGAAGACAGTTCACAGGAGAAGAGCTCCTCACTCACTCCTTCTTTGGCATCCCAAATGTTACATGTGACAGGGCCTTCATCTTTCTCTCTCAGACTGGTATGGCAGCTCCCCAATCTGATAAGGTGCCCTGTCACTTCACACACAACTCTGCCTCCCCCCTTACAGCACCACCTTTGTGTAAAGGCACAAGGCATGTGTGTGCCTGTGCATGCATGCACACTCAGACACACAGAGTGTTCCTTATTTGAAAACATTCTGATCATTTCCTTACCTTAATAATTACATTGGATTTCCTGTTTAAATGGCAGAGGCTGAAAATCTCTATAATTTGTTTTATGATGATAAAATGGCTGTAAAATCTCTCAGTAATGTATTTTATTGTGCATAAAAGCAAACTGTTGTGCACTTTTCCATTATGAATAGTACTGTAACTGTGTACAGATAAGCAATGATAACAGTCTTATTCCAAAGAACTAGTCATTATTTTAAAGAATCTATTTAGCACTTAAACCTTTATTCAGTGTTTGTCACATTTGTCCTGTGCTAATGTACATCTGCAGGTGTTTGTTGTTGTTTTTAAAATCCATGTATGTTCAAGTACAGTGAAAGAAAAGAGGGAAACGTTGTGAAGGTAATAGGTGTAAATATCCAGTGCTTGGATAAATATCCAGTGCTAAGGATAGTGACATGATTACTAGTCTCATAAAGTGTGATGAGAACTAACAGTAACCCCTCCATAAGATTTTTGTGGGATCTTGCAAAGGATCAAATTTTTGCTTGCAGTTCAGATTTGCTGTTCACATTGGAAAAACACAGAAAATGTGAAAATTCCATTGTGTTTCTCCTCATTTCTGTTCAGAGGAGAACAATATTCAGGAACTACATAATGCAAGATGCAGTTTTTCATTCCCATAAAGAAAAAATGAAAACATTTTTGAAAAACTGAAGTTTGGAGTAACATGCCATTTTGGCTTATTATATTTCATAATATCCTGCCTTTCCTCCAATGAACACAGTGTAGCTAACAGTTTATCCTCACAACAGTTCTGTAAGGTAGGTCAGCATGAGAGTATCTGGAAGTGTCATAGTTCAGTGCAGATTGGAAACTGGGCCTCCCATGTCTCAGATACTTATGGTAATTTAAGCAATAAAGTGAGTTGGTTTTCTATTATATAAAATGTAACATATACTGGACAGCCAGTTTGGTATAATGGTTTGAGAGCTGAACTAGGACTCTGGGAGGGTTGGAATGCCTGCTCAGCCCTGCATATTCGCTGAGTGACTTTGGGGAAGTCACATGCTCTCAGCCTCAGAGGAAGCCAATGGCAACCCTTCTCTGAAGAAACCTTGCCAAGAATACTCTACCTTTGGTTCACGTTACTGTGACCATATGTCAAAAACAACAATATACATTGGTGTATCATCTAGATGTCTACAGTGATGCCTCCACTTTCACAAGGGTTCCGGGTGCAGACCCTTACAAAAGTCAAAAAACCATGAATAACTCCCCCCATCCACCCAAGTGAGCACTCCCCCTACTATTCACTCCCAGGGCTCCCCCCTCCATTCTCCTGCCTGCTGCCCATGTGCTCTGCCTTCTTTCTGTCCACACAGGCAACAGATAAGAGAACAGAGGAGAAAACACTTTCCTCTGCCCACCCTCTTTGCCTGGCCTTTGCCCGCACACTCTGCCTTCTTTCTGCCCACACAGGCAACAGGCAAGCAAAATGGAGGGGAAAGCACTCCCCCCACTCCATTTGACTGCCCATCATCCACGCACCCTGCCTTCTTTCTGAGCACACAGGTGACAGACAATCCTCTCTTCCATTCGCTTGCCTTTTGGGGCACAGAGAAGGAAGGCAGCACACCTGGGCAAAAGGCCAGGGAATGGGAGGGATTGGGGGGAAGCAAGCAGGCACCTTGTGAATAATCAAATTCTCAGCAGTCAAACCCATGAATGTGGAGAGAGAACTGTGCTTTACTATTTATTGAGGAGGAAATTGCTTAGATTTAGCCATGCTGCATCCTTCTTTGGATTGCATCCCTTTATGAAGCATTTCTAATTAATTTCATTTATAGACCTCCTTCTATGCATAACTAAATCTGGTTGTCTCACAACAATTCTGTGAGGCAGGTCACTTTTTTTCCATTTTATGGGGACAGAAACTGAGGACTAATAGCATGCTCAGTCTCTGAAAATCACATAGCAGTTTTAGGATTTGAACTCATGCTTCTAAGAGTCAGGTCAAAGTCCCACACATTTCAGACTGAAGAATACTTGTTTGCATGAAGAAGTTATTACATGCCAGGAAATATATACCATACATTTGTATTTATTCTGCACTCCAATTCAATAGTTAAGTAAGATTCATTTAAATCTTTTTTTAAAAAATTGCACTGCCTCTTTGGGAGTTTTCTGCCTGAATATGTACAGCTCTGGAAATTCAGCTGAGACAGACTATCTAATATTCTTCTCCACTATTATAAGAGATCTTTTCTCTTCATCCTATCCTGCCTATCTGTACATATCAAAATATGTGAAATAGAAATAAGATGTATGCTCATATTACATGTAGGAAAAAGATTAAATGACTATATAAATAGAGAGTAATGTGTAATATCAATACAATAAGCTACTTCCAGAACCAAGATTTTCATATTAGTTTTAGATATATTAGAGACAGCAACATACACATTAGTAATTCTGAATGCTAATTTGAAAAAATTAGATTCCTTTGTTGTTGTGTGTCTTAAAGTCATTTCTGACTTATGACAACTCTAAGGTGATTCTATCATGGGGTTTTCTTGGCAAGATTTTTTTCTGGGGCAGGGGTGGCATTGCCATCTTCTGAGGCTGAGAGAGTATGCCTCACCTAAGGTGACCCAGTGGGTTTTTGTGGCCAAGTGGAGATGTGAGGCCTGGTCTCCCAGAATAGTAGTCCAGTGCTCAAACCACTACAGCACACTGACCTCTACAATCTTTACAGCATTGTTTATACTTGTAAAAACCAGGTATTATGAACATATTATTCCTGTGTTTTGCCTGCTGCCCAGTTCATTTGACTCCTATTTCACTTCTGGGCTTAAATTTATGTGCTGCTTTTTAACCTTTTAAAGTCCTTCTTGGTCTCTGACCACCTACAAAAAGACTTTCTTTCCAGCAGAAAGAGGTTACTGCTCTTTAGTCTTGCCAAAGAGTGCATTGTGTATAGGAAAGTCTATAGCCAGTACTGTGGGAATGTGAATAATGCAGTGTGTGCTAAGGGTGCAGCTGAGGGGTGGGGATGAGGACATTACCTCTGAATAATGCCCCCCTGTGAAAAAATTTTCAGTTCCCAAATTCTAGCGTTGCCATAGCTTAACACTTCAGTTGAACATTTAGAACATTTATAGTTTAGGCATGCAAAGAAAAGGAACAGGCGTTACCATGGGAATGTAAACAAAGCAAATATAAGAGCTCTAAGTGTGAATAATTCTTAATACCTCGCCCTTTGCAGTGCTAGAAATTTGGTGACTGAAGGAAAATTTCATTGTGGGGACAGAATTATTATTTCAGGGTGTCTCACCTCTCCATAATCATCCCTTGACATATGCAATTTCCTTACTGATGAAAGGAACTATAATTTCCAAATGTGGCAATTACCCATTACACAAATGTAATAGAAACGCTTAGCTTCCACTCAGTGGATATACAAAGGTGTTGTTTTAGTCTTTAGTACTCTTCCAAACAAAGACACCTCTCTTTCCATCCCCAACAGCAAATATTCTGCCAGACACCAGAAGCAGTATATGGCTTAATGGTGTTGAGGAAAGAGGTAGAAGTACAGTTTTGTGAAAGTGCAGAACATTATTTTACAGAATCATTCTAGATGGGATGAAGGATAGTTGCTCCACTGGCAGTATTTCAGGCCTCATGTGATAATTGTTTGGGAGCAACTTACATCTGACTGACACATTGAGTCAGCTCAAATCAAAATTTATTGGGGACTTGTGATCCAATTCAAATCAAGACTTCAACATCAGAAAGCAGCAAGGGGGAAAAAGATACAGAATCATTATTGTCATTAACAACTAATGTGTCATCTATCTGCTTCTTTAAAAAAAAGAAGTATAGTTATTTAACCTGTGTCAATCATATTGCTGTCATTAGTATGAGGTGTAAGAAATCTTTGCAACGAATGCCTTTGAAATAAGCTGCTTTTTTCATAATTTAGTCCTGAATATGCCTATGAATGGGCTTTGCTGTGAACCTTGTCCCCCCTGCTTCAATGACTGAAATCAAAAATAGTGCTTCTAGCAGGAGGTCAGCTATAGCTTATAAAAGTAAATTATTCAAACATTCGTACACCCATGACCTAAAAGAATTTCTTTGTATATTCTTGGTCTTGTCATGACAGATTTTTCTTTGCAATTCTGTTTCAAATAACACCAGCCGTTACTACACAATGGCTTCCAGTAAATGCAATATTGAGAAAGGTGGATTTTTCAACTACAGTATGTAAAATAGCTGCTGGAACATGTTTTATCATTTCCATTGGTATAAGCATGATCCTACTAGTTACGAGAACTCAACCACCCACGTGCAAAGGGAGATGGGAACAATTACGGATGCACGTAGAAAATGCAGCAGGATATTTCAAGAGCTTGGTTTGCCTCATATGTCCATCTAGTCTGCCCATGCTGTCCCATGCTGATCAGGTTACTTGATATCTGGGTCTCATGCAACTTGGAATACTTATACTCTAGAGGTTGGATAAGGAAAGAACAGAGCTCTTGGTGAGAAAAACCCTTTGGAAATGGCACTGCACTCTCATATAGAGAAAGATCATGGCCATAATACCTGGCCTGTTTTATTTTATAGGATCCTATCAGTGAAGTCCATTAAAGTAAAATATTTTGTTACATAGCTCTTGTAGATTACAAATGCTTAAGACTGCAGTTTGTAAATGAAAAGTAATTCTAGCATGGTAAAATAAGACAGAATCAGGGGGAAAGCAGCCCCAGACATGTCATTCAGTTATACTTGTCAGTGGATTTTTCTTTTTTCAAAGGACCCTTCCATTATGGACATGATATGGTGCTTCAGGACTCCCAGGGGGAAAAAAAATCATACATTTTGTTTTGACATGTACATAGAAAGTGACTCAGGAAGAACTAGTCTCCTCAGCTCTCACATCTATCTTGCTGCTTCATTGCTGTGTTTATTTATCTAGTGCTTTGTTGATGGGTAGGTAGTGAATTGGCAGTGGTGCAGATGAAAGCCTATTTCTGAAATTGGATTAATATTGGCTTCCCTTCCCACTTTCGAGCAACCTTCAATTTGTAAAATTGAGTCCTTGATCATGTTCTTTAGAGCACAGCCTGGAGATAGCACATTTCCAAGTACTCTTTCCAATGTGAGCTTTGTCATCATAAGTGAACTTTCCTGTTTGGGAAGTGTGTGCATGTATCTCCTATGTATGTTTAATCAGAGGTTAGTTCCATTGCCTTCAATGGACTTTTCTAGGTAAGTGGGTAAAGGATAATACACACAGAGAAATTATGGCAATAATTTTGTTTGTCACATATGCATGTGTACCAGAGGTTATGTGCACATATGTCCTTTTTTGTTTGGATGTCATGAAGGAGGTATTCAGTACCTTCTGAGTAACTTTCAGTTCCATCCCCCTCTCTCTGGTAGCTTCCCAGCCCCAGAGTGCATTCCCAGTGCCATTTACTGGCTGGTGATGGTTGAGAAGTGCCCAGGAAACACTCAGCTGCAGTTCTTACAGCTGGAAGAAGCAAAGGTCTCTGGATATCTGGGAGGGCAATGTTAGCTGTCTTTTACCTATTGTAGAACTGCCACTACGGCCCTTTTTGCATGGCATTTGCCATGCGAAAGGGCGCCTGGAACATCGCGCGATTGTGAGGAGTGATCTGCACAAAACACTCACAATCACGCGATGCTCCAGGGGCCAGCAGGTGCCAATCACGCACCTTTCATTTTTGACTAGAAGCTGAAAATGGTGCGCCGTCGCACATTGCTCCTGGGCCCCACATGCACTTACCTGGAGTGCGGAGCCTCAGGAGCTGCACTGTGGAAGGAAGAGGCAGGGCTGCACTGCGGGAGGAAGAGGCAGGGCTCTCGCGCAAGCAGACAGCTCGTGCGGAGCCGAAGGACCCCGGATGTGAGAGCCTCTCGCCAGAGGCTGCTTGCGCAATCCACGCACCCCACTGCTAGAAGAACGTAAAGTGCAGAAAGGGCCTACATTTTGCCTTGGTACTTCATACCATCCTTCCCCTTGGACTAGTAAAGAGCCATGACAGCTGACTTTGGTGTTTAGAAGTTACTTGCTTGGGCAGTGGGTAGATAATTAATTTCTGCCCAGACCTTGTAGAGTTCTGATCATGTGTGTCAAATTTAACATACAGTAATTAGCACAAAGGTAACGCCATAATATTATCTTCTTTATCCTAATAACTTAATTGTGAGAGACAGTACAACTGTTTCTACAGTCCCTACAGAAATCAATACTTATTTGTTGTAGAACATCTAGTCAGGCTGTACATATCAGTTATACATATCCTTCTCAGTATTTATGATGCCATAAGCCAGCTGTATGACATCATAAATTTGGGAATCCAAGTTTGTTCTCTTTGCAGCATTACAATGATGAAAACAGCCCACAGATACATATCTTAGAAGCCAGGCAGTTCCACCAACATAGGGATTCATGAGGCACTGGGTGTCATGCCCCTGCCCCTGCATGTAAACAGGACTCTTCCCAACAGCCATATCCCAGAGACATGAGAGGAACAGTACTTATGGCAGCCAGTGCAGCTGGGAAATGGAGAACCCATGCTTCTGGCAATGTTTATATAGGAAGAGCTTGTTAATTAGGCCACAGCTGGGTAGGATGCTATGACTATATAACTAGAGGCCTGGAAGGCAGAATGCTGCTGGAACGTAATGATTCCATTAGTGGTGACAGCCTTGCTGACTCTTGCATTCTTTGCTTGTGAACTTTGGACCTTAGCCTTTGCCTGGACTATAGATTCTGCTCTTAGACACTCTCTCCATGGACTCTTGGTAAATTCGGATTCAGCTGCTCTAAGCTTGCTATGAACCTGGACTGCTTTAACAAACACTGGTTGCTGCTATCTGCCTGATTATATGGCTGGGAAGCCTTGGCAGGCTGCCAGCACAGGACATTGACAAGTGGGGAGTGAGTGAAGAAGCATCCAGTCCTGTCCTGGCCGTGAGGCAGTTTGCAACAGGCATCCAGAGGGAGCCCTGTGAAGTCCTCCTGTCATGAAGTGCCTCATTCTTGGGAGAAGACAGGAAGCTGCTTCTCTCACCACCTCACTCCCCAGAGCTTTGGAAATCCCTATGTTGATGGAACTACCTAGCTTCTGAGGTAGGGTTCAGGGAGACGTAGCTACAAGGATGGAACTCCATTGTTGTAGGTACGTTTCCCAATGCATGATCTTGGCGATTAATGTTCAGGTGAGTGACAGCTAGTGAAGAAGTAAGTAAATAACAAACATCCACTTAGAATCCACACGATTGAAATCAAATACTTAAGTGGTGCAGAGACAATAGCTAATATTACAGGTATTGGTTGGTGGGGCTGGGAAAACTGTAGATAAAAACAAAAAGAAATGTGTGGGAGCAGATATACCATAAAGGTGAAGTTCAAAATTGATTTCAGTTTTAGCATTGCTGTACTTGAAGCCACTCTAGCATTCATGAGCTTTATTCAGTAAAAGCCCACCTGGAGTAAATGTTTGCAGGAAGGGAGAGAAAATCACTCTGTCATATTGTAAACCAAATTCATGGTTTTTTAAAGCTTCTGGGGACTCTGGCGCTGGACCTGCTGCTAGAGAAAGTGAGTTCACAGATAAACAGAGATCATGCCAATTTGGGACTATAATGGACCTCTTTGATTCTATTACATGCATGGCAGACTTCCTGGTGTACCCCAGCAGAAATCGTCTTTGAAATGAGTGTCAAGGACTATGGAGAGATTGATCATTTATCTGAAATAATGTTATTTCTCTGGTTTATTCTGTTTGTGCAACCACTGGAAAAACATTTCCTTTCTTGACAGAAGCCTCTGACAGGGCTTATCAACCTCAGGGGGAAAATGTCTTTGCTGCAATAAGTGGTATACTTATTAAAAAAAAAATTTTACTGTTATGTTAAATACTACATTACACATTGAGTAGTTTCTAAAAGCCATATTGTTATAGGTTGTATAACTTGCATTTTGTTCTTCAAGGCTGAAGGCTTCAGCTGTTTGATTTATTTTGGAGGAAGGAAACAGAAAGGATGGCCTATTGGTCTAGAAAAGCAGGATATTAACCTTTACATTTATGATGATCAACCTGGATTCTTGGCTTCTTTAACAGTCTTCCCTAGCAAAGAAGCACACTCTTCCCAGGACAAGAAACTGTTCCCCTTTCATCCTTTGAAATGGATACTTTCGTTCCCCAGAAGTGTATTATTGCTGCTATGTACTTCCATTCAGTGTCTATTACATCCTCACTTCTTGCCTTGAAATGGTACAGTGCTTAGGGCTGGTTTCCATGGCAAAGTAGAAACAGAACAATCTGTTTCTGCCCATGAAATCTCATCCTCCAATGACTTTTAAAGTAGGGAAATGTGACCTGTAGGTGCCATGTACCTCAAAGCCATTTTTGTGACCCCAGTGCTCCCCCAGATGCTCCCCAGTTAAGAGTAGTGCCCCCAAAATGTTTTTCTCTTCCTGGAAGCCTCTAAGCCTATTTCCATACTGTGGCCCCATCCCAGCATGGGGATACGCTGAAGCCAGTCCACAATGCATGCTACCACATGACATCGTTGCAGTCCCGCTCCTATCATATCCCCAACCATTACGATCGTGCGTTATACTATTATTGGAAAAAATCCGGTAATTTGCCCTTTTTGCATGATGATCGCATCAGCTGGGGCTGTGCGGGAAGGGCAGAAGCACTATCAAAGTACTTCCTTCCTCAGCGTGGTGCCAAAAGGAAAGCCAGCTGCACTGAGGAGGGATGGAGCATGTCCTGAACGCTACCATCCACTGGGAGCCTGCTCCCATTCTAGCAATGGCACTGCTGGGATGTCATTGGATCCAGGTAGGGTACAGAAAGGGCCTAAGAGTGGTTGCTTTGCATGGAAATAGATTCAACCCCCCCACACACACACACACAAAACCATTGAACCTATCCCCAGCCCAGAAGACAAAACAGGCTATCTGGTCACTTTTCATTTTGATTTTTCATTTTTGTTGCTATATCTTCTTTTCAGGCCTAGTACAGCCCATAAGAAGACCCTGGAGGCACCTCAGGCCTTTTCTAAGGAGGCCATGAGACTGGGGAAGGCTGCACCTCCTGTCCCCCCCCCAAATGGCAAGGAACAGACCAAGCCAGAGACTCGACTGCAATTACATCTGGCAGAGAGGCATTAAATTCAGGGAACTTGCTTTGCCCTCTCTTCCAGCTGAAAAAACCCAACCCTATCTATTGGCCAGGAAAAGAACTGTATTGATTACTTTGCTCATCCCTCCTCACTCCTTTTTCCTTTGATGACATGTCCATTATTTGATCGTGATCCTGTAAGCAAGGACTAGCATCTCTTTCAATATTTGCACTGGGGTTAGGATATTTTGGATACTTTTTACAATCGAATAAGAGTAAGGTGAGAAGGGGGGAGGAGATACAGCAGAAGGAGAAGGCACAAGTATTGAAAAAAGTATTAATATTTAGTATACATTTGCCAAAGAAGGTGACTAGTGCTGCTATAGTGTTGCAACAACCAAATTTACAACAATTGTTGTATGGAAACAAATATTAATGCAACCACTTTCCATACAATACTCTCAACTGGGATAATGTCAGTAGCTTGGCATGGAAATCTTACTCAGTGTGGAGTATATCCAGTGAAGAAAAGTATTTTGCAACAGAAATTCCAGCTGCATGAGGAAGCGTTTAGATCCAGTACAGCTACCATGTAACCATTGGACACCCATTACAAAGCAATACGTCTAGGGATTTCTCTCTCTCACTACAGCCCATTTTAAACAATCTAGGCATGTTTTCCTTCTGTCAAGGAATAGCAGAACCTTATCGCCGCCACCACCATAAAGTGAACGGGTGGGAATAATGGAAATTTCCACCTGATTTTAAGGCCAGAATCAAGCTGCATTTTTTCTTGTATATACAAGAAGGACTACTCTAACCTACAAAGAGTAAAAGCAGAGAAGGGGACCTTGGTCTGCCTAAGGTGATTTCCCTAGCAAATCAAGTAATTAGGATGGCCTCAGTTCAGAGAGGCACATAAGCATTAAAGAAGATTTAAGCACATGCCTAAAAGTTCAAGCATGCCCTTAAGTATGTTAATGATGGAGATGTACATGTGATTAAATCATTTCATGAGTTTAGACTGTGGTAAATGGAGAGGCAGGCTAGGTGGAGAGATTAGGAAAAAGAACAGCTTCATTTCAGATCTTTCCAGAAACCAGTATGATTTTACTTAGCAGCCAGTCATACCCATTTGTTTATGCCATTACTTTGTTTTTATCACACGCATAGATGAATGATAAACCTAGAGACACTATATTCCCAAAAAAGAGACCTTAAGGCCCCATCCACCCACTTGTTTGAGGGTAGTCCACTAGATATGTAATTTTACTCATCTGAAATAATGCTTGTGTTCTATATAATCATGGATTTTATGAGAGAGTCTTTGTAGGCTTCTTTACCTTATACATTCTTTATCTTTCTAGGATTCCATCATATTTTAGCGCTTATAGACTTTAGAGCTTATAAATGATAGCCTGGACAAAGATGAGGAAGGAGAAGTCTCAGGCCCTTTCGCACATGGGAAAGGAACCGCACAAAAACGGACTCACCGGACTTCTTCAGCATCCGGGCGAATCCGTCGGGATGAGGAGCAGTGCGAGCTCGTCGCTCCGCACTGCTCCGGCGTCCAAAATGGCGGCTTCTGGTTGGTGGAGGCTCTCCACCAACCGGAGAAGCTTGCCAGCCTAAAGCCCGCCCCCAGCAGATCTGCAGGCACGCACTAGTGCGCGCCTGCAAATCTGCATCGGAGCGTGGCGACGGAGTGACACAGGGTCGCACCTCCGTGCTTTTTAAAAACCTCTTAAAAGAGGTTTTTAAAAAGCACGCTGCACGAGCAGTTCCGGTCGCTCCGGAGCAGACTGAGGTGTGGAACTATGAAAAGTAGTCTGTCCCAGTCCACTCCATGGTGCAGAAGACCTCTGTCGGAGGTCGCTCTGCACTGTTTTAATAAGCCGGTGCAGAAAGGGCCTCAGTATCCTAGCAAAAGAATAAAAGTGTCGTCTGGCTGTGACAATGTTTATTTTATTGCTCGGTGTTAATCAGAGATGTAGCAGGAACAAGAATTACAAGTGTCAGACAGGAAAGGACTATTGTTTTTTTATTATTGTGACATCTATTCTTGAATTTTGAAGCCATGTAGAGTTTTAAAATATTTTTAATTATAGAATGGCAGAATACTCTCTACTGTTATCAGTTGGAAGGGGTTTGTTGCAGTTGCCTATGTGAGAAGCACAGAGGTTATAGAAGGGCAGAAAATAGAATTGTAGACAACATAATAGAGTAGATTGGATGGATAATAATATACAGTCACAAAATAGCCAAACATATGTGTGATTTACTGTATCTTTTGTTTCTCAAACAATCTACTGACTCTCAGACCAGAAACAATGTGAAATAGCCTTTCCCAGGGTACACTACTAAGACTTCACGTGAGAATTCCTGAACACTTCTCTGTTAGTTAAACAAATTTATCAGGGGAGGAGGAAGACTGATTTAGTCTCCTCCCTAGTACATTGGCTTTGTTTCTGCAGAATCCTTTTGGAACACAAGAAATTATCTTATGGTGGATTCATTCAAACACAACAATAAACTACGTTTTTTATTTTTAAGAGAAAAAGCCTAAATGAGCCTTTGGCTCATGCATTCTCTCACACCTTTGCTTTTGGCACAGTCATGAGGTGATCAGTAGCTTTTGCTTCTGTTTTCAATTAACTGCAGCTAAGCATCCAGACATAAGCTTACTGAAACTATGGTTTATGGAACTGTCTTGTTTCCATAAACTGTAGTTAGGATCAATCCCAGTTTTGTGTTTGCACATAATGTGAAAGTATAATTATTTGAAATCAGAAGCAAAAGCTTCCCATCTTCTCCTTGCAGCTGAACTGGATGAAGAGTATCCAGTTATAAACCTGTGACTTACACACACAAGCATAAAACTCTACTTATTCCTTGTTCAGAAGGGGACTCCTGGATCAGACCACTGATCCATCCAGCCCAGTATCATCTGTGTTGACTGAGTTAAACTGTCGCAAGACTTTCCTAGTATGCTGCACTGCTGTTGCTTAAAATCAGTGTCAGAATTCTGCAACCTCAAGAGAGCCATTGTATGACACCCAGAGCCCTCATTGCAAAAATGAAATAGAGAAAATAGTAATGGGGAATCATACTACTGGAAATTTCTAAATGGTACAGTTCTTGTGTATCACAAGGCATTCTCTCTCTCTCTCTCTCTCTCATACATGCAGTTGTTCCTCTCCCCACCCATCATCTTAAAACAAAATGTAATGTGATCTGGAACGTGAACCAAAGGGGGCTCAAGAGTAGTGGCATGGATGTGGTCCTGGATCAAACAAGATGCCTACCCTTTAACATATAGGTACTGGCAAATGAACCTAGAACCTTCTACATGTCAAATATGTGCTCTGTAGCTCCCCTCTCCCATAACCTATGCATGACCCATAATCTCACTTTACAGAAAAAGAGAAGAAGCCTTAGTGGACAACATTAGAGAGGAAATCTTATAAAGACTATCTGATACTTAACACTTCTAATTTTCAATACAAATAAATCTTAACTGCAGTGTGCAGTTTTACTCCCAACTTGACAATTCCGACACCTTTGGTTTGTAATTTTCAAGGCAGTTATCCATGTTATTCCAGTTTTGTTATAAATGCTAAAGATCGATGTTAGCTACTACCAGTCTGCCATAATACCATTTACTTGAAAAACAGAGATACGCCACCCATGACAAATGGACAGTCAGAATTCTAGAACAAAATATGATTTTTTATGAACAGAGTGACCAAGCCCTTTCTCTGATTTCGATGGACATTGGCTGAAATCTTACAGTGGGAGACATACATATTTCACATAGTTATGTCTCTGTAGCTATGTCTTCAGAGAGTGGGAAGATCAGTGAAGATGTGTCCAGTTACTTTTCTGTGGTTTGACATATTGCAACTGCATCTATGATGACCTCTGGAAGTCCTTGGGAGTTCCCTAGAGATGATGTCCTTGCAGAACATCCAAACACAGGAAACTACCTGGAAAATATGACTGATCTCCCCACTTTCTGATGACATGGAAATGGCTATGTTGGAAGGAGGAGTTGTGGTGCATACAAGGTAGGTTTGGGGGATTTCGGTTGTTTGAACAGAATTCCAACCTCTGCAAGGACCAAAAGAGTGAGTTGTACACTCAGCCCTCCACATTTGTGGGTTTCACTTTTGTGAATTTGATTATTCATAGATTATTTGCTTTTACCTCTGCTGCCTCCCTATGCCATTTTTAATGAGGACTGCAAGCCTCATGACACTGAGAAGCTGCAAATGAGGTTTATAAGTCCCTATTAAAAATGGTGTGGGACCGCAGTGGAGGTGGCAGTAAGCCCCACCAGCCAGCCACTTCTGCCTTGTGAAGGAACCCTTATACTTCAAAGTAACCCATGGTGGGTAGAATATGGTGATCATACTTTTGTGTGTGTGTGAAATATGATTTGGGAGGGCCTAGAGTTATTCATGGTTTTTCCACTTTCATGGAGGTCCTGTGCCCCTAACCCTAGCGAATGTGGAGAGATGACTGTAATTGTGTACATCTGATTTGAGTCACCATAATTCACCAACAAGATGCCAGCCATTGATTCAGTAGTAGTTCTCAGAAAGAATAGGGTCAATTTTCAGGAAATCATAAACAATTCAGACCTTTTCCAGAGAAACAAATCCTTCAAGATTTCAACATATGATTACTGAAGTATCAAATTAAAACTTCATTATATATATCATCTCAAATTTATTAAATTTGATTCCCTCCCTCTGTGACTCTGTCATTAGTTTAATCATATTTTTTGTCCTAGCAAATAATTTTAGCATTTCCTCTTGTGGAATTTCACTCTTCTGATGAACAGAAGTAATCTGATTTCTAGCCTAAATGTATTCATGCTCACAGTCTTTTATGTTTCTAGGATTCTTTGTTCTTTTGCTACATTCTCCTTTTGCTTAGCATTCTTTGGAAGACAATATCCTATATGGACCCAAATTCATGAAAAAAGTCATAGGGGAAAATTATTCAGGTACCATAATAACTAACTAATGAATGGTGCACATTGGGGTAACCATGAATCAGAATCATCTTCAAGAAACACCACAGTCACCACTATAACAACATAAGGTCTAACAGCAATTTTAATAATGATGCTGATGCTGATACAGCAAGCATTTTTTTTCATCATTAAACTACAGTTCGGGACATTTGTTGTATTATTGGCTGACTTTAGAGGGCTCTGGCAATAACTTTAAACTCTAGAAACCTGCTTTGAAATAACAATGTAGCTGTCAATGAATTGAGTTTGATGCCCTAGCTTTCTTGAGAACAATGGTCTGCCTTGCCTTTGAGTAGTCTCATGAAATTTAATATAATTGTCAATCTGATCAAGGAAGACATAGCGATCAGTTTATTAACATACTGTACAAACCAGAGCCTCTTGTCAGTCTACAAAGCATAGGGCATGTTGAGAACAGTATGGTGCATAGTTTAGCATGAAACTAGTGAACTCATGTAGAGACATGTCAAAAAAAAGGAAATGTCTGATTCAAATCCAGTGGTCTTCCACTGTAGATACTGTATATTCTGAGTATCACATTCAAATTCATGTCACTTACTGTATCAAATCGATCTTTATTTCCACCAGTAAAAAATACAAAACAATAAGAAATTGATCAAAAATATGCTTACAAAAAACAGCAGTTCTCCAAAAATGTTAGCATACTCTGAATTCCCCCTTTACATACAGTTCAGTATTTGTTTTTTTTTAAAAAAACGGTCATCTGCTCCCTCCATAGAAAACTCACCTCTATAGGTACATTGTTGCAACATGAAAATGATTGTATAACTCTGTACTGGGCCTCAGTTCTAAACTTGAAGCCTGTCTAGTGGGTCTTCCTAGCCCTGCTGGTGTATTTGGTACCCATTGGTTACAAACACATGAAGAAATTTTTAAGAATCTGTATTAGGCACAGCCAATGGACATGGGTGGACAGGCAAACCAAGCATTCTAGATGATGCACAACCAACATCTGCCATAAAAGGGCCTATGCATGGAGGACACTTTCCACATGAACAATAACTCTTGTTGATCAGAGTTGCTGTCTTGTGGAAGATGTCCTGTATGCATACATCTATTATTTTGTACCTTTCCTTCAGAGTGAAGAGTACCACATATATGCTGGGAGAGAGTATAGTTCGTCAAAGCCTCAGTGAGTGCAACTAGCTCACATATTCTTGAGAGCTATTTCATATACTTGGAAGTTGCTGGCTGATTTCAGTTCAAGCCTCAGCTGAAATTCAGTTACAAAAACACATAATGGTTTGTATCTCTATTGCATTCCCAAAGGCTCTGATGTTCTGAGATGCTTTCATAAAAATTTATATTGTATTTGGAGTTTCAGATGAGGAAAAAAGTGTTACCAATACATGTTTCCCTTTGAACAAGTTCCAGTGTTTCAAACTGCTATCCAATAAAGCAGAATATTTAAGACATACAATAAACCAGGAATGATTATTCTTTGACTCAGGACTTTGTAGAGCTGTCAAGCAGTCATTTCTTTTCCCTGCTGAAGACAGCTGGCATCTAACTTTGAAGCCCGATCTGACCTTCCTCCTTGATTAATGTTTCACAGCAGCAGAAGGTGACATTCCACTATTTTCCTATTGCTGCAGTAGTATTTACCTGATTGCTTGATTATAAACTCTAGAGGATATAGAGATGAAATAAATACTTTCAGATTACTTCAGCTAGAATAATTATTTAGTGTTTAATCAGGAGGATGGACAAATTTGTCCACGATGACATGCTCTGATCTCCCTGTCCAAGTTCATTGCAACCTTGCTCCATCTCAGATGGCAAGGTGTGGTTTTTTGTTTTGTTTTGTCGGTATGTTTGTACATATTTTCAAAGTGGAGATACTTTTGTATGTAACTTTCCAGTGCACACGTTCTCCTATAAATTAAAGTAGGTCTGTGTAAATATTTCAATGAATTCAGAAGCCTAAGTAAGATTGCTATGAAAAAAATAATTAACATATCTTAATAAGCTTTTTATAACAAATGTTAGCAATGAAACGGGTAGCTATGCTCTAGTGTTGCTCTATGATAAGCTGTAGAACCAAAGAACTATATACAAATATGACAGTAAGCAGGTATAGTGAATAATTTGTACCTCCCCCCCCAAAAAAAAAATAAACTATGTACCTTGGGGAATTGTAAAAAGTCCTTGCAGGGTACATGTCACTGTTGGGCCACACTTTGCCCAACTTTGAATTAAATTATGGGACTAATATCAACTTTTTTGTTGCACAGTAGGGGAGGGTTAATCTCACTTGGTTCACACCATGCTTGAATATAGGCCTTTGATTTCAGTGCCAGTCCTAGAAAAATGGAAAGTTAGGGTAAGTGATTTTCAGTAAAAAAATCACTGAGAGATTACTTTGCTTACTGTTAAGTAACCACAATAGACTTCTACATAATTAAACTGGGACATTTTTCATATCGGATTGATTTATGGACAAGATTGAGATACAACTTTCTCTTTTTCAAATTAAAAATGAAGTCATAAATGACCAAGGTGGCTAATGGGAACTTGAGCCTGCACCGGGCCAGCTGAGGATGTGCTGAATCCAAACCCTATCCAACCTTGGGTGCAATTAATAATTATTTAGCACCACCCTGACCTGACTTTCAGTTGCTACTGAGACTGCATACCTGGTCTTAAGGAGGTGTGGATCTGGCATAACTCTAATCCTACATCACTCTGCCCATTTTCTATCTCATCCTTGTTTTGTTTTGTTTTGATTTGTTTTGTTCTGTTCTGTTCTTCTGCTGGCAGATCTTGGCAGCAGAGTGATTCTGTTGGCAGATCTCAGATCAGCTGACAAAAGAGGTTTCTGTCAGATGAAGAGCTTCACTTCAGTCCCATTAGATAATGCACCAAGATTAGTGACTACATGATCAAGCATGTAGCATGGCAAATTAAGTTATACTTGAATAAGTTCTTTATATTTTAGCATAGATAAACTATTTGGGTGTCTCCCTCCCGTCTCCCAAAAACTAAAAAGATCTGAATGCTCATATTTAGGTACTAAAATCAGTCTACCAAATAGGTTAATTAAGTAATGATTTCAATGTATAGGCAAATTGTGACTTTAGTGACAATAGGAATGGGATGAATCCAGAATTTTATGAATCCGAATCCAGATCCAAATCCCTGGAAGGGAAAAGGGTTTAAAAACAAGGGAAAGAAGGATAATCTCGGGCAAGACGCACTCTCTCAGCCTTAGCAAAAGCTTAGGCAAAGGCAAACCTCCCTGTGAAGATATCTGCCCAGGACAATTGTCATAGTTTTGCCTCAGGATCTCCCCAGATTGAAAATGGCATGAAGGCCCTTTCTACACAGGCAGGAAAATGTGGATTAATCCCACATTTTTTCTGCCTCTGTAAACAGGGCCACATACTACAGTCCAAAAATAATCCAGGTCAAAACTGGATTTTCTTTGCATAGCTCCTTATGGCATCCTGGGGTTTGTAGTTTGATGATGCACCAGCACACTTTGGCAGAGAAGTCTGTGACACCTTATAAAACTACAAACCCCAGAACTGTGTATGAAAGAGCTTTGGAAGGGAGCTATGCAAAGGAATCTTTCAGCTGTCCTTGAAATCTCAAGACTGTACCTTCCAGTCAAGTCTCAAGTCCTGCAACAAGGAAGGCACTTTAAAAAACAACAACAGCCTCTTGTCCAGTCTCAATTCTGCACTCTGCAGTCTCAAGTCAAGTCTCAAGTCCTGCAACAAAGCAGTTAAAAAAAAAACACCAGCCTCTAGTGCAGTCTCAATTGTCTACCCTCAAGTCAAGTCTCCTGCAACAAGGCACTTAAAAAAAAAAAAAAACAGCCTCTAATCCAGTCTCAATTCTCTACCTCAAGTCCAGTCTCAAGTCCTGCAAGAGACTTTCAAGTCAAATCTCTAGTCCAGTCTCAATAATTCCCAATCTCTACCCTCCAGTCTCAAGTCAAGAGAATAGAGATTATTACCTTGCAGAAGGAGGCAGCTCCAGCAGGCACAGGCAGTCTGAGCAAGCATATCTTGTGGAAGGAGGTACACTGGCCTACTTGGGGCAATCACTGGATGAGATTGTGTGACCTTGCCCTCTTCCCCACTACTTCTGATAGGCATCAGACTCACCGACCCCAGCATTTATACATGCCATTAATTTTTAGCACAGAAAGTAGTGCTGAATTTAAATATTAAATGAACTGAAATATTAGATATTAAATGTTCAGTTTAAATATCTTAGAATACAACTGCAGATGTAATTTCTGAAATTGTTATCAAAGGCCATTATCACTCCAAGAAAAAAACTCACCTACTTGCCATCTCCCCTTGTATGTCTGGTCTCCCAGGTTTTCAGGTGTCTCGATCTCCAACAAACTATTTGGTTGGTGGATTCGAAAGATTTGGTTTGCCTATTTTGGTGCAGGGATTCGGATTTGCAAATCTCAATTCAAGGATTCAAAGATTTGAGGATTCGGCTGGCCCATCCCTAGGTGACAATATGTCATGAACTCAAAAATATGCCTCTTCATATTTCTAAAACATACAAACTAGACCAAAAGTATTTAGAGTTGCACTTTCAGGGCCTTTCTGTACTACAGTGGCCATTTCCGCACTACACCCTTATAGCGCGATTATTGTACTTTCAACATCCTATGGAATCCTGGGATCTGCAGTTCAGGGAGGAGCATTTAGAATTCTTAGCCAGAGAGCTCTTTGGCCTCAGTGAACTACAAACCCCAGAATTCCACAGGATGTTGAAAGTGCAATAATAGCACTATAACAATATAGAGCAGCAATGGCCGCAGTCTAGAACAGACACAACTCCAGATCAACTTCTGCTTGTTAATGATTCTATAATTTTCTATAGAAAATGTACATTTGGATAAAAACTATAATTTTCTATAGTTTGCATTTCACTTTTGTGAATAAACATGCTAGATCCTAAATCTGAGATTTTTAGAAGAAGTATATGATGAAAGACAGATGGGTTTGATCATCCTTTTTAGAACTGAAGGCCAGAATCCAGTGGTATACTTCCATTAGATCTCATTGCTTCTGCTAGAATGGTGACACTCACACCCCTTTGCACTCTAAAGACAAGCTCCTCAGGATTGGGAAACTTTCTGCCCCTGGTGTTTTGGCACCATGAATGGCTATAGCAGAAAGGAGAGGGAAAGAAGTTGCCAGTTCTGCTAACATCAGACACTGAAGTACAGCACTGGATAATTGTTTCATTCTGCCAGTACCAGAAAAATGTTTAGAATACCAGTAATGAAGCCTGTCTCTTAGAACAGGATGCATTAGAATGAAATCAGCACGGTGACATCAAAAGTGTTAATGCTGTATGAATGAATCAGAAAAAGAAGTAATTAATATGATATAAAGGAGACTCAGTTCCTCATCCTACACCCACCTTTTATGCTGAGTTATTATGCCAAAGAAGAGCAAACAGTGAAAACCATTAAAGGGTGAACAGAAGGAAAACCCATTTGATGTCTTATTGGCCACCTCCTGTTTTTTGAATAATGTTCAATAACACAGGGGAACAGATATTTACCACTCTTCTCCATGAGATCCATTATCTCTGATTAATTCCTCATGTTTTATAAAACTGAGCCTCAGTAAAAAAAAAAAAAAAAAACACCATTCCATTATGTTGTGAGCTGAATACTGATAGGACATTATCCAAATAAAAGCTTAATGGTTTGGATGACAAGGTTAGCTAGGCCAGGTCGTAGCATGCTAAACCTTTTAGCATTGTATATGGCTAATTCCAATTTATTCATCTCTAATGAAATAACTGGCTCAAAAGCTTAGAAAGCTTTATGTACTGTATAAAAGTATAACATCTCAAAGTTGCAAAGCTTTAGTTTAAAATCATGAAGAAGAAAACCTAGAAACAGACAGGAAGTGGGATCAAAGAATACAGGCAGGTTTAAATACAGCACAAGATGGACTGCGTAATGTTACTCTATCAAAAAAATGACTCTTGATCGGTCTCCACTAATGTCAGCATCACATCTTTCAGAATTTGTGACACTACAACAATCCCCAAGGCCTTCATGCTTGGATTGTAGCAGTGTGTATAGAATGTATGATTTATTCAATAAAAGAGAACCCCTCTGCTATGCAGATTTTTGTGGAGCAGAAGATGAAACCAATTACATGGTCTTTTTTATCAGTACCTGCAACAATGTCATTTTCTTAGCCAGGCTCACACTGAGTAGCAAAGCACACACACACACCCGAAAAAGAAACAAAACCCCCCACAGAAATTGCAATTATTTTGCCTAAAAATATGATATAATCTCTTCATAACACCTTCCAAATGCCATTAGGTGAAGACAAGAGCTCCTTTGTTGGAGCATGAGAGAGTGACCTGAGCAAGTCTTTTGAAGAAAATATTGGCAGTATTTCTCAACCTCTGTTGCGTCTTTATCAGGCAACAATAACATAAAGGAAATGCCATGCAATCTTTTCAGCAGTTATACCTACAAGGCTTCACCTGATACCATCCAAACTATAGTCAGTATTCTTACAAGGGGTGGGCTCATATTAATTTATATTTTCATATTTTTTTTACTTTTTCCCCTAATTTATTTATCTATTAATTTTTAACAATAATACTCTTATTTTGAACCAAAATAACATACATTGAAAAGATAAGAAGGGAAGAAGGAGGAGAGAGAAAGGAAAGGAAAGGAAAGGAAAGGAAAGGAAAGGAAGGAAGGCAGGCAGGCAGGCAGGCAGGCAGGCAGGCATATAACTAAAATAATATGCAACAGTGGTGAGTGCTGATGTGAGACTGTGTGCATTAATTTGAGAAGCCTGGTTACTGTGGAGGTAAGATCTGGGGGGAGGACCCTTAGTGTGTGGAACAGAGAGCCTAAGGACCTTGAGGAGGCAAGATATAAATGGGACTATCCAGTGATGTAGACTCAAGTCGATTGACTCGAACTCAAGTTCAATTTAGGTCGCTTCAGTGACTCGACTCGAACTTAACTCGACAATAAATGATGCACTGACTCGACTTGACTTGAAACTTGTATATTTTTGGTGACTTTCTGCTTTTGGTTCAGTAACATAACGTATTCATCCAGAAACCTTACGACTTAGAACAATGCTTCCATCCTTTTTTGCCTACTGGTCACATGACAATCTGTCTCAAGCCCAAAGTTTGGGTGCATTTCTCAGAGGGAAACAGCAAATGGGTTAGGCCACGGGCTTGAGGTCTGCTCAGCAGTTTTTGCTGCTGCATATTGTCAGAGGGGAACAGCAAATGTGTTAACGAATGGGCTTGAGGAGGAAGGATCTTTCCTTCTAAAGCTTTGAAACTTCAGTGATGGGGAGTAAGAAGGATCCTATTCCCCACTTCTGAAAAATCCTCCTGCTTCCGAAATGGGAAGTACGAAAGATCCTATTCCACACGTCCAAAGCTGCAGATGGTAAAATCACAAATGTGGAGGGCTGACTCTTCTTAAATTGTTAATGCTGTCTTTATTCAGCTCTGCCCAAAAATTCTGGAATATAGGTTGGGGTATAAAATTGGCTCCCAGACTTAAGACTTGACTTGAGACTTGAAGGTAGAGACTTGACTTGAGACTTGGAGTAAAAGACTCAAATACATCACTGGGACTATCTAACAAAGTATGTGGAATCTCTTCTACAACAAATTATATGGGTGTTTCAGACAGCTTTGCAACTGACTTGGCCAAATCTCAAGCTAAGTCAGATGATTCAGACAAATCCAAATCAGATCCAAATCAGACTGGAGCAGATCAATTCAGCAAACTGGTCAGTGAAAGAAAGCAAGACAGTAGTCTCTTAAATTTTCCAAGATAGTACCATGTGCAGAAAATACTTGGGTAGGTAAAGGAATAGGGGATTGAATTGATGTGATCATTGCACAATTTTATGGGATTTTTTTCCAGTAACACTATAATGCGCAATCACTATGGCTGAAGCAGCAACAGGAGTGGGACTGCAATGATGTTGTATTGTAGCACACATCGCAGACCAGCTTCAATGTGTTCCCATGTCAGGGTGGGGCTGTAGTGTGGAAATAACCTTAGTGAAGTATTACATCCCTACATCATAGATGCTATTATAAAATACAGCATGCTTTAGCAAACTTTAAACAAATTTAAGCAAAATTTCAAGATGGCTGTCATAATTACTTCCTGCTCTAATTTGTAGAAGTCATTCCTCTCCACTAAATTTCTTGCATGTAAAAAAATAACAACAAAAATGTCATGGTCATTTCTAAGGCCCTTTTCGCACGCAGTTTCTGTAGCGTGAGGGCCCCTTGAGCATCACATGAATGGGAGCGTCGGTCCGTACGACGCACTCCCATTCACGTGACGCTCACGAGCCTAAAGCAGGATGCACACGCATTTTCTTATTTTCAGCTCTAAGCCGAAAATACTGCGCGGTCGCCCTCGCGCACTTACCTGCGTGCGGTGCATCAAATGAGCCGGGCCGGTCGTGCTTCCTCCCCCAGCGCAGAAGGAAGGGGCGGGGATCGCACGACCGGCAAACAGCTGCGGGAGGCAGAAGAGCTGCCATGAGCGGCTCGCGCAAACGGCTGCTTGCGTGAGCGCTGCCTCCCGCCGCTGCGACGAAGGTAAGGTGTGAAAAGGGCCTAAGACAAATATTAAAGATAGTATACTGAACACTTGGATCTATTTATCTATAATTTGGCAGGATTGATCTCCCATCCAGCAGTTACTGCCTCTTCAGATTTCATGTACTTTTGTCCAAAAGAGAAAAACTTGAGCTCATTTGTGTTTCCCAGCTCAGCAATTATCAGTGAATCAAATGTTTTGATTACCAATTTTTGGGTTGGATTGAGGATCAAATCAAGTCACATCAGACCTCAGTCAGTCCAAATCAATGTTGAGTCAGAATCACCAAACTGAACCCCAAACAAAATTGGTGAGAGGGCTTTCCCTGTTCTACTAGAGCCTTTCCAAAGTCTTACTTCCTCCTGGTAGTCTTTGGATGGTAATTCTTACTTTACCTAGTCCTAGCACTTAAGTTTCTGCTAGGAAGAGTGCTGAGGACCATTCTTTTTATTTGTCACTGGGCCTTTGCCAACACAAATTGACATAGAATCAAACAGTTGAAACTATCCATTCCAGTCCCCTGCCATGCAGGAATACACTGCCAAAGCACCCCAACAGATGGTCATCCAGCCTCTGCTTAAAAACCTGCAAAGAATGAGACTCCACCACACTCTGAAGCAGCGTATTCCACTGTCTAACTGCTCTTACAGTCAGGAAGTCCTTCCTAATGTTTAGGTGGAATCTCTTTTCCTGTAGTTTGTAGCCATTGGTTCGTGTCCTAGGCCCTTTTTGCACCTTACCTTCGTCGCGGCAGTGGGGAGTGGTGCTCGCGCGAGCAGCTGCTCATGTGAGCCGCTCACGACAGCCCTTCTGCCTCCCGCATCGGCTTCCTGGTAGCGCAACTGTCGCGCTAGTGCCCTGCCCCTTCCTTCCGCAGCGCAGTCTGGGAGCTGTAGGCTGCGCTGGGGGAAGGAAGCACGACTGGCCCAGCTCGCCGAAGCACCACACGCAGGTAAATGCGTGAGGGCGCCGCAAGCATTGCGCGAGCACGCAGTATTTTTGGCTTGCAGCCGAAAATAAAAAAATGTGTGCGCGCCCCGCTTTAGCCTTGTGATCGTCGCACGAGTGGGAGTGCGTCGTACGGAGCGACGCTCCCATTCACGCGATGCTCAAGGGGCGCTCACACAAAAAAAATGCATGCGAAAATGTCTCTAGTCTCTGTAGCATCAGAAAACAAGCTTGTTCCATCCTCCATATGACATTCTTTCAAATATTAAAACATGGCTATCATGCCACCTCTTAACCTTCTCATTTCCAGGCTAAACATATCCAGCTTCCTAAGCCACTCCTCATAGGGCATGGTTTACAGGCCTTTTACCATTTTGGTCTCCTTCCTCTGGACACATTCCAACTTGTCAATATCCTTCTTCAGTTATGGTGCCCAGAACTGAACACACTATTGCAGGTGAGTAGAGTGGTGTGACAGAGTATAGGGGGAGTAGTATCTTGAGTGGTAGAAAAGCCACCCAACAACAGGTTGTCAGCAACCAGAATGGCCAGTCCAAAGGAAAACCCAGCCCCTTTACTTAGAAGGAGGGGGTTGGAGGCCTGAGTGAGAATGTATTTATAGCCAACACACTGGTTTGGTTGAGAAAGATTTCCAGAAGAGTCAGACTTTCAGGGATCAAAGGTGAACCCTTCAGCCTCAGTCATTGAATGATGGGGGTGTTTTATCAGGGAAAGCCTAGAGAAGAGGCAGAAAAGATATCAACCCACTGTTAAATCAGGTCAGAGAGAGTGGCCTAGATTTGGGAACATAGCCTTTGGCAAAGAGGGAAGCCAGAGGGCTGTGTGTATGTATATGTGACCTGTGCCTTTATGCTGTTGTAAAGAGACAAGAAACTGTTTAAACACACTCTGAAGATCTCTTTGAACTTAGATATACATACAATACCAATACATTATTCTGTTTGCTGTTTCAATAAGGATTGTACTACATTTTTTTTATAAAGTTGGTCTCAATTGAATGATTCCCAGTGGTTATAACCATCCAGAACTATGCTATCATAACTCATTAAAGTTTTTAATTAACAACTGAAAGTTTGCACGCTGTTTACACAAAGGTGATGTTTCTAGGGAAGGCCAGAACTGTGCATAAAGTGGCAAGGTGCTTTAGCAGATTCGAGGGGGAAAGCTGCCATTCCACTCTGAAAGAAAAAGCAAGGCTTTCTCTGTTTTCTCCACAAGTATTACTTCCCTTGACCTAAACACTTTACTCCTACTGATGCAACCTATAATTTTTTTTAAGACTCATGTTCAGCTTTTGGTCCACTAAGACTCCTAGATCTCTTTCACATGTATTCTGGTTAAGCTATCCTATTTCTATGAATTTCATTTTTTTCTGCCTAATGTGGTACCTTACTTTTCTCCCTGTTGAAATTCATTTTGTTAGTTTTGACCCAGCTCTCTAAACTATTAAGATCATTTTGAACTCTGATCCTGTCTCTGAGGTGTTAGCTACCCCCTAATTTGGTGTCATCTGAAAATTGATTAGCATGGCCTCTATTTCTTGATGGAACCACCTCCTTAGGCAACATTTTCAAGTACAGTCATCCCCCCACATTCACTAGGGTTAGGGGCATAGGACCTCCATGAAAGTGAAAAAACCATGAATAACGCTAGGCCCTCCCAAACCATATTTAACACACACAAAAAGTACGATCACCATATTCAACCCACTGTGGATTTCTTTGAGGCATCAGGGTTCCTTCACAAAGCAGATGTGGGTGGCCAGTGGGGCTTACTTGTCACCTCCACTGCTGTCCAACAGCATTTTTAATGAGGACCTACAAGCCTCATTCTCAGTTTGTCAGTCTCACAAGACATGCAGTCCCTATTAAAAAATGGCATAGGGAGGCAGCAGAGGTGACAGCAGACAATCCGTGAATAATCAAATCCACAACAGTGAAACCTGCAAATATGGAGGACTGACTGTACTTGGATGAAGAGAAGAGTGGTTAAGTAACCAGAATAGCCACTTTATTTTCTGCTTTTGGGGGCAATAAGGGATCTTATAACAACCACCAATGACACCATTCAATTCTTCACTGTTCTGGGACTCTTCTTCAATGCCAGATATACACTAAGCATGGCTGTTTGCCACATCCCTTTATTTACTAACAAGCAGAACTGACAGGGACAGTTTTACCCAGAATTCATTTGCTGGTCCCCCATCTCAGTTCACAATACTGCATAAAGGAACAAAACTTCTGACTGGTCTCTTCTGCATTCTTGAGGACACTGCAACCCAAACCAAGCCTGACAACAACATTACCAAGTGATATCAGGAGCTGAAATTATGCTGTCCATGATATATGTAGTTCAGTCTGACTGCTTTGCATTTACCTTTAGGCCACTCAGAGATTTTGTTTTTGGTTTAAAGCTACTAAGTAGGAGTGTGACAGGAATGCTCTCCTCTACATGGGACCAGCTCCTTATGGAAGAGAGCGCGATGGCCACACTCCTTCCTTCTGCAACACAGCCGGGTCCTTTCTCAAGCTATGCTGCGGAAGGAAGTGTTGCTGTCACGCTTCCTGTCCTTCCACAGGATAGGTAGGTAAGGGAGCATGACGTGATTGCGGGTGCTAAACGGATTTTATGCTAAATGGATTTTATCCATTTTTTATATTAAATGGATTTTATCCATTTATCAAATGCCCCACAGGCACGACACATGGAGCAGGATGGCAGTGGGCCAGTGACAATGTCATGTGGAAGCACAACCAGCCAACCGCTGCCATCCTGTCCCCATAGCGGGATAGCCCCATCATGCAGAAATGATCAATATGTGTATTCTGCAAGAAACAAATATATTTTTGTTTGAATCATAGAATCATAGAATCATAGAAATGTAGAGTTGGAAGAGACCACACAGGCCATCCAGTCCAACCCCCTGCCATGCAGGAACACCCTCAAAGCACTCCCGACAGATGGCCATCAAGCCTC
The DNA here is from genome assembly GCA_948474755.1 of Ctenosaura bakeri. Classification (NCBI taxonomy): domain Eukaryota; kingdom Metazoa; phylum Chordata; class Lepidosauria; order Squamata; family Iguanidae; genus Ctenosaura; species Ctenosaura bakeri. The sequence continues at coordinate 324,341 of CAOLHI010000396.1, forward strand.
TGCTTAAAAACCTCCAAGGAAGGAGACTCCACTACACTCCGAGGCAGCAGATTCCATTGCTGGACAGCCCTGACTGTCAGGAAGTTCTTCCTGAGATTCAGGTGGAATCTTCTTTCCTGCAGCTTGAATCCATTGCTCCTTGTCCTGGTCTCTGGAGCAGCAGAAAACAAGCCCCCTCCTTCCTCTACGTGGCATCCCTTCAAATATTTAAACATGGCTATCATGTCCCCTCTTAACCTCCTCTTCTGCAGACTAAACATACCCAGCTCTCTAAGTCTATCCTCATAGGGCATGTCTTCCAGGCCTCTCACCATTTTGCTCGCCCTCCTCTGGACTTGCTCCAGCTTGTCAATATCCTTCTTGAATTGGGGTGCCCAGAACTGGACACAGTATTCAAGATGGGGTCTAACCAAAGCAGAGTAGAGTGGTACCGGTACCTCTCTCGATCTAGACACCATACTCCTATTGATGCAGCCGAGAATTGCATTGGCTTTCTTGGCCGCCGCATCACACTGCTGACTCATGTTCAGCTTGTGATCTATGAAGACTCCTAGATCCCTTTCACACGTACTGCTATCCAGCCACGTGTCCCCCATCCTATATTTCTGTATTCCATTTTTTCTACCTAAGTGTAGGACCTTACATTTCTCTCTGTTGAATTTCATTTTGTTCGCCCTGGCCCAGCTCTCCAATCTATCCAGGTCATTTTGAATTTTGATCCTGTCCTCTGGCGTATTAGCAACCCCTCCCAATTTGGTGTCATCTGCAAATTTGATGAGCATGCCCTCTATTCCTTCATCCAAGTCATTGATAAAAATATTGAACAGCACTGGGCCTAGGACAGAACCCTGTGGCACCCCACTAGTCACTTCTCTCCAGGATGAAAAGCAGCCATTCGTGATCACCCTTTGGGTTCGGTCGGTCAACCAATTACAAATCCAACTAACAGTAGCCCTGTCCAGCCCACATTTTACTAGCTTCATTGCAAGAATGTCATGGGGAACTTTGTCGAAGGCCTTACTGAAATCAAGGTATGCTACATCCACAGCATTCCCTTCATCTATCAAGCTAGTAACTCTATCATAAAAAGAGATAAGATTAGTCTGGCATGACTTATTTTTGAGAAATCCATGTTGACTTCTTGTGATTACCGCGTTGCTTTCTAAATGATTAGAAACTGACTGCTTAATGATCTGCTCCAGGATCTTTCCGGGTACTGATGTCAGGCTGACTGGGCGATAATTATTTGGGTCCTCTTTTTTTCCCTTCTTGAAGATGGGGATAACATTTGCTCTCTTCCAGTCTGCTGGAACTTCTCCTGTCCTCCAAGATTTCTCAAAAATTATAGCAAGCGGTTCCGAAATGACCTCTGCCAGCTCTTTTAATATCCTAGGATGCAATTCATCTGGCCCTGGAGACTTGAATTCATCCAATGTGGCCAGGTATTCCTGTACCACCTCTCTACCTATTATGTGCCTCATTTCCTCTGCTTCCTCCCCTGCTCCCCAACCGCCAGGTTGAGTGCTTGTATCCTTCTGGGAAAAAACGGAGGCAAAGAAGGTGTTAAGTAGTTCTGCCTTTTCTCTCCCCCCTGTGAGTAGTTCGCCATCTTCTCTGCGCAGCGACCCAACTGTCTCCTTCTTTTTCCTTTTGCTGCGGACATATTTAAAAAAACCCTTTTTATTGTTTTTAATGTCTCTGGCCAGCCTAAGTTCGTTCTGTGCTTTAGCCTTTCTGACTTCCTCCCTACATCTCCTAGCTACTTGCTTAAATTCTTCTTTGGTGGTTTCCCCTTCTTCCATTTCCTATACATGTTTCTCTTAACTCTTAGCTCAGCTGAGAGTTCTTTAGTCAACCATTCTGGTTTCTTCAGATGCCTTCCATTTTTCCTCCTTATTGGCACAGTTTTAGACTGTGCCTTCAGTATCTCCTTTTTAAGGAACTCCCATGCCTCCTGAACTCCTTTCCCTTTCACTATTCCTGACCACGGAATTCCAGCCAGCAGCTCTCTAAGTTTACAGAAGTCCGCTTTTTTAAAATCTAAGATGAGTGTCTGGCTACACTTATCTTCTCCTTCCCACTGAATGCTAAATTCCAACAGGGCATGGTCACTCCCCCCTAAAGATCCAACCACTTCTACCTCATTAACAAGGTCATCCCTGTTGGTCAAGACCAGATCTAGAATATTTGATCCCCTTGTCGCCTCTTCCACCTTCTGGACCATGAAGTTGTCTGCAAGACAAGCAAGAAACTTGCTGGACCTTGCTGTCTTGGCAGAGTTTGACTGCCAGCATATATCCGGGTAATTGAAATCTCCTATTATTACTGTATCTCTCCTCTTTGAATGTGCAGTCATTTGGTTGAGGAAGGTGTCATCCAAGTCCTCAGCCTGGGTTGGAGGTCTGTAGTAAGTCCCCACCAGAATATCCCTATTGTTTCTCGCTGCCTTAATTCTTAATTAAAGTTGATTAATCTACTGATTAATCTACTGATTTCTTCTGATATGTACCTAAAAATCTCCAAACTTGCAAGAACTTCTCAGTGGAAGAGTGGGAGAAAGATGAATGGATGTGTTCTCACAAATCACAAAGATTTACCTTCCATTTGTAAATACAAAATTTGTTCCAGTCAAATTAATAAAATAGCCCAGACATGCAGGAAATCCATATTTACCATCCTATAAGATCTGTCCCTTCTGTTTGAATACGTAGAACTTCTCTCCCAATAAGTTGAACAGAATAGCCTAACCATGCAGCAGCTTTGTATGCACATCAGAACATGTGTGGAACCATGGGTCAAGCATCTGTCTTGTTTTAAGACATTTAAATTGCTTTGATCTAAAGAATTTCAAGCACATATCATTACTGGAGCTAATTTATTAGCAAAACTGTACATGTAATTCACTTTCTGGAAGTTAGTTTATCATTTGTTCTCATTACTTTCATAGATATAATATTTTTTTGCTTTACTTATTGGAGTGATGCATTCCCTTTACTGAAGAAATATTCTGAAATCTCTTAAACCACAATCTATTAAATTACCAGTGATATAGTATTAATTCTCCTGCTTGAATTCAGATTTCCCAGTGTTTCACAATATTCCAAAGCCAACAAAGAAAGGGAGGAAGGAAGCTCTTCATAGCATTTGGCCCAGTCAGAGTCCTATTGAGTATACCAGCTTTCCAATTCAAAGCAATAAAACATCAATCTCCTAGCTCTCCAGCACAGTAGTCTCTCTAATTCTGTATTAGCATTATACACAAACAAACAAAAAAACAGTATAAAAGCCCCAAGAGGCAATTCACCACGTTTCTGTGTTTCCCAAGGCCAAATCAGCTATTGAAAACTTAATTTAAAAAGCTGACACAGACACCACAGTTAGAATGGTAAATCTACCTACCATCTGCCAAATTCTTAAATAAAGTTTTCAATCACTGTTTCAGTCTTCATAAGCAGAGAGTTCTGCTTTTAGCTGTCTCTCCAGCAAGTCAGTCTTGCTAAAGTTCATTGCTTTTAGTGTTCAGACACATCTGGAAGGACTTAGGAGGAGGTCAAAAGTTGATAGCTGAATAAGGTTTCTCTCCCTCCCGTTATGGCCTCCAGTCGAGTAAAAGTTGGCACGCAGACAATGCTTTCTGAGAAGGTTCATGGGAAACATAATGGAAGCTCTTATGTAGAGTTTGGAAATTTTATTCCCAATATCTCTCATGCAGGATGGCACTGGTGATGCTCCCTGAAAGTTCTAGGATTTATAGTCCAGAAAGCTGTGTTGTTTTTTTTAATAAACATCTCTGGCTAAGGCATAAAATTTTGAAATGTGTGATGAACTGTTTGGCCACCAAAGCAAGGAAGATGCAGAAACTTCCCAAAGTCTTTCCAGGATTTGTGTGGAGGCTGTGCCCGGCAGGAGAACCACCAGAACTCCTTTCCAAACCAACCTCTTTAATACGCCCTGGAAGAGGATGGAGACCAGGTTCATTGCTCCACCCATAAGGTGGGTTACAACATTTTTCTACTCATCTTCTAGGAGTGATTCCTAACAGAGACACTTTAAGAGCTAGAACAAGCTATGCTTGTAGCACCATTCTTGAGCAATAGTGTTTCCATTGCCAAAAGGGGCAGCTGGCACATTTTGTCTGCCTTCCCTCACCACCATCACATGATCCTGTAAAAAGGGCAGGGAAACCTGGATACAAAAGCCTGTTTACCTGTCAAGACTTTGGAACAGCCACGCTCTCTCTTAGGCCCTTTCCGCACGTAGGAAAGGAACCGTGCAAAAACGGGACTCACCGAACTTCTTCAGCGTCCGGCCGAGTCCGTGAGGACTAGGAGCAGTGCGAGCTTGTCACTCCGCACTGCTCCAGCATCCAAAATGGCAGCTTCCGGTTGGTGGAGGCTCTCCACCAACCGGAGAAGCTCGCCAGCCTAAAGCCCACCCCCGGCAGATCTACAGGATGCACTAGTGCGCGCCTGCAAATCTGCACTGGAGCACAGCGACGGAGCGACACGGGGTCGCGACACTCCGTGCTTTTTAAAAACCTCTTAAAATATTTTTTTAAAAAGCACGCTGCGCGACCAGTTCCGGTTGCTCCCGAGCGGACTGAGGTGCGGAACTACGAAAAGTAGTCCACCCCAGTCCACTCCATGGTGCAGAAGACCTCTGTCGGAGGTCGCTCTGCACCGTTTTAATAGGCCGGTGCGGAAAGGGCCTTAGTCTAACTACTTTGCAGAGTTCTGTGAATTCCTTGCATACTGCTCTGATTTTCTCAGTGGAAGAGTGGGAGAAAGATGAATGGATGTGTTCTCACAAATTACAAAGACCGGGATCACAAAGAAGAAGAGGAGGAGGAGGAGGAGGAGGAGGAGGAGGAGGTGGAGGAGGAGGAGGAGGAGGAAGAAGAAGAAGAAGAGGAAGAAGATTAGGACGGAACAACAATGACATATACATTCAGGGACAAAGACATTATAGCAATAGCATGCATATTTCTATATCACTTATCAGTGCAAGCACTCTCTAAGTGGTTTTTCTCAAATTGACTCTTGAGTTAAGTAACAAGGACTAAAAAAGGAGGTAAAAATGTTCTGAGGAGTGGAAGGATGGGGAGCAGGATGAAATGAGAAAGAAAATGAGCAGACTAGGCTATCAAGTACAGAATGAAATAAAAGTGAGGCGAATCAAACCAGAGAGAAATCTGCTGAGGACATCCAATCCATCTGGCATGATCAGTTTTTAACAAAGGTACAGAAAAAGCATTGCAGAATTACACCCAAGGCAACAAACAGATAACAGAAATGCCCTGTGGAGGGAGAACACTCTCTTATCCAACCATATTATTGGTGACAAGTTTTAAGCTAATGCAGACCAGATGACTATACTGGGTTAGAATAGGCAGGGAGGTGGACAAAAGATAAATTGTTACCTGCCGATAGTACCATGGTACCATCAGCAGAGACCACAGTACTGCACTGCACCTACCTTTGACTAATTTTTAAAAATCTTTTGTGTATGTTTTTATTCATACATTAGGTCATTCAAGACAGATTAGTTATGACTTAACCGTTAACAGATTCTGATCATATGCTCTTACACCAGGGTGGGGGTGGGAGTGGAGGAGGAGGAAGAGGGCTGTCCTGTTGTTTTGGCCAACTTTGTATTATATTGTATTGTAGGATTGCTACGATATGGCAGTGTATTTTAAATTTGCAATGAGAATTTGAACCACATTGCTGTGCCGCAATGATTCTAGTTTAAAAAATAAAAAATAAAAAGTTGAACATAAAAAAACCCTGAAGTCAGTCCTCTACCACCATCTCTACACCCTCCCCTTCCAGAAGTGTGAAAGGAACTGATTACAGCCTTCTGTCCTTCCCCTCCAGTTATTTCTCTGCCAAAGCAGATGGCACCAGCTGTGTGCACATAAGGATCAGGGGCCAGTTATACAGAAATCAATAAATGCCCTACAGTAGCAATTGTATTTATCCAAACCTCTGATTCTCTGAATGTTTAGGATTATCCTTTTCCCCATTTGTGTAAATGAAAATATATAGCGTCTAGAACTATGTTTGGAAATGTGGCACATTTGAATGGGTGCTTTTTTTTTAAATTTTAACAGCATATTTAAATTTTAAATCATTATAATATTTATCTCTCTGTTTGGATTTATTATATACAGTGAAAGCTCAAGATTTTTTTTCTTAAATGGCCATAAATATTTACAAGGCTATTTTTAATTATTTTTTGGCATTCTTCAGAAGCAGCACATATTATGACATGTTCACAGTGTTGCTGGGGGAGTGGTGCTCCATTTTTAAGCCTTTTATTTCCCACAGTAATTGCAATATTTCTTCAGTTTGTTTGGGCAGTGCCTGGAGGATAGGAAGAATTACTGGTCTCAGTTTTTTCTAAATGAAATTTCTATTTACAGTGAGTAAATAATAAATAGGAAAAGCATGTTTTTTATACACACACGCGCACACACACACACACACACACATATTCATCAAGTAATATTTTACAGTGTAATTCTGCCACACACACATCCTGCCTACTCCCCCAAACTCCACTCAGTAGACTTACACATTTCCATAGAAGCTTGCCTTTCTGGCTTAGAATAGCTTGCTTGACTCAACTGTCTCTGTTCGAGAAAGGGCCAAAGCTGGATGGCTTCAAACAAATGTGAGCAAGAAGGGAAAGGGAGAGGTCTCTTCCCTGAAGTAGAAAAAAATTTCTGGAACTTTTGTTGGTTTCCCTGGAGAAAATGGAGTGGGAGAAACCTGAGCAAGGAAACTTAAGCTAAAGGAACCATCAGGATACAAATGCCAACTGCGCTGTCTTAACACTCCGTATGCCACTCTCACACAGCTTGAGGTAGAAGTGGAAATGTGAAGCCCATGCCCGCTTTAGGCAGAGCTCAGAAGGTTGAACATAAAAGCTCTACTTTTTGCAAGCACCACTCCCCTAACAGGGAAAAAGCTGTGATATGATCCCTCATTGCCTTTGTAATTCTGAAGTTTTCTCATTAGACTGAAGATGGCTTCCATCCAGTCAGTTGTTTCTGGTTTTTCTTAAGGCACAACCTGTTCCTTGATTTTTGTTTCCTATTGGGGTGAAAACTATGGTGACTGAAGAAGGAGGCTAAGGTTACTTCAGCCTTGGTGTGTGAAGCCAGTGGTTGCCTTCAAACCCCAGTGAAAGCAGAAACCACCTGGCCAAGTGCTTTCCAGTCCTGTGGAGTGAATAACAGCTACCTTGCAACACCCTGGTATGACCAACCAGTTGAGTCATAATCAGTTGAGAGGTTAGGACAGGAGCCAAGACTCCATAGGGCAGCCTCCAAAAACTGCCACCCCAACCTTCCCAAATCTCCCTCAAACTAACTTTTTATTGTATTCACCCCATATGGAAAATTGAAGCTCCCCATTTAAACACATCATAGCATTACCTCGCACTGTTTAAAATCAGATTTTTTTTCACCCAAAACCAGAAGTGGATTTCCGGTTCTTTCTGGGTTTTGTTTCATTTTGTCATATTTGGAAATCTATGCAGCCTCTGGTCAGTAACAGTGTAAGAAAATTTGTCACCCTAGGCCTGCTGAAGTTACCCAGCCCTGTAGTAGAGTCAGACTCTGGTTGTTTTGAATCACATTAATCATGTCTGAGAACAGTATTGTTGTTGTGTATCTTCCAGTTGTTTCCAAGTTATGGCAGCATCAAGGCAAACTTATCATAGGGTTTTCTGGGGCTGAGAGTGTGTGATGCGCCCAAGATCACACAGTGGGTTTCCATGGCTAAGTGGGGAATTGAACCCCAGTCTCCAGGTACATAGTTCAGCACTCAAAACATTACACCACACTGGCTCTCTTGAGAATAGTATTAGCAACAGATAATGCCCAGAATCCTATTTATAACTGGCAGAGAGGCAGATATAAAGTAAGGTCCAGGAAGAACAGTGGCTGCTTTATTTGTGAGAGAGAGCCCAGAAGAAGTTGCAGCAAATTGGGTCTGTTGGCTTGACACTGACTAGCAGTTGAGAGAAAGAGGAAGAGGAGGATGCATTGATTTGGCAGGCGCAGGGGGTGAAGGCAGCCAGCCAGCTGGCAGCAACATGGAGCATTCTTGGCACTCCCTGCCCATCACAGCCACTCAATGTGTCAGGAACAGATTCACTCTTACACGGATCAACAAACTTAATAGAAGATTTATTGTAACATAGTAAGGGATGCTGTCTTCAGACGTTAAAGCTCGAGAATGGAACGTTTTCCCCCACCTTACACTTTAACAGACAGTTTCTCCTAAGATAGTTGTAAAAGAACGAACGTCATCATGCCAAACGGTTCCTTTGAAATTCCAGCCAGAAGGAATGGTTGGCGCCTGGGAATAGCTAACAGCCTACTATCACTATTTCCTCAGTCTACTGCTATCCTAAAACAATAAAACATGGAGGACTCCCGACATCCTGCCCCACTTTTTTAAAAAAATATATACATAAAGATACACAAAATATAGAAAATATCACGGAACAGTAGAAAGACAAGAAAACTAAATAGTAATATGAATGCAGTAGCAAGTCAGTCGGGGCGTTGAGGAACATCAGCCGGCGAAGAAGTCAGCGAAGGTGCCCTCTTCAGCAAACTGGAATGAAAAACAGGATGAATAGCCTTGAGGGAAGAAGGGAGATCTAGTTCAAAAGAGACATCATTAATAGCCCTTTTCACAGGAAAAGGTCCGAGAAAACGAGGGGAAAGTTTTTTAGACGGAGAAGGAGAGGAAATGTTCTTAGAAGAAAGGAAAACCAAATCCCCGGGCTGGTAAAGGGGATTAGGCTGCCGTTTACGGTCAGCGAAACGTTTGTGGGAAGCTTTAGCGGATGCTATAGCATCTGAGACGGATTGCCAAATGCCAGAAAATTTAGAGACCCAAGCAGAAACAGAAGGAGGAGCGGAGGAAGAGAGGGAGAGGGGGGGAAAGGAGAAGGAAGGAAGCCGTAAACTATTTCAAAGGGGGGTTTCCCAGTAGAGGTATGAACCGCAGAATTGATGGCAAACTCAGCGAACGGAAGGAGCGGAGCCCAATCATTCTGGTTCTCAGAAACAAAACACCTAAGAAATTGTTCAAGAGATTTGTTAACACGCTCAGATTGGCCATCTGTTTGAGGGTGATAAGCACTGCTGAGTTTCTGAGTGACTCCCAGGGTTTTCAGTAGACAAGTCCAAAACTTGGAAGTGAAAATTGGATCCCTGTCCGAAATGATCACCGAAGGTAGTCCGTGAAGTTTCCATACATGATTAACGAACAGGTCAGCCAGCTGGTCAGCACGGGGTAGTTTCTTTAGAGGCACAAAATGACATTGCTTGGAAAAGTGATCAGTAACAACCCAAATAACATGAAAGCCGTGTGAAGAGGGAAGAGACACGAAAAATCCCATGCGATGACCGACCAGGGGCTAGCAGGCGCAGGCAGAGGTTGCAGGAGCCCTTGAGGTTTAGATGTGGGCGACTTAGAAACGTTGCAAGTGGCACACTGCTTAATGTAAGTTTGCACGGAGGGGTTTAATCCAGGCCACCAAAAAAGGCGGCGAATCGCATGCAATGTCTTCAAAAACCCAAAATGTCCAGCGGGTTTGGAATCATGATAACGATGAAGTACCTGCTCGCGGGCAGCAGGGGGAACGTAGACCTTGGTGCCATAAAAGGGGAGATTGTCAACCCATTCTATTTTATCCTTGTTTGCCGGTAGCCAGGAGTCTGCATGCGCTGCATGAATGATAGCATCGCGGAGAGCGGAGTCACAAAGAGAGGAGGCAGAAAGCCTTGTCTTTGCTAATGCACGAGTAGTCACTTGAGAAGCCAGAGAGGAGGCAGGAAACAAGGTATTGGAGTGGGAGGACGTAGCAGGGGATTCCGCAAAACAGGGAAGTCGAGAGAGAGGGTCCGCCAGTTGGTTAGTTCGGCCAGGTTTGAAAACAATTTTAAATCGGAATCTCTGGAAAAATTCAGCCCATCTCGCCTGCTTAGGGGAGAGTTTCTTAGCAGACTGTAAGGCTTGCAAATTCCTATGATCAGTCCAAACTTCAAAGGGGAGTCGAGCCCCTTCAAGCAAATGACGCCAAGAGGACAGCGCAAAATGGATAGCCTTGGCTTCTTTCTCCCAAATAGGCCAATTAGCTTGTTGAGGGGAAAATTTCTTTGAAATGAAAGCACAAGGCCTGAGTGCTCCTGTGGTGTCATGTTGTAAAAGAACGGCTGCCATGGCAAAGTCCGAAGCATCCGTTTGCACAATGAATTGCTTCGTACTGTCGGGAAAAAGGAGTAAGGGCTCAGACGTAAATTTAGATTTCAAATGGTCAAACGCCGATTGACACTCAGGCGACCAACAAAGTCTATGCGCCTTGCCCGCAGTGGATCCTTTAGGTTTCCGTAGAAGGTTGGTGAGTGGAAGCGTTATGGCAGCAAAATCCTCAATAAAGTTCCGGTAGAAGTTCGCAAAACCAAGAAATTGCTGCAGTTGCTTCACAGTTTTAGGGACTGGCCATTGCAAAATGGAGTTAATCTTCGAAGGGTCCATTTTAAGTGAACAATCTTGAATCCTATATCCCAAGTAATCAAAAGTTTGGGTGTCAAATTGGCATTTAGATAGATTAACCACGAGGTTGTTATCTATAAGCCTTCGTAACACTTCACGAACCAATGACACATGAGATTCCATGGAATCTGCGTAAATTAAAATGTCATCCAGATAAATCAGAACCCCCTGATACAACAAGTCATGGAAAATGGTGTTCAAAAACATTTGGAACACAGATGGCCCCGATTGTAAGCCAAAGGGAAGAACCGTCCATTTAAAGTTACCTAGAGGAGTTGCAAAGGTGGTGAGCCACTCAGAGTCCGGGTCCATTCTAATCCTATGAAAAGCCTCTTTAAGATCAAGTTTGGTGAAATATTTTCCTTGAACAAGATGGTCCAAAACAGTCCGTATCAGAGGTATGGGATAACAATTGGAGGAAATAACCTGGTTAATAGCAGAGTAGTTAACTATCAGTCTCGGATCCGCGCTGGGATCTTTTCTCTTTCGGAAGAAGACAGGACTCGCCGTGGGGGCTGTAGAGGGCTTGATAAAGCCGCGAGCCAAGTTTTTATTTAGGAACTTCTTGAGAGCAAGGAGTTCTTTTTGGCTCATGGGATAAATTTTCGGTTTAGGCAGGGTGGCCCCGTCAACTAATTCCAGTTTACAGTCAAAGTCCGTGTGGGGAGGCAATTTGTCAGCCTCCCTTTCGTGGAAAGCCTTTTGGAAGTCTCGGTAGTGTGAAGGAATTTGTTGCAATTCTTCATGGGGAATAGAAAAGTTTTCATCTGAAGAGGACATAGTGCCAGCAGTCCAGTTTATCTGGGGGTTATATTCACGAAGCCAATCGATTCCCAAGACCAATTTGAACTGCATCGCCTTGGGAACTAGAAATCGCATGCTGTAATTGTTTTTGTCCATTTGAAATGAGATGGGCTTAGTGATTTTACTAATTACTCCCCCAGTCATTGAGGTCCCATCCATTTGCGTTAATTTGATGGGGCATTCCAAGGGCTCATAAAGAGTTTTCAATTGTTTGGCCAATTTGGGGTGTAACAAACTTCTGGAGCAGCCAGAGTCAATTAATGCCCTATGTACATGCAAAGTCCCATCGCTGCCACTAATCGCAACCGTGGCGTAGAAATGGGGAATTTTAGGAGTACTTACAGATGTTCCCGCCGCTTGCCAGTCATCGCAGTCAGGTTTAGAATCTCCATCTATGTCAGATGAGGACGAAGAGGTGGTTTCATCATCGGGATCGGAGTCTCCTGTCGCCGCTGCAGGGTCCTTAGAAGTGCGTCTAAGTGGTTGTTTGGCGGCCGCTGTCTGATGTGTGAATTCTATATTCTTTGGGTCTGCTCGTGCTCCCTTAGTCCCAGTCGGAGCTTGGTTTCCGCGGCAGGTGTTGGCGAGGTGGCCCGGTTTTCCACAGTTAAAGCACATGCCCAAACGGAGACGTTTGTTCCGTTCCTCAGCATTGAGGACGGTGGGACCGCGAGGTTGTCGTTTTGGCACGTCTTGTCTTTGTCGGTTCAGCTGAACAGTCTGGGTTATGCCTTCCATTTCAGTAGCTAGTCTGACCCAACCTAGCAGGGTCTGTGGATTGGCCTGCATTAAGCACCCGTGTAGAATATCAGGATTTAGTCCATCTTTGTATAACTCAATTAGAATTTCATCACTCCACGGGACTTTGGTGGCCAGGTTTCTAAATTCACGGGAATACATCCCCACATCGTTCCTGCCTTGTTTCATTCGTTTCAGTTGATATTTGGTGTTTTCCAATAAATGGGGGTCTTCAAAGCGTTCCCGCAGATGGTTCATGAAGAGCTTCAGATTTTCAGTTTCGGGGGCGCGGGAGTCATATAGGTTCGCTACCCAGTCTGCTGCCAGTCCTTTCATCCTCTGGCTTAGGTATCGAATTCGGGCCGCATCATCCCGAAATAGATGGCCGTGATCAATCATGAAATTGTTTGCCATAGTCAAAAAAAAGGAGAGTTTCTCCCCCTTCCCGTTGAAGGTCGCTTTCAGGTCTCCCACATTTCTGAGTAACAGTGGCGCTGGCGTGTGCCCTGTTGGTTGCTGGGGCGGACCAGGGGTGCCTGCCGCCGAGACAGCCACTCGTGGTTCTCCTCCTGGTGATCTCCCTGTCTGCGAGGGACGGATGCGCATCTCGCGTAGCATGGTCTTGAGTTCGAGTATCTCCTCATCTTTTCTTTCCAGTTCGGTTTCCATTTGCTTTATCTCCTCCAAAAGGGATAGGTCTTTTGCTGATGTATCCCATCTAGCAGCCCTTCTGCGTTGTCTCAACGACGTATGTGGCTTTTCTCCCCAGACCCAGGTTTGGCCGCTTGTGGGGGTTTCCATAGCCTCGGTCAGGCGCAATTTTGTCTTGGTATCCAGGGGCACTTCAGTTTCTGTAGCTCCATCAGATTCTGCAGATCCTTGCTCTTCTTCAGTAATCGACTGGTCCATCAATTGGTGCATTTTTTGAAAGGATTCTCGAGCTTTCTGTCAGGAACAGATTCACTCTTACACGGATCAACAAACTTAATAGAAGATTTATTGTAACATAGTAAGGGATGCTGTCTTCAGACGTTAAAGCTCGAGAATGGAACGTTTTCCCCCCACCTTACACTTTAACAGACAGTTTCTCCTAAGATAGTTGTAAAAGAACGAACGTCATCATGCCAAACGGTTCCTTTGAAATTCCAGCCAGAAGGAATGGTTGGCGCCTGGGAATAGCTAACAGCCTACTATCACTATTTCCTCAGTCTACTGCTATCCTAAAACAATAAAACATGGAGGACTCCCGACACAATGGCTGTTGAGATTAGGGTGGCAGGGCTGTGGTGGGTACTAACCAGCTGTCATTGGGCTGCCTGGGGGATCATTGCACCAGTAAGTACTGGATACCTACTTGTGTAATATCACAACAATTGTTTGCATTATTTTAAATCATCAAGAGAACTCCAATGTGTGCCAATTAGTGCTAGTAACTTGAAGCAAATACCTGGAGTGAGCAGATAACTTTATTCTACAGCTAGAAAGAAAGCTCTTATTCTGAGCAGGCTTAATATTTAGGATTTCTCAATTTAAATACTAATAAACACAACACTTGAATATTTTGCTTACAGCATTCAGTGTGCCATCTGCTTATTATTAATCACAGACAGCATATAATACTTCTGATTGACCTGACAATCATACTCAAAATATTTTTTTCCCTAGATATCCAGACATGGTTTCTTGTTCTGAAGGCAAGAAACAATCTTGTGAAGGTGATGTGCTAAAGTCCTATTGTCCAGACATTCAGCAGCTTCTATGGGCCCATTGTCATAGTTAAGATTCTAAAAGTCAGTAAAACACTCTCTTATTTTTTCCATAAAGATTTCCTGGGAGGAGACTTTTCTCTTTAAAGGGTTGCTTCTCTCACCTACCTCAGTTGAAATCAGAGATTGAGATCCCATGTGCTTTAACATTCTATAGCACACGTTGTTATATTTAATACACTTGTAACTTGAATTAATTATTTATTAAGAGTTGATAAAATATTTATAAAATGGAACCTTGCCACAAAGCAATTTGCTGTCTTGGCTTCTGTAAAGATATTTCCCATATTAACTGAAGCAAATTTTAAGTTCAAGGAACTAAGTGCCCAATGCACAATTTTTAAACTTTATTTCATGTTCTTTATGTCTTATATTCTTTGTTCAGTTATTGGTCAACCAATAAGAAAACTAAGAGTGTAATCGTACTGGAGTTTACTGCAATTTGATGGATCTTACTTCTGAGTAGAAATGTATAGGATTGTGCTAAGATGGCATTGCATTATAAGGCCATTAAAAAGGCACCAAATCACAGATTCATATATGGGTTAAATAAATTGCAAATGGAAGTTTATTTAAACTGTGAGATTGTCCTGTTCTATACTCATGTACCAATTTTATTTCTCTTCACGGACAATGGAACTATATTGGTAGTTTTCTAGTACAGGAGTGTGAATCATGCAACCTTCAGATGTTGTTGGTCTGGAACACCCATCATTCCTCACCATTGGCTGTGTTGTCCAGGCATGGTGAGAGCTTAAAATAATGGGAGGAATAACCCTGCTCTAGCAGATATCAGTGAAGTAAGCATTATGATTCAGTTTCTTATGCTGGTTAGTCAATCAATATTTTATGGTTTCATTAAAGTTCTCAACCTAAGATCCATGAAATATCTGCAAGAGTACTGTCAGTAGTCTGTTGGGGCCTACACTGATTGATCACTGAGGCCCTATTCTATAGGGAGAAGTAAAATGGATGAACCAATCAGGAAAAGAGTGAAAAGAGTCACAATGATGAAGCCCATCACTTAATTTCCTGAAAAATAGAAGGGATTAAATGTCAGGTGTAATCTGTATCATGAAAATGTTTACTGATAGCAAGAACCACCAGGCAGGACAGATTAAACATTGTCATAGGCTTTGTTAAAATTGTTTAAAACAGCTTGTTCATCAGGACTTCAAAAGCTTTCAGCTGCAATGTAGCAGTGTGCAGAAAGGAAGAGGTTAGGAACCTCTGCTGTTTCTATTCCAGGCTAGGGGACCAGCCACAATGTTTTCTACTATTTGTGCATTTTAAGAGAGAGCACCAGAAGATAGCAAGAAAGATTTCCTTCATTTAGAGATGTCCTTCAAGAATGTTACAGGAACTCTAGTCCCAGTCTGACTCAGCTGGTACTCTATATAATCATGCCAAATGGTTAATCTTTTCTTGAATGGAAAAGCAGGGTTCAGATTGTTAAATTAATTATGGCATGTAGAGTAAAATGTGTTTGGCATATTGTGACTGAAAATTAGAAATAAGCTAATCAGAGTATCATTTTCGCTATTATCGTTGAAATGCACATCCATTTTGCAGTGTTGCCTCAATGATCCACCGAAATTGAGTCTGCTGTTTGTTAGATTCTGATATGGAGAACAAGTAACCTGCAGCTCTTGTTGGACTACAGTTCCCAGCACTTCCTATGGGAGTTGCAGCCTAGCAATACAGGGGGGCAAGAATTCTCCTACAGTGGTTTAATGGCCAGATGCTGAAAAGAAATGTGCAGAAGCCCCCAAGACTAGCTTTTAAGGTTCTGTAGGTAGATCAATGCAGATAGTTCATGAAATTCCTGACGTTGTGAGTCTATGTACACATCTGGCTAAGTAATGAAGCTCCTTTCTCAAAAACTAGACTAACACGTATGCTGAGTCCCTCTATGTGTTCCATCCAGACCTTTTGTCCCTTTCCCCCCACCCCACCCCACTCTGTTTACTTTCCCATGGGCTTCAAGGATGTAGTGGTAAATTTTGAAGCAGGAGGAGCTCACTGCAACTGTCCCAACAGCCAACAGCCAAAGAAAGTCCAAAATACAGGTAACTGTGTTCTTAACAAAATATTCAAGGAATTTTCATCTCCACCAGGTCTTATGTGATGGGGTCTTAACTGCCCATTCAAAACCAAGCCAGACCCAAATTTTTTGCATTAGAAGAGAAGTAGGTCCCAATAGTATACTGTTGCTGGGGAAATCTTTTCCTCCACCCCACCCAGCTACTACCATGAGAGTTGCAGTTAAGCTAAGAGGGAGTGGTGGCAGATAATGTCATCTTCCATGTTAAATATAAAGTCCTGTCACTTCAGCCCTGTGAATTCTAATTCACATGATTTTTGACACTCTCAAGGAACTGGGAATAATTATGGCCTAGTCTCAGTCTGTGGAGGAATTATGTGGATTGTTCTTCAATTTGTGGTGAAGTACAAGTGGAAACTCAGGCATGGTCTCAATACTGATGGGATTATAAGAAAAACAGAACACTGTACCTAAACTCAGCCTCTCTCATGAACAATCATGGCCACTAGTACATACCCTCTAGCATTTCACAGATGAAAATTAGGATACGTGTGGCCAAACATCAGTGTGTGGTCAGGATGGCAAAAGTTATTGAGGAACACACACCAGCTAGGAGAGGCTGCAGCAGTTTACTTTTCCTGTGTCTATTGGGAAGTTGAAGGCTTTACCTTCTCTTCTCCAATCCCCTTCTGACAGAGGTTCCTATCACACTATACTGTCATAGCACTATTATTCCACTTTAACTGCTCTGGCTGCATCACATGGAATCCTGGAGTTTGTAGTTTGATAAGGCACTGGAACTCTCTGGCTGAGATTTCTCTGCCTAAACTGTAGATCCCATGATTCCATGTGCTATTGCTATGGCAATTAAAGTGGAATAATAATGCTATAACAGTCTAGTGTGGTAAGGCCCTCAGTTAATTGAATGCAACGTATTTTGCACTTTGAACTCAGTTTGTAACAACTGGAGGAAGCTGAAGGCAAAGAGGGAAAGTGGGAGGGTGAAAGAAAAACTAGGATATTTTAAAAGCAACTCAAAAAGTGGGATGATAGATAATGAACTGTGATAGTTTCTACTAAATTGGAACAACTGGAAGGTATACTATTACTATATAGAATGCTTTCAAAACAGTCTTTTACAGCTCTTTAAAACTATAGTTTCTATTTAGGAGTAATACAATGGCTAGTCCCAACTAAAGTAGATCCACTGATTCCTTCTCTTGCCTTAGGATGTATCAGAACAGACATAATGAGCTAAATGTCCAATCTTTCAATATTATAAATACAAATGCGTTCCATTCAACAATTTGCATTTTAAAATCCAATTTTAATTAAAGTTCTTAATACCTCCTGATCCTCATAAAGATGAAATAACTATCAAAATTCTTTTGGCTGCTTTCATAAGAGCATACTGACGGTATCCAAAATATTCCAAAAATGGTTGATGGGGTATCTCTGAAGTGTGAGGAATCTTTGATGTGGAGAAGTAGATTGATGAGAATCTTCATAATTCAGGACTTATTCTGCACAAGATTCTCAAATTTTTTTGGAGGGGGGTAGAACACAATATTTTCTTACGTAAAATTATATTTCTGCATATAGGTATTATTTTCTGCACAGGAAAATTCTCAGGCTACGAACAGTCTTGGAAAATTCTACAGTTTTTGAAGATGCTGTTGTAGTGGAAAGAAAATTGCTAAAATTGCTAATCACTTTCTTCAAGAAATTAGCAAAGCCTACAGCCAGAATCCTGTCAGGGAGTTACAAATCTTTAAGTGACATATTTATAGTGTTACACCATGGATCCTGTTTTGACCACTCCGCAAGCTCCACTCACCAGGCAACCACTATGACCTATGGGGGTCTGTTTCCCAGTAGCTCCAGAAGCTGCTGATTGACAGTGAGTGATGTCTGGTGCAACAGGCAGAGGCAGGACCCCTATTGTAATTCCTCTTCGTACCAGAGATTGCTCCCATCAGCCAGCTGCTTTCCAATGGACAGGGAAATAGGGCCTTTCCACACTACATTGCTATAGTGCTATTATTCCACTTCCAATGTCCTGTGGAATTCTGGGGTCTGTAGTTTGCTGAGGCCAAAGAGCTCTCTGGCCGAGAATTCTAAATGCCCCTCCATATACTGCAAGCACCAGGATTCCACAGGATGTTGAAAGTGGAACAATAGCACTATAACAGTGTAGTGTGGAAATGGCCATAGACTCCCTTCAGTCACAGTGACTGCTGCCTGGTAAGTGGGGATTGGGGAAGATTTATAGTCCTTAAGTATCTTCTAAACTAGGGACTACACAGGGATTGTGAATACAAAAGAATCATGAATATATAACTGTAAGTTACATGTTCATAACTGCCCAATAGAATTCTAGCCAGTATCCCTATTGTGACAGTTTAAGCTAACCAATATCTCTGAAAAGTCAAATTCAAGCATGTCATTTGGAATACACCCACCTCTGCATTACCCAAAACCATCCCTTGTCATCATAAAAATGCCAAACAATATTCATTTTTTGGCATCCTGCTCTCCCTCCCCAACTACTCCCTCTTGAGCCATATGCTAAATCTATTTCAGCTCACTAAATTTCATTAAGAGGGATTCCAAATATCACCAAGAATTACAGAAGATTCACTGTGTTGTTCCAAGGCAATAAACAAAACTTGCACAGATGCAGCTGTGTGTCCTGAAGAGAAAGCAACTGTTTGTTGAATTGGGATTATAAATTCATCCTCAACACGGATACTAGGAAGACTACAATATTGACATGCCCAACATGTATCAACATTTCCTGTTACATTTTATATCTTCAAGGCAGCTGTTTCTCTCTGCAGTGTCTGAAACACAGATGTTAAACAGAAAACATACGGCAGCTACTCCAAAAGGAAGGGAAAAGTCCCTTGTTGTTACTGTAGACATTTTTAGAGTCCATTGAAAATGCATTCAGTTAGTGGCATGCACAGGGCTGGATGGGTAATGTAGGTGATCTGTTTTGAAAAAAGTCAGAGATGTGAACAATAATAAATTAGTCATCTCCTTTTTGTGCTTTTGTACCAGCATTTTCTTTTGTCAGTAATAAGCAGAGCATAAGCTGTCTTACATGTATTACCTAGATTTCTATCAGTGTGGGGTTGACAGCAGCAATTGCTTGTTAGATTTTGCAGGCACGCAAAAATGGATTCAGTTACTTCTCTTGCTTTCCTCCCTACATAACTAGTGGATCAATGGAATCATAGGTGACAGAGGGTGTCACGAGGACAACAGAAGGGTGCTGGCTTCTGCTGCATTTAGATTCCCTTAATCCTCACCTTTCACTTCAATATTCAGTAAATACATTATACTATGATTTATGGGCTATACCTGCCAACTTTGTATTTTGCTAAATTGAACTCTTGTTCACCAACCTAAGTGATGTGTTAGCACCAGAATGGCAGAAAGTATATTCTTGAATATTGTTTTTATATACATATATACATATACATATATACATACATACATACATACATACATACATACATACATACATACATATATGTATATGTATATGATTGCTAAATCCTGATAATAAAAAATAGTAGGATAGTCTGGATGATATGTGAGAAATGATTAGTAGGTTCAGAAAAGCTATTTCTGACAAATGTCTTTTTTCCTCCCTTTTTCTTTGCATGATTGAACACATGTGCAGAATGTCTTTCTCTAGATATTTCTTTCTGCTGAATGTACCTGCTGCTGTCTGACTTTGTTGTCCGCAAAAATATGAGAGACAGCTGTAGTGCCTTGGGAAATGGCTTTCAGCAATAAGTGTGTGATGAAGTTCTTGAGGTGTGGCTAGCTGGAAGCAGGTTGCCAGGCAACCAGAATAGCTCCTCAGGAGAGAAACCCAGCCAAATAGTGAGTGGGATTGGCTGGCAGCTAAGAGAAAAAGTTATACAAAGGCAAGTCCTGGTTGATGGTTTTTAGTCCTTCAGGGAGATTCCTAGCAAGAAGCTATGGAGTAGAAACCCTTAGCCAGTCAGCGAGTATGGGCCTTTCCACACTACACTGTTATAGTGCTATTATTCCACTTTCAACATGCTATGGAAGTTTAGGGAGGGGCATTTAGTTTGCAGTTTAGGGAGGGGCATTTAGAATTCTCAGCCAGAGAGCACTTTGGCCTCAGCAAACTACAAACCCCGAATTCCACAGGATGTTGAAAGTAGAATAATAGCACTATAACAGAGTAGGGCAGAAAGGCCCTATGACTGTGTGGGAAGGGTTAATTCTCAGCACAAGCCTAGTAAGAGGCAGTAGAGTAATTGCATCCTAGTAGAATCTTCAGAGAATGTGACCTAGTTTTGGGTGGGGTAAGCTTTTATTAGGAGTGTAGACAAAAGGCTGCTATATGATCCTTGTGTTTTATATGAGGGTTCTAAAAATACAAGTGAACTATCTAAAAGTGTCGTAAATGTCGTATTAACTTCAACCTGCATATGAACTTTAATACTTTATTCTTGCTGTTATCTAAATAAATGTTACAGTCTATTTTAGAAATACTGATTTGGCTGAATTGTATATAGTATTGAAAGTAACCCAGAAAACATGCTGCCATAAAGTTACTGAGTAGTTCTAAACAGACATTGAAACTGCTCGCCCAAAGGTAATATTATAAGTAGAGAGGCAAAGACAGGGTGCCTTATAGATTGGGAATTGCCACACCAATCTGGTAGGAGAAAGGGCCTATTACAAAGTACCACTCTGTGAAGAGTAAGAAACATCACAGAACAAGGCAGCACATTTAGGGGAAATCGACAGAGAAATATAAGGAGTTGGCACTGATTATAATGACATACATATTATATATTTTGTAAATGTGCCATTCTGGTGTGAGGCTACAGGGGATGGTGACAATGGAAACGTTACCCCTAGATTCCAAATTTAGATTCTGAATTAAAATTCACATACATGTTTGTATGTGTGTGCACACGTGCACATGTGCGGGACAGCCAGTGTAGCATAGTTGTTTGAGTGTTGAACTAGGACAAAGGGAGACCAGGGTTCAAATCCCTGCTCAGCTGTGGAAACCCACTGGATGACCTTGGACAAGTTACAATCTCTCAGCCCCAGAGGAATGCAAAAGGCAACCACCCTCTGAACAAATTCTGCCAAGAAGACCCCAAGATAGGTTTGCCTTAGGGTCACCATTAAGCCAGAAATGATTTGAAGGCACACAACAACAGCAACAGCAACAACAACACACATACATATAGTACAGATCAAGAATCCTGTGTTAACTAGTTGTAACAGCTTTTGCATGATTTATTCTCCTTCTCTTTTTTGACAGGAAACAGATCTTATTCTGACTTTCAACATCTCAATGCACCGATCTTGGTGGATGGAGAATGGGCCAGGCTGCACCGTGACATCTGTGACCCCAGCCCCAGACTGGGCACCAGAAGATCATCGCTACATCACTGTCTCAGGGTGTGTTCTTGAATACCAGTATATAGAAGTGGCTCACAGTTCTCTACAGATCTTCCTTGCAGTAAGTATTCTATTGTCTCCTCTTTCATTTCTTGTTAGGTACGGTATTGCCAAAAAAAAAAAAAGTACAATAGAAGTGATATGGAAACAATAGATTGTGGAATTGGAGGATATTTCATAGTAGATACAAATGGGAACAGAGTGCAACAGAATAACAGCCAGTTGGAGGTCTGGAAGGCAAGAATGAGGGAACTAGGTGTTTTGTTCATTCTAAGCACTATTTATACCTAACTACAGAGCTTGAAAACAGACAAAATTAATGTAGCCTACAAACTATTCAAGGAGCTCTGCCTGTTGTACAGCAGAGTTTTCCATTCACTTGAGCCTATGCATATTTACTCTGAGGTTCTTTAGAGTTCAAGAAGACTTATTCTCTAGGCGTGTTCAGGACTGAAACCTTAGGATCAAGCTACTATGTTCAGCTGAATATATGTTTTCTCCAATGCATTCTTTTTCATCTCATGATTTCCTGCACCAAACCTTTCCATGCCACAGGTTATGCTCAACAGAAAAGCATCAGTACTGGAGAATACATATGTAAATCAATATATTGATGTCTAGAAAAGAATTAGTAGGATTTCTCAGTGTGCAGTGAAGGTTGGCTGGGCTGGGGGACAGGGAAAATGATTGTTTAAATGTTCTCTAAGAAGTGAATACGCCATACACAATGATTAATGCTACAAGCATATTATAGATCTTATAGGAATCAAGGAAAGCACCAGGTACATATAATAGGCACCCATAAAGTCATTCTATCCTATCTACTATATAAAAGTCAAAGTTTGTGAGTTTGTCTGTTTGTCTGTGTCAGACAGGCCAAGACCTCATACGACTGGCCGTGTAAGGTGAGGAAACCTCATATGATTGGCTGGCTGTGAAGATTCTATGGAATCCTAGGATTGGCGGTTCAGGGAGGGCCTTTAGAATACTCAGCCAGAGAGTTCTTGGGTGTCAAGTTGGTTGCTATGGAGACAAGGCCCAGCAGCAAGAAGGGCAGTGTATTCCCTCAGAAACAAAACCTCTGTTATGTTAACAACTCTGAATACAGATTGGATTGTGGAATATGGGGAAAAGTTACAGATACTGGAATAGGCTAGTTACTATGGAGATGAAGCCTAGCAGCAAGGAGGAGGATACCGTATTCCCTCAGGAACCAAACCTCTGTATACAGATTGGATTGGGGACTATGGGGAAAAGTTATAGATATTGGACAAGGTAGTTTGGGGAATTACAGACACAGGATATCAAATCTGTGTATTTCAGCCGCATCTAATTCCTAAGGTAAGGTAAGTTAATTCCTAAGGTATTTCCAACAAGTGTTACCTATGAGAAAATAAAATCCTGGGCAATGCCTGGTAAATATGCTAGTTGTGAATAAATTATTCTGTTTTTCATCTAATATGGGTTGGAATCTTTTGTGGTTTCTGTACAGACACATGTACAGGAAAATCTGTGCAAAACATGTTCAGAACATTCTACAAAGAAAACTAATCTTGTTGGCAGCAGAGTGGGTCCATCTGTTCAGTGCATATGGAGTTCTCCTTGAGGTTCAGCCAGCACTTGGAAGGCTTACTGAGAGACCTTCCAGTGAAAATGTTCTACCCAGCACTTTGGCTGTAGACTCCACCAGAAGGTATGACCTCACTCCTTTATATCATCCAGTCCTCAGAGGGCCCTGATATGGCTCACCACCCTTGCCCAGCAATACATCAAGTCATTCTTGGTAGTCTGAGACCATATGGCAGCCTGTAGCTTCTTCTCCAGACCTCCCAACACAACACCAACCCTGGTCCAGATAACCTAGACCTGGAGTCATGAATGTCCTTGATGCTTTCAGGTGAGATGCAGCCCTTCATTATCTTTCAAGTGTCCTAGCACTTTACAGCACAAATGGCATAGCAGCAGAGTTCCCAACAGTGATGGCAGTAGCACGGCAATGGGGTGGAGGGGAGCAATGTTGTGGTGAGATCCAGTGTGGATTTGATAAGCTGACTGTATGGAGAAGAGATAGAACCGTGGTCTTTCCTATTGTTTGCATTATCCCTGCTTCTGTCAACAGGAGATAACTTGTGTGTGTGTGTTTTCAAGTTCTAACACACGGAACTGTCGCTAGTTACTTTATGAAATTTAGCTTCTTTGACCATGAATTGTGGTTGGTTTTGCATTTATCGCAATCCAAAATGATGGATTCTTATGTCTTCCTTTGGCTCCTCTGTTTGACCAAAACAAATATCTGAGATATGAGCTAGTTTGATGATAAAAGTATCTTAATTCATGTTGATCCATATATTAAAATATCCTCATTCACTTAATGGCTATTGATTTTGCCCCTTTCTTTCAAAGTCACTATCTCATTTTCAAATCCCCCTGAGTTAACAGCCATAAATCTAATTCCATCAAAATAAAGTCTCAGCAGCCTCATGCAAACAGGCAACATGCACACAATTTTTAAAACACTGTACAGTGTATAATCCAGCAAACTATTACCATTGAATTACTATACTAACATGTACAGCTAAATATGTACATTTCATAAATTTGCAGGAGATTGCTGCATGATCTTAAGCATGCTTACTCAGTCCCATTTCTGTCTCATTGTGTACTCACTAAGTGTTTAGAATTGCAGCCTTAGTCACAACTTTTACTTTTTTATTAACATTTTTCGAAACAAACACTGCAAACTCATAAATGAATATGAAAAGAAAAACAGAAAAATGAAAAAAAAGTCCAAGCACACATAGAAATTTATGAATTAACATGATTTAAAAGATAACTGCAAGAAAGAAAGAAAGAAAGAAAGAAAGAAAGAAAGAAAGAAAGAAAGAAAGAAAGAAAGAAGCAAACAGAATGGAATCAACTTTCCTTCCTTTGAGTGGAATATAGCCTCATATTCCTTCTTTTAGCTTCTATTACGTTCTATTACAGCATGCTTGCATTATAAAAAGCATTAATTACATCACAAATAACCCTAATACTGCTAAATAATTGTACAACTAATTTTTCTGACCACTGCTAAATGACTTAGACCCTTTCTGCACCCTACCTTCTACACAGTCCTCCAGTGGCAGTCCTGGCAGTGGCTCTGCTGGGACAGAACTGTGACAAGAGTACTCCCCAGTGTACCAGACCAGCTCCCTGTGGAAGGGAGTGCGTTGGACATGCCTCTTCCTTCTGCAGTCTTATCAGGCAAAAAGATTTACTCAGCTGTTGACTGCAGGAGGAATATAGCTGCAAGAGACTCCTCTGATCCCTATTAATGACAAGGGTTCTTCACATTTATGACTTCCAAAGTTAATTGAAGTTTCTTCTTTTAAGAAAGCAGGTTGCCTGCAGAAATCTTGCAATCTAAACACCTGTGTTTCATGACAAGGGCAAGATGTTACTGTCTCAGTCCTCCCCATTCTCAACATATTTACTAAAATGTAAGTGTCTATAACGGCTATTCCATACCCAAATGTACCCAAATGGATAATCCTCTGCTCCCCCTCTGCTACCCACTAGCCTGCCAGAAGTCAATTCTAGTCACAACGTTCAACAGAGTGCACCTGCCACCATTTGCTGTCTAGTCTTCTTTTGTAATAAGGGCAAAAGCAACATTTCAATTTAGCTAACACCTTTCTTCCAACATGGGACCCAAAACGGCTAATAACAAGGTTAAAAAACTAAAAACCTGATGACATGAAAATTAAAAAAATTAAATTAATTAGCAGTTTAAACATCTATCATTTAAAATAGTATAAAATAATTTTTGAAACATAACTATAAAATTTAGCAAACACAAACCATTGGAAAACCCTTCGGCACAACCAATTACATTCCTCAGCTAAACACCTATTTAAATAAAAAGAGTTGGCATCCTATTGAGAAGTTACATCGTCATAAACCAACTTTTGATCAAATAAAATAGAATTGCATCACTACACAAAGTTCATATTCTCAGGAAAGGAACAGAGATGTAGCTGCTATGCTATTAGGCATGACACAAGTAGTGCTGATGCACAAAGTGTCCCAATGCATAAAATGTCCCAATGCACAACATGTTTCATTGCACAGTGGGACATCTTGCATAATGCTCTGTTGTGCATTGTTATATTTCACTAGCATATTAGTGTATCACTTTAGCAACATAGCTCCATCATCATAAAATTATGCATTGTAGCCTCAGATGCAGTATCTTGGCCAAGGTCTTTATCTGCCACAGAAAGAAGAGCAGAGAGGACCAGCCCAGCCTCCTGCAGTACCAACAAAATATATCTTTAATCTGGTGGTATCCATATCTTTCATTCTTTGCATTGTTATATGTTCAAGGACGGATTTTCATTAGGTATAAATGAGAGTCATCTGTAAATGTTCTGCCCATTTCTCCAGCTTTTGGAATTGATGTGCAATGCATTTTATGTAGCAGATTTCCTTCAGTGGCTTTTCTAAATTACTTATGAGATCTCTACCATCCATCTCTATGATTCTGTTATAATCTGGAAGACATGAGAGAGAATGAAAAAAAGAAGCATCCAGTCAAAACCATTTTCAAAGTCCTCTGCCACCAGAACGTTAGACTGAATTTCCTTCCTTATTCAAAGAAAGCTCCTCTGAATACCTGCTTGTTTTCAGAAGTGGACTGAAGTGTCCCAAGCGGAGACTTTCCTCAACCTATAGCGCATAACAGGGCAAAACTTTCCAATAAATAATTGTAAACTCATCAGGAACTCTTCAACCAGGGCTGTGGATAGTTTCAGTAATGTGACTCTGAACTGGAAATGTGCAGATTTCACTATAAGTTTAACAAATTAAATGTGAGCTGATTCCACTTTTCCTTTCTCTAGGACAATTAACTCTGCCCAAACTATATGGTGATGCTAAGGAATAGAGATTGTGTGCAAGTGGGAGGGAGTTATGAGATTTTAATGAAAATCATTGATTATGTTATGAATCTTTTAGGAATTCAAGTCTTTCATAGTTTTATGAAATTTTGTGGGAACATATTTTTAACCTATACAATTTAACCTAAGAATCTTAATGTTCAGAAACCACCATAATAAAGTCTGTTTAAAATATTTATTTTAAACCCGGTGTTTTTTTCATTTTTCCTAAATGTCTCAATGCAACTTACAATAATAAAAGTCATAGATAAAATTGGCAGGCACACCCAAAATTGATAAAACTAGCAAATCCATAAAAGTAATTTAGGAGTTCCAGTACTCCATAATCATATGGATACCTCCTCGATACAACATAAAACTTACTAATAGTCCTTTATCCATTACAGTGACTTTTTAATCTCTCTCTGTCTCTCTCTCTTTTTTAATGGAGAGTTGATGCCATTAATCCTGTCTTGTTTTGTTGTCTTTGACAATGGCATAACAAAATTAATATGCCTGAAAGAGGATGATTGCTGATTGCAGCCCTGTCTCATTTTCTGCAATAAATTGGCAAAAATACAGTTGTCTGTGAAACAGAATACTGATATTATCATTAGTGCCCTTAAATAACGGTGATTGGAAAACATTTCAAAAAAATTAAATTATATCCCTTGATTGTATTATTATGTAGATATAGATTTAGTGCATACCTAAAACTTCGTAGGTAGCTTGCACCATCAATATCTGACAGTTATGCCACAGAAAGAGGAGCCTCCTGTATCTCCTTGAGCAATGCCTTTGCACTGTGTGCCCAAGGACAGATGAGGGCTGCTCGATAGAGCCCCCGCCCCACTGTTGGCTTTAGGTGTGTACCCAATGTAGGAATATTTGATATCTATATTAATCAGGTTGCCTTGAGGCTAATCTAGTATGAGCTTGTGCAAGAAACAGGAGAAATTACTCTGGATGTTCTTGTAAGGTTAAAAAAAAAGAATATATATGTTTATTGTTTCAGGAAATCCACCTTAGGATAGGATTAGAAGAGCCCCTAAAAGCTGGCTCTCATGTTTGGGTGTAAGTTAGCATCCATGGAGGACCATGGGTCCAGCCGGAAGGAGCAAAGGGACTAATTTCTTCAGTGGAGAAATGATATCCATAGGTAAAAAGAAAGTTAAAGATTTGAGCACATAGATCAAAGAAAGATCTAGAGAGATGAAAACAAAGGGAAGACATTATCTAAACTACCTTTTCTCACTAATCACTTTATACAAGGATTGACACCTTTTTGCTTTCATCATCTGAGTACAGTTCAGCTATTTTCCCACAGCTGAAGCTTTCCCTCTTGTCCAGGAAGCAATGGCTGCTGCTTCTCCTCCTCAGATAAGCTACGACAGCCATACAATGCTCAGGTGCAAACACATGGCCAGTCAGCTCCAGTTGGCCTTGAACACAGAAGGCAGAAATATCATTTCCCTTTTGTACATGCACACACATTGAACAGCAATATTAAATATTTTGGTAGAGATTTATAGTTTGGCAGTGTTACTACTGGATGCCTGTCAATGAGTGAAAACTTTCAATGTGTAACTTTCACTTACTTTTATAATTATGTGACGTGACTTTGCTAAATGGTAGAAAAAAATCATCACATGGTTGAAGTGCCACCTTATGCTATGTTTCATGCTTTTGCCTCATGCTCTGTTTTGGGGATTGAGGGGGATAGGAGGAGAGATTTGTTTGTTTCTAGCACAAGGCAGCTGCTAGTAGCTTTCAGATTTTTTTTTTCAGTAAGTAAATTCATATTTTAGTTACTCTAGGATGATGTGGGAAAGTAAAGCTTTATATTTAGATAACAGTTACTTAACTACTACTTGGGAGCCTTGAACTATAACTGTAAGTAAGTACTTTCTGAAAGTAACTGTCTTAAACATAATATGTTATAAACAACATGTAACAATATCCTCCATGTATTTCTACCTAAAGACAGTATGTACTTCTAATCAGTGTTTGCTAAGAAGAAAGAGGCAATGGACATCTCCTTCTTAGAGCCATGCAGTTTCCTGGGCCATTTCTGCACTACACTGTTCTAGTGCTATTATTCCATTTTCAACATCCTGTAGAATTCTGGAGGTTTGTAGTTTACTGAGGCCAAAGAGCTCTCTGGCTGAAAATTCTAAAGGCCCCTCTCTAAACTGCATACCCCAGGATTCCACGGGAGGTTGAAAGTGGAATAATAGCAACATAACAGTCTAGTGCAGAAATGACCCTGATCTAATATACCATATTTTGTTTGTTAGACCATTTCCTCACTAGATTGTTATAGTGCTATTATTCCATTATTCCACTCTCAACATCCTATGGAATCCTGGGGTTTGCAGTTTAGGGAGGGGCCTTGATGCTGCAAACCCTAGGATTCCATAGGATATTGAAAGTGGAATAATAGCACTATAACAGTCTAGTGCGGAAATGGCCTTACTTGGCATTGAATTTATATGAAAACAAAAACATTTTTGCATTCGTTTGAGCTTAATATTCAGTTTCACCATGAGAGTGAATAAAACAGGGGCAGGAATTTTGCATCCTGTGGGCTGCATGTGGCCTTTTGTGGGGTGTTCACCATGACTGTTGCCCTCTGAAGGACCCTCCAAAGCCCTTGGAGCCCCTCAATTTTTTGAGCTAAAACATTTGGTTTTGGCTAAACACATGTGAAAAGTACAAAAAATGTTTTCTGGGGTATTACAGGGAGCTCACTATCCCAAAACAGGTGGGGGGGGAACCCTCAAGTAGGTAGTCAGAAATTATGTGTGCCACTTCCACTTCTTCAAAATGGCAGCAATAAGATTGGTGATGGAACTCTGAGCTCCAGAATGGATAAAATTGCCAAAGCAGCTCTCTGGCCACCGGAATGTGTCCATGAACTAAAAGAATTAAGTCGGATGATAACAGTGAGAGGACCTCTGATCACTGGAGAACCACTAAGCCTCTGTAGAATCTGTAAACAGTAATATGTTGATTCTCTTTGTTGGCTACAACTTCCTCTCATGCTAGGCACCTCAGTGTGCACACACCCTTTTCTGGGGCTCAAACCAGACAGAAGATAGAGAACAAAGAGAACAAAGGAGTTCACAAATGTACTAACAGAACCATTTATCATATATTTCCTGCCTTTCAGACTCTCCTTCTACAAATGCAAATTAATGTGTGGTACGTATTACTTAGTGTAATTCAACAATACTATTGGGGAGTTGGGTGAATCATTTAGCAAAAGCCCTTTCTTCACATGCTGTAAATATATCATCACTAACAACTTAAATCAAACCAAGAAAAATAATATATAAAGGCTATGCTTTTCCTTATTGATCCTGTGAGTGCCTTCCTATATAATGTACTGCACAGTGGGTGCAATTTTTCTTTGCATGCATTGAAACTAAGTAATACATTACAAGAATTACCATGATACCATTACCAACTTTCCTTTGTATTTAATAACCAAATCCCGTAACCAAGTTAGCAATTCTAGGTCTTTACAATAAATGTCTACTGTTCGGCACTATATACTTAGTTTATTTTAAGGCTGAGGTGTGTATTTGGGAGACATCCAGTCTGCTCAAAAGTGGGGCCTGAAATCTTTCCTTAAGTCCTGCAAAACCTTCCCTTTGTTTGATGCCTTAGTCACCAGAATCTGAATACTGATTTTAGAGCTATTTTCAAATTAGTTTTTTTTGTTAGCTAAATTTTTGTTTCTTTGTTTGTTTTGTATTCAGTAACATTATAGTGCAATAAATTCTGATTGGCTGTTCTAGCTGTGGCAGTGTCATCACATATTGATTAGATTTTTCTCTAAAAGAAGCGAGGGGACAGTAGCTGACTGAGTCTTTAAAGACTTTATTGTTTCTGAAGTACTGCTGATTGAATGCAAGCTCTTTGGGACTGTGGATGTCTCTGAAATTTCTTACGTATACAATACTGCTGCACCTACTTTGTTAAAACCTCCTGATTTGTACCTCCCTTATGGAAAAATCACTGAACATTAGAGAGGCATTTTCAGAACTGTTCCATTGTTGTGTTGGCCATAGAGGTAACAGTAGGAAAGGGAAGATTTTTTTTAAAAAAAGGTTGAAAACATTTTTCCGATGCATTAGGAAACCCTAATGAGAAGAATCCTGAACTGAAAGAAATCTTCACGTTTGGACATTATTTTGTGCAAAATTTGTGTATAATTTTTTGTGTGTGCGTGCATGTACAGAAAACAGTATTTTCAGCACAGAAAACAATATAATAAAATACCACATGTGAATTTCATGGAGGATAAGCCTGAAACTAATAATAGTTTTCAAAAACTGCAGTTTTCAAAAACTTTCTCACAGCAGAAAGAAAATGGCTAAAATCACTTGTTGCTTTCTGCAAGAACGAAATTTGCAAAGAATTACATCCCTTGATAACACTTTCCACTTTTCACGTATCAGCAGTAGCAGAATTTATCACTTCTGAAGCTGCCTCTGTCAGCATCCCATGCAAGTTGCTTCTGTTTTTAGATTTAACTCAGCATTTGATAAACTCTAGCTCAGGTCTCTTGGGACCCTACATCTTTTGTGATGCTCACTCCACCTTGAGTTGTTCCATTGCCAAACAATACAGGCATTTTAAAATATTTTGTCTATATTTGAGGGGAAATGGCATTGACCACCTTGTGATCATGCATCTGGTCACAGAAGTCCATTGAACTGTTGTTTTTTATCATATAAATAATGACTTCAGGCTTGGAATTCTGGTCTAGGATTACTGTTTCTTTATGTGTTAAAGAAGGGAGAATGTAATCCTGGAAAGCAAAGAAGAAAAGCTGCTGTTGACACTTCTGGGTTTGTGAGCAAAGAACTCTGGAGGAATTTCTGATATGTTTTTCAAAGTGCCAACCAGTGTCAGATATTGCTTTGCTAATTCCCTGGCCAGCAGCACACTGGTGAAGAAGTTATCAGTTTTGGCATTTTGTCTGGATCCTGTAAATATACTGCTAGTTTCTCAGCCACTAGGTTTTGAGCTAGTGATTACCGAGATGCCCAAGGCAACCCTCAACATCAGATTTTCCAAATATTCTACTACATGGGCAGGCAACTTTCCTAGATCTGGAGCACTACACACTCTCCACAGGGAGATCTAAACCTCCCTACACATGCCACTCTTACATGCATAGATTGTGTGAATATCATTTTCTGTAGTGCTAAGTAAAAATGGTAGTTTATATCTTACAAAAGTAGGCTGATAAAAATTATTCTGTGTGTTACTTTCTTACAAAAATGAAAAGCAAGATTTGGAGGTAAGGATTTGTAGGCAGGAATGATAAATAATTTAAACAGCATATCACAGGGTCATTTTGACCGCTAGTAATTATATACGTGTGTGTGTGTGTGTGTGTGAGAGAGAGAGAGAGAGAGAGAGAGAGATTGAGATTATATACATGTCATTCTGATAAAGGCTGGACAAATATGAAAACTAAAACATCACAGTTTCTGTAGATTTGAGAGGAGGATGCTGAAATACATGGCAATTTGTACCTTAACATAGCCTTGCCTTGTTTTCTTGGTGAACCATGCTCAAGATACCATGCCTAGCTTCTTGGGATTTTCCCTTAGAGAAATTTCCTCTAGAGAAAGCCTACTAAGTAGTAAGATAGAAATCAGGATAATCAAATGGACCTGTCTGCAGAGAATGAGACACTTGATTATCCTAGGCATTTCATGTATAACTTTTATATCTTTAGAATCACACAAGTCACACATGTCAAAAACCTTCCCTTTGCTGGAGCAGAGCAATTACTCTTCTACTCAAAATGGTTGTAATCCTGGATTCAAACGACCCTTCCCTCTTCCTGTATTGACCTGCATTCAGATGCAGATTATGTGAATCTAGGTTCTTAATATAGATAAGCTTTTTATTCTATAAATTTTGGCAGGCTGGCATTGAGTGTGGTCCTGCATGCCATCTGTTCACCAGATGTACCATAATGTTGATTGATAAATTTGAAGCTAAATGGTAGAATGGGAGCTGTTTCCTTGTGGGATCCTATATAAGTTTGAGATCAAACCCTTTCCAGCTCATTCATTCCATTATTTTAAGTATAGCTGATGACTATGACAAAAGTAAAAAGCTACCACCATGATTTTAAACCATAATGCATTTTATTTTACCCCAAACTAAGGAACCAAACAAATTTTCTAGAGTGGCATCAAAGAAGGAGATGGTGACCTGATTTTGGCCCTTTCCGCACCTTACCTTGTTCCGGCACTGGCGTGCGGGGATCGCGCGAGCAGCCTCTGCCAAGAGGCTCTCCCTTCCCTGCTGCTTCAGCTCTGCACAAGCTGCCTGCTCACACAAGATCCCCGCCTCTTCCTTTTGCAGTGCAGCCTGGGACCTTCCCAGGCTGCACTGTGGCAGGAAGTGTGACCGGACCGGCTGCAGAGGCTCTGCACGCCAGGTAAGTGTGTGCAGGGCCCAGGAGCAGTGCGTGATCACACACCATTTTCAGCTTCAAGCCAAAAATGAAAAGGTGTGCGATCGGCCCCTCCCGGCCCCTGGAGCGTCATGCGATTGTGAGTGCATCATGCAGATCGCTCCTCGCAATCATGCGATGCTCCAGGCCCTCTTTTGCATGGAAAATACCATGTGAGAAGGAGGGGAAGGAGTCCATTCTTGATCACATGTCCTTTCTTTCCCATTCCCTCTTGTTGCTGTTGTTGGCAGTGTGTAAATGAGAGATACCAGGACTCTGAAGGAATGTCTTCCTGCCCCCCTCTCCCAGTGGTCTGGATACCCAGTCTCAGATCCTGAGACATTGTTCAACAATAGCTCCCAGAATACCAGACTATTTGCCATGCAGATTAGAGCTTCAAGTTGGTGTTGATCAATAGCTTATGTTCCATGTTTGGGAATCACTTCATTAAGTGATGGACGAAGGTAGGCAGCCTGCTTTCCACCACATCTATACACAACTGTGCATGTGGCTGTAGAAAGAATCTGCTTCCTTCCTCTTCATTGAACAGGGTGCCAGCCACCAGGGCCTTGTTCCTAGGCACCAGTGATTTTTTGTACCCATGGTCATAAGATATTCACAGTTCACTGCATTACTCTGTGTCTTTTGTTTGTGGTGAGTGACAGTGAGATCTGTCAGTGTCTGTGCACCTGAACCACTACAAATCAAATTTCTGTTGAATGTCATTGTGCTGCCACTTTCTGTTAGCTTTGCTCAGAATGGGGCAAGAACTGCAGTGTCCAGATGGTAAAGAGGGGAGGAGAGTGTGTGATTGCAGAATTCAGTTTTGCTGGAAGGAGTTTTCATTACACTTCTGTCAATCAAACACAGCTAGAGGTTTTAAAACAACAGATGCTACCTATATATCCTGGGCTAAACCTGCTGGAATGAGCAGTTTTTATGTTGACTTTTGGAAGAAAGATGTACATCTTACCAATCTGAAGCTTATGGGTGAAATTTTATCTGGAGAATATTCTTACAGTGCATTGAAGAGAATCCACCAAGGCTTTCTGTGAATCAACAGAGTGGTAATAATTTGTCAGGTTAAATGGACCAAGATCTTTTGTAATCAACTTTCTGCTCAGTGAGCATAGTGGGGAAAAGAGGACCTTATTTGATTAAGATTAAGTTCTTTGTTGAGTTAATACAATTCTATTTTTCAAAAAAAAGCAGAACAATTGATTTTAAGTGATATAGATAGGTAGTACAGAAAGAGTAGTCCTCAGTCAAGAAGGGGTGAAATTAGTTCAATGAAAGAAGGGTATGAGCCACAACATACTGATAATGTAACAACAACACCATGTCTTATTAGCAAAGCAATGACTTCAGCCTTAGGCTACTGTGAGACATTGCCTGGGCACTCAGTACATTGCTGAAACTTGACTTGACAGTAATATTAAGGAAAGTATCATTAATGGTGCAAATGCTGGTGAAGAAACACCTTTTTACTTAGCCATGTAAACATATTACTTATGAGGTTGGGGTTGCTCAAGTCACCACAAAACCGTCCCTTCTAAAGAGCACTGCGCATACAAAACCTGCTCTTGATCCTCTACAAAAGAGCTTCTATTTCAAATTGGTTTTATGGGGAACTGTATGGAATAATTCAACACTTTTGTCAGATTTACTGTGAATTACATGCCTAGGGCACTGGGAGACAAATCTTGGACTGTTATCATTTTGTCTTGGAGTTCCTCATTATTACAATGGACTTTCAGAATGTCTTTCATGAGGATGGGTTGGCTATATTTGGAGAGACCAAGGTTTAAAAGTAATGCATTACAAATTCCAACATTACCTGTAATACATTTTTCTGTGCAAAAGGTAATGTTTACTTGTTGCTTTTGTTCATTATTTTTGCGGGGGAGCTAGAAATATCCAAGAAAAACCAGTGGCTTATGCTTTTCCTTAGCATGTCCTCACTCCCAGTAATCAGAGGATGAAGCTAGTTTTTCCCAACCATCTTTGTATGGGAAAAGTATCCTCTGCCAGATGCGAATAACAGAGCCATGCCTATAGAGATGTTATTATTCCTATCCACTCATTACTATGAAAGTATCCAAAACTAGGGGCATGTATCACTGAAATATTTCTTTGACACACTTTCTTTATATACAAAGCTGGCCTTTATCTCTTCTCACTAATGAAAATACTGCATGTATTCAGAGAGAGGGGGAGCAGAGTTGAAAGATCGATTGTAAAAATAATTATGATTCTCATATTACTTTCTCTGGGAGAGTATTAAACCCAAGTACAGATTTTGTGGATAGCAGCCAATGGATTAAAAATTGTTGATGTTTAAGATGCAATTAGAAAACCACTCACTGTGGAGCTGTCCTGGTGGCATTATGTAATAAACAGCTGGGGTAATGGAATGGTGAGAGTAAATAATAGATTCTTAACCAAGTAGGTGGTTTCAGGAGAGCAGTACAAATGGGGATAAATACTGCAAAGCTCGAGCCTATACTTATAATGAAATACCATTCCCACAGTCTTTGTTCCCTCTTTTGGCTTCCTGATAAAGTAATAGGCCTGAATTCAGTTGCTGTTAGACCCATTGAATCAGTGGGAATTACAAAAATATTGATTCACCATTCACAGTGGCCTAAAAGAATCTACTTTAGCTGCAACTACCAATAGACCTCAGGCCATGGTTCGCTTGATATTTAGAAAAATACAAAAGAAGCCAGAATAGTGTAGTGGATAGTGTGTTGGCCTTTCAATGGGGAACTCTTTGAATCTCATGTCAGCCATGAAGCTCACTGAATGGGTTTAGGTTCATTCACAATCTTTCAGCTTTTTGTCACTCAAGGGGTTACTATGAGGGTTAAAATAGCAAAAGTAGAAGAAAGAGGAGTGCCTTGTGCAGGAGGACTATCCCATACCTTTCCCCCAGCCCCCGGCATACACACACACACACACACATCGCACATGTAAACTCAAACAGCTTCTGTTCAGAAAAGTTCCCAGACTTCCAGAGAGAAGAAGAAATGGAAAGAGACAGTTGAAAAGTCACCTTCTGTGAGTTTGGTTCTGCTCTACTCTGCTTATGACCCAAATTGCCTAGTATGCACATGGAACATAGAGCACTATTTTTAAGCTTTTTCAAGGGAGAAGAGACCAGCAGGATTCAATGTGTCAGGGATCAACACCATATTTTTGCCCATTAACTGCAACTGTTTCTATCTTTCATGAAAACTTACTGTGGACCAGCAGCTAACAGTTCATGGACAGCACTAGTCCAGGGACTGCTACTTTGACTAGCACTAACATACAGGATGTCATATCACTAACTTTTGTCATGATTTTGGCTATAGTGAGAAAAATATGCTGGTCTCTATCTCAAAATGTGGGTGAGTTCTGCCATAGCATCTAGGCATCATGCTCACCACATAAAACAGCGTTGCCATGTTGCTAGTGTTTCCACCTGCACTGTACATTATTAGTTGTCCTTGGCAGGGTAGAGAAACTTGTCATGTGATGATCCTCAGTGATATAGTGAATGTTCCTATATTAAGCCAGGGAGGCAGAGAATTCTTCACAGGATGTTCTTGGTGTCACTATGAAGCCTTTATAGGAAGGCCAATTCATTGTCATTTCTACAGAAGTACGTAAAACTAGTGTATTATCTAATGTATAGCAGAACATCCATTTTCAATGAAAGTACCCCAAGACCTGTCTCCCCGCCCCCCGCCTGCATCAGTAAATTATGTGATTACTCGATTTGCATCTGCTTTCCATTGTAGTACTGAAGTGAGTCTCTTCTTTTGTTGCTGCATCCTCCTTCACAAACATTCCTTCATTCTGCTCCTGCTGCTGGAAACAGGCAGTGACAGGCAGCTTGAACTGAGCAGCTGCTCTCAAACAAAGCAGGTAGAAGCGCAAGAAAGGCTGTCGAATTCATAACAATAAGCACATCATGACATAATTACAGTAAATCTCTAGAGTGGTCTTTATGCACATAATGCCATATGTTTTCAGAAGAGGAAATATGCCACAATGCTCTATGGTGGAATGTAAGCATCTTCTAACAATATTCCGGGAAGGACTGAATTGATTTTTAAAAAAATACAGGAAATTAGCATATATGTGCATCTATTGACAGGAGACAGAACAACTCAGTTAAATAAGCTAGTGGGTAATATTTTTTAAGGCTGAAGGGCATAAGCAGACAAAAGGAAATGACTGACAAACATATAAATATTCTCCAATGCAGCTCATCTAGTTAACCCTTCTTTGGCACTCGTATTATAGGTAATAATACTCCTGGTGCTTTAGTAATGTATTTTAATACATCAATTCAATAGCACTGTGTTGAGAGCAATTCTGTGTTATTAATATTGTCATTTTAAAGAGAAAGAGAACTCACAGTGATTAATCCAGGTACACATTCAGTACAAATATAGCTATGCTACACTTCTTCCAAAATTCTCTGGGCAGTATAAATATAGTCGTCATATCAGTTTTGTCAGTTATACATTCAGTTGAGAAAGACTGATACAAGAGTAGTTGGTCATAATTTGAGTCCAGTTCATCTAGGTTCAAAGATCACAGGGTCTCACATGTTTTGTCATAGAAAAAATGAAAGAATTTAAAAAAAAATTAAGAAGAAATAGCTGCTAGCTTCATCTTCCTATTACCTACCACAAAATGATATAGGACTGTGTTTTCCTCTGTGTAGTGAAATCCAAGTGAGGAATAGATTTTGTATAACAAATTTAATCAGTGAGGACAGAAGGTTGTGAAGTAGCTTGCTGTTCCATCTACAAAAATGTGACTAACAGACCATGGCAGCTGGTGTTCCTATCTCAGTGGGACAATGAATCTGTTCTGGATTTTTGTTCAGACTCTCAAGGAGCTATTCTAGGTCCTGAACAGTATGCTTAAGCCATATTCAGAACCTTGGAGAGCTCCTGTAAATTCAGCCTAAAATCTGGAGTGGATTCACAATCCCATTGAAATAGAAGCCACCGATCACCATTGCTGGGGAGGGATGGAGAACTTGGGCCTGTTTTTGAAGAGAACTGCCTTATCTTTGAAGGGTCAAAGGATATTTGAACACCCATGGGACATTTTGACCCTCTAGTGAGTGGATGATTGCATGTGCTGATTCAGTTTGCTTTTAATAATGCATATATTTGCTGTTTAATTTTTTAAAAAGATCTTTATTTGACTTTGAGTGGGTTAATAGGATTTATTGTTGCTGCACACAAAGCCCTTGTCAATATGTGCAATGCCTTGCAGTTTATCAGAGATTATTAATAAACTACACTTTCAAAGCTTGCTTCAAGAAATAATTTAGTCTTCTGAATATTTAGATAAAAACAGAGTGATGGGTTTTTGTTGCTGTTTTGATGATGGGAGTTAATTCTAATTAACTCATGGGATCAGTTAACTGTTAGATATCTCAGTATTAACTATCAAAACTAGCTTAATTTTGAAGCTATATGCCCAGCTGTCCATTAGAAAGAATTTAGCTATATAACCAGAAGGGAGACAGAAGCATACCTGTCAGGTAAAGTTCAGTTACTGCAAATATTTTCACATTTCAGCAAGAAGGAATTACACTAATAATATTTAGCAGATGGCATTCTGTATTCTACAGAGAGCTCCCAAAATCAAGGGACCATAAAATAGGATTTTGCCATAGTTTCTTCTCTTTCTGCTGTCCCAGAAAGTTTAGTTTCTTAATGTTCAGGTTTTGGTTTCAATGAACAGCCATCACATGACTATTTTTTTTCTTATTTATGAAAGAAATAGCTTCAGTCCTAACTCTCATGGGTTTATTTCATTTTATATGAAAATTTAAATTTTTGTAGCTTATAGCATGCTGTGTTCATGGACACTGAAATGGCGGGAGGACAAGAGGCTCAAGCCCTCCTAAGACTAGGTAAGGGGGACTGATGAAGTTCTGGGGGTGGAGCAACCTGAAGTGCCAGTGCAGCCTGGAAGCAGGTTGCTGGGCAAGCCCAGTAGTGTGTGGGTGGGGCTTATGGTTGCAAGAAAACATTATGTAAAGCCAAGTACCGGTAGGTATTTTGATTTCTTCAATGAGAGCCTAGCAAGGAGTTAGGGAGTAAAGTGCCTCAGTCATCCAGACATTGTGACTGCATTGAGAGGTTTAGTTCTCAGTGGAAGCCTATGAGAGGCAGCAGAGTAATTGGATCCTAGTAGGATCTGGTCAAAGAGTGTCACTTAGATTGGAAGTTAAACCACAGATTGGAGTTTAGGCAAAGGGCTGTTGTATGATAATTGTGGCTTTCAAGAAGGTCTAAAGATATAGGCTCTTTCCACAGCATACCTCAGTATTGGATAGTTCCGTGTGCATCACAGCATTGCCATTTCCAGGTTGGAATTAGTATTAAAATCTTGTTTTCCCCAGGCCTCCAGTATCAGCAGATGAGCACTGGCATTGAAACTGGTGTGTCTTTCACAGCACAGCATCCCTGGCCGCTCCTCGTCCCTGCCTCTCTCCACCCTGTCCAGGCCCTGAGCTCCTGGTTGGTCTTTTTTTAAAAAAAATCTTCTCAGAAGCCATGCTAACCTTAGCATGGTGGACTGGGATAACTGGATCATGTCAACCAGCTATACTGTGTGATTGTGCTAAGGGTAATAAAGGGATTTTTAAAAAATTAAAATTTGAAGGGAACGTGCAAAATGACTGCGCAGCTGTGGCGAGTATTGAAATTACCATGCCATGTGCTCCTTTGTCCCCTTCTCCTTCTGTGTTCAGTGCTGATGCAACAGAAGTGGCCAGCTGGATGCTAGGCAGAGATTGCCCTGGGAGTTACTGAGGGAGGGACAGGTTGGGAATGCCCATGGCCTGCCCAGTGCCGACTGGGCAACAATAAGAAGCCACATGGAGGAACTGCACTTGCCCAGCTATCACGATAGATGCTCAAAATGATGGTTAATGAAAGTTTTTCCTCACCAGGGAAAAAAGACCAGATTTGCCCCCCTAGGGGAAGGGATAGCAGCTGGCTAGCGATGGCATCATGTGGTAAGACGGCTCCTAGACTGGGAGCAAGGCATGGCTGAGGTGGGTTGACAACGTCATGCGGAAAGGGCCATAGTTGAATGGTTCTGAGCAGTGAGTTCATTGTTAATGCTGTCTGAAGAGTGCACTGAACAAATGCATCAACAAGAGTGCACTGAACAAATGCATTAAAGTGCATATGAACTATAATACACTACTTTATTTTTATTCTTAGTAAATGTTACAGCTTAAACAGTTTAAACACTGATTCTGCTTGAGTTGTTTACAGTGATAATTAACACAGAAAACACACTACCATAAAATATATTAAGTGCTTCTAAATAAACATTGGAAGTCCTCACTCTTTTACACAAAGCTGGTGTTTTGAGGGAGAGGCAGAGCTGTGTGGTAAAGACAGGGTGCCTTATTAGGTTAGGAAGTGCCACACTGGGAGAAGTAAGGGCCTATCTCAGCCCCCTTCCTCCCAAAATGATCAGGCAAAATTGGAACAACAGGACTCTCACATAGTTGAAGCCCCTCAGAAATCATCAGATGCAGTCACTCTGCATACAAACCCCCATTATTTGACTATGAAAAAAAAATCTTATACTAAGGAGCAATCTATGTGACAAATGTCTCCTCTAATGTAACTCAAAGTTTAGTGAAACTAAAAAGTCATTCACTGAATTACTATTTGGTGCCAAGCAGTGCTTAGCCAAAAGGATAGTCTGTGGAATATCTTCCACCTATTGATGAGGTGTCTAGTGTTTTCAGAAATATATGGCAATAGAAGATGGAAGAGAAAAATCAGTCTTCCAGAGTGAGTGACAACAAATACAATAGTGCAAAGGGGAAGACAAGGATGAATAATGTTACACTGAGTAAATGCAGTTATGCATACATTGGATTAATTACACAGTTCTGCAAACATAAGCAGGACAAGAGATGAGTTTAGAAAATGCCACCAGGGGTTGAAAGATGAGATGTGGCCCATCACACAAAACCAATGTTCTGAAACCCTGGAAAGCAAAATGTTGCAAGTTCATCACAAGCAAAATACACCAATTAATACCAAATACACCAATTAATACACCAATTAAGCAAGCAGCAGTTGATGATTTGATTTAGTATATCCATTCTATCTGTTAGGCACCATAAGATGTAGTAACAATGTATTTGAGGCATTATACCAAGTTCTCCAACCTCATTGGAAAATACTGGACTCACAAGAAAGGGATATTGGTAAAGCATCAATCAAGGAGAACAACCTCTTGTTTTCCAACATATTTTAGTTTCTTATTGTCCAGACATTGGTTTTACCAACAATTATCACGGGAATATAGTTTCATCATTGATGAAGCAAGTAGTATAAATCCTAATTCACATAGATCTATTTCATTCTACAACAGAATTTAAATTTTCATAGCTCCTAGCATGTTATATTTTCACACTCCCACATGGGAAGAACAAAGGGGTTTTACAAGACAGTCCTCTGTATAGCACCTCTCCCTGTGTATGCCTGCCTGAGGACTGAGGTCTTCTACAGAAGCTCTCCCCTGTTTCCCACAAAAGGGAATAATACTTTTCAGGAAACAGGAGAGGGTCTTCTCCGCTGTTACACATCACTGAGGGAACACGCGCCTCTTAGAGGGAGGTGTTCATTTATTTCCGGGCCAAGTCAAAACATAACTTTCTATCATAGCCTTTGAGATCTAATCTTTTTTTTTCCAAACTGTCAAATTGTTTTAAGAGTTTATATTGTTTTGACTTGTTCAGTTGTTTAATATGTTTTCAGTCTGTTTAGCTTATCTTATTGGTTTAATTTTGAATTGTTTTTAGTTGATTAAATTTATTTTCCTTGTATAGCAAGCTGAGATTCCATGATATATATATAGAGAGAGAGCTAGCATAGCAGTTTGAGCATTGGGCTATGACCCTGGAGATCAGGGTTTGATCCCCCACTCAGCCATGGAAACCTACTGGGTGACCTTGGGCAAGTCATACAGTCTCAGCCTCCAGAAAATCCCATGATAGGATTGCCTTAGACGAGGAAACAACTTGAAGGCACACATCAACAACAATAAATACTTCCAGGTGATATTTCCAGGTGAGAAGTAGGGAGTAAAACCATATAGTACTGGTCAGCAAATTGCAGCCTGCAGGTTAAATGCAGTCCTTGAGGGCTGTTTTTATAGCTCCCCAGGGGTCAAAAATTACCTCCAACTGCCCACAAGTAGGTATTTTTGCCCTGTTCTTGAACCTCCTTGTCTCAATTTAGACCAAGGGAAAGTTTTTTGTCTCTTGTTTTTCTTGAAACTAAGAACTGTGTTCCCAAAATGTTCTAGACAGAGTGTGACACTGCATTGCTGACATAACGGATCTTGCACAACTCTGAATAGCATGCCAACCTCAAAGAAAGTGCTACCACTTGCACAGTAGGCATTTTTGCCAGCATAAAGACACCATGGGATTCCAGCCTTCATCTTACTTTAATCTGAAAGCTTTTAAAGGTATAGCGTTTACAAAGTCCAGCTCATTTCTTAACAGTGAAGCTCTTTAGTATATCCAAGCATGATAGCTAGGAATCTGTTGTCCTGGACCACCAGTGGTCAATTGTTTGTAAGCATCATGGGGAAAAGTACCACAGGGGCTAAAAATGCAGCTTGCACACAGTTAAAGAAATCTTCATTAATTTTATTAGTTGATTAATTAAGCTATTAATTTTGCATATGAAGAAAATACATACTTTGTCATGTACATTATTTTTTTTAAAAGGCAGTCTTATGTTATATGAAAGAAGTAGGAGGGACTCTTCCTAATTGTTCATTTCAACAAGAGTAGAGACATCATATCAATTAATTTACCAAATTTCTGTTGATTCAATGGGTCTATTGTAGCTGGGAGCAAAAAATGGAGGAGGATTGAAATGGAATAAAGTAATCAGGGTAAGGGTAGTGAAAATAATATTCATAAATATTCAGATCTCAAGAAAGAAATCAGTTTCTGAGTGTCAGGCAGTTCTGGTGAGGAGAATCTGGGACAGATGAGAATCTTTGCGGT
The DNA here is from genome assembly GCA_948474755.1 of Ctenosaura bakeri. Classification (NCBI taxonomy): domain Eukaryota; kingdom Metazoa; phylum Chordata; class Lepidosauria; order Squamata; family Iguanidae; genus Ctenosaura; species Ctenosaura bakeri. The sequence continues at coordinate 367,220 of CAOLHI010000396.1, forward strand.
TCAGCAGGTACTCTTCATGAAAAACATATGTGGCATTTTTCTTTTCCTGCACAGAAAGCAAGCATAGAAAACAACATTTCTGTGCAGAAAATACTGTTTTCTGTGGAAAAATATGCCATGTGTGAATTTTTCAACAAATAAATCCCAAACTGTGGATAGTCCTCAAAACCATGCAGTATTGAAGAACTTTCATGAAGAAAAGAAAAGAAATTGTTTTTGCCCACAAGAATGAAATTTATGAAGACTTTTATTCCTAGGTGGTGATGATGTAGTCATAGTGGCAACAATGGAAGCTGATAACTTTGAACTTCATATTAGAACCTAGAGATTAGTCACCATTCCACTAACATAGAGGCCACGAGCCATTGTTGATGGTGGAACTGAAAATGTTGATAATGTTTTCTGGCCTATCAGAAGGATGTCTTGAATAAGGAGACCTCTTTGAAGCAAATGAGAGGTAAAGAAGGTTAGTAAACTTCAACATCTCTAGTTTAGAACTGTGATTAGTTTTTGCCCAGCACCTTGTTGAGACACCAGGTTGCTATTTGAGGAGCTTGAAATCGTCCTTCTCAGTCATCTTAACAGCACTTCTTTACATTGCTGTTTCAAGTAATTTACTTTTACCTTCTCCACACTTATGGATTTTTATATATTTTTGGCTACTTTCTTTGATCCAAGCCTGTCAGGGATCGTGTAATGAACCCTATGAAAACATAAGAAGAGATATGTAGCACCAAAGGCACCAGAAGTCAAAAACAAAGAGAATTGTAAGTGTATCAATATTGTTGTTGTTGTTGTTGTTACTGTTATTATTTGCTACCCACCTCTCCTCAAGGCTCAGGGTGGGTTGCAACAAGTTAAAATACAATTAAAACACATTATGATTAAAATATACTAAAAACATAAAACTATTTAAATACAAATCTATCATAATTAAAATCAGAATTAAAATATAATAAAAAACAAACTGGGTAGGCCTGCCAAAAGAGATAAGTCTTCAGCAGTTTTTTTTATAATTCAGACAGCGCATTTTGCTGTTGAATCTCTTCCGACAGGTCATTCCACAGTCTAGGGTGGCTGACAAAAAGATCTTCTGGGTGACAGTTGCCAGTTGAGTTTTAGGCAATTTAAGTAAATGGCCCCCAGAGGATTTGAGTATACAGGGCAGATTGTATGGGAGGAGGCAATCCTGTAGGTAACTTGGACATAAACCATGTAGGGCTTTAAAGGTAATAACCAATACTTTGCACTTTGCCCAGAAACTAATTGGCAGCCAGTGGAGTGATTTTAATATTGGTGTAATGTGTTCACTCCTAGATGTACCTGTAATCAATCGTACTGCCATATTTTGGACCAATTGTAGTTTCCAAACTTGGTACAAAGATAGGCCAATGTAGAGCGCAAAATATAGAGAGAGATATTGCTGGAACAAAAACCATTATACAAGTGATAGGGATAATGTTGGATGCATTATCCCTAGAGAAAACTAGAGTAACCAAGATACCAAAAAAAAAACAAAAACCCTGCTAATTAGACCAGACAGTAATAATAAAACACATATTGTTGTTGTATGCCTTCAAGTCATTTACGACTTACAGCAACCCTAAGGCAACCATATCACAGGGTTTTCTTGACAAGATTTGGTTCAGAGGGGTTTTTGCCTTTGTCTTCCTCTGAGGTTGAGAGTATGTGACTTACTCAAGGTCACCCAGTGGGTTTCTATGGCTAATTTGAAACATGGTCTCCAGAGTCATAGTCCCACACTCATATCAATACATCATGCTGGCTCTCACAATATGTGTAAGACAGTGTAAATTACATATAACCAGCAAGAGCCAAAGCAGGCATTGCACACAGATATCTGCAGCATCTTGACAGTTTTTTTAATTCCCCAAGAAGGGGGGCTGTGAATGTAACAGGAAGAACAGCAGAGGAAAGGAGATGTTTACTAATTTATTTGCAGATAGTCTTTCTGATAAAAACTGGTGCTCCAGGCTTTTTCCATCCCATGTGTAACGTCTGGTTAAGCCTTAAAGCGTTTTCAGTCAAACTTCTAGTTGCATCAGTATAGACTCTAAAATTCTGTGTTTCTGAATGAATATAAGTTCCCTGCTGTCATTGTTGGGCTTTTTTATCTTCTTTCAGCAGTTGATATCCAATATGTCAAACACATATAGACTCTGTTTAACTGCTCTAATCTTTTCTTTATTCTCTTGTATAATCTTAGCATGTCACTTTAAATGATATACCCTATTTTTACAAATTGAAACTTGAAATATGAACCAAAGTGAAATTAAAGTTTGTGAAAAACTGCAAATTGCTTTATTAGGAATGGCAAAAATCAGATTGTAGGATATGCTGTTTGTTGTATATTGATGTGTTGTGCTATTTATGGTGAACTAACATTTTCCCCAGAAGCTTATTAACGAACTGCAGGCTTTTGCATTGTTGCATGTGTCTTATTTAAAATGTGATGCATAATGAAAAGCAAATGTAGAAGCAAATGTAGAGATCATTCAGCAGTTCCTCCACACAATGCAAAACTGGAGATGTGACATATGGCAATATATGACCTTAATTTATTTTGTTTGCTAACAAATAAATGCCTCTAACACTGTAGAGATGAGCAAGCAGAGATGTATTGCTGTCTTGATATTTGGAATGTTTGTTCAGTAAGGAATTTTTCATCTCCTGTCCCAGAATAATACACCTGTGACCGCCGCAGCTGATTGGAACTGGAGTGGATACACAGAGACAGATGGATTAAAACTGTCATAATTGTGGGTTTCCCTCCTCCTTTCCTTGATTATAATTTTAACAGGCTCCAGGTGATTTCTATTTCTTTATAGCGTCACTCATCTCAAATAAGTCCCAGCGGAGCTTTGAAGGAGGAGATAGATAGATGCAGAATTTTTCCCCCACATGAGCCCATTTGCATTGTGAGCACTTAAGAGAGCTGTGCTGTGAAAAAAGCAATTAGCTCCTTTAGTCTAGGGTGCCATTTAGAAGATCCAGGTCTGTGTGCTTCATCATAAAATTGACCTTTTTAATTTTTTATGTCTAAGATTCTCTACTAAAAGACTTAGCGTGTGTTAAAAAAAGATACTGCCTAGAGAAGGGGAGAAATCCTGATGGTACTTCTGGAAATTATTAAAGGCAGTCTAGCCTACCCTCAGTATGGATACTGAAAAAGTACTGTTCCAGGCTTAATGTGTAAATAATCAAGGTGTTTAAGTAACATAATAACACTCTGGCCATTTCCTCACTACACTGTTATAGTGCTATTATTCCACTTTCAACATCCTGTGGGATTCTGGGGTTTGTAGTTTCCTGAGGCCAAAGAGCTCTCAGGCTGAGAATTCTAAATGCCCCCCTAAACTGCAAACCCCAGGATTCCACAGGATGTGGAAAGTGAAATAAAAGCACTATAACAGTGTAGTGCAGAAATGACCTCTGTCCCTCTCTGTTGCTCTCGCTCTTGCTATTGACAAAAAGGTAAATAAATGGATGGGGTGAATAGCCAAATAGATAGATCTCAGAAACAGTCACATTATGCATAGGGATTTGGAGTCTCTTTTTTTCCACCCCATATAGGGATGTGAATCTTCAACTATGGCATTCTTGCATGTGAGGATGGGTAATTTCTTGTAGTTTTCTCCCTAAAGTGGGAGAAAGTAAATACTCTTCTGTGGTTCTCTCCCCATATTCAAATGTCCTGAAGGTGTTGTCAGTATTCATAATTATTCAATCTCAAACTGAAAAGCTCATTTCCCCACACTTAGGAAACCCCATTCAGAAGAATAATAGACCAGTGCAAATTTTTTTCTTCTAGTATTTGAATACTTCAAAGTGTTGCAAAGAAATTATTCTGTGGAGAAAAATGCATGTTTTTTGTGCAGTACAGGAGACCCATTTGTGCACTGCTGGAAAACATGTTTAGCCTGGGAATGAATAATCCCAAATATTCTCTGCATCTTTATTTCCATGTTGCACAGAAATTCTCCATTATTACCACCGTCATACTACACATCCATATTTGCTTTGTGCCTTTTGAATGATGGTATTCCTGTGCCAAAAGTGAGGAACTTCTTCCAGCCTGAGGGCCACATTTAGTTTCAGAGGGCCACATTCCAGTGGGAGGCAGATGTAAAAATGTTGAGACAAAAATTCCAACATGTTTTAGCTTCAGCTCTTTTTAATCAGTTGGCAAGCTTTAGCAGAGGCATTTCAGCTTTTTAGAACTGAAGAAAACCGACAAAAGCTGGGGAACCACCAAACAATGGTATCATGGAATCCCAAAGGGCTGGATCCACACTTCAGGACTGAGGTTCCTCAACCCTGCATTGGACCAATGAAGATGTTCAGGCTAAAATATGAGGGTCTGTATGGGTGTAGGGAGCCTGTGCACTGTTCCGTTGGGAGTCACTGAAATATCAGTTCACCCTTGCTTCCCAAGTATATAAGCACAGAGCTGAGATTGGGCCCTGAATCCGGTCAGGAAGGAGTCTCTCTCTCTCACACACACACACACACTTACTCTTGGCCAAGAGGGAACATCTTCTCAGCTCTTGCTGTCAGATTGGCTGTAAGAGCAGTCTCATCAGGTGAACAAAACTTTACTGAAGCATCAGGATTTATGTCATGCTTCCAAATGAACAAAAAATGTGTCCAGGCTGCTTATCATAAACAAAGGGGACAGAGGACAGATCATTCTAACATTCTTTCTGTAAACAAACACATGTTCTCAGTGAGTTATCCTGTTGACTTTTGATACAGTTCTTCCAAGAAGACAAAATGGCTTGTTTAGAATTGCTTATGAAATCTTAAACAAAATACTAAACAATCCTTGGAAAACTTTGTACCTCCAACAGTCCTACCTCTAAAACCTCTTTCCTTTCTATGTCCATATTTCCTGTGTTGATGTGGAAGCTGTGAAGAGGTTTCCTACATATGTTTGCTTGAATGCAAGTAGAAACTTCTGTGAGGTCAGGGTTCCTAATTTGTTGTTGTTCTGCACCTTCATTTCTGACTTATGGTGACCCTAAAGGTTTTCTGGGGCTGAGAGTGTGTGATACACCTGAGATCACCCAGTGGGTTTCCATGGCTGACCTGATCTCTGGAGTCATAGCTCAATGCTCAAACCACCACTCTGTCTCTTCCCTAATTCAGGGAAGGCTAATAAATCTATTGAACCAAACATGCATAGAATCTCCCTTCCTACTTCCAGCTCAATATGAAAAGGTTGGGACTGGCGAAGTGGCCTGCATACATGTCCATTTACTGCCTTCACCATTAATTTCTCACATATTAGGCTAAACATTTGCACAGGAATATTATTTGTGTGCTGCGATATATCTGAAGCCATGTGCCTGGTGCTGTGAAACACTTACACGTGGCATATAGTGGCTCCCTTATGGCATGTCAGTGCCTTATCAAGTTCTTTGCTTCTTATATAAGGGTGATCTTGCAAGCCATTTCACTATCACTGGCATGGAAACACAATCAGACCAATGAATAGACCCAGCTGCTTATATTCAGTGAGCCATATTTGAGAGGTTTAACAAAATGAATTTCAACAAGGAGAAATGTAAGAAAGAAAAGAAAAAAAATGAAGCTTCGAAACTTTGAAAATTTCAAAAGAAAAAGATTAAATGTACAAATACAGGATAGGTGACATGGGCTCGATCACGGTACAGATGAAAGAGATCTAGAAGTCTTAGGAGACCACAAGCTGAATATGAGGCAACAGTGTGATGCAGCAGCTAAAAAAGCCAATGCGATTATAGGCTGCATGAATAGGAGGAGTATAGTGTCTATGTCAAGGGAAGTAATAGTAATTTTCCAGATGAGAGAGTGGAAGGTGAGCTGTGTCTGAGAAGGCATCCTTGATTGGGTGTTTTTTGCAGGCTTCTGGGACTGTCTTTGTTTGTTTGTTTGTTTGTCTGCTTGCTTTGGCTCTGTGTTCTCCCTGAGCACATGGTCTAACTGACTAGCTAGAGGGAGGAGCTAGCAGCCATTAGGTCTAACTTACCTGCTGACAAGCTAGGGGGAGGAGCTAGCAGCTTTTTATATTTGCTCCCAGGGGTGTGACACATTGGCGCACGCAGTTTGGCTATCAAAGCTTAGCAAGACTACATTGCTTGTTGGCTTGAAGCACTCCTGAGTCAGTCTGCCTGTCTGTAATGTCCAGGTGGGTTTGGCACCTTGAGGAAGTAACTATAAGCACTATAGAAGTGCACCATCTGTCCTGATAGTTTGAGAATAACAGCTTGACAAACAGGGGTGTTGACATAGGTTTTCCCAGGAGACTTTGAAGGCGGAGTCCACCTTTACTTGTTCCAATTCGACTCTCTAGATTATCAAGTATGGAGAATGAGGGAGCTGCTGCAGTCACCTGTCACAGCTATGGCATGTTTCTTTTCTTGCCACAAGACATTGTTGGATACACCTACAGCAAATGCAAGCTGGTGGCCCTATTGGAGGACAAGGTTCAACAGCTGGAGGTCCAGGTTTTGAATCTTCAGATTCACTGAGGAGGATGAGGAGTTCTTGGATAGGGCTGAGAGGACATTTTGAAGATGGAGTACACTGAGGAGCTAGCAGACAAGGAAGTCAGTTCACGAAACTGGGAGACGAATATTTGGAGGAATATGACACACAGAAATAGAAAGGCAAGGTACCGAACAGAGACTCTCAAGCTACAGAATTGCTTCCAAGATCCCAACCTTACTAATGATGAAGTGGAACAGCAGAAAGAGGTAATGGAATGTCACCAAGAGGAAATCCAACATCAGCAACAGGAACTCTAACACCAGGAGGACAAAATCCAAAAGCAGCAGGAGCAACAGTCTCAGCTTGATCAGAATATTCAGGTGGTGGAAAGAAAATCTGCTCATCAAGTAAACCCAGGCAAGCCTCAGAGGAGACAAATTCTGGTGGTTGGGGACTCCTTGCTAAGAGGAACCAACCATTTGCAACCAGGACAAGATCAGTTGCAAAGTGTGCTATCTCCCTGGGGCCAAAATCAATGACATAAGAGAGAGGCTAATGAAACTGGTCAAGCCCACGGACCGTAACTCCTTCCTTTTGGTTTATATCAGAACCAATGACACTGCAAGGGGCAGCTTTCACCGCATCACAAAGGATTACAAGCTTATGTAGGAAGCTGAAGGACCTTGGTGCACGGGTTGTCATTTCATCTCTCCTGTCTGTGGAAGGACATGACCCACAAAGGGAAAGAAGAATAGTGGAGATCACCAACTGGATCCGAAGATGGTGCCACTGGGAGTGATTTGATTTTTTGGATCACGATCTCCATTTCCACGAAGATGATATTCTGGCAAGGGATGGCCTGCACCTCACAACCATCAGCAGCAAACGTTAGCATTTCTGCTAAACAGTCTTGCAAAACGGACCAGGAAGTCTTTAAACTGAGTTTGACTAGGGAGGGAGACAGTATTATTCAGGACAAGGATTCCATGAGTGCTGGGTAAAATAATCCAAATGATACAGATAGAGTATGCCAAGTAGTGCTAGAGACCAACAGTGGGAGGAAAAATAACTTTAGTACAGGACTTCCAGGAAGGGCACATGGTCGCAAGTGTCTCCACACTAATGCACAGAGCATGGGAAATAAGCTAGATGAACCTGAACTCTTAATACAACAAAATAAATATGATTTAATAGGCATCACTGAAACCTGGTGGGATGAGTCTCATGACTGGAATGTAGGAATAGGGGGGCATAACTTATATCGCAGAAATAGACGAACAAGAAAGGAGGAGGAGGAGCCTTATATGTCAAGGATGTTTTCACCTGTGAAGAGATCAGTGACTTAAATCCGAGAAGCCAAGCCAAGAGCATCAGGGTAAGAATTAAGAGAGCGAGAAACAATAGGGATGTGATTGTGGGGGTTTGCTACAGACCTCCAGGCCAGCCTGAGGACTTGGATGAGGCCTTCCTAGAGCAGATGACCACACATTCAAAAAGGAGAGATGCAGCAGTAATGGGAGATTTCAATTATCCTGATATTTGTTGGCAGTCAAACACTGCCAAGACCACAAGGTCCAATAGTTTCCTAGCTTGTCTTGCAGACAATTTCATGGTCCAGAAGGTGGAAGAGGCAACAATGGGATCGACTATTTTAGGTCTGATTCTGACCAACAGGGATGACCTTGTTGATCAGGTGGTGGTGGTGGGGTGGGATCATGATCTATTGGAATTTCTCATTCAGTGGGAAGGAAAAACCAAGTGTAGCCAGACATACATTCTAGCCTTTTAAAAAGCTGATTTCTGTAAACTTAGGGAGTTACTTGCTGAAATTCTGTGGTCAAGAATACTGAAAGAGAAAGGAGTTCATGATGGATGGGAATTTCTTAAAAGTGAGATACTGAAGGCACAATTGAAAACTGTGCCAACAAGGAGGAAAAATGGCAGGTGTCTAAAGAAACTGGAATGGTTGACTAAAGAACTCTCAGCTGAGCTAAGTGTTAAAAGAAACGTGTACAGGAAATGGAAAAATGGTGAAACCACCAAAGAGGAATTCAAGCAAATAGCCAGGATATGTAGGGAGAAGGTCAGAAAAGCTAAAGCAGAGAATGAACTCAGGCTTGCCAGAGACATTAAGAACACTAAAAAAAGCATTTTAAGATATGTCCGCAGCAAAAGGAAAAAGAAGGAAATGATAGAGTCGTTGCGTGGAGAAGATGGCCAATTGCTAACGGGAGGAAGAGAGAAGGCAGAACTACTCAACACCTTCTTTGCTTCAGTTTTCTCCCAAAAGGATAGAAGTACTCAACCTGTGGGATGGGGAGTAGGTGAGGAAAGGAGGGAAATGCAGCACAGAATAGTAGGGAAGTAGTACAAGAATATCTGGCTAAACTAGATGAATTCAAGTCTCCAGGGCCAGATGAATTACATCCAAGGATATTAAAAGAACTGGCAGAAGTCATTTCAGAACCACTCGCAATAATCCATGAGAATTCTTTGAGAACAGGAGAAGTCCCAGTAGACTGGAGGAGAGCAAATGTTGTCTCCATCTTCAAGAAGGGGGAAAAAAGGCAACCAAATAATTATTGCCTGGTCAGCCTGACATCAATACCAGGAAAGATCCTAGAGCAGATCATTAAACAGTCAGTTTGTAATTACTTAGAAAGCAATGCTGTAATCACTAAAAGTCAACATGGATTTCTCAGAAATAAGTCTTGCCAGACTAACCTTCTCTTTTTATGATAAGGTTACAAGCTTGATAGATGAAAGGAATGCTGTGGACGTGGCATATCTTGATTTCAGTAAGGCCTTTGACAAAGTTCCACATGACATTCTTGCAGACCCCACCTAGAATTTTGTGTCAGTTTCTGAGCATCATGATTTCAAAAAGCATATTGACAAGCTGGAAAGAGGAGAGTGACCAAAATGGTGAAAGGCCTGGAAACCATGCCTATGAGGAATGGCTGAGAGGACTGGGTATTTTTAGCCTGGAAAGTAGAAAATTAACAGCTGGCATGATAAACATGTTTTAATATTAGAAAGAATGTCATATGGAGAATGAAGCAAGCTTGTTTTCTGCTACTCCAGGGACTAGGACACAGAGCAAAGTCTTCAAACTACAGAAAAAGAGATCCCATCTAAACATTGGGAGGAACTTCCTGACAGTAACAGCAGTCTGACATGTGAATATTCAGAGGGTGATGTCCAACTCTATGATTCTACCCAGGTTTGCTATACAGATTTGCCTTGTTGAGTTTTTCCATCATGGCACATCAAGACATGACGGATGAACACTCAAGATGATTTGAGAGAGAGAAAGAGTGGGTAGATGTCACAGAGCTATAATTTCCAGCTGTACAGAGATAGCCATAGGCTTCGCCAAGGAGGCAAAGCCTACCATATTTTGCATGTGGAGGAAGCAGAGGGATCAGATACATATCAATGAAGTTGAACCTGTGTGGAAGAGGGAATTTCAATAGAGGCTCTTTTTTCTTTCTTATTTGCCCTGGCAGGCTGTTTGTGTCTATATTTCGTCTTTTCTCTGTCACTTAAAGGTAGAGTAGTTCTTGGTTACCTTTTAGATGGTTGGCATCTTGTATTTCAATCATTTTGTTCTTCCTGACTCAACAGTTTTTGCTGTACATTTTTGAGGGCAGGATTTAGGCTACTGTGATGTTTGGGCTCATCCGTCTCCCAAATCAAGGTGTTGTTTCTTTACGTTTTGCCGGTAGCAAACAGATGGGAAGGAGAGGAAGCATAATAAAGAGCAAGTGAAATATACCCTATGTGTATTTTCCCATTTCAAATATTGTTGCTGAATAAAATTAAAATAAGTGTCTTGTAGAGCATTTTAATATGTGAGAGAGAAAACGATGGCATAAATATCTCCATGACAGCGAAAATGACCACGTGGAACATGTTGTATCTAGGGTACCACTGCAAATCTAGCTTGAGTAAAATCAATAGAACTGCACAACAGTATTATTTCTACCACTGGTGATTAATTGCAGAACATTTAAATAGTAGTTTATGCAGCTACGTTAAAAGCAAAAGAGAGATCACATGTAAGTCAGAAGTCAATAGATCTGAACAAGATGAGAAGCTTGCTCTCACTTGCTGTACCCCAGGCAAGGAGCAGAGGCAAGAGGGATGGTGAAAATCCTCACCCTTTGCATCCTTTGCTTAGAGGTGAATTGGAAGTGCAAAGAACATTTTTCCTTTGGCTGAGGAAAGAAAAATATAAAGAATCTTTCTCTAAAGAAGCATAAACTGTTGAGGCTGAGAGGCAAGGCACTTCAAAACATCAGGGTACAATGCAACTGACCAGGAATTGAAAGGCATGACAAGCAATGCCTGAAACAGAGGGATGTAAGGTGCTCAAAAAAACCCTCAGACTTTAAGGAGATGAAGACCCTGTGCTAGGTCATATTATGGATTCACACACACACACACACACGAACATGAGATTCATAGGTAGCCAAACCTTACCAATTCAGCTCCATACCATATCAGAGGGGGGAAAGGTCCTAGAAATCTCCAAGCAGAAGAATACGGAGCGGGGGGGGGGCAGATTGTTCCCCTATCAGTGAGGTGCTGAATCTACTCCAGGGCCATTTCCACTGTTATAGTGCTATTATTCCACTTTCAACATCCTATGGAATCCAAAATTTCAGGTTTCAGTCTGTACTTTGAAGAAGCCATCCAAGGTACTGAATCTGTTTCAGGAGTGGGTAGCTCATTAATAGTGCAAACAAAAGCCCAGGGGGATCCAACACCCCAGTGGCATCAAAACCAACAGCATTTACTGGAGGAGAGAGAAAACAGCACTATACCTCAGTTGGGGAAAAGCTGTGCAGTTTTCAAGCCTAGATGCCAGGAACATGTTAAGACTTTACTGTGTCAACACAGCTATTGCCATAGTTGGATGAATATGAACGTTGTGTGGCACAGGAAAAAGCTGTTCACTTGCAAAGTATTAGACCTGCAGTGTTACAGCTCAAATAGTTAATAACTCAGATATTAGCCATGCAGGATCCAGCTATCAACAATGATACTTAAAGTCATAGAATCGTAGAGTTGGAAGAGACCCTAGGGGCCATCCAGTCCAACCCCCTGCCATGCAGGAACGCCCATCAAAGCATTCCCAACAGATGGCCATCCAGCCTCTCCTTAAAAACCTCCAAAGAAGGAGACTCCACCACACTCCGGGGCAGCATATTCCACTGCCAGACAGCTCTGACTGTCAGGAAGTTCTTCCTGAGGTTCAAGTGGAATCTCCTTTCCTGAAGCGTGAATCCATTGCTCCTTGTCCTAGTCTCTGGAGCAGCAGAGAACAAGCCTGCTCCCTCCTCAACATGACATCCCTTCAAATATTTAAACATGGCTATCATGTTCCCTCTTAACCTTATCTTCTGCAGACTAAACATACCAAGCTCCCTAAGCCATTCTTCATAGGGCATGGCTTCCAGACTCTTCACCATTTTGGTTGCCCTCCTCTGGACACGTTCCAGCTTGTCAATATCCTTCTTGAATTGAGGTGCCGAGAACTGGACACAGTATTCCAAATGAGGACTAACCAATGCAGAATAGAGTGGTACCATTATCTCCCTCAGTCTAGACACCATATTCCTATGGATGCAACCAAGATTCACGTTGGCTTTCTTCGCTGCCACATCACACTGCTGACTCATGTTCAGCTTGTGATCTACCAAGACTCCTAGATCCCTTTCACACATACTGCTATCCAGCCATGTGTCCCCCATCCTATATTTGTGCCTTCCATTTTTTCTGCCTAAGTGCAGGACCTTACATTTCTCTCTGTTGAAATTTATTTTGTTAGCTTTGGCCCAGCTCTCCAATCTGTCAAGGTCATTTTGAATTTTGATCCTGTCCTCTGGTGTATTAGCAACCCCTGTGATAACTGAAGCCCCTGTCAGAACTGCTGCTGATGAGCAGCAGCTGTTGGTCCCTGTTGCTCAGGGTGGAGATGGCGAGCAGCAGCTGTTGGTCCCTGTGGCTCTGGCTGGAGATGAGTCCTGTAGCTCAAGAGCTCCCCCTGCTGCCATGGACCAAGCAGGCATGGACATTCCTCTGCCTGCTCCTTTAGGGCAACAGGGATCCGATTCTGAAGATGGCTTGGAGCCTGTGCCAGTCAGCCCACAAACAAGGCAGAGACTCAAGAGAGCCAAGCAAAGGGAGGCTTCCTTGATTAAGTTCAAGAAGCAGTGACTAGCCACACCTGTGTCTTGGGCTATATAACTGCCTGCCTGGAAGCTTTCCTTTGCTTGTGGCAAACTTCCTTCAAGCTCTCCTCTTGCTCCCAGCACCTGGTTCCTGCCACTTGAATGGATCTCTTGACCCTTGGCTTTTGGAACTCTGACTATGGCTTTCGCTTGATGCTCTGGTAAATGAACTGCCTTGTGTAAAGTGCTTGCTTGTCTCCTCCCGGTTGGACATTGCTGGCTCTCACACTCCCTTCTCTGGGCTGGCTCACCACCCAGGTCTCTGACCTTGACAACCCCTCCCAATTTGGTATCATCTGCAAATTAGATCAGCATGCCCTCCACTTCTTCATCCAAGTCATTGATGAAGATGTTGAATAGCACTGGGCCCAGGACAGAACCCTGTGGCACCCCAATAGTCACTTCTCTCCAGGATGAAAAGCAGCCATTGCTGATCACCCTTTGGGTTTAAGTCGGTCAACCAATTACAAATCCAACTAACAGTAGCCCTGTCCAGCTGCATTTTATTAGCTTCTTTGCAAAAATGTCATGGGGAACTTTGTCAAAGGCCTTACCAAGGTCAAGATATGCTACATCTACAGCATTCCCTTCATCTATCAAGCCTGTAACCCTATCATAAAAAGAGATAAGACTAGTCTGGCATGACTTACAGCATTGCTTTCTAAGTAATTACAAACTGACTGTTTAAAGATCTGCTCTAGCATCTTTCCTGGAATTGATGTCAGGCTGACTGGGTGATAATTATTAGGGTTGTCTTTTTTTCCCTTCTTGAAGATGGGGACAACATTTGCCCTCCTCCAATCTGCTGGGACTTCTCCTGTTCTCCAAGAGTTCTCAAAGATTCCCAAAGATTCTCTCAAAGATACTTAAAGTTCCCCAAGGAATCATCAAATTTTATATATTAAGTTTTAATACATTAATTAGACAAGAAGAACAATACTATTGCATAATCTAGTTTATCTATATGGCTTAAAGGAACATATTTTTCCTTGCAACTTTTACATCTGGTTTGTACCTCACATTTTCCCTCTCTCAAATGTTTAATGTGAAACTATATAACACAGAACAGTTACCAAAAGATATAAGAATACTTGTATGGTGAATTACAAAGACAAATACAAGCTGCGATTCTACCTGATGTCCTAGTTTTAATGTGAAAAGAACTGTATTTGAAGATGAAATAATGAGCAGATTGAGAGGTATATTGGGCCAAGAAAGCAAATGTAGCTCACAATCCAGTGACTGTGACCACAAGTTGAGTTCCAGAAGGTCCATGACTCATAGCTGATGGGGCTGGGTTTGGCTTGATAGGTTGCAAATTTCTGGCGCTGTTTTAGATTTATCTGCCAATACAGCACACTTGCCAACATAGCTGCAATAAATGTGTTTTACAATCTCAGATTTCATTAAAGTCTTTTTTAGTGAAATGGATTTGTATCAAGGTACAGTCCTTTCTCCACATTTGCAGGTAAGACTTTCACAATTTGATTATTCGTAAGACTTGTGCTTGCCTCCCCCCCCACTCCATTTTCTTCCTCCCATTTCTTATATTCCTCACCCCAGGTTTGTGAGGCTTGTATATCAAATGGACGTTTTTTGTTTTTTGTTTCCTTTTGAGTGAACAAAGTCCCTTCCCACTGCTGAAGGCATGGCCTCTCTGCCATGTGGTTGCATATTATACTGTGTATTGGCTGCTGATTGGTCAGGTGCTCTCTTTGCTCCTACTATCCTTTCTCAAGATGGCCACTGGAAGTAATTCAAAACTCCCCTCTTCTCTCTCTGATGGAAAAGTACTAGTAAGCCTTTTAGGTTATCTTTTTAATCCCCTTCCGCCTCCCCTGAATGCCAGGGCCAGAGGCAAGGGAATGGGAGGGGAGAAGCTCTGGAGGGGAATGGGCGGAGTTATTCAGTTTTTCTACTTTTCCAAGAGTTCAGTGCCCCAAACCCTTGCAAATATAGAAGGGCTACTGTATGTGCATATAGTAGCAAACATGAGACTCCCTTATCCACTAGACCTCTGCAATGTACCTACCCTAGTATAAGCATGCTAGGCATAGGAGGTACTGCACAAGATCCAGCATCCTGTTGTTGTTTTCCTTCTATGCAGAAAGTACAAGTGTTACAAGAAGTTAAGGATGTTATAATTCTAATAAAGGGGTTAGAAACACACAGCCCCTTGGCTGCATCTAGGTCCCTGCCAGTATTTTCAGATCCTGCTGCCCTCATCCCCAAAATTTGCTGCTGTGCTGCCAAAATTCTATGGCAGCTATGATAGGGAGTAACAATGCACACCTTATTTTAAAGCTACGTCTCATTACTGGAATTATGATTCAGAACAAAGTGCATATTCCAAAGCCCTCTGTTTTAGAGGAAACATACAGTTCCTCACCACCACCATTGCTATGCTGCTCCCAGATTTCAAGAATGAAGCAGTAATTGTGGGAGCAACAGGGATGCTAGAGATTAAAGGCAGCACCCAGAAAATTCAAGAGGCCAATATATACCCCCTTACCCAAGCTTGCAAATACCTGATGGGCATGTGTGTGGCATACTTGTTCAGAACCCTTCTGTTCAAACCCTTGTGATATAATCCTCTCTGTGCAAATTTGAAAGACACAAAGAATAATTGAGTCTAGTGTTATTCCTAGAGAGTAATGGCATCAAATGGATCATTAAGAGTCATTTCTAAGCACACTTTCCCAGAGTAAGCCCTTTGAAACACAATGGGACTTCTGATTAAAAATGCAGAAACATGACTAAAATGGCCTTGTACTTATTCCCAAAATGCTAAATCTTTCAGTATAGCCCAATTTTAAACCAGTCCAATTTTAAATTCATTTATACAGTTGTTATTAATTTCCCTGTCCAATGTTTGCAGTAATATTCTTATTTCAGGCAAAAAGCACCTTCCTGAAAAATATCTAAAATAATTTTGTATAAAGTGGCTAGAGATAATATATTTAGAGAGGTTTATTAAGAAGCCAAGATGCCTAAATATTCACAGCATCTTCAGCAAAGCCACTCATTAATCATGTCACATTGGAGAATCGATCCAGTCTTGACCTTAGCAGACAATTAATGGACAGTACTGGAAAGACCTTAGCAGTGTGATCCTTTACATGTCTCCTCAGAAGTAAGTCCCATTGAGTTTAATTAGGTTAGTTGATGGAGAGAGAACTATGACACTCATAGCTGGTTTTGTGGCTCTCAACTATGCCATACTCCCAAGACTGCACTTTTTCTGGGCCTCCAAAAGGGTGAATTGCCTGAAATTGCCCAGAAGAGGCCATTCACTTTTTTAAAAGGCTTCAGGGCCTCCATGCTACTTAACAGAGAAAAATAAACATTTCTTTTCAAAACAAAAAGTATACTTCCAGCCATTTCTGCCTTTTGATTTTAGTTCTGGCATTTTGGACAGCCCCTGTGGCCCCTGGAAGGTTTGAAGGCCAAAAGACTGGACCCTAGACCTGATAGTTGCCCATCTCTGAGATGAGTTGATACAGCATTACAGTCTAAAAGCACTACACCAGGATTAGCAAAATAAATAACTGACTCATTTGTAATCTTATCCATTAACTTAGACAACACAAAGGCTGGGTAGCACCCTAGATGGCTTTTTCAGTGAAACATTTAGCCTATATACAGTTCAGGTCCATGTTCTTGAGAACATAAATGCATTATACAACTAGTTAGAAGCCATAAATCATATCAGCAGATAAAATTCAGCTCCCAGGTCTTTGTGAAGGTATTAAATTTTTTATGTTTTGGATCTCCCAACTTTACTCCTATAGATGATAACATTTAAAATTAGTGTTACCACACCATACACCCCCACTCTGTGGGATGTGCTGTTTTCATAATGGTGTATATATCATAGCTGAAACACATGTTTGAAAGTCCATTTGCTGAATGCACATGCCAAGTCAGGATGACCTCAGACATAATCAGGTCATATGTTCAGAGAGGATAATAGGCTTAAAATAATCCTTTCTAAAAACTACATATTGTGAGCACTCTCAAAAACAATAGCAGGCAAAACTGGCCAGGTAAAGCAAGCAGGACCCCTACTGTGAGCATATACTACTGCGACCTTCCCCATTTACTTTACCTGGCCAAAACACTAAGAGATTGTCAAGACTCCCATCAATGTTTTGTCACCTAGAGTTATGGCAATCAGTCCATTCCAAACTCCTTTGTCAGTTTCATGGGAAAGCCATTACCACTTTGTCCATTCACCCTCCTTCCAGGCAGGAAATAGGGCATTGAAACCCCGGCATGGTGTCTGTTCATTTCTCAATTCTCAGATGCACTCTGCTTCAACCTTCTGCTTCAGGATTAGTATCTATCACCCCTTCCATCCAATCTCTCTCTATCCAACCTTTCTTCCCTCACTTTCCAATAGCCTTGTATGATTCTTAAGAGTGTCTGATTTCTTGTGTGTGTTAATTCCCAATAAAATACTCTGTTTAACTTTTAACTGGAATGGATCCTGCCATTACCCTCCTCTTGCAGGCCTCTGTTGAGCTATAATTTCTCCTTTTTCTAAGGAAGTGCTGGCATTGCAGGTGGACCCAAAGTTCCCCCACCTTTTAGGGTAACATTAGAATACTATCAGATATCACTGTGAACACTGATGAACCACTGAGCCACTAGTGACTGTCAGATGGAAAGAACCACAGTGATTCTTTAAACCTAATTTCTCAAGAAATAAAAGAACAAGGAAGGAAGAAAGGAAGAAAGGAAGGGAGGGAGGGAGGAAGAAAGAAAGAAAGAAAGAAAGAAAGAAAGAAAGAAAGAAAGAAAGACTGACTGATTCTCTTTCTGTTTTGGGCTTTTACAGTTGGAACTACTATGTATCCAAGAGTCTTGGGGATGGGCTTTGTCTATTTCTCTTATATATCTGTATGAAGCAACACATACCCAGATGGCACTGTACAAATGAGAAAATAATGATTTCCAGATTACCTATAATGAAACTGAAAGAGCAAACATTCAGACTTCTGAGGGAATGCAATGTGAGCAAGACTTTTAAAAAGTAGATTTAAGCAAATATTTAGCACTCTACAGTTCTAAATGCCGTGATGTTAAGTCAAGTACCTATGGCCCCAGCTTCATTAGGCTTTTGGCTAGAGTATTAATGGCGTTTTTCTACCCACTACTTTGGACATTCACTTCTTCACCTCCTGTCCTGGATAGTGATGGCAATGGGGATGGCATAGCAAAGTGTAACTGACTAGGAGCCCCCAGAAATGATAAATAAGGATGACTTTGCACCTGTGCTCCAATCTCCACCCAGAAATGAAACTGTGTTGAAGGAAAGAAGAGAAATCACTCATGTATTCTTATCTCCAGAAGTCTTTTGTTTCTAGATGTAATCATTTACAATATTTTGGTCTTTTTCAAATACATTAATAATAACAGATTTGATATTCTTTTTACTACCACAATCCTTAGTTTCTGGAATTGCGCAAGCCCTTCCCAAGTCTAGGTTTCTGGGACTTAAATGCTCTTGGTGCTCAGGTGGTCTAGACCCCTCAAACTTCTGGCCGAGAATTGCCTCCAAGACTTTACCTTTTAAATAGGATTGATGCATGCACACAGATTGTTTAACATCAAAAACCCAATGTTTCCAAACCAGAAGTGAGTTTTAGCTGTTTGTTTGTTTAGTATTTTTGGCCAAAACTGCCCCTCCCAGATCAGCTGGAGTTGCCCATCTGTGCCTTGGTCCACATGAAGTTCACCAAATCTAAGAGCAGTCCATCTACAATTTACTTTACCATTCTTCTGCCTTCACATTCCAAACCAGGCTGCACAAATAAGAGATCGTCTAAGAACAGGGTTGTTGGCAAGTTTGACTTCAGGCCCTTTCATACTCTGCAATTATAACACTATGCTTCCACATTAAACTGCTATAGCAACATCTTATGAAATCCTAGAGTTCATAGTTTGCTGGACAACTACAGGTCTCTACCTGAGAATTCTAGATCCCCCTTGCTATACTGCAAATCCCAGAATTCCATAGGCTGTTGTCCTTGCAGTTCTGGTGGAATCATAGTGTTATAATTGTGTAGTGTGAAAGAGCTGTTGGTGTCAAAGGTGTACAGGCCTCCCTCTTCAGCTGGTAGAAGGAGATTCCCTGCACTATGATTGAAAGGATGAGAGAATTCAAGATTAGGCTCTTTTATAAGTCAAGATATGGTATCTGCAAATACTGAGGATTTTCTTTTGTGAGGGTTTACCATTCAATGGCACACGAAAGAAACAAATAATGGGCATGTGTGTGGCATCAGAATTAGGCAGAACTTTGGATTGCACTTCTAGTGAACTATGCCTTAGAAATTTTATTTTCCCTGTTCTGTTTTATCCTTTCTTGGGGTGAATTATTGCAAACATTTCAGACAGTGGTCATAATGTCCTCATGCTCTGAAAGAAATCAAGGGCCTCTTGTATGCATTTAAGCAACACAGGACTGAAGATATAAAATGAAATTCTTCTCAAGGTTCTCATGGCAGGCGTCCAAATGGATCCTTTTAATTTTGAAATGTAAGAGATTGTATAAAGTTTAATCTGTTTTAACTGCTTCAGATCTATTGTCTTCAACAACGGCAACCACACAAAGTGACAGCATAATAAAGAAAAGAAAAGATACTTCAGTGTCAGCGCAAAGAACTGGATCTGATCGCAATGGAAAGCAACCATATAAAAAGCCATTCTGATTGTGTCATTATAATGGGTTCTGCAGACAGTCATCCTGTGCTCTGCGTGCTGTTGTTGACATCTCAGAAATGCAGTCCTTTAAGGAGGCAGGACTGATATGCATCCAGGCATCTGTCTCTTCCTAGAACTCCAATAGCCAGAACAGATTATTTTGGAAGTCCTTCTTCCAGGGATGGGGAAATCTTCAATCTGCAGGAGGTCTCTATCTGGCTCACAAGCTTTTCCTACTGTTATCTCCACTCTGTAGTCAGAGATAACAGATAAAAGACAATTAAAAGGGAGGAAGTACTGAATGGAAATAAGCTCTGGTCTGCAACTGAGCAACATATTACATGTAAACAGGAACATAACCACAAGTCCTTCTAGCCCGGTATTGTCAACTGTGATTGGCAGTGCCTCTCCAGAGTTTCAAGCGGTATTATTTTCTAGACCTACTTGTCTTGTAATCCTAACTTGTTTTTCCAACCAAATACTAAATAAGTTTAACACTGCTTAACTCCAGGAATGAGATGGAATCTCAGGTATGTTTCATATGGTACAGTGGTGCTGGCCTCTGGTTTTCAGGCTGGGAAGATTTTTCATGGGACTAGCATTGGATTACATTTGGTACCACCCACTTCGCTTTGACCCCACATGCTGCCTTATCCACTATCGGAATTCAGGCCCCAAAACCTTTCCCAAATTGAAATTCAGCCCTCAGGCTGGAAAAAAATCCCCAACCCTGCCTCATTCAAACCTTTTAAAACAGACTGCAGCAAGAAACCTCAGTATCTAATAAATCCTCTTAGCTTATTTTATCTAAGATAATCCAAACGTAGTCAGAAGATATCTTTTCACCTAGTAATCAGGCTACAGTCCAATGCAACAGTAGGTTGCTTAATTGCCACTGACTTGAGCAGAATATAAGTAGCATGTGTGCAGGAACATAACTTTACTCAAGTCAGTGTGGGTCAGTAGGATAACTGGAGAGAGAAATAAGAGAGAGGGTTCCTGTCCCTTTAATTGTAGTGTAGAAGAGGGAATATCAGCAGGTGCTGCCTGTGTGAAAAGTAACTCTCTTCTACACAACCATTAAAGGGACAAGAGCTTTGTCCCTTATTTCACCTGGCACCCCAGTGATAAGTGTTACCTTCCATTCTTAATTTTCTCTTATTTGCCTTAGGCTATCTCCTCTTTACATTTATTTGGAAGCAATATTGATTTTCAGGTGTCTTACTTTCAACAGTGCATGCTTAGGACTGCAGCCTTACAGTTCAGTCTCTGTTTGCTCTGAACTTGAACTGAATTCAGCTGAACTAGACCACAGCATTGATTACTACCTAAGCTGAGCTCTGCCTTGAAAGTTTATCCCCGAGCTTTATTTCAGTTTCAGCTGTTGCAGCATTGTAAAGCCTAGCAAGTCATTGGTCAAACTAAATCATTTTGCCATGTTGTTTCCTTTTATTTCTCTCAGAGAAGTACTGTATTGCTAGGCTTTTCTAAATTTGCCAGGTTGTCAGTGATTATGACAACATACATTTCTTCTTAAAGATGCTGGATTTTGGAATCTGCTGAATAAGGATGTTCATGTTGTTGTTGTTTAAAAAGCATGCAGTCCAAACCTTTCTAATGCTGAAGAAATGAACTCGCCACTAAAATGTGAAGGAAGTAGAAAGATGCATGATTATTTTTGAAGGATGTGGTCATTACCCCATCATAACATTTAAGAGCTATCTCATCATTTTGGTTCTTGTTATGGCTAGCCACTCTGTTTGCCTTCTGAGACTTAACCACTTTGCTATAATGCTTTATATGTGTTCTTATTGCTCTCCAGTCAAAATTCAATCATGCACTTAGGTTTATTTCTAAAATTTATATCCACCCAGTGAATTTCTTGCAGAATTACCTCCTTATCTGAATTTTTTTTTAAAAAAATCTGTTCCATTGAATTTTTTAAAAAATATCTGCCAGCATATAGCCACTAGATGAACTGATAATCATAAAACATCAAGCAGTTATGACTCAACAGCTCCATGATTTTATTTAGAAGCATCTATCAACAGCCAGTGCATCCTAAACAGGAAAGTTTTAACTGTACTCCCAAAGCAGAGAAGTGAGCTGGCCATAATATTTCCCTATTGTTTCTATTATTTTAGTATCTTTGGAAGAGATAACAAGAGGAGGCAAACAAAAAGAAGAATATCTTCATGCAGTTCACACGGTTAGCCTGTGGAATTCATTGCCACAAGATGCAATGAATCTTGTGCCCCACAATTTAGATAGCCTTAAAAGTGATTTGGCAAATTCATGGATTATAAAACTGACAATAGCTAGACACTGACACCAAGAGCAAGCTACTGACCTTGGTCCTCCTTGTGAGTTTTCCAGAGTCATCTGGTGGATAATTCTTTATGGGAAGAGAATTCTGGACTAGATATACCTTTGGTCTGATCTATCAGGCTGTTGTCACACTATGCTATCTTGTACGTCAGTGCCACTCCAAGTGGTGACTCATGGACCAGTGCCATTCTGTGAGCTAGTGGTCTCTGGGGAGCTTCCAGGAAAGAAAGAATTACAGCCAATGGACACAGATGTGGTACCAGTACCAGGCGCACTGGCAACAAAATCCTTATACTAAACACTTAATACTTTGTTGTTAATTGCTGTCTGTTTAGCACCAACCTACGGTAACCCTGCTTATAGATATGTCATAATAACAGGTAATAGTCTGGGTAGAACTTGGAAAAGTTACTTTCTGAGCCCGTAACTCTTACAGTGCCTACAAAACTGGGATTCTTGGGAGGTGTCACATTTCTAGGAGTAAATTTTCGAAACTCTAGGTTCAGAGTGTTGTTACCTCAAAACATGGGTGACTCTGGGGTCCACCTGTGATGCCAGTACCTCCATGAAACAGTGGGAAATTATTAGCTTAATAAAGAAGGCGTGCAAGAGGAGGGGAAACCAAACAAGATATTTTATACCAATATTTACCGGTACCTCTTCAGGGAAGAACCAGCCAGAAATCCAAAAGTAAGCTTAATTTTGTTTTATTATGAGAATTGTAATCATGCACACAAGATCCAAGCAGGCGTGCAATCACACTAGGAAAAGAGAGGAAAGTTTGGACATCGAGATGTCAGGGTGGAGTGGATGATATTTACCAATCTAGAAGAACAGTGAAAAAGGCAATGTGACTTGGACTCAAATCTAAGTACAGTACACAGGAATTGGAGTGGCAGAGTGGTGACCAGCAATTGGTATATTGTGATTTGACTAGTCAAAACTAAGAGATTATATATCCAATGTCTACCTGGAGAGCAAGGGTGCGAATGGCTCTCTGACCGAGTAAACAATGGAGTTCACAGAGTGAACAATGAGGTGCAGAATGAGCTCATGGTCTTAGCATTAGGTGACAAAGGGCTAATGGTTATCCTGATAGCTTGATGCTTGTCAGACAGGTTTTAGGACAAAAGAGAGGCTTGTGTGATCAGAGGAAGAGGAGTTAAGACAATCAGTAGCCTGGTGGGAATCTCCCAGATGCTATTGTCCAAAAGGTACACTCATTAAGGCTATTATCTCTGCAGTTTCCTGGTGATTTCCTGATTATGACCTGACTATGCCTGGAGGTGATTTCTGACCTTATTGCAGTGCATGTATTCAATTAGTCTTTTCCTCTCATCCAGCTTGGCCATGCAGCCATTAGCAGGGCATGTTTTATATTCATGCCAGTTAATATATTTTTTCCAATTGAATCATATTTTGCCAATTAGACCACATCAAAGTGTGGCAATGTACAGCTTGCTTACAGCATCTGGGATTAGTTGGAAGTGCCCCATAAAAATGTTGTGCCTGAGCATTGTAGGGCTAAATATAGAACATGCTAGAATAGGGCTGAAAGATACCATGCAGTCTGGCAGGACAATGGAATATGGCCACATTTGACAGTGCTTTGTAAAAAGTGTGGTCTGGGGACAACTCTAAGTCTAATCAGCCAATTAAATTCAAAACCCTGTTTAAAGGCTGTGGTGCATAAAATTCCAATGGTTTACGTAGGCAGACAGTGGAGGTATCCTGCCTACCCAACAGCAGCAGTAGGAAGATTTGGCTGGAAGCATCCCACCGTAGCCTGTGACCAATAGGTGGCTGTTCTTGTTGTAGTGGTGCACAGAGCTGTGCCTGTGTGCCAACTAGCCTATAAGCTGGCCTGCTGTGCAGGGGGTAAACAAGAAACTGTTTGGATAAGGGGACATTGCATATCCTTTTCTTGTAGGCTTGTAAAGAGCACAGACACCAGCACAGCTAGGAGTTATACTGTGCCCCAGCAGAATTCTGATCCAAGATGCCACTCTATACTTCAGATGAGCACTATGTAGATTTATGGCTCTAAATGAATATATTAAATGTGGAGGAAGGATAATGTTATTTGATTGATAAACCAATCCAAAGAAATGCTTTGTGTGATTGATGGCTATGCCGTATCTAATAGGACACATGTTTTAATGGTCTCTTGGGTTTTAACAAATATAATAGCGACTAATTATGATGCCCCAAACTTTCTCAGTCCTTGAACCTGGAACAAAATGTTCCATTTGAACTGGGAAGAATCAAGGTGCCAGAAAAAAATTCCTTGTCTTGTTTTCTTCAGATCCTACCAGCTGTCATTACGCATGCTTGTTTAGGGATTTTGCTTATTAATGATTTATTTCACTTTAAGCTCCTTCAACCCACACAGCAAGAAACAAGCAACACAGAGGTTTTCTCTAGCAGACAACAAAAGAAAGCACTGTACTTACAAATCTAATTTTCATCTAAGTACTGTAGATTGCAGCTCCCTGAGGCAAAGTCCTTGATATCAGAAAACCAATTTCTGACAGATTGGAGGGGTTATTCCCCTTTGGTTTTCCAGCATCAGCAAGGAGATGGGAATGGAGGACCCATTCTCGGGAGGTTGGCAACTTCACAAAAGAAAAAACAGATGGGACTTGACAGGCTATTTCCAGGAGATGGAGTCTCTGAAGCAGGAAGCCTGGATGCCTGAGTGACTACTGGGAGGCCCTTGCTTTTAAACTGGGTGAGTCAAGGACTCTGATGAGATGACAGCAGGCAGCATTCATTGTTAGGCTTCCACCTGTCCTATCTTTCACACTTTTTTCCGCTTCTTAATATATAATTTTCAGGTTGTCTTATGAGTGCTATATTGTTTAACCCTATGTAACACCTCCAGCTATATTCTGTGAATGGTCTGTGTTTTATTTGCTTTTGGGGTTTTTTTTTTTCCTCTTCCTACAATAAAAGTCTGCAGTTTGTGGCATATAACCTTCAGCTGTTTCTGTAATAAATTATTCTTATGTATCCTCTTTTCTATCCCTTCCATATCCTTCTCCAAAGCAAAGACATCTAAAGAGCCAAAACTGAATTCTGTATTCCAAAATCAATTCAGTATATCCCTCAATAGGACCTGAAAAATGGATGCTTGTGCTGCTTGTACCATCTAGTTCTTCTTCGTGGTCTCTGTGCCTTCATACACTAGGAGCTTTAGCGCCTGCGCGGTAGCGTTCGGAAACTTCTAGAGCTTTTTCGCTTGGCGGGAACCCCTCCCCCACGCCGGTACTGCGCATGCTCCTCCCGCCGAGCAACGGTCTCTCCTCAGTTCTTTCTCGTCCGCCGCCGCGTACGGAAGGTTCTTTAGTTTGTTCCTCTCACGTCGTGCTTGGCTGCTGTTTTTTCACGGTTTTACGGACTTTCGGACTGTCTTTGACCTCTCTTTCGGACTCCCCCTTCGGCTTTCGTCTTTTTGGATTTCGGAGTTTGGCGTTTCTTCGTCTTATGTCCGCGCTCTTTAAGAAGTGCGTGTCCTGCGGCCGCAAGGTTGCCCTCAACGACGGCCATAAGGAGTGTCTCTTCTGTTTGGGCGAGTCCCACAATATCCGGACTTGCCAAATTTGTAGGATTTACTCCCCAAACTCTTCGCAACCGCTCCGCGAGACTCAAATCTTTTTGTTGGGAGCAGTCTCTGCGGGCGATGACGAGACCTCCACTTCCAAGATGGCCGACAAGAAGACGACCACGCCATCGACGGTATCGGCGGCTGCCGTTCCGTCCACCTCGTCGGTATCGGGCTCGGTACCGGCGAAAACGCCGATCTCGGCGTTACCGAGGATCCCGAAGCTGTCGGCGGCTGCCAAGTCAGCTAAAGGATCCTCGACGGCGAGGAAGGCTGAGGCTCCCCTTACGGAGACGCCTGCAAAAAAGCGCCCTGCTCCGGACGGAGGCAAGGGCAAGGAGAAGGAGAAGAAGAAGAAGAAGAAGGAAAAGAAGCGCTCCCCGGCTGGGGACGCTCAACCTCCTACTCCTCCTCCTACTCAGCAGCCTTCCAAAGGGCGAGGCGAGTCCGTCGACCTCTCGGAGGATGAGATCGAGGACGTTCCCCAACAGCGCCCGGACTCGCCTGTGGCAGACCCTCCAACCCTGGTGGAGGAGCGCCACCGCCCTCTTAGCCGTCGCAGGTCGGCCGACCTGCAGCAGAGAGAGCCCTCTGCTTCTCCGGAGCGGCGTTCGACCTCCTTCAGGTCCCGGTCCCGCTCTTCCGAGCGTCCGGTGGCCTCGCCGCCTCCGAGGGAGACAAGAGAGGAACAACCTCGCTCGTCTGCCTCAAGATACACCTCGGCGTCCTACGTGGCCAGGTACGCGAGGGAATCTGAGTGGAGAGAGCGCCCGGCCTCCTATCGGTCCCATTCGCCATCGTACCGGGATCGGTACCATCGTGGCCCGAGTCGCTGGGAGACCTTCCGGAGGTCCCGGTCACCTCGTCGACAGCGCGAATCGCGCTCGCCTAGAGGGGACGAGGCTCGGTACCGTCGACGCCGAAGCCGATCTCCGTCGGACCGCCGCTCCTTCAGCCGCTCTCCCTCCCCTCGATATCATAGGGCGAGGGAGCCTTCACCACGGTATCGGGCGATATCGCCACCTCCTAGGGTCACGGCAACGGCGACGCGCCCTACGGAGTCGGTGGTGACTGAGCGGGCTACGACGACGTCAGCCTGCCAGACTACCCCGGTCACCACCAAGAGGGTGAAGTCCGTGGTCAGCCATCCCAAGCGGGACGCTGCTGCTACCACCGCCCCGGCTGCGGAGAAGCCTAGGAAGGCAACACCTGCGGCGACTACGAAGGAGCCGGAGAGCGAGCGGCGAGAGGACTCACCGAGCTCGGAGTCGTACGACTCGAGTGCGGAGTCTGAGGTGTCTGAGGCGGCCTCCCAGGAGTCTCCTCCGTTGGGATTCGGGGACCCGATCCCAGATTCTGCTCCAGAGGACGTCCACCAGTTCTCTGCGATGCTGCTCCGCATGGCCACTACCCTCGGCCTTAAGATCGCCGATGCGGAGCCGGAGGATGACGATCCAGCCTTCTCCGTTTTCGAGGAGAAGCGACCTTCCACGGCCCCGCTGCCTCTCCTGCCCCGGGTATCCAGACTGGTGAAGGCCGCCTGGGATAGACCGGCCTCGGCTCAGCCGATACCGCAGCGGTTAGAACACCTCTACAGGGTGCAGAAGGATAACGCCGGTTATCTATTTAATCACCCTGCACCGAACTCTGTGGTCGTCGAGTCCGCGCAGACGAAAGGCTCCGGCAGGCAACACACCACCCCGCCGGACAAAGGGCAGGAGTTGGACGCCTACGCAAGGAGGTTCTATTCGGCTGCCTCCTTGCAGATCAGGCTGTCCAACACTCAGGCTTGCCTCGCGGCATACCTGAAGAAGGTGCTCGATCGCCTGCAACCAGCGATGGAAGCGGTACCGGAGGACATCCGCCAAGCCTCCTCCGTGATCTTCAATGAGGCTATCTCCATCGCTCGGCACCAGATGGCCTCCTCCCGGCACGCAGTGGAGATCGCCTCCCGGGTCATGGCGGGATCCGTCGGCCTCCGCCGCCATGCTTGGCTTCGACCGGCCGACATCCAGGAGGACACCAGAAGGAGGATTGAAGATCTCCCCTTCGACGGTGAAGGCCTATTCAATTCGTCCACAGACGAAGCTTTGGACAATCTCGTCAAGGCGAGACTGACCGCAAAAAAGATTGGGCTACAGCCGGCCACGCAGACCCGCAGGGCCTCCACCTTCCGACCATCCTGGCGACGATCTTCCACCTCGTCGTTCCAGCGTTCGGCCCAGTCTGGACAGTCGAGACCGTCCTCCGGCTCATCGGCCAGACGCACGATTAGGCGGCGCCCGCCTTCGTCGAAGAAGTCCTCCTCCGAGACAAAGTCTCGGTTTTGACGTGTCTGGCAGGACCCACCAATACCCACTCTTCAGCCTACCATCAGCGCTCGGAGACCGACCGACTCTCGCTCGACACCTAGCGGAGTGGCAGTATGTCACTACGGACTCTTGGGTGCTTTCCATCGTCCGTCTTGGCTACGCCATCGAGTTTTTCGATATTCCTCCTCGCGTCGTGTACTACTCCACGCCGTCGAGTCCGGCCCTCCTGGAAGAGATCCAATCCCTCCTCCAGAAAGGGGCGATCGAGCGGCTCCCGCAAGAGGCCAAGACCACCGGCTTCTTCTCCAGGTACTTCACGGTACCGAAAGCCGACGGTACCTCCGGCCGATCCTAGACCTCAGAGGGGTGAACTACTACATCCGCCCCAAAAGGTTCAAGATGGTCACGATACCGTCGATCCTACCCTTCCTACATCGAGGGGACTGGTTCGCCTCCATCGATCTCCGAGACGCATACTTCCATATCGCCATTCGCCCGCAGCACAGACGGTACCTCCGCTTCGCAGTCGACGACACCTGTTACCAGTACAAGGTGCTGCCGTTCGGACTCTCGACTGCCCCAAGGGTCTTCACCAAGTGCATGGCCCCGGTGGTATCCTACCTGCGGACGAAGGGCGCTTCCGTCTTCCCCTACCTCGACGATTGGCTGTTGGTGGCGTCCTGCAAACAGAGACTTTACCACGACGTCCACATGACGTTGTCACTCCTGACCCGCCTTGGTCTACGAGTGAATCCGAAGAAGTCCCACCTCGAGCCGGCGAGGATCTTGGACTTCATCGGGGCGACGCTCGACTCGACCTCCGCCAGGGCGTACCTACCAGAGTCTCGAGCACAAACCTTGATCCGGGCCGCCGCTCACGCTCGTACGGCCCCGACGTTATCTGCGAGAAGCGTCCAGCAGCTCTTGGGCTACATGGCTGCGACGACCGCTGTGACATACCTCGCCAGGCTGAGAGCAAGACCTCTTCAACACTGGTTCGTCCGCATATTCGACCCCCTGCGAGACGAACAGACACTCCGACTGCAGCTGCCGGGAACGTCCGCTCATCCCTCCGATGGTGGCAGTCGCGACGCAATCTCATGTCAGGCATGCCTTTC
Source organism: Ctenosaura bakeri (assembly GCA_948474755.1). Classification (NCBI taxonomy): domain Eukaryota; kingdom Metazoa; phylum Chordata; class Lepidosauria; order Squamata; family Iguanidae; genus Ctenosaura; species Ctenosaura bakeri. The sequence goes on from CAOLHI010000396.1 coordinate 396,021, forward strand.
CAACAGCCGACACCGAAGGTGACGGTAACGACCGACGCCTCCCTGTATGGATGGGGTGCCCACTGCGGCGATCTCAGAGTCCGCGACAGATGGACCGACGACGAGACCGCTCTCCATATCAACGCGCTGGAGCTGCTCGCCGTCTGGAAAGCCCTACGGGCGTTCCGCCATGCCGTGGCGGGGCGCACGGTCCTGATTCTGACGGACAACACCACCGCCGTCTGCTACATCAACAGACAAGGTGGGACTCATTCCACGACCCTGCTCGACATCGCGCTCGGCCTGTGGGAATGGTGCATTCGCCTGCACACGCATCCCGTGGCGGTTCACCTGGCCGGGCAGGAGAACACCACGGCAGATTCCCTCAGCAGAGACACCTCATCCCATCACGAATGGTCTCTCTCCGGAGAGGCGTTCAGACTGTTCGGGACCGCTGGGGCGAACCATCGATCGACCTCTTCGCGACCAGGGAAAACGCGAAGTGTCGCCGATTCTGTTCCAGAGCGGGCCACGATCGTGCCTCCATCGGGGACGCTTTCCAGTTTCCGTGGACCGGGGAACTCCTCTACGCGTTCCCGCCGTTCCCGCTGCTCGGCCGGACGATATCGAAGATCCTCGCCGACCGAGCCGACGCGATCCTGGTAGCCCCGTACTGGCCGAGACAACATTGGTTCGCACCCCTGCTACGAGCCGTGCGAGACGACCTGCTCCGGTTGCCACCGACACCGGACCTGCTCTCCCACTCCGGCGGCCGAGTCCTCCATCCGGACCTGCCACGCCTGGCCCTCCATGCCTGGAGGATATCGCACTAGACGATCCCGTGCTCGGTACCGTCCTCGTCGCGGCCAGGAAGGAATCCACCCGTCGCAACTATCAATACAAGTGGCGACGCTTCCTGACCTTCGCTAACGAGAGGAGTGAGCCGGTATCGCCCGCGGGGCTCTCGACCGTCCTGCACTTCCTCCTGCACCTCCGGCAACAGGGCCTGGCGTTTCCATCCCTGAAGGTGTATCTCTCCGCGATCGTGGCATACCAACCGCCACGATCTGCTGCCTCGGCCTTCTTCAGGAACGATACCGTTAAGCGGTTCCTGAAGGGACTTCACCATCTCTACCCGCCGGTATCGCCGCCGCTACCGCCGTGGTCCCTCTCGCTGGTGCTCTCGCAGTTGACGAAGCCGCCCTTCGAGCCGATGGCGACCTCGGATGACAGGCTCCTGACAATGAAAACCGCCTTCCTGGTAGCGGTGACCTCAGCGAGGCGAGCGGGTGAGATCACAGCTCTTCGTTCCGATGAGCCCTTCATGGTCTTCCACAGGGACAAGGTGGTCCTGAGACCTGACATCTCGTTCCTGCCAAAGGTGGTGTCCAGTTTCCATCTCAACCAGGACATCATCCTGCCTGCCTTCTTCCCGAACCCGACGACACCGTTGGAGCGGTCCCTCCACTCCCTGGACGTGCGTCGGGCATTGGCTTTCTACAAGGACAGGACTGCTTCCTTCCGACAGACGCCGCATCTCTTTGTTTGCTATGGGCGACGTCGGAGGGGCCTAAAGTGTCCACCCAGCGCTTCTCCAAGTGGGTGGTAAGGACTATTCAACTGGCGTATGAGCTCGCGAGGAAGCCTCCGCCAGTCCTGCTTCGAGCCCACTCCACCAGAGCTGTGGCTACTTCTGCGGCCCTCCTGCGAGGAGTTGACCTGCATGAACTCTGCCGTGTGGCGACCTGGTCCCAACCATCGACCTTCGTGCGCCACTACAGGCTCGACTGCCGGTCGCGCAGAGATGCCCGGTTTGGACGTGAGGTGTTGGCTTCCGTGCTGTAGGACCTGACCCGCTGTCCGACCGGTAAGCTACACAGTCTCCTAGTGTATGAAGGCACAGAGACCACGAAGAAGAAGAACAGGTTGCTTACCTGTAACTGTGGTTCTTCGAGTGGTCATCTGTGCCATCATACACACCCGCCCTTCCTCCCCTCTTTCTCAGGTCCCTGTAGGTTCTACGGCGGACGACAGAACTGAGGAGAGACCGTTGCTCGGCGGGAGGAGCATGCGCAGTACCGGCGTGGGGGAGGGGTTCCCGCCAAGCGAACAAGCTCTAGAAGTTTCCGAACGCTACCGCGCAGGCGCTAAAGCTCCTAGTGTATGATGGCACAGATGACCACTCGAAGAACCACAGTTACAGGTAAGCAACCTGTTCTTACTTTTTTTCCCCTGCTGCCTTTATATCAGAAATTAATGCCAGCTCTAGGTGGATACTGAGACAGACACAGTTGTGCATTACCAACATTGTTGGGCTAGTCAGAGTTGGCAAGACTGGTCAGAAAAATAGAAAAGTTACTGTTTGGATTACAACTCCCAGGGTGTCCCATCCACCATGGGGGGGGGAGTTGTGGTCCACAAAAGTAAATTCCCCAAGCTCTGAGGAAAACAAACATATGTACAATTACATTTTGTTTTTTGAATTCTGAAATATTTGTATGCAAGTACTTTGACTTGGTTAATTATGGACTGGCATCCTGTTTGATATTTAACAAGATCATAAACCAGATTTATGATCTCATAACTTTGAGGTTGACAGTTACAGTTGTTAATGACCAAATGTAGTTCCTAAAACTCACCTCTTAAACTAGGCTGTGTACCACCCAAAAGGTTTCAAGGGTGCTGCATGTCAATGTGATAATCTCCTGCACTCTTCTGGTTGTGGAGCATTTTGAGAGAAGCAGTTGCATGAGAACCCCAAGGGGAGCTGCCTGATTCAATGTGCCCCACAATCGGAGGATTATGACGATTAACTTGGATGGCTGAGAGCTGCTGTCAGTTGCATGCATGTGACCTCATAATCATTTGTTTGTGCCTCTTGAGTAGTTCTTCTTTTTCCTGACAGGGAAATTCTGGAGGGTAATGATAGGTGCCTGATTATCATAGATGAGTCATTTCAGCATGAATGTATGTAAAATTGCTGGCTTTACAAACTGCAGCCAGGAATGACTAATGTCATGACCAATGTATTCTTTTTGAAGCTAAATCTGAAAGATTATCAGGCAGGACAAACTGCAACACTTGAAAGTGATTTCTGTCTTCTTTGGTCACACAGTTTTGTAGGCAGAGTCTCCTGGATTTGTTACAATGCCTGAAAGGCCAGGTTGTTGAAGTAGCCAGGAGTGTTTTTAACAACACTGCTTAGAGATGTTCCATTTATGCCTTTGTAGCATCAAAGGTTAGAGCCCTGAAAGATCTTTGAAGCTGTACTGCCCTCTTGAAAGTATTTTCAAACCTTCAGCAGTTCAGAATATGATGGCATGAAAAGCAGGTTCCCTGTTATCTTCTAAATATAATCTAGTTTTATCTTATAATCCTTAAATAGCTTCTTCTTAAATTAATTTAGGAGTCAGCTTTTTCCTTGTTGTCTGTTGTCCTCAGTCATCATTGCCCCTTGGCTAAACTGTCTGTGTGCCCATCTTCCATAACAAGAGCAAGGTGATACACAACTGCAGGACTCTTCTTCTAGTCAAGAGAAGCTAATGGCTTCAGTGCCAGCTGGGTGAATCCTCTCTGGGTTTTAATCAAAACTTTAAAGGAGCTATACAAACTCCTGGACCTTGTTTTAGGAACAGGGCTCAGCAACTTAGAGGACCCCCTTTACAGTTTGCACTAATAGCTGGAGAGGACTCACCACCCCACTCATATCGGACCCTCCAGTCTCAACTGCTCCCAGCAGTTTTTCAGTGTTCAGTCTTGAGTATACTCAGGCCATTTCCGCATGGGGCAAGGGAATCGCCCCGTGTGTCTACTTACCGGACTTCTTGGCTCCCCGGTCTGGTCCACGCTACTCCAGAGCAGTGCATGCTCATCACTCCACACTGCTCCGGGGATGAAAATGGTGGCTTCTGGTTGGTCTCGACCAACCGCTGAAGCTCGACCAACCTAAAAGGTCTTGACCAACCGCTGAAGCTCGCCAGCCTAAAGCCCGTCCCTGGCAGATCACAGGCTCGCACTGTGCGAGCCTGCAAATCTGCACTGGAGAGCGGGCATGGAATGCTGCACTCTGTGCTTTTGAAAGACCTGTTTTAAGCGGTCTTTCAAAAGCAAGCTTGACAACCACTTGGGGTCGTTCCGGAGCGGGCTGAGGTGCGGATCTACGTTAAGTAGGTCCAACCCAGTCCGCTCCCAGGTGCAGACGTCCTCCCTGGAGGATGCTCTGCACCGTTTCTGTTAGCCCATGCGGAAATGGCCTCAGTTAGACTTCTTGATTTTGGTTTTCTTTGATACTGGGTTTGAGCAGAAAGGGTGAGCAGAGTAGAAGAGTCTTAAGTATCAAAATATACAGCATGTTATGTTTTGTTGTGTCTTTGTGCTGTGCTGATATTTGTGTTACATACCTGGCTTAAAATGTCCTGAAGTACGATGGATAAGAAAAAATGTTTAAATAAATAAATGGCGAAGTGTGGACAGGTTTTAAGGAAGAGCACAATCTGTTTGACCTCTGCCTTGCACCACTGATTGATAGTGACTGGAAGCAATTGAACCAAGTTGCTATTTTTCATTGGACTTCCCCCCTGTCCCCAATCTTAGCTGTCCATCTTTATTTCATCTTCATTAATCTTGAAATGCTTTGGACATCTGGCTCTTGATTTAGAGAGGTTTACTAGAGTAAAGTTTGAAAACCTACAGAATAGGTTGTTGTAACCAATCTAGACATATCAGATGTAAAACTAGTGTAGTTTTCTGAATCAGAGTGAGCCTGATTATGTATTTTGCTGGGCAAGAATTTTTATTTTCTATCATCAGATAGACCTTAAAACTTACATGATCTGCTCTCTGCTTATACATTAAAATCCTCCTTAGAATTAATATCCTTAGAATTCTCTGGTCTACCTCCTTGAACTACTTCCTTGAGCTTCTGGTAGAGTATTCCAAGTGCCTCAAAAAACTACAAAGCCCAGGAATTCATAGGATAGAATCATGTCAGCTAAAGCAGAATCCAAGTCCTGTAATTGTATAGTTTGGCTACAATCCTTGTGACTCACTGAGTCTATGGATACCATTGCTCTATAGACACCACGTAATAGTTCTTGAGATAGCTCGCCATGGCAGAGAAGTCATCGAAGGAGATGAATTCAGTACATTACCAAAAGGCCAAGTATCATTTACATACTATTATGTGAAGAATCTATGTTCAGAATATCTGTTTCCTTCTGTATCTAGACTATGGGGTTAAATTACCCTTCAACCAGCAACAGATCAAGAACTACCATGCTGAAATCCTGTGAACAAGGATTTTCTCATGCTGTTCCTGAGATACCAACAGTTAGTCAATGTGCCATGTAACTGTGATAAAAATTGTTCATGTGGAAAACAAAGATCAAGGATCAAGCTTTAATGAATATACCCTTTGCCAGTCACATTTTAGATGTGTGGCATCGAGTTCTTGGGGGCTTCTTTCTTGATGTGTTCCATTTATCACTTTTTTAAAAATTATCCAAAAGTTTAGTGTCAAATTGAATTTGCCAGGATCACAAATGAATCAAACTAGTGTAGTCTCAAGGAACTTTTTTCAGAGGTCACTAAAGTTACAAAAGCATCCATTCTGCCATTAGAAAGAAACCCAAGCTGTAACTTGAATGTGTGTGTGTATGTGTTCAAATCACCTGTCAACTTATAGCCCCAGGAATTTCATAGGGTTTTCTTAGGCAAAAAATACTGAGAGGTGATTTTGCCAGTTCCTTCTTCTGAAAGCCTACAGCACCTGGTATTTGTTGGCGGTCTGCCATGAAAGTACTATCCGGGGCTGACCCTGCTTAAGCTTCCAAGATCAGACAGGATCTGGTGCCTTTGGACGTCTACTATTCAAATAGTCTAGCCTTGCAAATAATAAACACTCCTCCCCCCACTTCTCCCCAGCCCTCAAGATAAAAATTAATAATACAAGAGCTTGTGGAAAAGATGAATAAAGCATAATTTGAGTTAAAAGCCTGCAGATGGCAAATAAATGAAAGAAACTAAGTGAGGTGGAAGAGAAATGTGTAATTGAGCCACACCAGAACCATATGTCAGATGCTGCCATAAAAGAAGACAGTAAAAGGAAACCCTTTCCTTTGCTCTGTGGAAAACACCACAAATGCATACTTAAGGGTCTGCCTCTCAAATTATGATACAGTAAACTCATCAGGGAGCTCATACCTGATCCAGCATTTGACAAGTTAGCATCTCTCTTTATATAGGGAATGACAGTTAGTTGATCTTGCTTTCCATTTTTGATAAGGCCTGGAGAGCCATTCAAATTTAGCTACACCAAAAAGGGATGAAAGTAAATTAGGCTGAAAGCACACCCATACATCTTCTGTTTGCTATCCTGGAGGGCTGCTTTCTTCAAAGCCCCCTCAAAATATTTGAATTTTTTTCCTCTTGCATATTTTTAAGCTGTGTGTCAGAGTAGATTTCAAAAGCCTCAGAATGATCTACCAGTCTATCTGTCTATACTGCAGCCGAATGTGTTGCTTCCTACGGAAGATCAAAGAAAATATCATCTTTTTCCACATAACAGAAGTGATTTAAATAAAATAATAAATAAAATAGTGTTATGCTGAAAGCTTTGTAGTACATGGATAGTATGAATATGGACTGCCATTTTGGGAGCAGCTCCATTTTGAAACTTCTGGGGGAAGTCCCATTCACATCAGACGTTTCTGTTACCCCACGGATTAATCATTTCTTTTGCTCAAATTAAGATCAGTTAGTTTATGAAGTCATGCCAGCTGACTCAGAGAAAGCATAGCATAAATAAATATGGTGTATGTACATGCACTGAGGGTTGTTCATGAATGTTTCCTGGTATAAATGTTTGTTGAGACCCAATTCTTCTCAATTTGTAGACTTTTCTTATTAAGAAACTTAATGGGATGTATCATTTCAACTCCAATGTTTATTCTCTTGCTTGTTTTTCAGGTAAGTCCATTGAAAGTTTCTGTAGGCTAACTTACTCTGCTGAGATATCCAGAGTGCTCAGCAGGTGGGGAAAGATGTAAGATTGCAAAGTGGGGGGCAGAAGAAAGGAAAGTAGGAGAAAGCAGTGAAAAATACTGGGGAAAATTACCACTGTAGTTATTGTCTCCAGCACACTCTTCCTTTCTTGAGAAAGGTTATGTGCAGAAACTTACATTGTTCAGTTATTTGGTTACATGTGCTCAATGTGTGTATATGTGTGTGTGTCTGTGTGTGCGCACGTGCATGCATGCACGTGCACACATACCTTTAAGCCACTTTTTGACTTATGGTGACTGTTAATTTTCTAAGGTTTTCTTAGGCAAGGAATACTAGAGGTCATTTTACCATTTCTTTCCTCTAAAAATATAGGCTCCAGCACCTGGTATTCATTGGTGGTCTCCCATTTAAGTGTTAACCAAGGGTGACACTGCTTAGCTCCCAAGATCAGACAGGATCTGGTACCTTTAGTGTATTTAGGCCTGGGAATGAGTTGAGAGGAAGTAAGATTCTGTTAGCGATCAAAACAAAGATGCAAAACAGGATTTGCAGAGGTAGCAGAGAACTCAAAATTTAAGTGGAACTTGACTTGCTGCTTTTGTCAAAGAGATTGGATGCTATTTGAATCAAACTACTCTCTTCACCAATGGAAAACACTTCGGCCAAAACAGAAAGCCAGGTTAGTCTCTGTGTGGATCCTTTCTGTCCTGCCTTGTTTAAACTTCATTGCTTTTAAGCCTTTTCATCCATTCAAGTTATGTCACACCAGATCACATATTGAAAACAATTTTTAAGGAGCAGTTTACCAGTAACGGGTAACAGCTTTGAAAAGGCTAGGATCCCTGTCCTTTCATGTTTTCAAGTGTAGACCAGCATACTATCCATCAGTAATGCCTTAGGGGTAAACCACTAAAAGCTAAGGAAGGGTGTTGGACTAGATCAGCAATGGGCAATATGTGATACCCAAAATGCTGTAGCATCAGCAGATCTCTTCCAATATATTATTATGTGATCTGCTATAAAACAAATAGCTTTATAGGATCTAGCATTTATTGAATACTGTGCTCAGGACTGTATCCAAGTACTACTGTCCCCTAACCCTCTTTAGTTTGTATCTCCTCTTCCCTTTTGTTGCTCTCCCTGGGAAGAGCAGTTGGGAAGGAGACAAGAAGAAAATAAGACAGCTGTGCAAACAGAATTGTTTCCCTTCTAATCTGGAGGAGAAAAGATGCCCAAAACAGTTTTATTTGGAAGCACTAAGTTTCCCTTAATAATTTCTTCAAAAATGGACAGAACCCGTTTCATTTGCATTGCTGTCTTATTTTCTTCTTGCCTTTTTTTTTAGCCTACCAATTTTTAATCCTGTCTTTTGTGCAAAATATAGTTACCAGAGTTGGAATTCAGAAGCTTTTCTGGGCCAAAGTGATATTCCTGTAATAGGGGCATGATGTCATGTATATCCCATGCATATGGCACTCTGCCACTTATAGTGATTTCCAGTTCTCTTCACTGTGAGGGCCGTGCCAGGAGGATTGCTTGGCCAATGTGCATTGTTGGATTGTGATGGAACATGACTGAAAAGTCAGCCACAGAGAGATTCAGGTATACCAGCAGTAGGGAAAGTATGGCATGCATGCAGACCCTACTTTTGTGGCCCTAAATTCCTTGTCCCTCAAAGCTCCCAGCTGCCAAATTTTTATTTGAAAAGACTCACACAGAAAGACCACCAAAACATGCAAAAATACCTCTTCCCACAAGCACACCATAACCCTATATTAACCCCAAATACTTCCATTTTCTGCTGTAGTGCCTCTGAAAATAGTGGCAAGAAATGACATGAAGTCACCTCCTGTCATCATTTTGAAAGAAATTACAGAGGGAAAAAGAGGTATTAAGACTTGCTATGAGGGGAATGTGGCCTGCAGAGAGATCTAGAAAATTGGCTTCAGCCCTCAAACAGTTGACCACCCCTGCTATATATGCTAGAGCCCATACAAATCAGTTATTTATACTTTCTGATAGAGTAAAGCTTCCATCAGGCTGTTAGAATCGCCAGAAAGAAGCCTAGTTATTGTTTGAGGTTTTTGCATATTGTCATGCTATCTTTCCAGCCAACATATTAAAGTGTCAATTAGGCCTGTGTATATATACCAGAACACTATGACTAAGAGATGATAACATGGTCAGAAATATATGTTTTGACAGGCAAGTATATTTCACTATATTAAATAATGTACCGAATAGCCACAGATGAACTAACTATATATTGATAGCATCTCTGAGTATGTCACACATAATAAGGAAAGTATGTCTTGCAAATTTCACCAAACCTGCTGGCACTATAATATTTTTTCCTCTCTTTTATCTCCATTAAGCAATTAAAAAAGAAAGATTATATTTTAATTCCTTTATGTTTATTTAATGGCTCTTACAGAGTCTTTCAGAATAATTAGTGCTGTTGGAACTACTGATTGATGGTAAAATGTAAGAGAGAAAAAAGGGGGAACATATATTTTCAAATTTACTCTCCATTAAAAAAATGTTTAGAGTGAGATTAGATTTTTCCAAAACAATCTTCTTAAGGAGGCCACTGCAAGTTCTTCTGCTAAATTGTTAACTGTTTGAAAGCGAAACAGTACTACACTTTTTACACAATTTTAAGTGACAATGTGGAAAAAGTGACACTAGTTATGAGTGGTGGAACAAGTTCATTTTATGACTAAGTGAAATTGTACTTAGTGTCAGAGCTTCAATTAACAAGATCTGGGAAATATCCACTTCAAATTAAGATCTCAGACAAATGTCTCAGGCTGATTTTGCTTAAATGAAATTACTTTTAAAAGTGTGTATGACCAGACTTTTAACAGGCAGGGAACTGGGCTTACTTCCAAATTCTAGCTTTAAGATTGATTGTATTTTTTACCTTCTCCTTTTAAGTCTAAACTTTGCCAGCTAGCTGCAATTAATACAAATGTTATGGTTTTTGATTTGCGTTGCTACAGCATATGAACTCAATTACTTTTCATTTGTAGCTCTGAAAATGGCATAAAGCATTTTTGTCATGAAGTTTTTTTTTACTGCATTGGTACAAAATTACTGAACCATGGAACGAGGCACATATTGAGTGAACCAGAGAGACTGTTTTCCTTTTGTTTCACTTTAAATATCCATCCTGTTCTCTCCTTCTATTTTCTGCCATGCTCAGAGGTCACAGAGGCAAGTACTGTATCTGATTTAAAATTGCTGGTAAAGATCTCACACATGGAAAAAAAGAGATGTATAAATTTTCAATGCTAAAAGAAGGACAAGTAAATCAGGAAATAAAACACATGGGTCAAGATCAATTTGCATATTTCCTACATGTTTTTTTAAAAGGATGCAAATTGCTGACCAGTTTTACTAATATGCCCCCTCTCCAAAAGATATGTATAAATCTAATAGGCTGTTATCTGTGCAAAAATAATGCGAATAATTCAATTGCAATATTTCATAATAATAAAAGCATGAGTGTCTGCCTGTCTTTCTGTCAGAAGTATGGCAACAAGAGCATGAAACCAAGGCCCTCACCACACAATGTTCCCATCCTGGCATGGCAACACATTGCTGCCAGTCCAGAACATGTGCTATCACATGACGTTCTTGTGGTCCCACTGTTGTTGCATCCCCATCCACTGTGATCGTGCTGTATACCATTACTGGAAAAAAATCTGACAAGGGCCCCCTTACAATCCCATCAGCTGTGGGCATGCAATAAGGGTAAAAGCACTATCAAGTGTTTCCATCTGCAGTTCAGAGCAGGCAGGGGCTGGCTGTATTGCAGAAGGGAGAAGAATGTCCCTAACACTACTCATCCACCAGCAGCTGACCAGGTGCAGTGAGCAGCATTTAGATCTTGATCCCATCCTAGCAATGGCATGGCCAGGATAGGATCAGAACAAAGCGTTATTGGGCCATAGTGTGATAAAGGCCCAAGACAGTTGTGTAGAGGCCCATTCACACTACACAATTATTATTCATTCACACCACACAGTTATACACAATTATTCACACTATTATTCTGCTTTAATGTCAAGAGTTCTGTCCTGTGGAATCCTGGGGTTTGTAGTTTGGTGCAGCACTAAGGGAGCTCTCTGGCTGAGAATTCTAAATACCCATCTTCAAAAAGCAAATCCCAGGATTCCATATGATAGAACAATGACAATTAAAGTAGAATAAGAGCATTATGATTCTGTAGTCTGAATAAGAGCCAGATTTTAAGACAGGACTTTCTGTAGCTTCTTGCTTGTGGAAAGTCCCTCTGAAAGAAGGCAAGTTGGCTCTATCCCTAATATTGCTTCTGGCCAGCAATAATAACTTTATTTTTTGCTATGCCTTTGGCTTTTGAAATTGTTCTCAGCCTGTTTTTAAAGACTTTAGTTTGTCTTGTTTTTATAATCAAGGTTGATATTTTATCATACATTGCTGGAAAGGCCCTGACAAGCAAAAAAGGTGTAGATTTTTTTAAAAAGTGAGTGAAAAGTGTCATGTGTATTAAGGGGATCCTTTGGGGTGCATACCTCATGGTTATTTGATTTCTAAAACATGCTACTTAATTTTAATGACTTTAAAATCAAATTCACAGTTTGTAATACTTTAATAAGATTAACCAATAGTTCTGTAACAGTGTGCAAGCCTCTGAGTTCTCCAGAAGTCTTCATCAAGCTAGAAATATACAAAATTAAGAAATGGGGGGGGACAAAAGAAAGAATAGGTGTAATGAATGAATCACATTCTGAAAGGCTCTTTAACAGCTTAGACGAACATAACTAGAATCCCAAGATAAAAGAGAAGGAAAAGCCAAGGAGCAAGTCTACTTATTCCATCTCCCAGGAGAAAGGATTAGGGAGCAAGTGCTCAAGACAGCTTTTTTGGTTTGTTGTTGTATGTCACAGACCTATAGCAACCCTATTCCAGGGTCTTCTTGGCAAGAAATATTCAAAGGTTTGCCATTGCCTTCCTCTGAGGCTGAGAGAGTGTGACTAATCCAAGGTAATCCAGTGAGAATTTGAACCCTGGCCCACCAGAGTGCTATTCCAGCACTCAAACCACTACACTACATTCAATGTTCAAGACAGGTTGCCTCCCTGGTCTTCTAAGAAGGGGGAAATATAGCAGGTAGAGTGTTGGCAGCCATCAAAAAGAGTTTTGAGTTTTCTGGTAAAGAAGTTTTAAGAGACCCCCTCCTTTTTTGTTTCTTTGTTTGCTTGTTTGTTTGACAAGGGATTCATGCAGTACTTAATCTTTCAAATAGAAAATTCTCCTCTGTAAAACATTCACGCTGGCTTTGGATGTGGAAGGATATGGAGCAAGATCTGTGAAGGAGATCTAACTATGACACTATGTATCTGCAAAATACACCTAAGATATCTGTGATGTCCTGTGTATGAAAATGTGGGAGGTGGTGAGTGTCCTACACTTTTCTCTGGATATAGATCACCCTTGTCTTGCATCTAATCAGTGTCCTTTTTTGAGGAATCACCTGTCTGAGTCTCAACCAGACTGCCTCAAAGTATTGAGAGTGTCCTCTTTATTTATTTTTTTTCTTGGCACATATTCACAGGTTTTCATTTTATCCTTTCTTGAAATATGCTGGATTTCTCTCCCTTCCTCCCTCCCGACTCCTCCATCCCCACTCCCAGTGATCACATGTCACACCCAGTCTCATTCAACATATCAGAAATTGATTTTCAGCAATTTCCACTGAGCCTTTTTGTTATTATTCAGGAGTTATAGTCAAAGTGATAAAATGTTATAGCAATATTATACTAGGTAACCTTTAGGATCATTTTGTTTTAGGGCTAACACTTCTTTTTCAATAACTTGATCTCTGTTGCATCCATGTCCTGGAAACAATAGCTGTGTTTATTTGGCAGCCACCTTTACTGGGTCTGAGAGAGTGGAAACCCGGGGCAAATAACCACTGGATTTAATTTCAAAAAGTACTGGATTCGTTTAAAACAATTTGGTGGATAGAAATAAAAATTCTTTGAAAATGTTGGGAGCTCCGAGGATGAGGAAAACAACATACAGGATCTCCAAATAAAACTGGTTTGTATAGGAACAAAAACTGGGACTTCCAGAGACTTTTTACCAATCTGGAGGCAGCCTGGGATTTTTCCCAAGATAACAACTGTGCAATATCTTCACTAGTAATTTTCGGTAAATCTTTGGTCACCATTTCTGTAAATCAAGCAAACAGTTTTCTGTCAATCCTTTGTCACAATTTCATTATCAGATGGTTCAGACATAACGATCTGTGATTAATACCCAGACTGTCTCCTGTTACCCATAATATAAGGTTGCCTTCTCACTTTTCTCTGTGTAAGGACACAGGTCGGTTAATACTGTCTCCAGCTCTAAGTGCATTTCTGTCTCCTCCTCATAGGCAAAAGTAATGCCTAGCCAGCGTACCTACACCGGGTTCAGTTACAGGCCAAAAAAATAACCCACTGAAATCTGTGTTTAAAAAAAAAAAAAGCATTAAAATTGCTGGAACAACAGAGCATATGAATGGTAGGAACTTAAAGTCAAATAACACTTTTATACTTACATCCATCTAATGATAGTGCAATTTCTGTTACTAGGAAAAATGGTTAGGAGGAAACCTGGCTGGACAACAGCCTGTGAACACAGCTGCCAAGCAAGGAAGCAAATCAGCTAATCGCATCAACACTTAAACCAATGATAGCTGTTTTACAATAGAGGAAAATTGGATCAGACACATCAAACACCTGGCACAGTAGGACACAAGCTGGCCCCACAGAGACTTGTATTCATGGTGGAATAAATTTTGCCATAATTACTGGCAAAGATTTCTGATCATAAAATTTCACTGCTGCATTGGTCATTTTTCAGATTAGCATGATCCATACTGAGTGTCCCCCTCAACTGTAAGTGACAAGCTCATAAATGTTATGAAATTACAGCATAAAGTTAGATTATCATTCCTTTTCAGCTGGTGGCTTCCATGTCATTTGGGTTTTATTTTATTCCAGATTTTAAAGAAGCTATCCGAGGTAATGATCCCTCTCCCGTCAAATAAGCTCAGCACCTTTGAAGCTTAGGCTAAAATCCTGAATGGATTCACTATTCCACTGACATGGAAGCTACCTACCACCACAATTAATGATTGTAGTGTTCTTGCTGGCCAGCCCCATGCCATTTTCCAAATGACATCATTATGGTAGAAATCAGTGCTCTATTGATTCCTCGGCTATCTATTGGTTACATTCTTTGAAATACTGCATCCTAACAGCACAATCTTAAAGCCTTGCTACACAGCAAATAAATGGAAGAGATTTATTGAGTATGATAGGATCATTTTAGTACTGAACTGCCTAAAGTGTGTTTTGAACCATAACAAGCTTGATATACCATTTATCATTTTTATGGTTTACAAAAAAAAAATAATGTGGCTATATCTATGAATACTTCCCTTCAGTTGGATACATGTGGTGCCTGTAATCCCAAAACTGCCTAGATCCGTTTGAATCCATAATGTTGATACAGCAAATGAGATTTAGTGCAAGTAAGTGCAAAGTGATGCATACAATGGAGCAAAAAGGAAAACAAAAAATTCCAAGATTTCACATATAGGCTGGCATCCTATTTGTTCTATACACATGTGTAAGTTTCCTTTGCACCAATGTATGTCTTTTGGGAGTTACTGTGGAGCTGACATGCTCTTCCTCTCTCTGCACCACCCAAAGTTCCTCCTTCTCAGATTTACTGAACAGCCTCTGAAATCCCAGCCCCAGCATGGCCATTCCATGCCTTGTGGTAAGCAGACAGGATTAGAGGAGCTTCTATCTATGTTCCCAAAGTCAGAAGCAAAATGATTATAGCAGTGCTGAGAAGTGCTGAGGTCCTCTTGAGATCCCAGCATTGCTGTAACCATTTTGCAGCTGACTGAGAGGACACAGACAGATGCTTCTTCAGTCCTGCCCTCTTCATATGAATCGCAGGCCATTTCCACACTACACTGTTATAGTGCTATTATGCCACTTTCAACATCCTGTGGAATTCTGGGGTTTGTAGTTTCCTGAGGCCATTGAGCTCTCTGGCTGAGAATTCTAAAGGCTCCTCCCTAAACTGCAAACCCCAGGATTCCATAGGACGTTGAAAGTGGAATAATAGCACTATAAACAGTGTAGTGCGGAAATGGCCACAGTGCAGGGAGGCTTGAGAGGCTATACAGTGAGTCTGACAAGTGAAATACAGCTCACCCTTTTTTCTTTTCTTTTTTTCTTTTTTTTTTCTTTTTTGCCTAGGTCTACATGTGAAACTATTATGCTAAGACAGCCATGCAGGATATGTAAAATTCAAATAAGGATAGGGAAGATTTTTTTGTTAAACCAACAGCTATTCACGGAATGGCTGTGCAACATGGATACTGAAGTTGATTCAGATGTTTGGATTGTCAGGGTTGGCAGGATTTGGCTCCTCTGAGCATGAGCAGAGTGCTATCTGTGAAGCAAGGCTTCACTGCAACAGAGAGTCCCAGTGAAGCAGAAAAAATTCCAGAGGGTCATTAGTTAGGCTTAGAGTACTGATTTATTGCCGCACTCTAAGATAAGGCTTAGCAAAAACATGCTAGCTTTCCAGCAATTAGACAAAGAGGAAAAACAGAAGATAACAGAGAAAAAACTGGGCAGCATCTCCCCTTATAAACAGTATACTGATAATGGCATGGCAGGTCCAGCTAGGGAGTCTAACTGGCAGCTGGTCAAGGCAAACACCAGCCTTTTTACACTACCTTGTTACCCTGAAACAAGTGGGGTGACCCAATCAGTGCTCTGGCGTGTGGCCTTCTCTAATACACAAGACATAGCCAAAACAATCCTGCTGGCCTTGCACCTGGCTGTCTGGCCACACCGCCTCTTCCCTCTGCCATCCACTCAGAGGAAACCTTTGCCTGCCCGGCAACAACCTTGACAGGGACATCTGAGAGAAGCACATAGTTAAGTCTTATTTTCAACCTTCAGGGTCACAAAAAGATTTGTGATTGAAGTGACCACAACTAACTTTCCAAAAAAAAAAAAAAAGGTTAATGGTGAAAATTCTTGTTTTGCCAGCAAATCACTTCTCTTCCGTGACATTTATTATTTTGCCATACATCAATATCACACTAGTCTCCTCCAACATCAAAAACCATTTGCATTCAATGTATTAGAATGGTAACATGACAAAGAGGCTTGAAACCACACTTGCATCCGCTGTACAAGCTTTTCACATATATATTTTTTTCTGGGTAAACAATTGTATGAATACAGTATATTACAAACAGAGGGTCCTGCAGACTGTCATCTAAAGCTTTTCATTGCATTCAGTTTTAAATGGAATTTCTGTACATATTTCAGCTTCCAATTTTTTTCTATTTAATCCATATTGTGCTTTTATTAATTAGTGTTCTCAAGAGTGTAAAGAAGATGACACTTAACTAGTAGCCATGACTTTCTCTCCCTTTCTCCTTTCCTCCCTCTCTCAATGCAAGTGAATTCAGTAGTTGCGTTACACTGTCTTCCCACTACCTTTTAGAAACACTGATAGATCTTCTCACCAGGTTGTAAATATAAGTTGAGGACCAAGTCTCATGAGCAGCTTTACAGCTTGGCTGTGCTTGGCATTTAGTCTTATCGTGCAGCTGCACAGATCATCTGTCCTCAAAGACGACTCCACGACTTGGATCCTACTGTGTAGAGTCATATTGCATTCTGTTATGTCCTGCCAATTAAATTATCCTGCTTCTCCTTTGATTCAGGCAAGGCAATGAATCCAGCAGTAATAAGGTCATATACTTTCAGTTTCATTTGAGCACTTTAATCCAGTCCCCTGAAATGCAAACACAGGGACACCAGTGGTCATCACAGTTATCTTCCACTCCTTCCACAGTATCTTAGAACTGGTGTATGAGAGTATCTTTTCTGCCCATAAAAGTTCTTAGCCATTTTCTTTCTTTCTTTTTTCTTCAGTGAACAGTGGTCGGTATTTGTGTGAGCATTTGTAGGATGCTTGAAGATCTGTGGTCACAGACTGAGACTGATACAGGGTGCAAGGACTGAAGGATATTATGTCTGTTACAAAACAATTGAAAATTATAAAATATCAATAAAAACTTTTTGCAAACATGTACACACACAACTGTGTGTATTAATGGTAAAGCTGCACTGAATCTTTTGCAGTTAATTTCAGTTCTTAAAGAAAGTGCAGCAGCAGCTCCAGTAATTTCTGTTGGATTTATAGTGTGTATATTCTTTATATCAATAGTGTATTTTGATATATGGACTTGGAAATATTATATATTTTGTATGTCTGTGTTGTTCTTCAATACAAAACTAATATGTATGTATATATTTATGTTTGTTTTTAATACAGCCCCTGGAGAAGGCCAATTAATATATAAACAGGTGTTGGGCTTTTAAAAGAATAAACTTGCATCATCCATAAGCACGTGGAGCTTAGTCTACTTTTTTTTTTCCCCTGCTGATTTATTACATGTGCTTTCCAGTATTTATTCCCATTTCTCTTAGTCCTGGCATCCAGCCAAGCAGGGTTGCTGAGAACACAGGTGAGGGCTTTGTCTTTGGATGCTCCTAGACTCTGTCTCCCTTCTTGCTGCCCTTTTGCCATCAAATGAAGATGTTTCTATTCTAGCAGGTGCTTGGAAACTGATTGTTTTATATATTCTGTTTAAGTGCTGGGAAATGGGATTTTTATTTTGGTGCTCTGCTGTTTTTAATCTGTGCTTTTAAATTATTGTTTTGTATGATTTTAATTCTATAGATAGTTTAATGTTATTTTAATCTTAACTTTTTCTATGTTTTTGGTTATATATGGCTTGCTTGTATCATTTTTTATTTTGTAAAATAATTCCCACTCTTAGGGGATTCCCACTCTTAGGGAAGTGGTTAGATAGATAGATAGATAGATAGATAGATAGATAGATAGACACATATATACACATACATATATACATACATACACATATACATACTTATACATATGTATAGTGGTTGACTGATGGATTGATAATCCTAATTTGAGCAATAGTCCAGAAACCCACATACCTAGAACAACATTGTATTAAACAGTTTTAGCTTTACTAAGCATGAGGACTGACAGCTAAATCACAATCTTATGCTAGAAAAGTGAGGCAATGTCAGATGCCTCCATTTGGTTCTTGTACATTCACACTTCCCAATATGTGGGATGGAAAATTTGACAGAATTGCAAGCTTCCAGCCTGATTCATAGCAATAGGTCATGTGCAGCACAGCTCTGACATATGAAGGGCAGGAGCAATTTACAATGTTTAGAGACCCAAATTGCAGTGGGTTACCTATGGAAGACCTTATGAGTTTCTCCCTCAGCATAATAGCTCATGGGACTGAGCCATACCTGTAAAAGTAACTACAATTGTGGTTTTAACTAAAAAGTAAGTAAAAGTGTGTTTGACACTTCCTATTCAAGAGTAGTCTTGCATTCTGGTACAGGCCAAACTATGCTTTTTGAACATCCATCTTCCTCTCTATCTGTACAGTCTCATGCATGTTTACTCAAAGGAAGGTCCTGTAGAGTTCAGTGGGGCTCCCTCCCAGGTAAATTTGAATTGAACGGCAGCCTAAACTGTGTCTCAGGTGCATTCTTCATCTCCTTTGAAAGCTCATTATTGCTCAGTGCAGTCAGCCGTTTTAAGATTTGCTTTTCTTTTTTTTCTTTTTGCACATAACCCTGTTAGCAATTATTTAGAGGATAATTGCAGGGTAATTAATATATAAAGGTACTTGAGGTTGTTAGAAGTTATTTTAGGTGGTGTTAATTTGAGTTCCATTCATGCAAACTCTGAAGAGAATATTCAGGATTATCAAGTGGTGGCTGGTATCTTCCATCTCAGTGGGGCAGATAGGTGAGGATCCTCTTAGTGACATATGGGTGTGTACATCATACTAGGCATGAGGGTAAATTATTTGCTATGGTGGCAGGAGTAAAGTTGCACATACAGCAATGTTCTGCATTGTAGTTTCACACTAGAATTGTGCATTGTGGTTGCACATTGTAGTTTTGCATTGCACATTGCTGTTGTACATTGCACAATGGCACCTAGTCATTTACACTTGTTCCGCAATGTTGCTATCCTGCATGGAGGTTGCATAGTGCTCATGTAACCTATCTCTGCATATGGATATATATTTACACTGAGCAGATGCCAGGATGGTATAGCTGCTTGAGCATTGGATTCTGACCATGAAAACCCACTGGGTACCCTTGGGCCAGTTACACATTCGCAGCTTCAGAGGAAAGCATAGCAAACCTCCTCTGAATAAATCTTACTAAAGTTCTCCTTAGAGTCACCATCAGTAAAAACAACTTGAAGGCACACAAGAGCAACAAAAAGATGTTGAATTGCAGCCATATGTTTTAATCTGAATTTTAAAGGGGTTATCCAAGGTGCTAGATCTGAGCTTGCAGAATGGCTTCAGCACCTTGGATAGATCCTTTAAAATTCAGATAAAAACTTGGAATGGATTCGCCATCCCATTGATACGGGTGTCATCAGTCATCACTGAATGTAACAGAATAGTAGCTCCTAAGTTCCTCTTCTCCCATCACTCTGTTCTGTACTGTAGAGTTTGTTTGACTATATAATACCTGATTCAAAATGGAAACTTTCAGAAACAAGAGGAAGGCTGAGTGAATTCTTGAAGCATACTAACAACAACAGAAATAACAAACCACAGAGTATGTCACAGTATCAAAGCAAATCACACAAAAAAAGCAACATGTTAACCTTTGACTCTGCTCTATATCATGCTTCATTTTACTTCCACTCTCCTTTAGTTAAGAGATTAGCCTGGCCTTCCCCAAACTCTGTCCCCCATTATGTTGAACCCCAATTCCTATCACCCTCAATCAGCAAACTAAGTTGGATTAAGTTAAGATCCTCTTGGAAAAATAAGTTTTGAGAGAAAAGTGGAAGAAGTTGAAAGAGATGACACCACATATAGCTTTAAGGAGGGAGTTCCTTATAAAGTGGCCATCTTTGTGCATCTCCTGTTGTGCTTTGTATATCTCTTTTCATATAAGGAAATTGCTGTGTAGTTTCATATGAGTCTTTATCAAAACTAATGCTGTACTGTAGAGTTTGTTTGACTATATAGACCTCATTGCAGTGACTAGAGACAACATAACAAAATGGAATAAGCTTTCTCTTTGGTATGCAAATGCCAGCATATTTTCATAACTTCTCTGCATTCCATATGCAAAATGTATAATTAATTTTACAAACCCACATAGACAAATTTTAAATTGACAGCAAACATATGCGTATTTATCCATATTTATGGCTTAAAATTAATTACTCCATAATACCTGATTCAAGAATTCGTAATTTTTTCAAAAAGCATCTCATGTAGCTGCATGTGTTCAGGACATAACACTTTCACAGAGACTGGAAAGAATACAAATATCATAACTGATGCTATTGATGCTATTACTCATCAGATAGTGATAATACCTGCCTCAAATTGGTCCTTGCATTGGTGGTGTTGCATAAAAATAATTACAATTGATTTAAATTTAAAATTTATTGAAGGTAACATTTAAAGGTTACAAGTGAAAAGAAACTGCAGGGGAAGTCAAGAACAGATTAACTAAAATGACTTGTATTACCCTGATTTCTGGGGTCCCTTGGGGGATACCTCAATGTGCTCCATGTGATGGGGAATGGAAACTAGCCAGAGCACAAGCTATAGCAATGAGAGAGGCAGGGTAACCTAGTGGGGTCTTTTTACCCAGTTTTTGCGGGGTCAGGCCAAGCCAAAAACCAAATGAAAATGTCTAATAAATAATTTTATTGAAGGAAAGTCTCATGCAGCAACGCAATCACTCACACACTCACTTAAGACCTATTAAGAAGTAAAAGAGAGGAAACTTGATAGGGGAATATTGAAGGAGTTGTAGCTGGGATGATACTGCACCTTTTCCTGAAGTACTTGGTCCAGGAAAACAGCGGAGAAGTGGGGCTCAGCACGGAGAGGGCTGAGGGGATTACTCAATGGACAGAGAAACTGTCTGCCGGGATGACCAAGAATGATCCAAAGAACCACTCAAAAACTGGGACTATTTATAGGGGGAAAAGTACCGGGAGGGCTAATCCTTTCCCGGGGAGAACAATGGGTGTTGTAACAAGAAAGAAGCTCCACAATGGTAACTTCCTTTGCATGATGAGATTACAAGGTGTTGCCAAGTCTCAAGATCTTCGGCGGAATTAGGTTTTGGTGTGACTTTCTGTAAATGGTCCTTGCCTGATAGGATTTTGCACAACTTGGGGCAAACACACTAATCCCCTCAAGTCGGCTTCTCAGGGGCTGAGAACACTTTGTTTACTGTAGATTTGCCCAGCTTGAGATCTCCTGGGGCTACGTGACAGGGGATTTTACTGGCCTGACCTGGTTTTCGATCGTTCGACTGTTGCTGCCTACGTGCTCATCCGGGCGACCTCTCAGGCACATGGAATCATATTTTAATATCAAAATTGTAGACCCCGGGACACGGTTTTCCAGTGGAGTAACACTTGGGCAGCACCCACTTAGATGTGCCTGAAAAACCTATTCTGTTTAGCAGAACAGTGCACATTAACGTAAGTAATGCTTTTTAAAAAAAAAAAAAAGAATTTATTTTTGAAATAAGGAAGGTATGAACAAAGATGAACACCTGATGAGAATAAAATCTATACTAAAGAGCACAATACAGCAGAAGTGCAATTATCTGCTAACTTAAGACATGTTAGCAGGGCCTTAAGACAGTTGATTATGCTTAAAGAGCAAGCTAAACTGAGATAAATCATAATTAATATCTTATTTGTAAATCTTTTCGGCATCTTTTTGAAATCTTTAAAAACAATTCTCGAAAGACATATGTTCATTGTAAAAGGGCAATGGGATCAACTTATCCTGAACCATAGAGTCAAGAATGTGCAGCCTACATGACATTCCAACCATGAAAAATAACATCCATCATAAACCCTAAGAAGTCATCCCAGATGGGTCAAAGAATATGAGTGAAGCACCATTAAAGCAAACCAAAAGTCTATCTTATCCATTATCCTGTTTGCCACAGTTCATGTGCGATACTGAATAGAGCTGAGAACATTTTTTTTAAAATCAATCTGCCAATATTTTGAAAAAGTAATGTGCTATGAATTAATATATCATGGGGGGAGGGTGGGAAGTTGCAAAAATATACTGCAATATACTAAAATCTCCCCAAATGACCATTCAAAACCCAGTATTTTAGAAATAATAAGCAAATATTGTTTTAAAAAAGTAAAGTTATGAGTTATCATTCTGGTACTTCTTTTAAAATAACTTTTTTGTGTTTTTGTTACTGCCCCAAGATGATATGTTACAGGTAATATCATAATTATTTACATCTAACACTTTAATTCAAAAATCTAATAATGAAGACTGAAAAATTCAGTAGGGCTTAGACACCATTTATTCCTTTTATTTCAAATGACAACTCTTCTTGGACTAAATGTGTCTTTCCTACAACATGGAAGATTAATTGTTTTGCATATAATGACATGCTGAAGCTGTCCCAAAGTGAGCAGTGGTAGGATGGTTCTTTGAGACCCAGAGTACAATTATACCCATGCTCAGTTATTGATAGCTTCAGCACGTCACTGAAACTTTTCCAATTCCCCTGCATAACATAGCTTTGATGGATTTCTCTGTGTTGAATGAGATCCCAGACCATGAAAATTTGGTACCTCTTAAGATGATTCAATAGCAACCCTTTGTTGCTTTGGTGTAACAAGGTTGCTGCTGCTGCTGCTGTTGTTATGATGTGCTTTCAAGTTCACTCTGACTTATGATGACCTCTCGTGGGATTTTCTTGGCATGATTTATTCAGAAGAGGTTTCCTGTCAACTTCCTGTGGGGCTGAAAGAGGGTAATTTGCCCAAGGGGACCCAGTGGGGATTCAGACCCTCGTCTGCCAGTCCTAGTTGTGCACTCACACCACTACACATGCTGACTCTATAACAGAATAGTACAGTTGTTTCACAGGTGCCACTCTGCCCCCAGCCCTGAATCTACCCTCAAGTCTGCAGATGTGCTTGCTCGGAAAAAAAGCATTAGATGCAATCCTTGGGACTTTTGAGGGATATTAAGTGTGTGTGTTTCCTTTCCTGATGCAGAGGGATCAGCCGTGGTCTCTTGAAAATTGGAGAGAGGGAGAACCCATGACTTGGTTTTGTTGGGGTGTCAGCCTCTCTTTTTCCACCACTCTCTCTAATCAAGACTGCTGGACTGGATTATGGAATAATCAAGGTGGATATATAATGTATGTTTGAACATATTCTGATCCCCTTTTGCTGTAGTTCAGTGGTAGAGCACGTGCTTTGCATGCAAAAGGTCCTAAATTCAATCTCCAGCATTTCCAGTTACAGTTGGAAATTACTTCTGTCTAAAACCCATGGAGAACTGCTAGTAGTATATCAGTGGAGACAAAAGTGAACTAGAGGTCTGAATTAGTATAAGGCAGATACCTATACTCTTGTGGTGTGTGTGGTGTTTTTTTTTTACTCCCTTCATGTAATTTAGGCCCAGAAATAACTATACATATGGGACTACTGAGAGATATATGAAGCTTTAGAGCTTCCGGTTGAATATTGCTGATTTAGTCAGCAGCAGAAGAGTCTGTCTCAGCCAAGGCACTTGGAGTTAAATGGATCTCTTATGCCTGACAGGCTGGGGTCTAATTTTGATTTCCCTGGATCCTCTTCACTGGCAATATCCCAGATATCCCATTATATTAACAAGGCTCATAAACTGTCAGAAATAACTCGTCCACTTAGCTGGCTGGAATGATGCAGATTTTAAGGACATGGCCTTTCCGAGAATTATCTGTCTTTCTAATTTGTCACCCTCACAGTCAGTGATACAGTGCTGCTGGACTCCTGAGCTAAAAGTCTTTGCCACATTAATTTCTCAGGAGACTAGAGCCTCTTTCGACCATTTGCCCTAAGGGCATGCTCTCACACCAGACTAGGAGGGGTGATGCCATCCAACAGAACAATTCAACATTATACTTCCTGACAGACAAATTACTGTCTTGTCAGGTACAGTAAGTACCAATGTGATTTTCCATTACATCTTTATAAGTGTCAGAGGCTGTGGATTTCTAAAACTGGCCTTTTCCTAAGGGGATAACTACAGATCACACACAGTCAAACCCAATTATTTGTTTTTACTACAAAAACAGTTTTGGGAGATGCATATTATGAGCAAAGAGGAGCATTGGAGAGATGCTTAAACTTCCTCTTGTCTACTCTTTATCTTCCAAGTTACCCTCCCCAAACAACTTACCCTCCTACCCAACAATTTTTGGCTAAAAACAGATACTAATCCATATTACCATAAACCATCTAAAATGAGTAGCTACATCCTACTTCTTCTGTTGAGTTTCATGGATGTGCTAAAACTATCCTGTTTCCAGTGTTGGCAGTTAGAGATAAAATCTCCAAGACTGGTACCACTCAGGTACATTTGCTAGTGATTTCCATGAAATAACATGCAATGTCTCCTAAAGGACATGGGTTATCTTTAACTGGGGGAAAATACAAGATTTTCTTCCTTCTTCCATAGGAGACTGCTTCTGAAGCTACTGGTTGACCATAGATAGAATTACAACTGCTCATTGAGTATATATTTAAAATAATAAAAAACAACATTCTGGGTTTTCACATTTCAAACTTAAATCCCCCACTGCCATCATCTCCAAAAAAAAAAAAAAGGATTGTGGTGAAGGTGGATGCTCATCAATTACTCTTTGTACCTCAAAAATCTTTTTTAAAGCTATCTTTATTAATACATTATGTTTTTAAAAAACAGTAAAATTCTACAAATACATAAGAGAAAAGGAAAAAGGAACATAAAGAAAACATGAGACATATGAATTAGAAAGTAAAAAGTAGAGAAAAAGAAGGGAGGGAGGGAGGGAGGGAGGAAGGAAGAGTAAGAACAGAAAAGAATCAATTTCCATTCTTCTCTTAAACAGATTATAACAATTTGATTCAAGCTTCTCAAAAATCCAACATTTCTCTTCTTCCCCTCTTCGGGATAATGCTTACAAAAACAAAAGAATGTTCTTCTAGCAAAAGCTAACATATCTAGCATAGTATCTCAATTTTACTTTCTATTACATTTTATTACATATTATATTTACTTTTTTTACATGATAAATGACATTAATACTAAGTGCTACTTGCTGACTTGATTATATAATATTTTCACTAGTTAAAAGAATAGATCTATTACATGTTTATGATGTCACTAAGTGCAAATAGTTCTATACCATTTTATATGTGTAAAATCCTTTACAGCATTTGTTAACCAAATGTAGTTTTCATAACCCAATTTCAGCCAAATTTATTTCATTTTGAATTTAACTCCCCACTTTCCTTGTAACCATCTTGTTCGTGGACTTCACCTCCTGCCAAATTCTCTTCCTTGCCCTTTACCACTATTTCAAGTTCCTTCCCACTTGGTATTCTATGGTAGTTGCTCTGAAACAGCATTCTTTTTAAAACACCTTTCTCTCATCTCCTTCATACAGACTAAGTCAATTTTGTTTTGCTCAAACATCAAGGTAGTTTGATTACAAATCTGTTTCAGATTAACCTTCCCCATCTTTGAGCTGTAATCCCCATTCAGATTAACCTTCCCCATCTTTGAGCTGTAATCCCCATTTCATGAATCAGAGCATCTTGGTCAGACGTCTCCCCCAGTTCAGTAACTAATCCTTCAGTTGACTTGACTTGAATGTATCTCTCCATATGATTTTCAGCTTCCTTCACTTCCATATTGCTAACTTATGTGTCCTCCTCTTGTTTTAACTCTCCCCATGGTCCTTCCTTGATCTTGCTGATTGGACTCCTTGGGTCCTCTATCATATTCCTCTTCAAGTTTAGGAGTTCCACACATAGCTCCTCCATCATCCATCTATAAAGTCCTGAGAAAGTTCCTGGAAAGGTTCCATTTTTCATACAAACCAGAAATTTCAGAGTTAAATCACTTTTCTCTCCACCCCCCCCCCTTATCTAGCTGAAAGCTGCCAGCAAGACAGTCTTATCAACTTCAAATAGATAACATCTGTACGTCACACTGTAGTTTCTCCTTGTTAAAATGCTACACAGTCTTACAAACAAGATGAAATTCAGTCTCTTCACAAGATATGCAGTTATATCCTTATTTAGTCTCTTTTAAAAGCATCAGCCCCCAGTTTTCTAATTTATTTCTCCTGATCTTGTGGGGTGCACATACTTACTTGGCTCTTGAGTGAAGAAAGAAGGTGGCTGAAGAGGCTCTGTTGTTCCATTTTAAGCAGAATAATTCTTCACTTTCATAACTCCCAAGGTTTATTTAAGAGTTTTCTTTTTAAAAAGCAGGTTGCCAGTATGGGGCCGTCAGATCCTCAGATCCAAACAGCTATGTTTCACAGCAAGGGGAAAAAATGTCACTTCCTTGGTCCTTCCCATTCATGTGTTTACTCAAAAGTACACTCAAAAGTAAACACAAGTGATGGGAATTCCAGACCCTAATGGGTGGTCCTCTGTTCCCCCTTTAATCCAGGGGGAGTTTCTTCAGCCAGAGATCCCTCTGGCTGGCACATTTGCCATGAAAGCTCTCCTCACTGCATAGCTGCAGCTGAGATCGTCTACCCACTACCCACTGCTGGAAGTCAACGTTCTCTCTACCTCAAAAATCTTTCACGACACCTGCTGCTGACATGTCCCTGTGTTTGGATGAAGAGCTTGGAAAAGGTACTTTCTTGGATTAGGCCTTTATGTCTGTTCTATCTTGAGGATCACAGCTGTCTGAATCCCCAAGCTAGCATGGCATTTTAATTTCCCACAATGCCCTGGAGTGATGCTTTGTTAGGGACGTTATGAGAAATTAAAACTGCAACTCTATCCATGTACTGATGGTAGTGCTGAACCTGTAGCTGGTCCCAGTATATTAGAACATTTACAGTATCATGGTACATGGCATTGATAAAAATCAGCATTTTGTAATATGTAAAGCTTTAACACAGACTCAGTGTTGTTTCTTCTAGATGGAGGTTTTATTGTGCGTGATGGTGGAAGGCTATGTGTATGTATGAACAGAAAATATGATGACCTTACTGAAGAACACTTGATCTCAGTGGAGCCCTTCATATACAGTATACCAGTTGGCCTTGTCGTAACAGCAATCAAAAGCCAATCACAGCGTCACTCTTATTAGAATTTACGTTACAGCCTTATACCGTGACCACCCACCATGAAGCTAGCGTAATGCTAAGGCTGTCACGCAGCTCCAAATTTCAGAATGTCATTAGCTGTGATCAGAGCCTTGAAGTACACTGCTTTTCATCAGACTAAACGGGAATCAGTAAAGGAATTGGCCATTGCCACAGAGTCTTTCTCAAAAAGAGCAAAAAACTGGAGAGCAGCTGATGAAATCAACAAGACAAAAGGGGACACATCTCAGGATGCTAGAAAGATTTATTAGTTAAAATGCCTGGCACACTTTGGCATGTGAATACTCCAAAGGCCTTCTTCAAAGGCATTTAAATAAAGTCACAAAGAACAACATATAACTATGTGACATTGCATTACATGAAATCTATCATCCATCCATCCATCCATCCATCCATCCATCCATCCATCCATCCATCTAACCACTTAAACTCAAAACTGCAGAAATTTCTGACTCAGAACTCCAAAACCATTTACTGGCAAAATGAAAGCATGTGAATAAATGCTTTTTTTATTTATTTCTATATTCTATGTGTATGTGGTTTTTGAAAAAGATAATATTCAAGGGCACAAAGGAAAGGGAGTGTCTGAAAACTCTGGAGGATTTTTATGAGAGAATTAATCACTGATCTTGTTTACTCAGTTCACCATGACTTAGACTTGTGGAGATTAAAAAGGGGTTTCAGAAGTGGTTTGTAAGGCAGGCTAGAACCTTTACTGTCAGTAAAAAAGTGAATAAAATAGTAATGGCCAGAATTCTGTTGAGGAGTTACAAATGTATAAGCACTGTGCTTATTGTGTTACCAAGTGAATACCATACCAGCCCCCAAATTCTCAATTACTGCACAGCAGCCATGGTGACTGATGGACGTATGTTCCCTTATCAATCAGGAAGCAGCTGGGTGACATTGCCACTTCCTCCCGTGAGTGATCTTTGGTGTAACAAGCAGAATTGGGACCCCATCGCAATCTCCCCTCATGCCAGAGTTGTAGGGGGTTGGGAATATCAGCTAGCTGCTTCCCAACTGACAAAAGAAGAGACCTCCCATCAATCACTGCAGCTCTGCCTGGTAAGCACACTATTTCAAAGTCTTGGCTGAATAAAAAGGTTTTTACTTCCCTGCAGAAAAGGAGCAAGGAGGGGGCCAAGTGGAGGGGAGCTCCACAATCTGATCTGGGAGCAGTCATGGAGAAGATTCTCTCCCATGTCCTTACCAAACATGCCTGCAAAGGTGGCGGGACTAAGGGAAAGCCCAGCTCTGCTGATCTTAAAACTCAAGCTGGCCTGCATAGGGAAATAGGGTCTTTCAGAGAGTCTGGACGCAAACCATGTAGGGCTTTAAAAGTCAAATCCAGCTTGTCTTATTGGCCAGAAATGGGAAATTTAGATTAATTTCGGTATTTTCTTTAAAAAATATTGCAAGAGTATAATGGAGAATCCTTCACCTTGACTATGGTGTCATTTTTATTAATATTTGCTCAGGATATTTTTAGATATGTTTTAGAACAGTGGAGAGTAACACATGGTTTCATGCTGGTCATGAATTCATTTTTTGAATTTCTTGCCCCATCCACCATCATTAACTACTGTTGACACAAAACCATACCGTCAAAATTGCTGCCTGTTTTTCCCAACCTTGGTTTTCCCTGTCACTTCCTTTAGTGACAATATCCTGTGAGGTGGCTCTGTTCCATAGTCTTGCTGAGCCCAGTGGTTGAGCATGGTGCTGTGACACCGTCTTGTACCGCACAGCTGCTGCATTTGCTACCAAATATCAGCAGCAGACAGAAAGGGGAGGGAAGGATATTGTCTCTGAACAGTTGTGCGAGGACTGAATATGTATTCCCTCACCTCCATGACATTATGAATTTACCCATCTCAGTTACCCCCTGAGAAGAACTTAAAGGTAGCAGTGTGTAAACTACCTTCCTTTCCTCCACCCCCTCCTGTGGCCGTAATGCTAGGCTTTTGTGATAGTTTTAAGATTTTTTTTTAACTGTTCCTACCTAAGCATTCATTCATATGCAAGTCATTCACCATATGGGTCTCCTGCATGTAGAGGAGTTTGCACTCAGCAGCCAGGAGCTTGTCAAGCCTTGTCCTTGTTTACCAGAAAGCTTTGGGTTTTCTTTGCCACAATCAAGCATATATCTCTGCAAATAGTCTTTCTTGTCCTTAGAATATGCAGGTGTTCTGTATCCACAGGCCCTCAAATAAGTGCCTAGCATTTATAATCATCAGTTTCATCTAATCCAGGTGGTTGGATTTTTTTTAAATGCTAGGCATTTATTTGGAGGGCTGTGAGCAGTAGGTGGTTTTGTCAGATCTGTAGCGGCATAAAGAACCAATTTTTCTTATCCTAATCCTATAGCTGTCTGGAAAAGGTGACACACAGTGAGACATAACGATAAGAAAAGCTCAAGCAGCCCAAGGCAGTCAGATACCAAAGCTGGATGATTAAACTATTCTGTAACATTCCCAGAGACCCAGGGTGGGGGAGAGAGTTATGAATGGCTACTTCTCTTAAAATGCCAAAGAAGAATAGACCAAGACAGATGCTGTCCTGCTTGGCTTTTTACATTCTGCCCTGTCTAAAAAGAATGGAGTGTGTGTGCAAAGAAATCTAATCTGTATTTCAAAGCTTCCTTCTGTAGTATTTTTGTCATGTTTTGCAAAGTATGGGTAGCACAGTGAGAGAGTGAGAGAGCTACATACCAGCTGCCTCCTCACATTGGCCCCTAAGTATGGCTGGACTGAGAATTTGTCAGTTTCAGGCATTTGTGCCTCCCAGATGAGTAGTGGACAGTGGTGTCTATTTCAGTGGGCACTGAATGTATTCCAGGTTTTATTCTAAACTTTAAATGAGCTATCCAAAGTGCTGAAACATATTCCCAAAACAATTTCAGCATTGTAAAACCCAGAGTTGATTCAGCACTCCATTGTCATGAGAGCCATCAGGTACCAATTCAGCCTTTAAAAAGTGACCAGGTATAGGACAAGGGGAAGTGAGAAAGAGATGATTCTCATCACAGAAGCATCCTCCTTCCCAGCAAAGCTGCCAATCCAGCAGCAACCAAAGGGAATGTGTGGGACAAAGGGCTGTTCTTTAGATATTGCCATTGAGACAGAGCATTGAGACTCTGGACAGAGACCTTGCCACCACGTGCCTATAATTTGTTGTTTGCTAGTCCAAGCCTGGTCTCCCCATGTCAAATAAGTGTGATGTGGTATATGTTTGGCATCTCTGATCTTATATATCTTATTCACAGCTCACACTAAAAGCAGGCAATATGTTGGGCTAATGAACATAGTTGTCTTCCTACTTCTATGTGTTTAATTAATGTGGGCTTGAAAAGTGCTAGAAAACAAATCATATTCAGAATAGTTATTGCATGGCAGTTTCTGAATCGCTTGGTTCAGTTTAACTCTAGTCTTATTGAGAAGAATCTATGGCCGTTTCCGCACGGGGTGAGGTAATCGCCCCGCACCGCTACTTACTGGATCTTCTGGCTCCCCGGTCCAGTCCAGGCTGCTCCGGAGCAGTGCGTGGTCGTCGATCCACACTGCTCCAGTGTCCAAAATGGCGGCTTCCAGTTGATCACGGGTTCCGACCAACCGCTGAAGCTCGCCAGTCTAAAGCCTGCCCTCTGCAGATCACAGGCTCACATTAGTGCGAGCAGGAACGCAGTGGTCCACTCCATGCTTTTGAAAGACCGGAAAAATCAGGTCTTTCAAAAGCATGCTGGAGTACCACTTGGGGTCGTTCCGGAGCGGACTGAGGTGTGGATCTACAGTAAGTAGTCCGGACTCAGTCCGCTCCAAGGTACAGACATCCTCCGTGGAGGATACACTGCACCATTTTAAGTACCCCGTGTGGAAATGGCCTATGTCTCTTTTGCTCTAGGCAACAGGTTGGTTGATTTTTCTTGGGAAATCAGTGTTCTGTAAGCTTTCTCCATAGGAACTAATGTCCCAATTTTCAGATCATAACACTGTGCGCATGCATAAATTAGATGTAGAAATTTAATTTTGGCCTGAAATGGAAATTCTGAAGATTTTAACATTTAATAGTTATCCAAGAATTAATGAACCTTATATAATAGTTACTTAATTTTACTTTAAACTATTTCCCAGGTACTGTCAAATGTTGCTTTCTACAGGTGAAACACTCAGGATTATTGGCACATATTGCTCTCTGGTAGATATTATCTGTTGCAGCAATTAACAAAATACCAACTGCTGCTGCATGTCATATACTGTCACTTTGCAATATCTTTACATGCAGCTATGTTACAAGAATAGCTGCAGAGAGAGAGAATCTTTTAGTGCAAGAATAGCAGCAGTTATTACATTCATTCCACTTTATTTATTCTCAAAATGCGTTGGTGTGTAAAATGTTTTTAAGACTAGAAAGCTCTATTTTCTATTTATTGTTGCGAGCCGTCTGTAAGCCTGCTTATAACAGGATAGTAATGGAAAAATATGGGGAAAAATATGCCAACTAAAATCCAAAAGCTACTGTGTACAAAAGGTTTGTTCAACTTTTAAAAAGTTATTCTCTTGTCAGAGTTTCCAATGTTAGGGTCAAGGCCCAGAATCTAGTTGATATGTCATACATGCATGAGATCCCCAGTGAAAGTAATTGGTCATTTTTCTCTGATGCAGAATGGCTGTATCAAGATGAAGACTGCAGGTGGTACCAATGTGCCTGGCAGTATATGGCTGCATAATGATGCACATACAAATTGTGCATAGATGAACATGACACATGCAGATGTGCATGCATGTGGTTGTACATTCAGTTGCATAAGGGAACAGTTCACCAATAATGCTGTGTTGCACAAGTGACACATAACTCCATATTCATAAAACTATACTCTGTCTCCCTGATGTGGGATCTCGTCCAAGCTCTCCTATCGTTCTAATTAAAAGGCAGGCCAGTGGCAGCTCCACTGATAAATCCTGATCTCAGATCTAAAAAGTGGAAAATTTACTTTTGGACTTCAGCTACTGGACTGTGGCAGCCAGCATGGCCACTGGACATGGTGCTAAGGGTTTCTGGGAGTGACAGTCCAAAAAACTAATTTTCTGAATTCTTTCTAAGACATAAAGTGCTTGTACTCTATAGAATTTTAGTACTACCCATTCACTGTCCTTCTACTGTTATTGCAACTGAGTTTCTGTAATTCCTTACTCTGCCACACAGACAGGTTTCATGTTTTCTCTGAATATTCCTTAATGGTCCATTGGTATTAACAGATACAACATAGCTATGTGGGTGGGAGAAGGACCATATTCCTACTTTTTAGAAGAGTTTTGGTTTTAATACCTTTTTAAAATTTGTGCTAAAATACTTAATTGTTTAAACACTATTGCACAAGATATTTTAAGTTTTTTTTAAAAAAAAGAGTTGGTTGGAAAATGTTCTTGAGTTGGTTTTTTAAAAATCATTTTTTAAAAAAGAAATAAATCAAAATAATACCCACCAAAAAAACTAATCATGAAGTTACACTGAAATGAAAAGACAATAGGACTGACTCTGTAGAAACTCTGCTGTACATATTAACCATACCTCTTTAAATGTGATAGAGGAGGGCTAAGACAATCAACACTTAGAGAACCCTCTATCCCCTCCAAAGAAGCCAGATTATATGAAAAGAATTGCTTGGTTACAGTGACTTGACAATCTTAGTTATCCAATGAGTTATTGCCTTACTGCTGTAGAGAGAATTCTCGTTATTGGGCAGTTGAAAAGTGAAATAAATAAATAAGACTTGGAAAAGGTAGAAGAGCAACTTTCATAAACAGTGAGGAAATGATTTCAAACTAAACCCCTAGAGTTGGAAAATGATTCAGGACAGGTAAGGATTTATGAAATTGTTTGTAAAAACCATTTGGTAGGTGTGGAAAGGGATGCTGAAGGGCAGCACAACAGCTTGCCTACAGCTGTCCTAGAAGAGGTTTGTTAAATGTGATTTTATTATAGCTCATTTGTATTTCATATTTACTGGGACTTCTACCAGTACCACAATTATAACAAATCAGTGTTGCTTTCCTTTTGTTTGACTACATGATGGCGGGGGGAGGAATAAAAAATGACTCTCCACCATGTTCTGTATACTTCAGTATGAAGCCACAGAATAATGGTATAGAGTTATGGTTTTCTTGTTTGGTGTTTTATTTTTACTTTATTTTTTGGTTGGCCCTGTTATACTTTTCTCTTTTCTTTTTTGAAGTGCCATCAAAGAGCTGTTATTAAAGGAGATAAACGTTATTCATCTTCACAGAAAGTAAGGCCTGCTTCTGTTGCCAGATTCTTTAAGTCATTCATCTTCATTTTCACAGCTTCCTCTTCCTCGGCTGCTTCATCTCACCTCCTCAGTCTGTTCAGTTTCTCTTTTCTTCTTTGCCTTAATACTTTGGCTTGACTGTCTTGCTTAATAAAGTTACTTCCTTTTGATGATTAATCTAGTGCTGGAGTATTAAAAGGAAATAAAAAGCATATATAAGAATTATGTGTTTTCATATATAGAGCCTCTCCCTAAATCTGATGATGTTTTCAGTGTATGAAAACAATTTGTCTCCATAAAGAGGGTCAAGGGAAGTAGTGAGACAGTATTTTGATAAATATTGATTTTGCTTTAGTGTGATCACAGCACTTGATGACCTTGGGAACTCCAGAAGTATACTTAAGACAAGATTTGAGAAAACTTTAAGTCTGCAAATGCTGTTAAGATGATAAGTCTGCATAGATGTTTGTCTGCAATTCAAGCAGACCAAAATTGGAGAGACAATATGGGTGCTCAAGTAAGGCCAGCACCCCCATGTTCCTGGTTGTTCTGATTGTCTCAAAAGGATTTTGTAAACAATGTCAGTTATGTTTCAGATTTCAGCGTTCAGTTTGTTAGCTGAGACAAGGATGTGGAAAACTCTTTGTTTCATTGCATGTCTCCAAACCTTGTCTGCATTCTTATCTCATCCTTTGGTTGCACTGGATTGCTAAACTTTGACTTTTTAAATGCCACCATGAAAATTCATACTTATTTTCCATGTGCATTTTCAGGCATGCATTCTTGTACACATTTTTCCCCTTGACTAAAACCTGTGCGTATTTTTCAGCCATGCTCTATTTTTAGAAATTTCCTCTTTTAAAATGTGTGCTTGGTTGCATGCATATTTTATTTCTTCAACATGTACCACAATTCTTGCAAATATGTGAATATCCAAGGTAAGGTGTATATTATCTCACAGCAGGTCTCAGGAGGTGTGGGGTGATGCTTTAAGTGAGAATATTCATTCCACTGAAAAATTTTCCTGTTTTCTTCTGAAAGGCAGCTGGACCAGATTTCTAGTGGTTCTTTTTTGCTTCTTTTTCATACTCTATTCAATATTCCATCCATATGGCCCAAACTGTGTCGGAATAAATTAGGAAGCTGTGTCCCCTGGTACTATTTTCTCCCCATACTTACAGTTGTCCATGCACTGGGAGGAATTTGGTAAATGGCAGCCTAATATACATATGTAGGTTCCTTCCATGTCTGAGAACTCTACAGTGCAATGGGCAGAATGCCTGAATATTATCTGGAGAAGTGAGAGTTCCTGCTTCCACTGCCTGAGAGGGTACAAGTTGGACAGAAAGAAGAATATCACCTGGTGCAAGCTTTCTTCTAATAGTGTGCTTGTGGTTGGATAAGTGATGCCTGGCTTTAAAAGGTTCAGAAATCATTGTAGCTTCTAAGGCTTAGACTTAAGAGATTGACAGTCCTTGAAAAGAGATGGCCCCAATAACTGTTTCCATCATTTCCTTATTCACTTGGTTTTTATTTATTTGTTGTTTTGTGCCTTCAAAGTCATTTCCAACTTATGGTGATCCTAAACCAAATCTGTCAGGGGGGTTTCTTAGCAAGGTTTGTTCAGTGGTGGTACATTTGCCTTCCCCTGAGGCTGAGAGAGTATGACTTGCCCAAGATCACCCAATGGGTTTCCATGGTTGGGCAGGATTCAAAGGCTACTCTCCAAAGTTGTTGTTCAATGTTCAAACCACTACACCATGCTGGCTATTTATTTATTTACCTGACATCTGTCTGCTTTTTTCTGTCCTAATCTCTGTGCCTTAAAGAACTCCATGGCAGATTAACAGGTGACAAACTCATTCTTGACCTTTTTTTGTAAATTATGCTGGAAAACTGTTATATGGAAATGATTGAATTACATAGACATCTCACTAACACATAGTACTTCATAAATGGCTCTGTGATCAATCTGTTAAAATTCAGTGAAGTTGTCTACTCAGTCTTTCCTATGTATAGAAGAATGGAAGAGACCTTATGCATCATACCAATATATGTGCCATGAAACTGGGATTGGCAGTAGATACCTCTTGTCCATGATGTAAAGTACATGTTTGTCACTTTTAGGAAGCAGTACTTAGCTGCACCCAATCTACAAGGAGCAGTTTGTAACACCATCTGGATTTCAATTTTCTGCATTTATAGCTGGAGTTAAAAATCTGAAGCACCCATAGAAGTTGGCAGGAATGCAGATGAAAATGGCAGACTCATATCCTTGACATGTGAATACTCTCCATTAAGATTGTTGCAATCAGTGGCCATGATAGAGGAGGAACTGAGAGTCACAGTGATAGTGCTGATGGGTGTTGAGTTTAACATGGACCGTAGTCCATGTAGACTGGTGCCATACTAACCCTGCTAGCCTTTCAGAGGACACAGATCTCTTTGTTGTTATTGATATCTAAAATTAAATCATCAGTCCTGGGAATTTCTGTTGACCACTATATGATGTGACAGCCAAGGCGGGGTAATTCACCAACAGGCAGCCATTTCCAGTGACATCCCTATGGTGTATCTTCCACCTGTTTGCCTCAGCTATTTAAGGCAATGTATGCCCTGTGACATTTCACATGCTTCCAGACTTTGAACTTTTAGATAGATGTCTAAACATGTTAAGTATAAACATTAAGTAGACCTTACATATGTGTAATGGATTCATGCGGCAAAAACATGTTTGCAAACATATAGCATACAGATAAAATCATCAGATTAACTGCAATTTACTGTCAAGTGTGCATGCAGTGGGAACTGTGTGAATCTAAATAAGAAAAAAAGAAATATTGTTGGGTACATCTGCATGGAATTACGGGTTTCTTCTTCTCTGGATTAGAGATAACTGACCAAACTTTTCATTTATTTTATCTCAATAAAATCTGGATGCCCTCAAAGCTGAGAAGATACAGATTCTTCATGGATAGGCAGCCTGCTCTACTCTGTTTCTTCTAATCATTCTGTATGAGAGGAGCAGAGGTTTCAGGAAAACTTTCCAAGTAACAAGTGTTTCCATGGCAGCATTTCTACCTTTAGGGTAATTCTCTGAGGCAGAGATAGGGTCCTTCTCTCCATCGTCCCCCAAAGACTCATTATCTCCTTTCTAATGGTGCCGATTTTTTCACCGGTCTACAAATGTGAACGGTAACTCAAGGCTTCTGACACACATAGACACGTCACACACACACAAATATAGGGGTCAAGTTTACTGAGATGTGCCTTCTTGGTGAAAACATGATAGAGGTAAATATTTCATATATGCATGTATGAAATGTCTCTGTTCTTTTGGGGAAAGCAAATGAGTGTCTGTCGTTATCTCTGAACTAACAATGAGTTAATTAGAAAAGGAAATTGTAAATATAATCATCAAGGAAAAAGGTTGATACAAGCATTAAATGAAATAAATCCTACTGTTGGGAAGGTTTGTTTTGTGACTCTTGAGTCATTTTCCACCCTACACTGCTACAATGCTATTATCCCACTTTCAACATTCTGTGGAATTCTGGGGCTTGCAGTTTAGGGAGGGGCATTTAGAATTCTTAACTATAGAGCTCTTTGGCTTCAGTAAACTACAACACCCAAAAGTCCACAGGATGTTGAAAGTGGAATAATAGCGCTGTAGCAGTGTAGTGCAGAAAGATTGCCCCAACAAGTTTTCCCAGATTCCATGCGTTTTTAGGAGACATATACTGAATGTTCACCTATGGAAAAAGTCCAAGATGGATCCATGGTTTTGAGGAGGTTTAATGACAGTCTGTCTTTCCATTATTTTTCACCATTTGGATTTAAAAACAAAAAACGAAAACTAACAACGTCTGCCACCATTTTTTTAAAAACATGAGATTCTTTCCCAGGAATCCCCAGCCAATCAGGAAACAGTTCTGTAATAATGCTGGCTTGTATTTGCCTATCTGACCACATCAGGGAGCCATATCACAATGAGAGCAGATACCATTTCTCAGCTATGGTATCATCCCAAAGTCCCTTCAGCAACCCTCAGCTCTACAATGCCATTATGAATGTGCAGGTATTTTCATTTTGTGAAGGGAGGAAGAACTGTATTTTTAAAAAATTAATTTTTATTAAAAATTTTAATGAAAAAACAATTTAAAAAAACCCTCTCCGCTTCCAGACATCAATTTTCCCAGTTGAATCTGAGTTTAACATTCCATTCCATATAAACATTCCATTCCATACATTATCTCTGTTTTATAACAATCGTATACTATTTTAGCTTATATGTAACTATTTACATTTTATCTTTTACCACCTCATTTTGTCTTCCTCCTTACAGCCTTTCTTTCTTTCCCCGTATTTCATTGTTTTATCCAATTGAATACCTCTCGCCATTCTCTTTCAAAGCCCTGGATTGGCTTATTTTTAAGTAAAAAAGTTAACTTTTCTGTCGCTACCATATCCAGGACTCTGAATTTCCATTCTCTTATATCAATATATTTTCTTCCTTTCCAATATTGAGCATAAGTCAAACTTGCTGCAGTTATTATACATAACAATGTCTTTTGATGAGATCTTATTTCTCTTTGTTGCCCTAATATATTCAACAAATAAAGTTCTGGCTTCATTTCAAAGTTTAAACCATACATTCTTTGAATTTCATCATGTATTTCTTTCCAAAACTTTTTTGCTATTTTGCAGGTCCACCACATATGAAAAAAAGATCCCTCTTACTCATCACATTTCCAACATTTTCCATTTCCATTTCTTGTTATTTTTTTCAGTTTTACAGGCATCATGTACCATCTATATAACATTTTATAAAAATTTTCTCTTAAATTCAAACTTGGTGTAAATTTTACATCTGTCTTCCATGCCCTCACCCATGTATCCAACTCAATTGGATGTCCTATATTTTGAGCCCATCTAACCATGTTATTAAAACTGTATATTTTTGAGGGAGTAATATTTTAATGTAAAATGCCCTTCCCATTTTATCTTTGTCTTAATTTAATTTAATGTAATCTAATATTTGCTTTCAATGGCTTTTATTACTAATTTAATTTTACTTTAACT
The DNA here is from genome assembly GCA_948474755.1 of Ctenosaura bakeri. Lineage (NCBI taxonomy): Eukaryota > Metazoa > Chordata > Lepidosauria > Squamata > Iguanidae > Ctenosaura > Ctenosaura bakeri. Next base: position 434,715 of record CAOLHI010000396.1, read on the forward strand.
TTTGTATGAAATGCACAGCTTTTTTGAGTCCCAGGACTGGGGGAAAGGTTGGAAATAATGTGGTGGTGGTTGCTGCTGTTGTTGTGATGATGATGATGATGATGATGATGATGATGATGATGATGATGGTTTATTTTCTAGTGTATGAGACATCCTATAATGAACAAAAGAACAAAACAAATCGGCAAAAACATAACAGTTTAGAGTATATAACATAACACAATTAAAATATGAACAATATGTATAGTTTGTGCTAGAGGTTTTGTGCATATGTGCTGTGTGAAGCAAGATCAGTTGATACTAACTTCTGATATTTTAGTAAGAAGCAGGATATGACTATCTGTGAATAAGAAGATCCTCAACAGTGTAATTATAGACATCTTTTGAAACTGTTAAGCACGTTGCAATGATTTTTTTAAAAAAGATGAAGGAGCCAATACTTGTAGTTATATAGGTCAAACAGTCAGCCATCCATCTTTAGTTATGTAAGTAAAGGAAATAATTGTTCAATAAGGCAGAGGTGGCCTGCTGACAATAACAGGAGATATAACTGTTCTTTGCTACAATGTTTGTAAGCTCCTGCAGAGAATTCTCATCCCTGCTAAGTGTGAAAACCTCCCACTGGAGCTGCATGGCAGCTCTGAAATAAGACTGCGATTTAGCTCTGATGCAACACAGACACTTTTATATTCCTGACCCAGATATAACCAAGAATATGTCATTTTCTATAACAATGCCCCACACCACAGCAAGTTTAAAGTTTCTGTCCTCCTTGTCTTCCTCAACATCTTTACCTCTGCATGGGTGAGCATCTGAAAGCTAAAGGGAAGTAATGTCTGTCCCTGGGTAATCTGCAACTTCTTAACTGCGAGCAAGTCCTCACATGCTCATTTCTTCACGAGAAGTAGTCCCATTTCCTTGCTTAAAAGACTCAAGGACATTTGTGGCAAGAGCAACCATTAAATCAATCCTTGGATCTCAAATCTACTTAAATTCATCCTAGCAACTAAAATGTCTAAGGGCCAAATGAGACACTGCATTAGAAGTTCCATGGTTGAACCTCCTTTTTCTTTTCCTTTTTGAATGAGTAACTGAGCGAGGTGAATATTGGATCCAGGTAGAGTTCAAAACTATGTCCATATAATACCACCTCCAGAGCTTCTTCATCATAGTACATAAAGGAAAAGGGGTCATTGTACTGTGATCCTGATATCAATTAAAGGACCCACAACTCATATTTCAGGGTAAATGGGATACAAAGAGATAGAGGTGAATTGCCAAATTTCCCTTGTATCAGGTACGTTGGCCTTGAATAAGTATGCAACTGCTGCTATCCTTGACAAATTTGGAACAAAATAATTAAGATGGAATGCAGACATAGAATGGCAAGTAACAAGCAGCACCATAACTACCTGAAACTCTAGCTAATGTACATATGCACCTGAATGATACAACAGACTTCTGAGCTGAAATGGACTTTACCACTTCTGCTTGCAGGTGAGGCATGCCATTTCAAACTGCCATTTTTTGGAGCATCCCACTTTTTTCCTAAAAAAAAAGCTAACTTATTTGGAAGAAAAATGCTTACTCACTTCAAGCTGTATTAGCTGAGAGACACCTTTCATATTACAAAGAAAAAAAACCCCTGTGATTAACCAACCTTTAGTCTGAAGCCCATTCCACCAGCTCCAAACATTACCTTTTTACTCTCATCTTGTTCTGCTAATCTGTAAACTGGGTCTAAGTGACAATCCAGGACATTGTGAAATAGAAAGACATTTTCCAGACTTTTGAGAAACCAGTGGGCATTGCGCCAGCACGGTCACAGAGGTAGACTGCAATTGAATAAAGGGAATTGGGGAAGGAAGCAGCTGTGAGGGCTGATGTGAGTCTTGTGGAACCAAATGGAATCAGTGACCACTGTGCTATCACATTTAATTTACATGTCACCACAGTGCTTTCACATTTAATTTATATATGAGTGGAAAATTAAAAGTAGAAGTCGAGCACAGTTACATTTTACTTCAAAGGAGAAACTTCTCAAAAATGAAGGGACTGAATTAAAATGAAGTTGAAAGTGAAAGTCAATAGAGTCAAATGTCTTTAGAAGACTCAGGAGTTAGTCAAAACCACAATAAGAGAAGTTCAGATGGTATGTATTCCACAGTTCAGGAAGAAGTACTGCCAAGTCCCAAAAGTCACCAGTGTGACAGGCAGTACCAAGCAACGTATTAGAGAAAAGATGCCTTCTTCCAGGAAATAAATGTGTTGCCCAAATGAAAACAAGATCCTTGATCTTTTATCAGCTTATGATACCACACCCCGTAATATCTTATTGGGCTGACTCTGTGAGATGGCTCTGGAGGATTAAGCTATGAGGTGTTGCAGGGTACTACCCAATAATACTGGTTTTAAAGGAACTACACTAACTGCCAATATGTTTCTAGCCTTAATTCAATGTGTTAAATACAACTTTAAAGACCTAATCTAAAGATTCGCTTTCCCATCTATACCCCAGCCTTAGTGTAAGATCTTCTAAAGGAGCTCCTGCTCTCTATCCCAGTACTAGAAGTGATCATTATCATGGTATGTCCAAAGTACAACAGACTCAGTTTAGTCATCTTGGCTTCTAGGTATTGTTCAGGCTTGATTTGCTCTAATAACCATTCTGGTTGTCCTATTGGCTTGTTCCAACTAGAGTAGACCCATTCAATCAATGGCTCTATGCTAATCAAGACTAAAAGAGAATTCAGAGCACTATTGATTTAAGTGAATAGGAACACAGCATTGCACAAATCAAACATAAGTAGACAAGAAGGGCTGCCCTCCCCCTTCCAAAAAGGGCATTTGGAAATATTGGTAGGGACACGGGTATCTGTCCTACATCTTCAACAGCACAGAGATATACAAACAGTTTACTCAACTTCTCTATATTCTCTTTTTCCTCTTTCAATACTGCTTCAAATTCCTTGACATCCAACCATCCAATCATATCCCTATAGCCAATCTTCTGGTTCCCATATGTTTAAATGTATATTTTATTGCTTGCCTTATGTTGTTGCTGATATGCCCTTTCAAAATCAGAGCCCACATTCCCTGGTTTTGTGGGTAATATTATTATTATTATTAGGAGGAGGAGGAGGAGTACCACCTTTATGATCTGACTAACCTAAGCTTACACAAAAGGATCTGGTGCTGTCACACTGAGTTTGGCCCTTAGTTTTTGGCCCATCTTTAAAGCTAGAGTTCCATTCCATTTTGTCACCACCTGGTAAGCTTCTCAATTGGGAACAATAATTACTTAATGGCAATGCTGTGTCCATAATCAGATTGGCATGAAAGGCTCTCTGAAAAGAGGTTTTATCTAAGCAAAAGGACCTACTGAGCAACAAAACGTGCCATTGCATTTCATGCCTCAAAAGTGATTGAATCAACAATGACATCATCCAAGATCTGGAATAAATTATTCATGGCAGCAATTTTGGTTATTAACGTGGAAAAAAGGTAGATACCTCATGTATTTGCTCTCAGTATTGATTTGCACATTACATTAAAGTTGCATACTTCTTTGGATATTAATATAAGCTATAGAACCTTTGTGAAAACACATTTTCATAAAAATGTTATTAAGTAAAAATACATTTGTCTCAATCCAGTACGGTAGTATTTTACTATAGTTCATCCTAATCATTTCTGTTAACAGTTACTTGAGCTGTTCAGTTCCATCATATGATTTTACACTTTTACCAGATGCTCATAGTGTTTAAGATGTAAATTGTGGTGGCTTTTAGATCTGTGAGAGGGAAAAAGGTGTGACTTCCACCTCATCTTAGCTCAAGGTGCTGTAATAATAAAGCATCCCTAAATGAATACAAGAGAGTGTCCCAATTTTTTCAGTTAACTGGATTTCTTCTACCCCTTTTTATTTCACATGTGTGCCAGTTTAACCACTCTTGGCTACACTGTGGCGAGCAAAAAGATATGAACATTTTCTTCACCACCCAAAAAAGGTCAGGGAGCGCCAAGGCTCTGCAGACCAGGCTCCATGTGCCCATCACCACTTGAGAAATGGCATTGGAAGGGATGCTTCAATGAGCAATTATAATTGGGTCTGTTTTGAGGCATGCTTGACAAGCTCTGCTGAGGCACAGCAGTGAGTCTCCATATGCTAGTTAGGAGCAATTGCTTTATGGAATGCAGCTGGCACCCTATAAAGAAAATAACAGCTTTCCCCATCATATACCATTAATAATGATCAGTTTGATCCTCCAGGTCTGATCCACATGTGGAGCTCTATTCTGATACAAAGCTCAACATGCAAAAAGAATGGAACTCCTGCTTGTATGGTAGGTACTTTAGCATTCTGAACATGCAACACCTATGGAGTTCTGAAGCACTGTCAGTGCACTCACACTGTAAACTGCTGATAGAAACATAACCAATGCCACCCTTTTTAGTATACAGAAAAGTCAGTACCTAGAAGCAACATCCAACCATACGTATTCTGATCTCAGTAAATAGCAAATGAAGGATCAATATGACCTTTCATCCACAAGGAACAACATTTTTTCCATGTAATAATGGAAAGCAAAATCTTATAATCCATGTACTGTTCTGCCAAGTTTTGCTGACTGTTGTTTCTATTCAGATTTACTTATCTGAATGACTGCAAATAAAATCTGGGAAATTTTCCAATTTCTGATTTGTTTTGGCAAGTGATAATCCCCCCTCACTTTTTTAATGAATGCCAAGGACCAATATTCCCCATGGTGGATTAAAGTCTTGTGACTTTCTAACATAAGTACTGGACGGCTTCAAACAATGTTTCCATTTAGGGTGATGTTATGCAAGTAATTTAGTGGAAAGGTGCTAAAAGAACAGCTTTGGCTACCCAATATACTGTGAAAAACATTGACTGACTGACTGACTGATTGATTGATTGATTGATTGATTGATTGCCTCTACATACAAACCAGGCCCTAAAGCAGTACACCAACATTAAAAACATTTAAAACATTAAGTATAAACATTTTTAAACAGCCTATGATGATATCTTTTTAAAATAGTTTAAAAACCACACACAGTTAAGACAGCCAGAGCAGTCACCCTTAGTTTTAAGGTCCAAAGGCCATGCAATATAATACACTCTTAGATTCTCATCAGAACCATAGACTCATATTTCTGGAAAAGACCTTATGATCCATGAGGTCCAGTCCCTTGCTCTATGCAAGATCTCCTGCTAGTGCATGTCCATCAGGCAGCTTCGTTTTTTAACACATCCAGAAAAGGAGACCTCATCACCTCTCTAGGCAATTGGTTCCATTACTGAATTAACCTCACTGCCAAGAAGTTCCTGCTAATGTTCAATCAAAATCTACCCTCCTGTAATTTCAGACCATTAAATCTAGTTCTACAGTGCAGCACAGAACAAGCCTGCACCCTCCTCTTTCTGGCAACCCTTCAGGTATTGAAAGAAGGCAATCTTGTCACCTCTCAGTCTTCTGCTCACCAAGCTGAATGTGCCCAGCTCCAGAAGGTCAAAAAGAGATACAGTCAACTTGACTTCTCTTGGGAAGTAACTCCACAGTTGGAGTGCCACTACAGAAAAAGCCCAGTCCTGTGTGCTCGCTAACTTAACCACATTTTAGTACAGTCATTCCTTATCTCATTGTTTGAGAACAACCATTCAGCAAAGGTATAATACCAGGAGTATAGCTACAGTAGGGTTCAATTAGCATTCTTCCTCCTAAAATGAAATTTTCCTTTTCTCTTCAAATTTCTGCATTGCAAAAAGTGAAATGCCGCAAGTTGTTTGCACCTAGAACGCTGATATTTGCCATGTTCACATTTCTTTGGTCATTTTGCCTGCCCTCTTTCTTTGGCTGTCTAAACTGCATTTTTCAATCTTCAACTGAAGTTTTAATCTGCTGCAATGCTAAAAATTTGGGGATTGAAGGAAAAAATTCATTTCAGAGGAGCAGATGGGGGGGCAATGCCCTCACTTTGCCAGCCTGCATCCCTTCCCCATAGCTACACATTTGCTTTCCATACAATTGTTTTTTATGCAATGGCTGAGTGGGTTTAATAAATACGCTTAGCTCAACAAGTATATATTTGCTACTATCCTGTGTAGGTTCCTTGTATTTTCAGGTTAGGTTATATTTTTGTTGCAAAGATACTGTATTTTGCCAGCACTTGAGGCTAGTTCATAGACCAAGTTAGCATGAGTTACCTATCTATATATGGGACACAAGAATCAGCCTTATGATACTGTGTTTCCTTCCCTACTTTATGGATAACCTGTCATAAGATTTAGGGGCTTTATGTGTCAATATGTTGCTAATGTGATTGCCACAGGGAATATGCCGGCACAGATACCTCAGAGCCCACTTGGATATTTCCAGTGGCAAGCAGTGCAATTCTCTGCCTTCACCATAAGAGGAATTTCCTTTACATATTAGATTCTTGTGTTTTAATTGACTTGGTACCCTACTGCTGTAGAACCCACAATCATTCCACTTTCAACATCCTGTGGAATTCTGGGATTTGTAATTTACTGAGGCCAAAGATCTCTCTGGCTGAGAATTCTAAATGCCCTTACTAAATAAACTGCAAATCCCAGGATTCCATAGGGTGTTAGAAGTGGAATAAGAGCACTATAACAGTGTAGTGCAGAAATGGCTTCAGTCATCAGGGGAATCATGTAGCACTCAAAATATTTCTTGATGGCTGCTCCCAGCATCCTGCACCATTAGCTATGCTGACTAGGACTTCCGGGAGTCACAACCCAGAACCATCTGGAAAAACACAGAATTCCTACCCTTGTAGCTATCTTCACAGTGAGGGAGGTTATTATTACAGTAGAGTCCTGGTTATCCGACCCAAACGGGCGGCGGCAGCGTCGGATTACCGAAAGGGTCGGATTACCCGGACGCCCATGGCAGCCGCCATTTTGGGGGCGTGTCAGGGGCATGTCGGGGCAGGCCTGGGGTGTGTCGGGGCGGGCCTGGGGCACGGAAATGCCCACAGCCACGCCCCCAGGCCGTCGCGACATCGGTTAATCCGGATGGTCAGATAACCGAGCGTCGGATAAACATGACTCTACTGTATTTCCACGATGATACACATAGCAGAGTTGTTAGCTTGCTGAAAATATTACTCATTCAACAATAACATTTTTTAAAAAAAATAGGAGAAAAAGACTTCCCTCTTTATCATTTTGTCTTAGTTATTTAATTTTCTTGTAAAGTTGGTACACCACCATCACCACTATTTGTCCCTTTCTCTCTTTCTCTTTCTCTCTTGCACTCTCCTCTTATTTTCTAGAATGTAGAACTGGACATATTCTTATAAAGAAATAGAATAGATCTCACCACAGAAAAGTTCTTCGTGTGTTGATTATATCCTGCTATTGTCTCAAGACTAGGGCCTACAAGAGTGTTGTGAAAAGAGTGACATTCGGCTGGGGATCATATTCAGTATGGAAAAACCCTTGCTGAAACTGTGTGAGGCATTCTTGTACACTTCCTTTCTATATTCTTATCATTTCTGGGTGATAAACAATGAATGAATATAAGGGAGAATTCTCATGCACTATAGCACACTCATACAGTCATTATGGATTTATCCTGAGAGGATGGTTATTGTTGAACTATAAAATTATGTTAAAGAAATACAGTTTTCATAACAAAGCACAGAGAAGATTGATTTTTGTCTTAAGATGCACTCACCACTGCTGAGAATTCTTGCCACTTTTGACTGTATATCTAATATTGTTCCATTTTGTTTAAGCTGGCAGGATTCATCTACGCCTGTTATGTTGTGAAATGTATCACCGAAGAAGAGGACAGCTGTAAGTACTAAAGGTTTATTACATGCCGGTTGAAACCATTTTTATATCATCCATCTCGCTCATCCATCTCATTCCGATACCATTCTGAAGACTTTTGTCAGACTGTAAAACAGGGAATAGGCTGGTGGGGGGAGGTTGTCTAGCATATTGGTTCTTTAAAAGGCCACACTGGTTTGGGGTAAATGGACGAAGTGGTAAAATGCAGCTTTAGAATTACTCCTCCACCCCAAAAGGAAATAGTAGATTCCTTCCCTCCAAAAATTCTTTGTAAGTTCAGTTCTTATTGCTTCTCGCTCACCGTGACTGATACTAAGCCTTGTCCTTCTAATGCCTTAGCCTGTAAGTAAAGCTATCATAAACCAACTATGGGATTTATTGTAGCATTTCTTGCAAGAACTGACTGAGCAGCAGTTCAGCGCAAACATTATACTGCAGAGAGGTAAAGCTAGGTGAGATTTTGTCAGTTCCAGGACAAGGCTAACACATTTGGGTTTCTCCTGATTCACTGGGTCAGTAATCATTGTTGAGTAAATGCAGTACAATAACTTTAGTTTTTCTTATTTTCATCCTGATTTTCACATAGTTACTTCTATTCTCTAGGTTTAGCTGGTCATCAGTATCAGCCAATCAATCTTTGTTTACATTTTCACTGACCAATTTCTTTTCTGTTTCAAAAAGAACAACTATGAAAAGACAAACACCTAAAAATAATTTAAGTAGGATAACCACACAAAACATAAACAGCATAAAATTAAATTATGGTCTAAATCCAATATTTAGTTCCAACTCAAGGAAACTCATTAAATCAATGGAAACTTATGTAACACTTATGTAGGACAATGGGTCTATTCAAGTTGGGACTGTTACCTGGATTTAAATATACTGGCCAGAATCCTGTATGAGATGTATGTATATGGTGCTACACAGGGTATCTCTCCAATCCCCACTTACCAGGAAGCAGCCGCTGCAATCAACAGAGATCTGTTTCCCTGACAATCAGGAATCCCTTCCTATAAGTGACCTCCAGTGCAACAGGCAGAAGCAGGATTCTTGTCACAATTCTTCCTTATGCCGGAGATCACTCTTGCAGGTGGGGGGGGTCACTCAACGCTGACTTCTGCCCTTGACTGGGAGATGGAAATTCCCAGTTTCCATTAATTAAATGCTTCCACCACCCACTGAATTGAATCAAAATCCTTGTCTTTGTAGCCCAGTGGGAGGCCACAAGGAAGCCATTAATCTCTAAGCTTAGAGATCCCTTTCCTTCCCCCATCCCCTCTGGGAGAGACGAATCCTATCTACATGTGTCACGAACAGGCATGTGGGAATGGAGAGAGCAGGGAGTTCTTTAGAGGAAAGCATTTATTCTAAGAACAGGCAATGTATATAATAGAAGATATCACTATACATGGGAGGCTTCTTCCCTCCAGGTGCACTTAGAAGTTACAAGTACAGATAGTTACATCGTTATCAGCCAAAGTTTTCAAAAGAACAGAAATCTTAACATGACTATCCAAGAAACATCCCAGCTACTCACATTGTGATTAGGGTGTGCAGAGGCAAAGCCAGGAGGCAAGGCTGAGCTGGGCCTACCTGCAACTGGTGATAGGCCTCCTCTTTCTCCCCTGATTGGGCAACTATCTCTCGTGACCTGTGATGTTTTGTGATACTGACTCCAATAAAATGTAACCTAACCCAGCACTCATTAACCATTTGTATGCCTGGAGGGAGAACTATCTCCCTTCAGCTCTGTTACCTGGATAATGGGAACCCTCCATTATCATGGGGGTGGGAACAACAGTAAATTGCTTCCTGAATAAAAGGGGAACAGATCCCCATTTATCATAGCAGCTACTTCCTTAAGTGGGGACTGTAGGACTTCCACATTCAATATGGAGACCCTAAATTAGGGGCTATGTAGGAACCATGAATATTTAACAGTCATGAGTGCATAACTAGATTACACATTGGTAACTGTCCTAGAGGATTCTGCCCATACTTCATCTTAATGTCTTTATCTTACCTGTTTTCCAAAATTTGTGCCAACCTGGCAAATAGATTATTGAGGGCAGAAACAGATATTAAGCCTCACAGAGGGATCATGAAAGTAGAAAATCTATGTCAATTACCAACATAATTTTTAAGCACCTTTATCTGCATTGCAGCCTAAAGCCTTATGAGCATCACCCATCTATGTAGAAGATAGGGTAATAATGTCTTCTTTGTGTTCCATTGCTCGGAGCAATGCATTATTTGGAGACATAGGAGAGGGCCCTTTATGCTGTGGCAGCTCAAGTGTGGAAAGTCTTCCGCTTGGAGGCCTAATTGACACATATACTGGCTTCATTTTTGCATCAAGTTAAACATGGCTCTTTATCCAAGTTTTCAAAGCCCAGCAAGCATGGCCTGGCTGGGTTGTGGATTTCTGTGTTCCATTTTAATCTGTTGAATTGTCGTCTCCTTTTTTTTTATATAGTTCGTATCCTGCCCCAGAAAATCCAGATATGTAGCATGATATGCATATTTTAATGAATTAGTAATAAGATAAGCAAGTGTCGTGATAGGAATAAATGCACCTAAATGTTACAGGAATGGTGAAGGCAGGTTGGAATTAACATTGCAGGGTGGAATTAGCATGTCATTTTTCAGAGCAATCTTATGTTGAACATGGTATTTAGATTTCTTCTGATTATCTAAAAAGTGTGTTAGACTATTACAGTAACCAACTGCACAGTTACTCTGAAATCTGACGGATTTCACTGGGAGAAATTTATGTATGTGGGGTAAATTTAAGTACGTGTTAATTGAGGCTCTATTGGACCCCATGCAGTTTTCTCATTATCTAACCAAAATTATTTGCCAGTTGCCATTAATTTCAAAAGAAGTGAGAAGAAAAGGAGTAAACTGATGAAATTAAAGCCATTCTTTTCCTCTTTACATGCTACCCCATATTTGTTGCAAGAAAATTCACTCAACAGTAATGCAGGCTTCAACATAAGAATTATTGATTAAATGGCTGCCAGCGTGAGCAGAATATGAATTGACTTGTTTGTTTCAGGGTATATCTTGACCTGTCTTAGGTCAAGTCAGCAACCTCAGGATCAGCAACCAACATATTTTCAATTATCAGCTGTAAGGATTGTATTCCAATATAAAGGGTGCCAGTGTCTGCACACACACGAGCTATCTGCATATCTGATGGTAGAATGATATAAGAAGTCTAGGAGTTGTGTGTTATCTTCATTTCCTTACTATAACTATGTGATACTTTGAACTAATCCCCAGGACTTAAGGAAGGAAGGAAGGAAGGAAGGAAGGAAGGAAGGAAGAAAGAAAGAAAGAAAGAAAGAAAGAAAGAAAGAAAGAAAGAAAGGGAGGGAGAGAGAGAAGGCAGGCAGACAGGCAGGCAGGCAAAATTTTAAAAAATATTGTTTGCACTAATGCAGAACTCTGTTTTACATTGCCTGCTCTAAAAACAGTTGCAAGGAGAATAATGTGGTTCCTGTTCTATTGTAAAGCAGGCAAATTCACATTAAGAGATACCAACAGCTACTACCTTCTAATGTTTCACAGATGAAAACCGAGACACATGTGGCTAAGAAACATTAGAGTGTGGTCAAAAATCACAAAAAGTATTAACAAGGAAGAAGACAGAAACTACAAGTGGCTGTAGCAGTTTGCTTTTCCCTGAGCCTACTGGGAAGGGCAAGATTCTACCCCCCCTTCTCCCTCCTACTGTTAAGGAATTGCAAAATACTTTTGCACTTTGAACTCAAGCTGCAGCAATTGAAGTAAGCTGAGGATAAGGGGATAAGTGGGAGGAAAAGGAAATGGGACATTTTAAAAGAAGCTGAAAAAGTGAGATGACAGAGGATTCATTGGAACTGTCCCTGCCATATTGGGATAGTTAGAGGATAAGTCACTGTGCCATTCACTGCTGAAATTAAAATATTATTGTATAAACATTTCAGTAAATCTCCAGGGTTCTGTTTAAGGATATTTTAAGAACACTGAGAGTCTTGGGTGCATGTCTGGACAGAACACTGATTATGTACAACAAAACTAGGAAAAACTGAACAACTGAAGTCATAGAACCCTAGAGCTGGAAGAGACTACAAGGGTCATCAAGTCCAGGCAGGACTTGCAGGAATGTACGTACCACCAAAGCATTCCCAACAGATGGCTGTGCAACCTCTATTTAAAAACCTCCAAAGAAGGAGACTCCACCACATTCTGAGGCAGCATATTCCATTGTCAAGCTACTTTTACTGTCAGGAAATTCTACCTAATGTTTAGATAGATTCTCTTTCTCTGTAGTTTGAAGCCACTGTTCTGTGTCCTAGTCTCTAAAGCAGCAGAAAACAAGCTTGCTCCATCCTCCATATGATATCCAAGGAAGGAAGGAAATTGAAAGGGGGAGGTGAAATCATAAAACAGGATGCACAAGTCAAAGGGCCTTTCCGCTTTGCTCTGATATAGTGATGTTATTCCAGTTTTCAACATCATATGGAATCCTGGAGTTTGTAGTTTAGGAGGGGCCTTTAGAATTCTCACCCAGCGAACTCCTGGGCCTCAGTAAATTACAAACCCCAGAATTCCACAGGATATTGAAAGTGAAATAATAGCTCTATAACAGTGTAGGGTGGAAAGGCCCAAAGAGAAATTCTGTGGAGAAACAATAGTGTTTGTCTTGTCCTTTCTCTTTCACTCTGTGTCACTGTCTACTGATTTTGATATCTTAGAACAATTCTAATTTTAATGCCATTGGGATTATTAGCAGCAGCAATTTAAAACACTACACTGTCAACATGTGTCTTTCCTTGTTGGGATATAATCTTACTCGAGCAGCTTGTTTGTTTTTCGGGAATCTTATTAGAGCTGCATTTTCTAAAAATTGCACAGTAATTCTATTACTGTGAAATATTCATTTAATCAGTTTAAACTCTCTAGCAATTCAACTCCTCTAGTACAAGCTTTATGTCACTAAAATCCAACAATTCACTATGGTTTGGGGGTGGATTTTTTTTTTCTGAAAACATCATTAAATATTTACTTAGTTAGTGTAAAGCTCTGGAGGGTCATCAATAAAACAACTGCCTGGTGGGATTTGAAGATTACAGGAAATTAAAAGATTTCCTGTTCCACTGAATTCTTTCCTTCCTGCTTTCAGTCTTCCCTAGGAATGACTGGTACAAAATTGGGATGTCCCAAAAGGTGCTGCCATGACTAATAGAACACAGTATGATTGGCCAAAGAACCATCATATAGATTTGCAAGAGCAGTTCCTTGTTTCAGCATCCATGGCTTGTGCTTTAAGCAATTTTTATTCATTTGTTTTTAGATTGTTTGCTTTCCTTGTCTTTAAACTGAAGTATCTAAGAGCTGTACATCATACCCTTTTCAGACACTGATACAGGATGAGTGAATGGACATAGCAGGGACAAAAAGTGTGGCTGCATGCTCTCTTCCCAACCTGTGTGTGTGTGTGTGTTCAGAAGAATTATGAGAACATGGCTATTTCAATTATTGGTTTTGATCTTTTAAGTTTTTCATGTCTCAGAATTAAATCAACACTGTTTATTTCTTTGTGTGTTTACCTGTACCCCTAGACCTCAAAAAACTCACCTTTTTTCAGATGTCCCCACTTTCCTTCAGTGGATAGCCAAAAAGGGGAAGTCCTTTGAGGTAGTGGCCCCCTGGCTCCAGTGTGGCATACCTGGTGCTTACCTTGATTTTCACAGACTTTTTAATCCAATATACATTTATGCTACTTGGTGTTCATTTTTAATTCTGCTATGTTCTTGTTTTATACTATAGGGGTTTGGTTCTTTTGTTTTAATTTGTTTTATTGTAATCTTAATGTTTTTGCAAGCAGTTCTAAAACTTGTTGAAGGGTGAGGTATGCATCAAACAAAAGTAATATGCACATACTAATCAGCAAAAGCCAGCATGATATGGTGGAAATCCGGGTTCCAATCCTCTTTTGGCCATTGAAACTCCCTGGGTAACCCTGGGTAAGTCACACTCTCTCAGCCTCAGAAGAAGGCCAAGAAAATTTCATGATAGGGTCACCTTAGTGTCACCATAATTCATAAACAACTTGAAAGCACATAATGGCAATGACATAATAATCAGTTGTGTCACTTAGCATGAAGCAGGATCCCTGACAGTCCCCATAAACTCATGCATGAACAGTTCATATATGTGCAGGCTCTCAATTTCTCTGAACAGATCATGGTTGAGATTCTACATTGGAGCATAGCTCAGTTCTACATGTTCAGTTCTATATCTCCCTCCCTGGGCAACTGCTGGTTCTTACCAGTGTAGAAGAGGGAGAGGAGAGGCAATTCAGACCATGAAGTAGCAGGTGGGCTGAACTCAGAGTTGGGAAGAAACAAGGGGGTATGCTTATGGGCACAATGCAACCTTCTTTTCCTTTCCCTGGAAGCTTAGAGCAGACATATCTTCATGATCTGGCCTGCTTCCTCCTCTTCCTACCAGTAAGAAACAGCAAAGAATAGCCCCTCCTAGAGCTTGACAGCTGCCCGGTGAGGGGGATTCGTATGGAGGGCCAGGGAATAGACCCCTGCACTCCATACTAAAAGGAACATTAATGCACATAAGCTGCAGTTATACACTAAGGGCTTTATCCCATAAGGCAGGTAAACTGCAATTACATCAGGATAATAGCATTTTGCGCTGGGATTTATCACATGAAGTTTTTTCTCTTCTGTTGTTCTTTTGGTGAGAGACCATTTGAAAAGTTTTTATTTTATTAACACACATACAAAAAAAAACAAAAAAACCCGGTTTAATGACTTCCTTTGCAAAAGAAGCACAAATGGTCTCCCACTGAGAGAACAAAGAATGGGAACAAGGTAATGTGATAAGTCACAGCCAAAGATGCTGTTATCCTGCTGTAATTGTGATTTATCTTGTGATAAAGCCCATGGTAACAGGATGCTGGCTATAAAAAATGGACCTTGCCATGTGTTTCCTTCTTCTACACATGTGTTTGTTCAATCAGGATAAATTCTTTGCACAGAGTTACTTGTGTTTAAACAACATTGTACAAGATTTAACTCTACTTTTGAGCCTTTGACCCCATTCTATAGATAGTACTCCAGACTTTTGTACAATGAAAGTGTCAGTGCCTTGCTTAGCCAGCCAGCCAGTAAGAGACTGTTGAAAATAACTTCTTAGACACAGTCTGTCTCTCTCTCTTTCGCTTTTAAGTTCTAAAACTAGGATGCAAGAAAGAGAGCTACCAAAATAGAGAGCAACATTTTATTGGCAGGGAGCAGTTTATTATTTGAATTCATGTTTCTGTTTTGTATTCTTTGCCTCCTGTCCTTGGGGATCCTTTTATATGACTGGAATAATTCAAGATCATGGAAAATTTGCAGCCTAACAATTGGAATCCTGTGAGAAGACTATAGCTTATATTATTTTGGTAGTTTAAATGTTTCCTTGAGGCAGAAGGAAGCATAACAAATCCAAACCAAACATATGCATGTATATATTTGAAGCTGTAATACAAATTAAAAAACCTCTAACATGTGAATATTTTTCCCAGCAGTTCAGCAAACCTTTGATAGGAAGCTGTTACGGAGATAAAATAAGATTAACAGAACAATCCTATAGCCACATTTTGCTGGGACTGTATATTTTCCGCTGGTGCCCTGGGAGAAGAGAGTGTGCTTAACCCAGCAGGGCAGGGGGAAAAGATACAATGAGCATACCTTAAAATGTGTGTGTGTGTGAGAGAGAGGGGGGAGGGAGGGGGGATGTGCTTCTAGCATTCATGCCAAAGTCCACCAGTCAGGGATTGTGGTTGTGGCAGCACTCATATTCTACCCACACATGGAGGGTGTGGGTGGAGCTATAACAATGAAGCTATAACAATCAGGATATCCTCCCAGTGCAGAAAACTTGTATTACCATACAGGAAAAAAAATGGTACTGGAACACTCTATCTCAACAGCCCCAAGGATTTAGCTTGCAATAACTCTGATACTGCCAGTCCACATGCATCCCTACAAGAAAGAATTAAAATCCTTTTTACCTCCTCTCTCCTCAAGAGGGAAGGGATGAATGTTGGTCATCATTTGTTGGCCACCTGGTATTCACATTTTCACTAGTGTTCCAGGAGATTATTCTGCTCAGAAATATATGAGATGTTTGGACAAAATTGGTGAGTTTGTGCAAAACTCATGATTTTTTGTGCAAAAAAGGTATATTTCTGGAAACAATGTTTATTAGACAAAATATTTGTCTTTTTTCATAAAATCCCATATGTTTATTTTTTTAAAAACACCACTCATTCCAGAAACACTTGGGCTTTTGCTGGAAATTGGTACAATTTGCACAAAAAATTTTTTGCCCCAAAACAAATAGATGTTGCACTGCTCCCCAACATTTTTGTAAAAAAAAGGGGGGGTTCCAAAAACAAGTATGGGTATTAGTGGAAAAATCAATCCCAACCAATTTGCACAAAAGTTGTTTTTGGAAAAAAATTTGCATAAAAATGTGGTTTTCATCCCAAACACCCTCAATTTTGTCACACAAAAACTATTTCCAGAAACACACACATGTTGTTTTTATTGAAGCCCCACTAATTTTGGACCAAAAAGCTATCTGTGTTTCAGGAAGCTATGGAGGAAGAATTTTGCTTTGTTTTGGCTTTTTTGCATAAAAATGTATACTTTGTACAAAAAAACCCATGTTTTTCATGAAAACAACCCCCATATATTTTTGTGCAGAACAATTTCCCAAAACACTTTGTAGTATGCAAACACCAGGGCATAAGTCTGCAGAAATATTCATTGTCTCCCAAAACTGGCAGAAAATTGCAAAAACTATTTTCCTTCCATGCAAAGACATAATAGTCAAAGACTGCCATCTCTAATTCTTGCACGCTTTGTTTTATGAGTGCCACACTCAAAAGGAAGAAAGAAAAAAACACCCTCATGGACCTCAAGGAAGTAATGAAAAGTAAACAGATCCCACAAAGCTGAAGTCTCTAGACTTCAGTATTTTACTCAGGCTCAAGCCAAAAATTGTCATGTTATGAAGAGACAAACAATATGTATTCAGCAATGCACGTGAAGGTAAATTAGTGTGGGGCTTTGACTGATTGCATGCCACTTGGTTAGGCTGTGTAGTGTTAGCCTTTTTGACAAATCTGCCTTGGGTTGTTGTGCTGAAAGAGTTTCATTTTTTGAAACTGCCCAAGAATTACACAGTTTTTTCTCTGCATAAACCCATCATTGGATGACTCTTAAAGATTCACTACCAAAGGGATTTGTAACACCAAATTTCTCCCAGGGATATATTGAAGTGTCAATGCTGACATTCTGGGATACTGCAAGATACTAAAAATGCCAGAGAGAATGAAGGATGATGAATCCAAAAACCAGAACCAGGAAAAGATATAAAGATACTAAATGATATAATGTATATTTTCGAGACTGGAATGATATACTTCATCCATTCAGTGGCTGCAATCTAAGTTTGCAAAGTGCTCAGATTGATCTTTCCCCAACTGTAAAGCTCCTAAGAAGTCTTGGGAATTGTCCTTCAGAAAATGTAGAGCAGTTACAATGTGTACCAAACTAAGGAGTGTTCAGACAGCTCTGAATCAAAAGCCACAAAAGACAACTTCTGTGTGATGATGCAACTGCTTGGACCTTCATTGACAAACTGAATAATGCGTGAGGAAAAAAAAATAGATCAAGGTTTGGAACATGTGCTGATATTGATAAAACCTACAGTGTCCTAGAACATTTTCTGACTAACATTCAAGTTCCCGAGTGAAGACAAGTGCATCTATGGCCCTTTCTGCATGAGGTGAGGGAATCGCTCCGTGCCGTTACCTACCGCTTCTTCTGGGGTCTGAAGCAACGTGGACTGTCCCTGAAGCCCTTCCACAGGCCTCCTCCTTGGTCCAGGGTGAATCGGAGCAGTGCGAGGTCTGTAGATCTGCACTACTCTGGCGGCTCCAGCTTCCAGAATGGCAGCTTCTGGATTCCAAAATGGCGGCTTCTGGTTGGCCGTGGGTACTGACAAACTGCTGAAGCTCGCCACACCTAAAGCCTGCCCTCCACAGATAGCAGGCTCGCATTGGTGTGAGCCTGCGAATCTGCACAAGGGAGCAGGAATGGAATGGCGCGTTCCAGGAAAATAAAGACCTGTTTTTTCCAGTCTTTCAAAAATACACTGGAGGACCACTTGGGGTCATTTTGGAGCGGGCTGAGGTGCAGATCTCCGGTAAGTAATCTGCTCCAAGGTGCAGACAACCTCTGTGAGAGGATGCACTGCCCCGTTCTAATTGCCTGGTGCAGAAAAGGCCTATGTCAGAAGTGC
The DNA here is from genome assembly GCA_948474755.1 of Ctenosaura bakeri. Lineage (NCBI taxonomy): Eukaryota > Metazoa > Chordata > Lepidosauria > Squamata > Iguanidae > Ctenosaura > Ctenosaura bakeri. The sequence continues at coordinate 452,932 of CAOLHI010000396.1, forward strand.
CTCATAATCTCCAAGTTTAGGGGGGGGAATTCAGTGATCAGCTGAACTCATGATATTCTCTAATACTGAATCAAAGTGAATATTTTTAGATGTGCCATATTATTACCTTAAAAAGTTTCCCAAATGCTGTGTTACCCTGATTGGTTGGGGCTCCCCTAAGAGGATTCCCAAAATCTATCAAAATTCTGGGGAAATTAGTTCAGAGCACTGTTTAGCTTTACGAGAGGCAAGGTAACTTAAGCAGGATCTTGCAACCCAATTTTATACCAGGTCAAGTCCAGTCAAAATCACACAAATTGTTCAAATGTAAATATTTTATTAACACAGATGTAAAAGTCCCTACAATAACTCAGCTACACTCACTATAACAAGTATACAAGCCTATAGAAAGTTAAATTTCATACATTCACTCAGCTTCATTCACACTCCAAGCATACAAGACTATAAAGTTAGAAAAAGAGATGAAAATTAAGAGAGAGAGAGAGAAACAGAAAGGATTTGATGACATACGATACCAATCCAGAATCTTTCAGCTGGGAGAAAAGATGATTTCAGCCACTCCTGTGAGGAGGGGAGTCCATTGTGTTGTAAATTTAAGCTGGTTACTATCTCCATTGTTTTTGCAGCTTTGAGAGAATTTATCCCTTAACACTCCAAATGCATCTTTCAAACTCCAAAACAGAACTCCAGAGAAAAAGAACTCTGAAAGAAAAAGAAAGAACTCCAAAAGAAGAAGGAACTGTGTCTACATATATATACTGTGAACATGCCTGTAAAAGCCAAATGTGTTTTCCATCTTTTTATGAAGATGGATCATTTTCTTTATAGTTCAAAGAGAGAATCTTTGTAGTTCCTGCAGATCAGTATCTCTCTCCTAAATTGCCTGCTTCAAAGTGTCACATTCCAGGCATTGTTTACTTTCTCAGAGAGTAATTTCCTGATCACTGCAGACACTCCTTTCAAGTGGCCTGTTAGCCATTTGTCAGATACCCCAGGATGTAAGACAGAAAACAGAGATCTTCTGCCTACGTGTCCTTTCAGTATCTCTTCGTGGCTCACTTATAGTTTATATAAAATAATTAAGATTCTCAGGACATGGACTCCAAGGGGACCCTTCAGGCGTGTATAACAGCTGAAATAGCATTATGTCTGTATTTGGCAACAGCGATCACTAACTTGATAGCGTGGCAGTGTGGTGTAGTGGTTTGAACATTGGACTACAACACCAGAGACCAGGGTTCAATTCCCCACTTGGCCATGGAAGCCCACTGAGTTACCCTGGGGCACATGACATACTCTCAGCCCCAGAAAATCCTGTGATAGGCTTGCCTTAGTGTTGCATAAGTCAGAAACAATTTAAATGCACACATCAACAAATTCCTTCTATCTATTTAAAGAACAGTATAACACCCCTCTGATCCATTGTGACTCAGGATCACCTCAGTACTTTGTCTCTCTTGAATGCTGAAGAGAAACTATCGGTCTTTGACTCACAATAACATTACTCATGACTTTGCCATAGCCAAAGCCAGGAAACGAGAGAAAATGGTTCAAGAAATGAGTATAGTGAATGATTTGTGTCAAAATATTTGGTTTCTTTGATTTGAATACAATTGTTAATTTTAGATCATTTTAATGATTTTGTGTATGTGTGTGACAGGGGGAATTGCATACTATTTCAGTCAGGAGTAGTCAAAGTCACCTGCCAGTCTGCCAGCTAAATGTGATTCTCCCACTCCTGCAGTTTTTCGAACCCTGATACTGCTGCAGCATTTAGTGGCTCACCAGAAAGGACAGCAGCAGTTTAAAAAGCTGCATTTTCAACCTAAAACAAGATGAACAGGAAGTATAGGTTAAAGGCAAATCATGCTTCTGGAAACCTCCTCACATGCATCTCATTTTAAACTAGAGATGTGTGTTTTTCATCCTGCTGGTGATATGTATTGTGTGTGGGTGTAGCCCATGGTGGGTTATATGGGGGGAGTGGCCCCAGATCCCCTGAAGTTTGTTTGTTTGATTCCTTTATCTCCTGCCTTTTCTCCTATACTGGCACTCAAGATGGTATATAAAATATTAAAAGCAACGCAGATTAAAAACATACAAAAACTTGAGGAAAAAAAATACATAAAATTATGTTAAAATACTATTAAACAATCTAAAGAATTAAAACTATTTAAAAATTAATTAACAGATAGAATATAGAAATCAACAAAAACATTAAAACTTCCATTGCAGTCAGTTCCTAAAAGCCTGACAGAATAGGAAAAAAATTCATTTCCTGGTCGAAGGAGAACAAGGACAATAGCCATCCTAGCCTCTCCAGGAAGAGAGTTCCAAAGTCTGGGAGGAGCCACCAAGAAGGCCTGTATTACCACTAAACTTGCCTGGGAAGGTGTTTTCCAACCCTTAATTTGAAGCCTTCCCCCTAACATTTCTGGGTCCCTCATATTTTCAGTCCATGCCTAAAGCTCTCTAATCGTAGAGCAGAGGCAACTTTTTTCTTGGGTTTTACAGCTTCTCCTTCCACAGCTGGTCCAGGCAGTATGGGACCCATGTGTGCTGCACCCTGTACCTTTCCCTAGCCTTGGCAACCTATGCAACCAGTCCTCACATATGCTGCTATTGTAAGACAATCTATTGAGTGGCATCCCAGCAGAATCCTTCCCTCCACACATGCATCACAAGTGTCTGCCCCAGATGTGCTGGCATCAACATCTACACACCATGAGAAACTTGTCCTCTCATACTTGACACAACCAAGAAAGGAAAAGCAACTGCCCCCTGCAAGTCCAGCTTCCTTATATTCTCACCATGAGGCTGGGTGAAACCAGATCCTGCTAGGATGTACTGAAAGAAGTCTTTGTCTAACACCCCAAAGGGAGGGGGGAACACATATCATACCATGAAAACTTTTATTGACCACCACCTGAAATGAGCTAGATATTGAAAGGAGGGTATCTAGCATAGTTATTAAGTCATTAGCTCAGCAGAGGTTATGTGCCTTGGTTAGTAACTCAAAAGACAGCAGGGCATCAAGTCTAATATTTTGTATAGTTTAAACTCCATGGAAGAAACAACTTTGCCTCCTGTACAGGCTTCCCCCACTTATCTGACAGGTTAGGGACCAGAGCATGATCAGAAAACTGAATTGATTGCAAAGTGGAAGCCATATACTATGCTGTAGGGAGCATCAAGGATTTATGGAAGCTCACTTGGGACTGACTATGCATGCTGCTTGCAAAGTCGCTTGGCCTGTTTAACACATTTTTCTCCCTGTCAGTTTACTTTGCAACCAGCACACACATGTGAGCCATTCCAACCAAGCCTCCATAGGTAAGAAGAACTGATGAAAGAGCAGAAGCCCCCATTGAATTAATGGAGTTTGTCCTTAATTTAGAAGTGTCTAAAGATCAAGTCATCAGATAACATGGCATCAAAAGGTGGGGGTTTCTTGTATAACTATCTGTTGTGTAGCCTGCAAAGACAGGAGTCCACCTGGAGCAAGTAAGTTAGCAAACCTGTGGAGGAAGAACTGGAAACATCCAAATCAGCTCTGCTGGCCATTGGGTAGGTCCCAGTCCCTGGTCAATGGGAATGTTGAGTAGGCCTTGTGAGAGAGTGGTCTATAAGGAGCTGGGAAGACACAACAAAAGATCAAGGAACAACATGCAGCATTTAGATTGTGTCATTCTTAAACCTATGCATGCGATAGGTACTTGTGCAGGAGTGTGCAAAGAGAGGAATGCCACCTGTGTGTACAGTCAGTGCTTTCACCTTTGCCTCAGCCTTAGCCTTCCTCCAGGGGTAGGAAGCAGGAGAGGACAATGTTTGTGAGTCCATTTATTCCTTCCCCATTATGTTAATAGGGCTTGTGGAACAGAACTCTGTATATGTGGTCATGACTCTTGGCACCCAGACTATGATCCTGCAAACCATATGTGCACATGAGTATTTAACTGCCTGATTGTTGCTAATCATTATTTGCATGTTAGAATGAGTGCCTTGCCATGTGTGAGAGACAATGCTCCCTCCTGTGGTGGGGTGTGTGTAGCTGTGATACATTTCAGAGATCTGTCGACTATGTCCAGCATCCCAAGTACGGCTAAAAATTCCCGGAAGAGAAGTTCCCACATTTGTAGTGAGATCAGATTACTTTGTGCAAGTGCCTTTTACCTGTAGTTTCCTATTGACAATTCTGTGCTACCCATTAGATTTAAATGTGTCTGACTTGAGTCTGGAGTTCCATGCCATTCATATTAATGTCAAAGTTGTGGTCTTCTTTTGTGAAGTTTATATGCTGTTTATGGCACACTGGGATTTGAAGCTGATATAAACCATTCACTGCATTGATGGAGTAGTGGCTAGCAAGAAGGACAGCTATGTTTTTATTTTTTTTCTCCTGCCCTAGTAAAGTGAATGGGAATGAAATCACTGGCACCGTCATATAGTTCTGATGTGCTGACAGTGGGTTCACTGCGATGGACTGAAAAGCCATACGATAAAGTGTGCCTCATTGAGTGGATTCTGACCCATTTTAGCCATTTTGTTGGCATTCCAGGAGTGTATGTTTGTGTAGGCATAGCAGGGCTTCTTTCAGATCCAAGAGCCCCTCACTCAGCGTATCTTTACTATAGAATTGGGCCCGGGAACATTATTGTCCAAGCTGACTCAGTGACCTTCCCAAAACATGTTTCCCTGTTCTGGATCACTGGCCCCCTGTTGTGAGGTAAATGTTGTGACTCCAGTTTTAAATGAGAAAAATATATTTTTCTAATAATTAGCTGCCCCTAATTAAGTGCTTTTGAAAATTTGACTTTCTATCAGTTGCCAGAGTTCTTTATCAAAGTGTTAGATCTTTTGTGTCCCAATACGTGAGACAAAGAAAGCTATTGTGAGAAAGCTAAGTGAGAATAGTGAATGAGAAAGTTACTGAATGGGTTCAGTTGTATGTAGTGGTGCTTAAAGTTATGTCTGTATTTTTTAGTGTAATTAAAAGTGCACTGTAGATAACGGCCACATATACAACAATGATTTGTTCTACACAGCAAGCAAAAGTACTTTTGGATAATAATCAATCTGGATACATACTGTACCACTCAGAGGAAAGACAGAACTATCTGAGGAATTGAAGTGGTAGACTTTCCGCAATCCTATATGATAGCAGAACATGGTAAAGTTACCTTTTGGGCTATAGATTACAGAATCCCCCAGCTGGCACGATGGCTGAAAGTTCTGGGAGCTGCATTCTAAGGAGAAGAGTAATTTTCCCAAGCTCTGAATGAAATCAGTCTTAAATCTATCTGTAATGTGAATTTAATGACTCCGTCCCAAGATCTGCAGAATGACAAGCGGACCAGCTTGATCACAAAAAGAAACAGACACCTTGATGGGACAGCACCCTGTAACTCTGGGAAATCTAAAGCTCAGCTGATGTGCAGCTGGTTTAAATAATAGCAAGCAATTAGGCTGCAGACAAAATCAGCGGTGGCATTTTATAATTACAATTAATTTAAAGGTTAATTTCCTTTGGTGCTAAAATCTTATTTAAAACATTTACCAGGAAAGGAAATTAGGATGTTACTATCAAGATGTGTGGAGTGCTTCTGGGAATCCATGCCTATTATCAGTAGAAAATTAGGTTAGGCGCAAATTGGGAATTTCAATTCATTTTAGTGTATAATAGATGGTGATCAGGGCCTTGAGTTTGGAGGATTTTGGTTAGGGGAGTCTGTAAGATTTGCATTTCCTTTGTTTGAGGGATTAATTGCAAATGTTTCTAACAAAAGGGCTGGGTTTATGCGTGAACAAGCACAACATGAAAAGAAAATTGGTTATGGATTGCTGCCTTCCGAACTAATGAAGTTGATGTTAAGAAAATCCCTAAGAGACATAGTTGTACTGTGCAAAAATATTAAGAAAGAAAACCACACACTGAAAATGGTCTGTCATTGGCTTCCTATATGTTAATTTACCTTTTCTCTTACTACCTAGGCCTGTCCCTCTCTGAACATCCATCACTATCTGCTGAGGGAACTGTCAAACCTGAGTTCCAAATATGTCTAAATAATCTCAGTGCTTTGACAGAAGCAATGTTGCCATTTTGGCATCTCGTTGTCATAGGACACCGTTTAATAAAAAGTATGCCTTGTTATTTTAGGAAGCTAAGGAGATTGTGAGCACCTGCTATTGTGTTTTCTTCATCTATCACACACTATTTTTACATAAAATATTTTTAATTTATTTTTCTAAAAAAAGAAACCATCAATTTAAATGATAGGGGAACCCACTACAAAAATACAGTGCAACACTGAATAGCTTAAAAGTCACAAGAAGCCCTCTTTTAAAAATGAAAGTCACATTCAAGCCTTCCATTCAGCTAATTACAGAATATTTGTCTTAAGGAAGTAATTGTAGTAACTAGAATATCCCTCTCCCCCACCAAGTAATTTTTCTCATTAATTGCTGGTGCTATTTCTCATACAATTTCTTGAACTGGTATAGACATAATTCTAACTAAATAAATGCTAGCCATGGTTTAAAGATTAGGAATGAGTTGGGGTTTCAGCATTTAGGAAGTGTTATAAACCATGATTTGCATAGGCCAGATATTACACTCGGTTGAATTAAACGGGAAAAAACAACATGCCAGGGAATAGAGAAGGGGCCAGGGACAGAGAACGCATTCCCATGATCTGCTCCAGATTGCTGAATCATAACTAAGGTTTTATTTGCATTACATTTCAGAAGCCCTAAGTGATATAAGTGGTGCAAGTCTGGTAGGGACATAAGCCTGCATTCCAACGGCCATGATAGTTATACATCTACCCACTGCATGCTGCCTTATTTCTCACACCTTTCATCCACTTCAGAAACAGCATTGGACAACTTAACAGGCTAACACTGTTTAGCAGCAGCTAAAGTAGCATCCAGATCTTTATTAATGAATTCTGTAAAAATACTATTACCTAGCCAAGAAAATCACACTTATTTTCTCAAACTCTCATCTGAGTTTTGGCCTGCTAAAATTTACAGCTGAATACCCGGTGATGGGAGGAAGATTGGCCTACTGGCTCCCCGGAGCAAACCAGAGTATGTATATTCCTTTAAAATTTTGAATGTTTTGCATCTCCTTTGTTTGGTTGGTGTGAACCCTTGCTGAGCCTTTTCTGTAGCGTTTCTTAACCTGCAGAATCCACTTATTTATGAGATTTGCCTTAGTCTGATCCTTTCAGGTGCTTCACATGCACTATAAGACATTCTTGTCCAGAGTACCTTTGAAGGGGTTTGATGCTTTTCTGCTTTTTAATGTTTGGCCTGCAGTCATGTTTCTATTATGTTTGATGCTATTTATTGACATGATATGATCTGTTGAGGTCTTTCGTAGAGTGAACTGGGTAAAATGTTTACATCAACCTATCAATATTACAGAGAGGTATTGGAGAACAGTTTCCACTATATACTGTACAAGAAAACAACTATCTGAAACACCAGAAAATATGTTGTCTTATCTCAACATTATTATATGGTAGGGTATAGGTTTGGGAGATACTTCATATAAGCACATTAGAGATGATAATGAGACTGAATTACCCTCCCTTCCACAGGGCTCACCTTCCTCCTGTATCTCCCTGCCAATGATGTGGTCACATAGTATCTAGAGATGACTAAAAACCATCCAGCCATGATCCTAAACCAGACATACTATAACCTGGGGTCATCAAAAGTCCCTGTGGATGAGGTCTTCCTTGTACATCCAGCTATAGGGATATGGCCAGAAGCTTCTCAACCTCCCTGAGCCTCTCCCAAGCACTACATGGCCATGTTGTGGGGTGCAGAATGAAGGTCAGTTTCAACAGAGTAGAAGTCCTTGCATGAAGTAAGCAGTGAATTAGTCCTTCCACAACAATCATAAAAAGAAATATGCTACCTTTATGCCAGCACATATTCCTAACATACCACCAACATTTCACAGATGAACACTGGGACACATGTGACCAAGCAGCATCAGTGTATAGTCAATATGGCAACAGGTTTTAATGAGGAAGAAGACACAAGCTAAGAGAGGCTGTGGCAATCTGCTTTTGCCCAAGTTTACTGGAAAGAACAAGATTCCACCATCTCCTCTTCCCCTGCTGAGTTAATGAAGAGCAGACTACTTTTGCACTTTGAACTTAGGCTGGAATTCACTATCACAGCTCCCATCAACACTATTCAATCTTACCAGTGGAGAGGGAAGATGGGAACTACAGGCCAATACCATTTGGAGAGTTGGCCATCCTTCCTTTATATGCACATTTGGTACATTCCATGCACTTCTACCTGGCCCTGAAATGTATCTCAGAACCTTCTGCTTTGTACAGTCATTCCACCAAGGAAGCCCCAGAGGCTCCTTTCAACTCAGGTCTAAAAGGTATAAGATTTGGTAAAGGTAATCCATTTTAAGTGATAGCTCTTCAGACTCGCACTTTAGGTCTATAGAGTTCCTTCTGCTAGGGCTTTTCTCCATTTGTTCCACTTTCACTTCTGTATTCCTTTGTAGTAAAGCAGCCTACAACAATCTCCCTATAACAGTTTATTTCCTTAGAGACACAGCAATCCTATTTTCCTTCCATTACTCTAAACACTAGTTGGGCTTACCTCAGTTTCTTCCCAGCCTGTTTGAACAATTTTGTCAGTTCAAAAACTCTTCAGGGACAGTTTTTGAATGCCTCATGTGTAAAATGACACTCTGTTGTAGAAATGATGCTAGAAATAGTCTAGCCAAACTGAAATTTGACTTAGGGAAATAGTGTACTTTTACATGTTTAACATGTTTTCTCCGAGGCCTTTATGCATTCATTACCAGCTGTCAAATGTAGGCCACTTCACCCTGCACTATTATGGTGCTATTATTCTACTTTCAACGTCCTATGGAATTCTGGGGCTTGTAGTTTACTTAGGCCAAAGAGCTCTCTGGCTGAGAATTCTAAATGCCCATCCCCAAATGGCAAACCCCAGGATTTCATAGCATGTTGAAAGTGGAATAGTAGCCCTAGAACAGTATAGTGTTTCTGCAGTGTTCTGTTCTAACACACCAGTAGATTCTGGTGCTGTGTAATGGTGGAATATTCTAAAGACAGAGGCAATGATGAAAGTACCAATATCTTGCAAAATTAAAGCCCCAAAGATGTTTTTGTGGGTCAGTTGAATCCCGTGCAGTCTGAAACCCAGGAATGAATGGAGTATCGTTTCTGGATATGCCACATCTGAATTGCCAATAACTGACATGCTGACTTGGAAACAACTAACAGGGTACAGTGGGCCCTCAATATCTACTGGGCTTTGGTTCCAGAAACCCCCATGGATACCAAAATTCATGGGTGCTCAAGTCCCATCATTTACAGTGATGCAGTAAAATGGTGCCCCTTGTATAAAATGGCAAAATCAAAGTTTGTTGTTTGGAATTTTCTTTAATACTTTCAAGCCATGGTTGGTTGAATCCATAGATACAGACTCTGCAAGATATGGAGGGCATACTGTATAGGCAAATGTGCTCCTTGGACTTTAGAAAAACTGATTTAAATAAATTTAAGGAAATCTTGGATGGGTAGCATACAATTTTTACCATGTGTAGATATACACAACAGCGAAGTTCAAGACTGGTGGTTCAAGATATTGAACATGCAGTAACAAAAAATTCAGATGAGGAAATAAAATGGAGGTGCTCTAAAGAAACTGAGCTTACTGCTTAATGAGTTTTCTGATGAGTTCAGATTTATGAGAATCATGTGTAAGAAGGGAAAGGTGCTGGGAAATAGGAAGATAGTAGTAGTGGATTTTTCAATGACAGTAATCAATTGGCATGACAGAAGCTGAACAACAATCAGTCCCACACCCACATGCACACAGGGTCTATTTTGGCTATTTGCTAGTATTAGGTATAGATATGTTTAAACAGAACAAAAAGGGATAGTGTTAGGAAAGCTAACAGTCAGAATGAGAATAGGCAACACAAAGGAAGAAGAAAAAAGAAAATGGTTCAACTAGACCATCCTCTGTCCCCTGGTTATCCTCAACCAGCTTACTCCTGCCTGTCTTATTACTTATAACCAGTCCATGGAGTGGCTTTGGCTTTTAGCTTTGTCCCTAGTGAATCTCTGAGTTTTACCTTTAAAGAATTTTCTAGATAGTCCCTGTGGGCACACAGATTTGTCCTGTTAAAGTTATATGCAGGTTTTCATGGTGTGAGATTTCCTTTGCCCTTAAAGAAGCCATAGGAAGGAAGATCAACAGGCGGGGGCGGGGGGAGAAAAGATTGGCAGGCTTGTTCAGTCAGCTCTTATGGAATAATTAACTAATCAGAGACTAAGGAGGCAGTAGGGTCCAGTGAGTTAGTGAGTGGGTTGGGTGGAATTCTCGGCTATTGCTGCTTTTCTTTCAGTTTTCCGCTGATGGTGGTAAAGGGCTTTGTCATGAAGTCTTGTTCTGTTAAGGTAGGAAGAAGGAACATTTGTTTTACTGTAGAGTTAAAGGATACATACATAAAGAAAGCTATCTTGGAAAACAGCCCATTAATAGGGTTTTGCCCCTTTAAGGGAAATTAACTAGAACTTTGGGAAATGGCAATCCCAGGGCAGTTGTGTTTGGCTTTGCCATAATTAGGAAAATAGATTTAGCTTAATAAAGTTAGATGAGTTAGAATTTTCCTGAGCTGGAAGGTAACATAGGCAACCCCTCTATGGGAGCAATTTTCTTCTGAATTAATCTGCACAGAGTAGGAGTGATGTGCTGCTGGTGTATTTGTGTGTGTGTTTATCAAAGGAAGGTTCAAGCTGCAAGAAAGTTCATTTTACATTTAAGTAAATTTTCACAGGACTGAGCTGTCACTTTGTTTGTTTTAACTGTCAGGGCGTTGGATGTGATGGAGTTCTCTGGTTGTTCTGCAACAGATGTTAGCAGCACCTGAATCTCCTTAATTAATGTTCTGGTTCATCCCAAGCAGAGTGGGTGGAACTTGTAGCAGCTCAGACAAACCTTTTTGTCTTTCGAGATAGTTTTTGTTTAGCTGGGTAATTGCACCTCCTTGTGTGCACTGAGTTTTTTAAAAGCTACACCTCCAAGGAAAGTTTTTCTGTATTTCCTCCTACCCAAGTGGATCTCGCAGCTGCTCTCCAGCGGTAGGCTTGCATGACAGGTGGGGGCTGCTAGTGAGTAACAATAGATTGGCGAGCCAGCCAGGCAGATAATGCCTTCTGGACCAGGGCATGGGCTTTGGACCAACGAGGAAGAAAGCCCTGGACTGTACATGAAGAGGAGGGACCCAAGGAAGGGTCTCTTCACCTGCTTCCTCTTCCCTCCTGACCTGATTTGCTGCAGGTCAGAGACACTCTAGACATACTGTGTGCTGCTGTAAAGCTTATGATTAGTGGCTTGGATGGGGAATTAATGGTCTGAGTGGGGAGACACAAAAGGAGAGGCAGTACTTACTAGTTCTATTCAGAAAAAGGACTGCTGGAGAGGAGAGGAACTGCAATTGCCTGGGCTAAGGAGTAGGCCCCTCTGATGCAAACCTTAAATCTCTAAATAAAAGCTGCAAAAAGGAATTTACTGTAAGGAATTTATTCTGTTGTGTCTTCCTAAATACATAACTGAAGATCCTATTACCTTACTCATGGTGCAAAGGCCTAGACTTTATTCATGCAGCTCCTCTCCTCTGCAGTTCTCCTTTTCCTACTGAATAGAACTAGTCCATTCTTCCCATTCCCAGGGCCAAACCAACAATTCATAAGAGTTACACCTGCAGCATTCCTATCAGCAAGGAAGACATGCAGGTAGATAGACAATGGCGGAGAAAGGGGAAGAATGGGGAGAGGGGAAATAGAGGACAGTCTCTGATGTCTGAATCAGCCCTGAACCTGGCTCAGCTGGAGGCAGAAGGACTTTGCCTGTTTTGCTCTGGTTGCCACTTGCTTCATCAGGTGGCTGTGGGAGTGACTACCAAGAAATCCATTTTCCTTTCCTGGCTCACTCATTGGCTATTTTGAGCCCCAGCAGGCCAGCTAAAAATCTTTATATCATTTCAAGTTGTGTATATTATTACTGTTTTCTTTGAAATTCATTCATTTTCCAACAGTTGTCAAAAACAATAGAGGAATAATGATCCTCCTGAGAAAGGCAAATGCATATGCCCCATAGTCAGCCCACAGGCATCCTGTGAGACTTCCATGCAATTTATAGTAGTTCCTTCTCCCTTATTCCCCTCCCCTCACACACAGTTGGCCCTGACCACTGAATGCTAGCTAGATATTTCAGAGTGGCACTGATATATCAGGACTTCAGGCTTCTGCCTCAGATGGAATCAGCTCTGATAAAACTGCTTCTGAACTATCTGAACAACTTCCCAATGAACAAGAATCCATTTAAAATTAGAACTGAAAGATTGAGTTGATTTGTGCTAGGCTGACTTGCAAGATAAATTAGAAGTGATTTTATATTAGCTCCTCTAAAGTTGTATTTATACAAACTCAGTATTATTAAAACAAGGTGGGGATTATCTGATCCTGACCAACAGGGATGACCTTGTTAATGAGGTAGAAGTGGTTGGATCTTTAGGGGGGAGTGACCATGCCCTGTTGGAATTTGCCATTCAGTGGGAAGGAGAAGAGAAGTGTAGCCAGACACTCATCTTAGATTTTAAAAAAGTGGACTTCTGTAAACTTAGGGAGCTGCTGGCTGGAATTCCGTGGTCAGGAATAGTGAAAGGGAAAGGAGTTCAGGAGGTATGAGAGTTCCTTAAAAAGGAGATACTGAAGGCACAGTCTAAAACTGTGCCAATAAGGAGGAAAAATGGAAGGCATCTGAAGAAACCAGAATGGTTGACTAAAGAACTCTCAGCTGAGCTAAGTGTTAAGAGAAACAAGTATAGGAAATGAAAGAAGGGGGAAACCACCAAAGAAGAATTTAAGCAGGTAGCTAGGAGATGTAGGGAGGAAGTCAGAAAGGCTAAAGCACAGAACGAACTTAGGCTGGCCAGAGACATTAAAAACAATAAAAAGGGAAAAGGAGACAGTAGGGTCGCCGCACAGAGAAGATGGAAAATTACTCACAGGGGGAAGAGAAAAGGCAGAACTACTTAACACCTTCTTTGCCTCAGTTTTTTCCCAGAAGGATACAAACATTCAACCTGGCGGTTGGAGAGCAGGGGAGGAAGCAGAGGAAATGAGGCACATAATAGGTAGAGAGGTGGTACAGGAATACCTGGCCACATTGGATGAATTCAGGTCTCCAGGGCCAGATGAATTGCATCCTAGGATATTAAAAGAGCTGGCAGAGGTCATTTTGGAACCGCTTGCTATAATCTTTGAGAAATCTTGGAGGACAGGAGAAGTTCCAGCAGACTGGAAGAGAGCAAATGTTATCCCCATCTTTAAGAAGGGAAAAAAAGAGGACCCAAATAATTATCGCCCAGTCAGCCTGACATCAGTACCCGGAAAGATCCTGGAGCAGATCATTAAGCAGTCAGTTTCTAATCATTTAGAAAGCAACGCGGTAATCACGAGAAGTCAACATGGATTTCTCAAAAATAAGTCATGCCAGACTAATCTTATCTCTTTTTATGATAGAGTTACTAGCTTGATAGACGAAGGGAATGCTGCGGATGTAGCATACCTCGATTTCAGTAAGGCCTTCGACAAAGTTCCCCATGACATTCTTGCAAAGAATCTAGTAAAATGTGGGCTGGACAGGGTTACTGTTAGTTGGATTTGTAATTGGTTGACCGACCGAACCCAAAGGGTGATCACGAATGGCTGCTTTTCATCCTGGAGAGAAGTGACTAGTGGGGTGCCACAGGGTTCTGTCCTGGGCCCAGTGATATTCAACATTTTTATCAATGACTTGGATGAAGGAATAGAGGGCATGCTCATCAAATTTGCAGATGATACCAAATTGGGAGGGGTTGCTAATACGCCAGAGGACAGGTTCAAAATTCAAAATGACCTGGATAGATTGGAGAGCTGGGCCAAGGCTGACAAAATGAAATTCAACAGAGAGAAGTGTAACGTCCTACACTTAGGTAGAAAAAATGGTATACAGAAATATAGGATGGGGGACACGTGGCTGGATAGCAGTACATGTGAAAGGGATCTAGGAGTCTTCATAGACCACAAGCTGAACATGAGTCAGCAGTGTGATGCGGCAGCCAAGAAAGCCAATGCAATTCTCGGCTGCATCAATAGGAGTATGGTGTCTAGATCAAGGGAGGTACTGGTACCACTCTACTCTGCTTTGGTTAGACCCCATCTTGAATACTGTGTCCAGTTCTGGGCACCCCAATTCAAGAAGGATATTGACAAGCTGGAGCAAGTCCAGAGGAGGGCAACCAAAATGGTGAGAGGTCTGGAAGCCATGCCCTATGAGGATAGACTTAGAGAGCTAGGTAGCCATGTTTAAATATTTGAAGCCATGTTTAAATATTTGAAGGGATGCCACGTAGAGGAAGGAGAGGGCTTGTTTTCTGCTGCTCCAGAGACCAGGACAAGGAGCAATGGATTCAAGCTGCAGGAAAGGAGATTCCACCTGAACCTCAGGAAGAACTTTCTGACAGTCAGGGCTGTCCGGCAGTGGAATCTGCTGCCTCGGAGTGTAGTGGAGTCTCCTTCCTTGGAGGTTTTTAAGCAGAGGCTTGATGGCCATCTGTCGGGATTGCTTTGAGGGTGTTCCTGCATGGCAGGGGGTTGGACTGGATGGCCTGTGCGGTCTCTTCCAACTCTAGATTTCTATGATTCTATGTAGCCCTCTCTGTACCGTTGCATTGAGGTTCCCAGCAGACATAGCCGGCAAAGCCAATGAGGAAGAAGGTTGGGAGCTGCAGTTCAGGAGTGCCTGAAGAGCCACGCGATACCCATCCTTGTTTTAAACAAAGATCTTGGCAGGTTCACCCCCCTAGAAGGCAAAAGTAGTCTACTTCTGAAGATGTCTTAAGTTCCTTTTTGTGTTTTCATCAAAAATGGAATACACATGAAGAAAAATATATTTAAAGAACATTGGCATATGCATGCAAAGGAACATTTCTATTTCTTGACCACATATTGCTCATGGTCAAAATTTGTTCTCTATTAGCAGCAGTCCAGTGAAAATTTAAAATATATATCCTCATAGCAATTGAGTGTTCAATTTCTAGAAAAAGAGATGCCCAAGGCAAGTCTGAAGGTTTGGTACAAATTAGGGATGTAAATAATGATTGCAGGGTGTTTTTTTAAGTGACAGAGGGTATTTTGAGATCTCATGACACCATGTGGGGTGAGGGAAGATCAATTACTATGAAATTTTTATCCCCCCCACACACACACATTTGTACTATCTATTAATATTTGGAGACATTTTCAGGACTTCTTGAGAAAGTTTGCAGACAAAAAAAGAAAATCCAGCAGAAGACTGCATTTCTGCACAAAGATCATCCCCCCCCCAAAGCAGTGTGTTTTGCATAAGCTAACTGTTTGCAATGAAGTACCAAAATATGAGAAATCGTCATGAAAAATATAATAGTTCCGGTGAACTCACCCTTTTTTTTTTGTGTCTTGTTTATGGAATCAAACATATCCAAAGCCCAAGTGGGTTGTTTAGGCAGTTACTGATATTGACATCATTAAGCAGCAGTCTGATGAGCCAGCAGGGATTCATCCCACAATATGTGTGTTCCCCTTTTTAATACTTACTAGCTTGGTAGATCAGAGGGATTCTGTGACTGTAGTATACCTTGATTCCATTAAGGATTTTGACAGTATCCTCCATGATTATGAAATTCTTGCTGGCAACATGATAAAATGTACATTAAATGAAACACTCACAGTACTATTATAATAATCAATGCAGAGAAATAGAAGATGACAACCCCAAAGGAAAAAACAAAAGACCTCTTCCACAAGATTCAAGAAATCAAAGGGAAGTTTAAACTAAGAGTGGGGATGCTCCACAATCAGCAGAAATACAAAGTAGGAATAAAAAGATGACGGAAACAACCACCTGATGCTATACAGCCAACAGGGAGACACATTATGTGACCAAGTACAAATAAAAAGATAATGAAAACAATATACCGATATATATCCTTTTATAAGGATATAAAAGAAATGAAAGGATGACAGATTCATTCAAGGAAGAACCATTTGAAGATGCATCTGTAATTTCAAAAAGGGAAGTGGAAGCTGCACTCAGAGCACTAGGGAGAAATAAGTCACCAAGAAAAGACAGCATATGAATAGAGCTGCTTCATGCTACAGAGACAGAATCTACTCCAGTTCTAACTTAAAATCTGTCATCACATATTGAAAACAAAACAATGGTCCACCGACTAGAAATATTCAACATACATTCCAGTCCTCAAGAAAGGGGATACCTGGGATTGTAGTAATCATAGGACCATTACATTAATTTCCTATGCAAGCAAAGTGATGCTCAAAATTTTGCAACAGAGTCTTTTACCATAAATGGATCAAGAAATTCCAGCTGTCCAAGTGGAAAGGAAGAGTCACTAGGGATCATATTGTAAACATGCATTGGATAATGGAGTGCACCAAATAATTTCAGAAGAAAATTAGCCTGTGCCTTTTAGATTATAGGTGAATATTTGATTGTGCAGATCAGAAAAAAACTATGGATCACTCTTGGAGAAATGGGTGTGCCAAAGCATTTGATTGTCCTGATGCATATGCTGTGCTCAAGAAAAGCAGCCACTGTCAGATCAGAATATGGAGAAACAAAATGGTTTCCAGTTGGTAAGGAGGCCAGGCAAGGCTGCATTTTATTACCCTATCTGTTTAACCGGTATGCTGGATATATCTTCAGTAAAGTAAGATTAGACTCAGAGGAAAGAGGCATAAACATTGCAGAAAGGAACATCATACAGATGACACAATTTAAGATATGCAGAAAATAGCAAAGACTTAGAACAATTACCGAAGAAAGTCCAAGCAGAAATTGCAAAGGTAGGTTTATAGATGAACAATAAGAAAGCAAAAATAATGGCCACAGATGATTTACATAACTTTAAAGTAGATGATGAAGACATTGAAATAGTTCAACATTTTCCATACTTTGGCTCAGTCAATCAGAATGAAGACAGCAGTCAAAATATCAGAAGACTGAAGCCATTTCTGCACTACACTGTTTTATAGTGCTATTATTTCACTTCTATTCCAGTTTAGGGAGAGGCATTTAGAATTCTCAGCCAGAGAGCTCTTTGGCCTCAGTAAACTATAAACTCCAGAATTCCACAAGATGTTGAAAAGTGGAATAATAGCTCTATAACAGTGTAGTGCAGAATTGGCCTAGGACTTGGAAGGGCAGCTATAAAGGAAACAGACAAGCTCCTGACGTGTAAAGATGTATCATTGAATACTAAAGTTAGGATTGTCCATGCATTGTATTTCCAGTGTTGGTGTATGGTTGTGAAAGCTAGACAGTGAAGAAAAGTGATGGGAAGAAAATGAACTCACTTGAAATTCGGTGCTGGAGAAGAGTTCTACAGATACTGTAGACTGCCAAAAAGACAAATGAACGGTCCTAGAGAAAATCAAGCCTGACCTTGGTTAAACTGAAACTGTTTTGGCCATATCATGAGAAGAAAAGACTCACTAGAAAAGACAATAATGCTTGGTAAGGTAGGAAGCAGTTAGAACAACAGGAAGACAGCATTACTGATGAACTCTATAAAGGGAGACACAGTCCTGAGTCTGCAAAACCTGAGCAGGGCAGTTGATAATATGGTGAGTATGAGGTCTCTCATTCAAAGGGTTGCCATAAGCTGAAGTTGACTTGACACCAGTTAACAACAAGAAGAGGATGCCACTGTTAAGTAATTTATTGTTGGCTGATGAAGCATGCCAAAAGTTTGCTCTTCAGTGGCTTCTTATCATCCTGGAGAGGTGCAAAGTGGACTCCTATATGGTTTTGTCTTGCACCCAGTTTTGTTGAGCAGCTATATAAATGACTTAGATAAAAATGTAGTAGAAATAGCCAACAGATCTGGACAAGAGAGCAAACCAGGAAGTACAATCTTCTCTAGTTGGAAATAGCTTTAGGTTAGATTTGGACCATGATACTACTCTACTCTGTTTTAATCAGACCGTGGTTTGGAGTACAGTGTTTCCAGTCCTTTCTTCATATCATACTATCTTCTTTCATGCTGTCTCCAATACTTGTCTTATCTTACACTATCTACCCCCAAATTTGCCCTTGCATGGATTCAAGTATACTGTTTGGACCTTTCTGATAAAGATCTTGAGTGTGTAGGTCTAGAATCCATAAACCTTGTGTGAAAATAGGGCACCTTCTGAGATACAGCAGTTCTAGATTTGCTGTATCAGCAGGTGGCTGAACTAGATGACACTTTAGTTCTGCTCAAACACTGTGAGTCTGTATGTTCCATGATAGTGTTTTATTTCTGCAATTTCCTACTAGTAGTTTCAAATATCTTTCCTTGATTCAGCTCTTCTATAGCCAACAATCTGCATTTCCCCTGCACCTGAGTAATAATGTTGTGTGCCTTCAAGTCATTTCCAACTTATGACAACCATAAGGCAAATCTATCACTGGGTTTTCTGGGGGCTGAGAGTGTGTGATGTGCCCAAAGTCACCCAGTGGGTTTCCATAGCTGAGCGGGGAATCAAAGCCTGGCCTCCAAGGTCATAGTCCAACACTCAAACCACCACACCATGATGGCTTTCTGATAATGGGAATGGGGTCTCCTTACAGCTTGCCCGTCAACTGCTATTGTGAGTGTTGTGTGGAGAGTGGCTGCACAAGTCATAAATGCACAGTGTCAGTGGTGATCAGAAATATGAACAGTAACTATTGATGAATAATATGTCATTGGGGTAGGAATTCTCTCCAGCTTTTAATGTAAACTTTAAAGGAGCTGTTCAAAGTGCGAAACTGTATTCCTAAAATAGTTTTAGTAACTTGGATAACAATTTTAATGTTGACATTAGAACCGAGAGCAGATTCATTTCCCAACTGAGGTAGGAGCTATCTCCCTACAATTTTTCTTCTTTTAATATATAGGAAGTGTTGATCTAGCCTTCAAACACTGCTGTCCTATTATGTATCTACTGTGAAATAAGTCCAATGACTTTTTAATATATATATATACACACACACACACACACACACACATACACACATATATACACATATATACGTATACATACATACATACATATATATCCAATTGAATTAAGTAGAATTTACTGTCAGAAATTTACTGTCAGGATTGTAGCCTGAAGAGTGTGTGTGTGTGTGTGTGAGAGAGAGAGAGTGTGCACATGTGTATGTGTGTTAAACCCTGGGAAATACAAGCAAGGCTAGACCTTCCATTTTATGAAATTCTGACTTTAATTTTTTCATACTGGTTTACACATGTCACTCTCTAGTGCCCAAGCACATTCCATCACTTTTACTTTGATCTAATGTGTTGAATTAAGCTTTTCTCCCTTATGCAACAGTGACATCTGATAAGCACTAATAGTGATGCAGCATTCACACACGCACGCACACGCACGCATGCACATATACATACATCTTCCTGGTTTGATTGATTTTGTCACCCAGAAAGGGCTTTCTAAAAGCCACCACATTTTAGATGTTTTCCGATCTAATGAGTTTGAGGACCTGACTTGTGGTTGCTAGTAGCAGTAGTAGTAGTAGTAGTAGTAGTAGTAGTAGTAGTAGTAGAGTTTTGGTCACAAGAGATAGCTAGAACGATGATGGGATTTGTCATGCTTCTTAGCATGCCGGCAGCTATTTCACAAATCTGAAATGTCACAGAAGGCAAGGAGTCAACAGACACACATTGGACATGGCAAAACTCCAGCTGGAGCATGAAGGCATCCTCTCTCTGTTCAAAGGAAACGGAGAACTTGATCTGAGGTATAACTGCTCGGTTTGCTATAACACATGGCCACAAGAACTCAAAATGATGGCTTGGTTAATATTTGAGGAGTGTGTATGAAATTTCATCTGTTTTCATTCAGGCAAGATGAAAGGAGAGAAACAGAAAATGTATGGTGCTTTGCATCCTTCCACCTCATGCTCTGTATATCTTATGCTTATACATCTAAGTGTGCATGAGTGTGTCTTTTGGTTCACTCCATCCCTCTTCCACTTGAATAATTATGCTTTCTCATGCTATGTCCTAGCTCTTTTCATAACATATATTCCTTCTCCTCTTTCATGCAGCAGTGCAAAAGCCAAGTCTCCTGCAAAGTCATGACTTTGTGCTACTGATTAATCTAGGCATGGGCAATTATGGAAGGCTAGGGCGCTGCATTGGCATCAATGATTAATCCTTAGTACCTCACTGATATTTTTTAATCAAGTCCTTTGCTTGGCTCTAGTCTGGTTTTATATGGCCAGATCTCTGTATATAACCTCTAAGTTATAGCCACTAACACTATTGGTACATAGTCATGGCTCTTGGATATTCCCTATCCAAGTCCAACACTAGCTGCCATACCATACTGCCTCTCATATGCAGAAGGCAAGCTGTGCAAAGCATTGCTAACAACAATGCCTGTTCCAGTCCACAGGTTGGTACTGCTGGCTGTAACATTCAACTGCATGCAGTCCCACTACTTCCTCAGGATGAGTAATTAGTGCTATAATATATTGTATTCTGTTCTCTTACTTTATTTATACACTATTTCTTCCCCAAAGCTGGCAGTCAAGGCAATTTAAAAGACAGAAATATTGGTAAAAACACACGTAGATAAAAATATACAAAAAAGTATGCTTGTGTTAATCATCTCATCAGATCTGACTACTTTTGGTGTCAAATGTTGTTTACTATATATTAAGGTAATTTATTTATGTATGCACTACGCATTCAAAGTAATAAAGTAAGGAACTGTCAGGAGGAGTGAGAGAATGGCATGTTGAAAGTGAGTGGTGATTGGTGGAATGTCTGAGGGGATTCAAATGAGGTTGGTGAATGACAGTTGGAATGGCAGTTGATATAGTTAGACCAGTTAGGGTAGAATCATAGAAATGTAGAGTTGGAAGAGACCCCAGGGGCCATCCAGTCCAACCCCCTGCCATGCAGGAACACCCTCAAAGCACTCCCGACAGATGGCCATCTAGCCTCTGCTTAAAAACCTCCAAGGAAGGAGACTCCACTACACTCCGAGGCAGCAGATTCCACTGCCGGACAGCCCTGACTGTCAGGAAGTTCTTCCTGAGGTTCAGGTGGAATCTCCTTTCCTGCAGCTTGAATCCATTGTTCCTTGTCCTGGTCTCTGGAGCAGCAGAAAACAAGTCCTCTCCTTCCTCTACATGGCATCACTTCAAATATTTAAACATGGCTATCATGTCCCCTCTTAACCTTCTCTTCTGCAGACTAAACATACCCAGCTCTCTAAGTCTATCCCCACAGGGCATGGCTTCCAGGCCCCTCACCATTTTGCTTGCCCTCTTCTGGACTTGCTCCAGCTTGACCATGTCCTTCTTGAATTGGGGTGTCCAGAACTGGACACAGTATTCAAGATGAGGTCTAACCAAAGCAGAGAAGAGTGGTACCAGTACCTCCCTCGATCTAGACACCATGCTCCTATTGATGCAGCCAAGAATTGCATTGGCTTTCTTGGCTGCCGCATCACACTGCTGACTCATGTTCAGCTTGTGGTCTATGAAGACTCCTAGATCCCTTTCACACATACTGTTATCCAGCCACGTGTCCCCCATCCTATATTTCTGTATTCCATTTTCTCTACCTAAGTGTAGGACCTTACACTTCTCTCTATTGAATTTCATTTTGTTCGCCTTGGCCCAGCTCTCCAATCTATCCAGGTCATTTTGAATTTAGTCAGAGAGAGGGTGGAAAAGTGAGTGAAATGAGGAGTAGAGTTAAGAAAATCAGTCAGTTAGATCTGGGAATTAATGAGTGGTGTTTAAGAGTCTGAATTAGCTAAGAGTGGAGTGGGAGAGAGAGTGGGAGCTGTGTTCTAAATGTATTAAATAATGAGTCTTTCGTTATGTTCAACTTCTGCTTATAAAGTATTGTTTTTGTATTTATATGCTGCATATTAGAAATACACTGCATATTAAAAGCTTGGATTCAGATGAGGAGTCTGTGGTGGCATAATATTCCACACTGGTAGCTTGTTTGAGAGCCCTGGAAGTAAGAATTCAGATTCACATCAAGCTTAGAAATTGCTGAGTTAATTGTTCTGTAGCTCCTTTCTCAGTCTAAGACCATGAGCCAACTGACCTTGCTTTTCTAGACCCAATCAGAAAAGCTGGGATTGTCTGTCTGTACTAATGCCAGGAAATTCTAACAACCATGGCCTGCGTGGATCTGCCACAAGTACCATTATGCTGATCTTTTTCACCAGCCTCACAAAATCAGGTTGTGTGTATAGATCTCCCTAAAAATAGATGGAGAGGAGAAGCTCGTAATGATTTTCCAGATGGGAAGGAGTTCATGAAATATTGGCTAGACAAATGTTTTTGAGCAATATGCTTTTGCAGGGCCTGTTGCATGTCTTAAGAGATAGAGTCTGACATTATCTTTACTGGGAGTTTCTGTCTCCATACTTTCTTTTCTCATGCCACACTATTTGACAGAGACATTACAGAAGGCATTATTCCTATATTTGATAACTATAGTCAGTGTGTTTGTGTAGGTGTTTCTTTGAAATAAAGTTTGGATATTGTGATGTGTTCTCAAAGTACGCATCTGTTCAAGAGATATATCTGAATAATTACTCTGGCATCACTGTCAGAATTAAAAAGATCTTCAAACTGATTTCTAGATTTGTTTGGTCTTCAATTATGCCTTGAACTTTTGATCAGGAGCATGAGACCCTGCTTGCATTTAAAAGGAAGTAGGCATGGCAAACCTCTGGATTTTTGGTGTAAAGTCGAAGGCTTTCACAGCCAGAATCCATAGGTTGTTGGGGGTTTCCGGGTTGAGAAAATGCTAATAGAACACAGCCTCAAAACCCAGAAAACCCACAACAACCTCTGGATTATTTTTTTGCGGGGAAGGGGTAGGTCTATATTTTTCATAGATGTATCTAGCAACACTGTCACTGTCTTAGGACTAGGCCCAGATTTGGAGAGGGGGGCAAAACAGGGCATTTCCCCTGCTTTTGGTAGATGTTATTTTGTTTACATTACATTGATCATCATCAGCCTGAAGGCAAATAAAGTGAAATTGCCTCATATCTAAATTTTACCAAGAAATCATCTCTGCTAATATTCCTATAATTACCCATATTATTATTATTCTTCACCTCTAAATCTATAAAATATTTCACTCCCTTGGAGTAAATATATTATTCTCTAGAGTAGGTTATGCAGATCTGTTTCATATGTCTCCACAATGCAGGATATAATATTTGCATTGACTTACCACATCTATCAGACAACTTCGGAAAAATGCTTATATCTGCATTCCATGGTGGTGGTTGGCACTGACAAAGAGATGTTCTCATTTTGGAATAGGATTCATATAGTTTAAACCCAATATAAAGACCACATCCCACCCTGTGGAGCCTTATTAAGGGAAAGGAGTAGCTGGCAGTAGAGGCCCCAGAAAAAAACTATTTTTTTCCAGGTTTTTTTTTTTCCTGAAGCCTTTTTGTTTTTTTCCAAAAAATTGGAAAAATTGAAAAAAGGAAGAAAACCTTCTGCAGCATGTGAAAGAATCTGGTCTATGTTTGGAAACACACTAAATCAAAAAATAAACTGACATGTGAAAAGGTAAAGAAGCTTGTTTCAATCCAGGTAACCCTTTGGTTTTTAGGAGTCCATGATAACTGATAATGATAACAAACATAACAAAGCAGAAGCAGAAGCAGATGCTGGTAACTATAGCTCAGAAAATGAGTCTGATTAAATGCATGCTGTTAACTGAATCTTAGTCCCTCCCTCCTCCCTTGCACACACTTCCCCCCCTCAATTCTTTTCATGGGAATGGGTGCTTTATATCTATTTGATACTATGGAGAGGAAATATAAATAATTTTCTTTTTTACTAATGTTGATGGTTTCTTCTTTTTTTAAAAAAAAAACTTTTAACTGTTCCACATAAACTAACAAAACCAGAGAGGTTCTGTACAGTTCAGGAGATTGTTATTCCATTTGTTACAAATAAAAATTAAAAAAAGTAAATTCTGTTTGTAATAATTATTTGAATACAATACACTGTCTTTTTAATATACCAATTATGATCATTTTATGCCAAATCAAATTGTACGTAGTCATATTTTATGTTTCTAAAGTAACAGAGTGACTTTCAATCCGTAAAAAGTGCTAATGTTGCATTTTTTCAATTTTTCTGAAAATTTCCATTTTTTTTCAGAAAAAAAAGGGCTGGCAAAAATGTTTTTTTCCCCATGGCTTCAAAATTTCCAGAAATTTTCCATCTCTAGGTGGCACAGCCTCATTGGCCATTTAGGCCCTACACTGTTATAGTGCTATTATTCAACTTTCAATACCCTGTGGAATTCCAGAGTTTGTAGTTTACTGAGTGTGGACAGCCCCTAAGTCTAAGTCACATTGCTCTTTGCTTCTCTAGTGGATTGGTAAATATCACTCCCTTCACCTTAGACTCTCGCTATCCAAACTTTTCCTCTCTTTTCTTTCAGTTCACTTTATGCGATTGAGAGATTGAGTGGATCACTGTATAAACAGTGGCTAGCCCATTATTTACTTTCAGTTCAGCTAACATTTGCTGCCATGTTTTTCCTACACCACATATAGATGGATGGATAATAATAATTAATGGTGCTGCTTTACATAAATTATTTCCTTTCTACCTGGCTTTTCCTTTTCTAAGAAGACCTCCTAGTACCCTTTGCTAAGCTTCTGCGTCCCCACAATTACCCATGCCAACAAGTTCTGTGTGTTCAGGTTAGTTGCCACTCCTTGCAGGGCAAACTTTGTTTTTGAACATTAAAAAAATAGCATTTCTTTTACATTTCTGTATAATTTAATAGCAACAACCAACTTGTAGATCAACTTAGACCCTATCTGTCGAGGTTATGTAGCCTAAAGCCACCTTTTGTGGCGAAGCTATACCACCACTGTGGAATACTTCCTGAGCTTCCTACAGATTAAAGGATGACTTTGGGGTTGCTGGGAGGAAGCTATTGCCTAAAAAAGAACAATTCAGCAAACCACATGTAGTGTACTACTGTTAGCATGAATATGAATCAATTTGTGGCATAAGAAGTGGGACCTTGCCTTCTTTAGGGACTGAAAATGAGCAGAAGCAGCTGCACTAAGTACCCAAAATGGCTTGTGTTATTGGACTTATAAAATATTTCTGTTCTGTTTTAGCCTTGACTTTGCGACCAGAAAGAACATTAGAGTACATTTGCGTAACTGTGTTCTTTATATGAAGACCACTCTCATCACAAAATAGCTCATTATCTGAAACTTGGTTCACCTTGCAAGGTCAGAGTCTTTTCACTGGATCCAGGCAACCTTCATCAAATGGAAGGATCACAGATGCTACATTTATGATGTGAAATAATAATTATGTAAACTGGTGGTGTGAATTTGACCTTGTCTCCATCTAGACAAGAGATCCACATTCCCAAAATGGCAATGTGTTACCCACTGCAAAGTATATATAAAGACCACTAAGTCCCTACAACAGATGATGCAATTTCATCTTTATTTCCTTTCATTAGAGGTAAAAGACAGTGTCAACTAAGGCATATTGGCAAATACATAAAATAAGTCTGTGACACAGCTATTTTTGACAGTTATAGGTACATCTCAAAGAACTACTAAGTCCTTTCAATTCCATTCTTATTTTCATCATTATCACCATTCAAGAACTCTTTTTTTGACAGGGGTGGTTGTGGGTAATGGTGAGTGCATAATTATGATTTCTCTGAAAAAAACTGCAGATTAATTAATATATATTACAAGAGATAAATTATTTTTTTGAATCAATAGTGTATTCGTTTCAGCTGGAAGGAATAGCTGCTAAATATTTGTGCCACTGCTAGAAAGCTGCATTGGGCAGAGTACTTGCCAACCTACTCTTGTCTGACTGGGTGTTTGAAAAAGATACAGTGTAGTAGCAGAGCAGGCATCATGGCCATCTGTTAGAGAAGGAACAAGTAGTCATATAGTTAGGAGCAATGTATATATTTTAGCACTGCCATGCCTGAGTAATATGCATATTTACTGATAAGTGAATTGTGTAGTCTTGTGCACAAAGGATCAGGTTTCATTGAAATCATCAGTACAGCTTACATCAGGATAAGCACATGTATGATCTTGCTGCATAAAATTTAAGATCATTTCTCCCTAAAAGAAATATGTCTAAGCTTTTGATGTTTCACATCAGTGGGATTATGCTTCTGCACTTTTAGATTTGTTACTGAAAAAGAAATATAATTAGAAGCCCAATAGTGGCAGTGGATGATAATGATAATCTTAGAAGAATTTAAAAAAAAAAACAGAAATCTTGAAAGTGCATTGGATAAATCAGTTTAGGATTAGAGTATCTGCAGACATTGACCAATAAGCCTTATTTATTCATTCATTCCATGCCAATGCCATTTGAACTAAGGAGCCATTGGATAATTTTAATGACTTTAGGTACTGGCTGGATAAAATGCCCAGCAGAAAGGGCAGCAACTGGCAGATGCTTTGTGGGTGGCAAAAATAAAGCCATACACAACTTCTAGCTCAGTCTGGGCAGCAAAGATAATACGCACAAGTCTGTCATGGTGGGTGGGGCCAGTTGTTCCAGTTTACAGTGACTTGGGCCACCCTCCTCCTGGAGTGTCACCACTGTGTTTCACTCCAAATCCAGAAACAATCTGGTGCAGAATCTCTCAGAACTCTAATACTCTGAATTGGCCAAAGTGGCTGGCTGGAAGGAAATCTGTGAAAAGCAAACAAAAATGTTTATTTATAAAGTGCCAAAGAATAAATTGTCCATGGAGTAAATGGCTCAAATGTGTTAAAATAATCAATAATCTAAGTGGCATTTTAAAGAGGTTTAGCATTAAGCCAATTTGCCAATATATACTGGCAGCATAGTAGCATGGTGGGAAAAGGAAACCGTAAAAAGTTCCCTTGGGAAATCTTAGGCTTTGCCAGTTCTTTCCAGAAAGAATCTGTGATTGAGAAATATTTGGCTTTCTGGATATTGTTGGACTCCAGCTGCCATCTGATCCAGCCGGCCACCATGGTAACTGGAAAAGTCAGGAGCAACTTGGTTGTTGTATGCCTTCAGCTCATTTGCAACTTATGGCAGCTCTAAGGCAAACCTATCACAGGGTTTTCTCGGCAAGATTTGTTCAGAGGGTGTTTGTCTTTGCCTTCCTTTGAGGCTAGAAGCTTACATACCCTACCCGTGGTACAGTGAATATGCCCTGGAGCTGTCCAACATTCTGAACCCTGTGAACTTTATTCCAGACTGTAAAGGCACTCTCCAAGATTTTGAACCTACTTGGAGGATAGCGTTCAGCACCTTACATAGCTCCTATACAGTCTGGAATGAATACTAGAGTGAATTCACTGACATGGAGGGCCCTGGGAAGACTCCAACAGCCTGTGGAGGCGTACAGGTTCCCTGCTTTATTACTGTTTCCGTTAGTGATAAGAAGGTACAGGATCCTTGTAAAGCCTATAGTTCTCCCTGTTTTGTTTCGTTTTTTAATTTGTTGTTCACAGAGCCACAGCGAAGCAGCAGATGTGTGACTCAATAATCACAACCACTGAAGACTTTGGGCTTCAAATTAATGGTTTTATAGTATTTACAGCCTGCAACAAATGTGTAACTTGTGCACTTCAGTCAGATGGGCTGCTCATAGACAACAGCAATGTGTAATAATTTCTGTTGTGTAGACAAATAGTTCTAAATCTGCAGATGACACTCTGATGAAAACCTGCTTTCTATACAGTTATTTCAGTATAGATGCTGCACTTTGCTTGCATCATCCACAGTCAATCACTTCTGTTCTAATACTCTAAGAAGGAGATCAACCTTTCAGGGATAACTAAGGAAATCTGTGTGAAAGCTTGTTTATAAATGATAATAATGCCTATCTCTTCTGTGAGTGATATCAGAAATAAAAGCAATTTCCTCTTCTTTTTCTTTTCCAGTTGATTTCATAGGTGGATTTGACTCATATGGCTATCAAGGCCCACAAAAGACATCTCATTTACAGCTACAGCCCATGTATATGTGAGTACCAAACTTCCAAGATACCATATGCCCATGGGAATATTATAAGATTGTAATAGTGAAAGGTGGCATCATTGGAGAGAGTTAGAGTTAATAAATGTCCTTCATTCAGTGAACATAATGAATAATAGCTGCTGCTCCACCCCACCTGCCCCCTCATTTAGGCTGATGCTGCATTAATACCTGGGTGGACTAAGATGAGACAGATCCAGTCAAACCAAACTCATCTACCCAGGTACGCAGTGTAGCATCAGCCTAGAAGGGTTAGGTATCTGTACAGCATACCAGATCAGCCCCTTCATCTACAATCAGGTTATGGGTAGTAATTTTTCTATTGTGAATGACATTCATAGCAGCAAGAACAGACCAGAGATGGGCTGGCAGGATAACTAGGATATTGAAGAAGAAGAAAGAACTGAAACACAGGATAGATTTCAAATATCAAATATCTATCCAGCCTTTCCCTTACCTAACATGTCCAGCCCCAGCATCATACCACACTCTGCCTGAAATTATACCAATAGTACACCCAGTTCTTTTTCACTATCCTGGGATTCGCCCAAGCGCATGTGCAACAAAACAAACATAGAAATAAATAACAATCAGTAGTAGCTCTCAGCTTAGCTCTCATCTGAATAATACCAGTTCTTCCCTCCAGTCTCTGCCTTTCAGCCGAGGATCCCAGAGGTGGTCTCAGCAGTCAACCCACACTCCCACTGTGAGTGGCACTGTTCTGCTAGACCCTATCTTTCACCCAAGGTCTATCCTCACTCTCCACATGAAGAAGGATTAATGCTCTTCTATCTCCCTGAAGTAGTGAACCAAAGGGGTGACTCTCTGCCAGGACGTCATCCCTTTGGTGTCAACCTGCACTAGCAACCCACTGCCTATGGCTGGCACTGTTTGATGTGCCTCAATAAATCAGGAGGATGAAAGAAGGAATGAAATAGTTGGCTGTGATCAGTAGTCAGTCTTGGTCTTCCAGCAGCTAGCACAAGCCCTGATTCTGTGGGAAGCAGCCCCCTAAAGGATTAGGACCAGTAGAGGCAAAGAAGAAAAAAGTCATCTCTTCTTCCACTCTTGCTGGTCAAACTGCAACACCCACTGTTGGTAACTTGCTTTCTAGAGATGCAAGTGGCTAGCTGTTGTTGCTAAGTTAGTCAATTTTAATTGCAGTCAGTAGAAATGTGCTTCAGCTATGACCAAGTGAAAATAAATAATTTTTTTTACTTTAGATGACTAATATGTGTTTTTACCTATGCAGACTAAAAAATTTTGAGTAGTCATCTTGATCTGGAAATTAGCTGTAGAGGATCTGACTTGTGAATGGAACTTCCGCCTGAGCTCTGCACATCCCTTAAAGATGGAAGCATCAACACAGATTTGTTCCTTTCCAGATGTAAATAGGGAAGGCTGAGGACCTTGATCCTCATTAAAGGATTAAGTTGGCTTTATTGCAATCAGCAGGAATAGGATGAACTATCAGTCAGCTGTAACAGAAGTTTTGCATGTAGAAGATCTCAAGTTTAGCCCCAAGAATCTTAAGGTAGAGTCTAAGTTGCTGAATAGCTGCCAGTCAGTGCAGACAAAGCTGGATTGGATGAACCAATGATTTATTCAGTGCAAGGCTGTGTTTCCAGAAAATGGCTAGTTTGTGCTTAGAACAATATTTGCTCTTTGCTTAAAGTATATCCTGATCTTCTCGTTAGATGACAACCCATGGCAGCTAGCAATATATGAACAAATAAAACCAAATTCACATTTTTCAGGAAAATGTCCATATTTTATAGAGAATGTCCAATAAAATCCTTTAAAAGTACACATACTAAGTGTATATAATTTACAGCACATCAGGCATGTTTTACAAGTGGAGGATTTCATATTTTGAATTTTCTACTGTATGGCTTGGCCCGAATACACGGGTAGTTCCATGCCATTTCCAGAAGTTCCCAAGAATATGCAGTGCTAGCATAGAAATGCCATGAGGCTGGACCATCCATCTGAAGAGTTGCTTTCAAGGAGTGATGCAGGTGGAATACATCATCTAGCAGTTTCTATACTGATGACCATGCATTCAAATCAGGCTCAACTTATCTCACAGTGGAAAGCCCAAATAGTAATAAGTGATCCTATGATTATGGCTCAGGTGTCAGAATGTCCAGGAAATGCAAGTACCTTTCTCAAAATGCAATTTCTTACCTGTCTGTGCCCAAAGAAATGTTTTTCACTTTTGTCAGAGTGTTGTACACTTACAAGATGCTATTTCTTCCAGTCACTGTTTGTGGCTCCCAGGTACTTAGAGCAATTCTAATCCCATTTCTTTCTTCATATAGTATACCTTGCCATCAACATATGGAGCCTTCTAGCTGAGATATTATCCCATTCTTTTTATGTTCTTTGCTTTGAGAGTAGCTGATTGCATTTACAGAGCTTACTAACAGTGGCTGGGAAGAAAGCTGAAGCTGTAGGGCATAAGAAGTCAATATAAATTTTTAAGCTTGTAGCTGAGAACAAGGAAGCACGAGAAAAACATTTTAAATCTCTGTGACCTTTTTGCTTTTGTTCTGCTTCTCTGCTGCTTTCTTACCAACATGTAGGAGATTTCAGCGTGTACGAAAGACAATAAAACTGCTCTGTAGCTTTATATTTCCAGTAATGCAACAAAAGACACTGTCATGTGCTAGCTAAACTCCTGAGAGGTGATTTACACTGAGAAAAAGTGGATATGTTAGCCACTTTCATATTGTACTACTTCAGAATGTAGGTGGGAGAATTACACAGCTGAACAGTCATCCCAAGCAGACAGACAAAGAAATATGGAAAACTAGCATGTGATGAGTGAGAAGGTTTTAACTTCTCTTCTGTGACATGCTTATTTTCAGTATAAGAAGTTTTTCCAGATAAGAAAGACATTCATGCTGACATTCTCAACCTCCCCCTGGCAGTGATATTTTAAGTATGCTCTTGAGAAGCTGGGTCCCTGTCCATTTGCAGAGGGTGTACACCATATGTACATCACGGAGTCTTTCATGCTAGAGATTTTCTGAATACAGTTCTATATAGATGGTACAGTTGTCTTTATCTATATTTACTGGATGTGTTAGTACTTCTTGTTTCTTGCAACTTCTAGCATGAAATATCATACTCACTCCCCCCCCCCAAAAAAAAAGAACCTGAGGGAGAAAACCTGCATAGTACTTGACAGGACCAGGGAGGAAAGGTAGCATGTTTCTCCTGTTCCACACTTTTTTCTTTTAACTTTTCTGTAGCCAATGTTGTTCCTGTAAACTCTCCCTGCCTGGTGGGAGGGGTACAGGGGGCTAGGGAGGGACATGCATTGTTCTCTTCCTAGTCCAGGGATCTATCAGTACAGGTGAAATGATCTACAAGCAACCAAATGCCTCCTTTTGAAATTACAAGGTACCTTAAGACTCCCTCATATTTTGTCCTATTCCAATTGTGTGTTATGAGGAAAGGAGAAATTGGGTGAAGGGAGGATTTCTCTGGAGTGCAAGATTACATGGATTTGTAGGCATATTACTCTGAAGGTCTTGAAAGTTTTTCTTTTTTCCCATCCTTTTCAGGGATTCTGAAGATACTGCACAAGCTGCCATGTTGAGCAAAATTGTGTATGTGTCAATGCATGATAAACTAACAGCTCTGATGCTCAATACATTTGGTCCATGGAATTCTACTGTGATGGTATCACCCATTTCCATCAAGTCTCGCAGTGATCATTTTGGCATGTCAACAAGAAAGCAAAAATATGAAATTGCTAGTGCCAAACGTAATGAACCTCAGTGATTACTGGAATACTGGATTATTAAAAATAAAGTCCAGCAGTAATATTTGAACTGTGGTATAAGCAACTACTCTGAATGATGGAGGGAGAGGTTCCTTCAAGTCTAGGAATTCATTTGAAGGTCATACATGTATGAACAGTCAAGCATAAGAGAGCCAATCTTCTTACAAGAATTTATTTTTGCAAGAAAAGAGAAAGAAAGAACCAGAGAGATTTGGGATTATAGTAGTTGCCTAATGCATTGGAAAAATTGCACAAGAACAGTTCTTTTGTGCAGAATAATTTTCCAGCCATTCTTTGAAGTCTTTCAGCCATGGTGTTATCTGTACAGGGGGCTAGTTGCCCTACAAAGGGGAATCTTTGAGGTTAGCAAGGGTAGGAAAGGTGCCTTCCTGAGGCCACATGCAACACCCAAGGATGTTTTGTGGCCCCCAACCCACCCCTAAGACTTCACCAAACCACCTTTTCTTTTTCTAGCAAAAAGAAAAGTGCATTACCTCTTCAGGAAGCTTCTCTTTCACTGTATGACATCTAAAAATACAATCTCATATTTAAAAAATATATAATCTAGCCTTTTCCCTTTTTTCTTTTTTTTAGTTTTTTAGCATTGCCAGTAGTCTGCATGGCTTCTAGAAGGTCCCAGGGCAGAAGTGTGGCCCCTGGACCTACTGACAGTGATCGTGACATTGACAGTGTAGCTTAGCATTTTAATCAAGAGAACAAATATTTCAAGATAACAGGTAATTCTTTTTTAAAACCCTAACTGGACTTAACAGGTTCAGCTTGAAAGAACTTATTGACTCCTTCAGCTAACCTAGGCCTTTTCTGCACTGAGCGAGGGAATCGCCCCGTACTGGTACTCACCGGACCTGTGTGCTCCATGCGAGGGTCCAGGCTGGTTTGGAGCAGTCCATGGCCGCCGCTCCACACTGCTCCGGGGATGAAAATGGCAGCTTCCAGTTGGTCGAGGCTCTCCACCAACCAGTGAAGCTCGCCAGCCTAAAGCCCGCCCCCGGCAGATCTGCAGGCTTGCACTGGTGTGAGCCTGAAAATCTGCACCGGAGCACAGTCACGGAGTGGCGCGCCCCATGCTTTTGAAAGACCTGTTTTAAGTGGTCTTTCAAAAGCACGCTGAACAACCACTTTGGGTTGTTCCAGAGCTGGCTGAGGTCCAGAACTACACAAAGTAGTCCGGACCCAGTCCGCTCCCAGGTGTAGACGTCCTTTCTGGAGGATGCTCTGCACTGTTTTAAAAACCCAATGCGGAAGAGGCCATTGAATTGTTTTAGAAATGTGCATCTTCTAAGGCCCTATACAGATGCTAATTATCTCTATATAATAAATTGTACAAGGAGAGGGAGAATGCTAGCCCTCCGTCCTTTCCTTCACCCTGTGCATGGAGGCTGATTTCTGGAGGGGATAATTTCCTCCATCTGTAGAAGTTCTCCACAATTTCAAATCTCAATTTTCCATGTTTGATACTGCATGGAGACCCTCCACTGATAGAGGAAGCTCTTACCACATAGAATGGGCAATGGAAGCAGTGCTGGAGGGGATGGAACTACCACACTCATGTGCATTTATTATACAGAGGACTATAATACTTGAAAGAGCCCTAAGCCTGATTATAAATGTCTGAATAGAGCTTAACTCTGATTATAAATGTGCTTTCAAAGCTGCTATGCATTTCTTTAAGTCTATGTTCTAATGTAATGTTGCACTGCTTATAGAAAGATTTTGGAAAAGTGTATTTAAGCAAAGTCCAATGGTAAGAAATAGACTTGTGAGGTATCTTTTTCTCTTTTTTATCTCCCTTTCTCTCTCTCTCTTTTTCAGGTCAAAATAGAAACAACAAAGTCTGGGGTGGGGCTGAAAGACCAGTCAAAGATCAGATTCTGGCATGACCTCCTGTGGATTTTAAAAGACTATATGTTCTGATCTATAATAGAAAAAGAATACACAGAGACAGAGGCCTTGGTTTCTAATAAATATGGACACCATTTCACAAGATCCCTTGTCTCTCAGCTTGGATTTTCCAAGTCCACATACAGAAGATTCAAAAGGAAAAGCAGTGGCACCATCTTCTGGCCGCTGTCTACCTTCTTCCCCCAATCTGCTTCTGCCTCTCAGTTATGACATTGTCTCAGCCATTTTGGTTCTTATGGGGGCTCTTTTGTACTCTGTCTGGAGCTGTGTTTTCTCAGTCAATAACCACTAAACATACTGTTATGACCTGGAAACAAAAGTCAATAGACAGCAAGTTGTTTGCCCTAAAGGCTGTATAGTATATACTTGCCTTAACCCATCCTAAGTTGCACATCAGAGATATTCGGTGTGAGCATTCTGAAATAACTTCCTTTAGGCTCAACCATGCTGTTCATTAATTCTAAAATATTTCTGAGGCTGTGTCAAGTGATAGACTACTCTCCAGAAGTACCAGAGTTGGCTGTATAAGAAAACTATCTGATGTCAGAAGAAAAAGTGCTTTACTGTGAAGCCTCCAGAACACATCTAAATTATTTCTAAAAGAAATGGAGTCATTGAAGAGATGGAAAATGCCAGGAAAAGGAACTCTTACAAAACTAATAACTATAAAGGAACAGCAAAAACAGTGCTCCTTAACCCCACTTTTTATTTATGCACTATAGGTGCTTTTATAAATGACTCTTATGTCTTTTACTGATGACTGAGACATCTGCATATTTCTATCAACAGAGGCCAACTGAATATGTATTAACTATGTTTACTCTTTTATAACTAATTCCAGTTGAAAATCCTATGTAAGTGAGCTTTTTTAAAAGAAAAACTGCAACATACAAAACCTTTCTTTCTGGATTTTGTTCTGTTTTTAGTTGGGGTGGGAGTAGTTGCGTTGGTGACATTTTTGAAGATCTTTTTTGTGGTATTTGGGGGATCTGTTGTGTGTTAGAATGTGTATCTTATCTTCCTGTATTATTGTGGCTCAAAAAAAAACTGTGCTGTTATGTAGTTGGCAAGAAGATGCCTTTGGAAACTTTACTAGTAGGTCAATGTCTTTATGAAATACTCTTGACTCCTAGAAGCGTCTGTTTGTTCTGAATTTGAGCTGTATATTCAATCACTTCAGTGGCTTTTCATTGGGAAGGAATATTTTGCTCAGGCTTTTTTAGAACTTGAATTGCCCTCATTTCTTTATTTAAAACTTTCAGATGCATCAGCCTCAGGCACTTGTTGGGCAAAGGTTTGTTTTTGGCAGGGACAAATTGCCTGCCAATTCTCCTTCAAGCAACTTTTTTGTACACTTGCCCAACTCCTCAGTTCTTTGTGGCCTATAAAATCTATACTCCTCCATAACACTTCTCATTGTCTGTCCCTACATAAATCAGTCTGTTCAACTCCCCTCCCACCACCCTACTGTTTGATGTCTTTGCATGAATGTAATATGTCACAAAGAATAAATCTAGATGACAACAGAACATATGTTAATTAGAGAAACAAAAATGCGTATTCCAGATCAAGCAGCATTGGTGCATGGAAGTGGATGTATCTATAATAATGATAACATTCACATTGTACAGTAGACAGCACATAGAAAATTCCAAAAACTGTAAATTCTGTGAGATCAAATGCCATAATCTTAAATATTTGCATCGTTGTACCTACACTACTGCTGGCATGATGTCATCAAATGATGTCACACTGGTGCAGCTTTTCAACATGCTCCATTATCTTGCTTCTTTCCTGAATCACCATTTTAGGCCAGGACCAAAAGCCACTAGTACTATAAACTTGCAATTAACTTAACTACCAGTGGGATTTGTCTGGAATATATTGCATGAAAACAGTGTCCTTAACCTTATTTTTCACACTGGCTGTACTTAATGTTACTTGTTTGGGGTTCTGATCCAGCATTTTCAACTGAAGATATCATTAGAATTAGTCTGCAGCAGATGGCTGAAAGGTCTTGGTCTATATTTAGGTTTGGAGCTACTGGATTGGCAGACTGATTGATGCTTCAGTGATGTTCTATCCCCACTCAGGAAGAACAGGAAAGCATGTTAGAAAATCAGTAAAACATGAAGATTTCCAGGTCAGGATGTTTTAAAATACTGGCTTTTACATATCTGAGACCTCTGGACTGTTGAAAGGGGGTATCTGGAGGAGCCATTGTTTGATCTATACTCACTCTTACTGAACACGTTCAAAGAAATAACTGTATGCCTTTTTCTCTCACTAATAGACTCATATACACACTCGGGAATAACATCCAGCTTGCTTTTCATCTTTATTAGCAAACGTGAGACTTGTGGTGCAGTTTAGAACAGTTCTATATGAGCTAACTAACTTGTGGCATTTCATGAGCCCATGCTTTGCTCCCTTTTGAATGACTATGTCATTCTACTACCTCTGCATCCCATGCCTGGACATTAGGAAACAGCTATCCTATTGCCACTGCTGCAAATCATAAAAGGGATCTTTCCTAGAATGTATCATCTTGCTACAAATAGCCTGCTCAGTTTGTATGTGGGGAGGAGTGGTGGGAAGAAGACTCCAGGCAGTATAGAATGAAAAGAGGGAAGTACAATCCCATATTTTTGTGCCCATTCATGACTATTGCCAGATCTGTGTGAATGTTTATAATCATCTAAGAATCAAGGACGTCCACAAATGGTGTAGGATCCTTATGCTGACTTAGAGCCAAATGTCCAAGAAACCAGGCTTGCTTAGCTAACTAGGATTACCACTGAGTGCTAGCTGCTTTTCAGTGGCACAGTCACCCTTCATGGCATAGCTAGTAAGTCTTAAAAAGCAGCCTAAGTAGGAAAGTGAAGAGAACAAGTCTCTCTACTTGAAGGTGGCCTGTGGCACCTTAAAGTTTAACATGTTTGATTTTGCCTGAGTTTTTGTGGACTGTAGTCTACTTCACCAGGTGCATCATGTTCATTTTTAAAATGCCACAGCATTCTTTATTTGTGAGTTGGAACAGGGACAGAGTATCAAAGTCTTTCCCCCAGTCTGCATATATGTGAATTGCAGATTCCCCTTTTTTTTAACTTAGAGGTGGGATTTTGCAGCCCTTCAGATGTCATTGAATTTCCAGCAGCCTTAGCCAGCATAGCCACTGGTGAAGAATTCTGGGAATTTACAGTGCAACAACATCTGCAGAACCACATGATTTCCACTCTTGACTGAATGGTACTGTTAGGAATTGAAAAAGTTGAGAGATTTGAGTTAGTGAACTTTAGAGAATTCTACCCATCCTCAAATCGGAGGGCCATTCACATTACACAATTATAACATTATTATTCTATTTTAACTGTGGTTTCATCCTATGGATTCCTAGGATTTGCAGTTTAGGAAGGGGTGGTTAGAATTCTCAGCCAGAGAGCTCTAGTGTCTCACCAAACTATAAGCCTCAGTATTCCAGAGGATGGAACCATGACAGTTAACGTGAGATATTAGCACTATAGCTGCATAGTGCAGAAGGGCTCCAGGTTAGACAAAAGGGATATATGTGGGTTGCTACTGCCTAAGGTGAGAAGAGAAAGTCACTAAAGAATGTGTCAGCTACCCTTCTATAACAAACTTGCTGGAAATGAAATGGCTTGTAGTGTTGCTGGGATCAAAAGAGGAGAGGCACACACGAGTCCATTACAGTCTCTCTTCCCCCATTACAAGAGCGCTGGGTAACTATGAAAACTGAGAATTTTGAGACATTATGCTAAGAACTCTATGTGGATAATGTGGCAATCCCGCCATATATACAGAAATAATATACATTTAATAATAGGCCCTCATACTTGCTTAGATTGCAGCTAAATCACCAACACCAAAATAATTTCAGGACTGTCAACTACTACAGTGAACAAATGAGTGGACACATCTGCTATGGAAAGAGTTTTAGAGCACAGTAGTGTGAGAATATCTGAAAATGCTGTTGTTGAATTGTACAGCTGTATCCTCCTCAAAATCCAGTGAAGAATGTTATTTTTCTAGACTGGGCTTTTTTTTTGTGGTTGTTATAAATCCAAATATTCAGAAGGCAAGTGTTAACAATCCAAATGTCTCTTTTTGTTATAGTCATTTGTTAATTCTGAATGTATTTTTAACAGAAGGTGAATTTTTTTTGACTAACTAGTGTAATTTGCATTTAAAAAAAATAAATGGGAAAATACAGGTTTCCAAGTTTTTCATGACCCCCTCCCCCATTGTCTTTCATAAGTTTCCTGGGTACAACTATCAGAGGAGCAAAAATACAAGAAAGGAACAAACCTATTATATTTACATGGAGGCAATTTTGAGCTGAGCTCCACACAGATGTGTCAGCACAGAACAGAAATTGCCAGGTCATGACATCATTTTAACTCAGTCATAGGTAACTTGGTATTTTCATTATCTACTGACACTAAAAGGCTTCTTTTAACAGGCTGACTGTAATAGACTCACTGCCATTTAAAATATGCCTTTTTTATTATTTTGTCCTCTCGTCTGTGAAGTTAAACCTTGGATAGGTTACCAGTAGCCAATCTCAATGGCTGAGATCCTATTATAGCACTGGTGGAGCATATGTACCCTGGAAGGCAAAGGCTGCTCCTTTCTCTGACCATGCAGTATAAGTGGATAGCTCTTAGGTGCATCCCTGCAGCCAACCAGTGGGCAGGATGGGAGCTGCTCCCCCTACAACTAGTCAGTGGGCAAAGGTACAGAGCTAGGCCTAAGCACCTGTTACCCTGATTTCTGGGGGTCCTTTGGGGAACCTCGATGTGCACCATGTAAGGAAGGGTGGGGAACTTAAAGGAGCACAAGCTGTAGCAATATGAGAGGCAGGGTAACCTAGCAAGGTCTTTTTACCCAGTTTTTACAGGGTCAGGCCAAGCCAAAAACCAGACAAATGTATCAAATAAATGATTTTATTGAATGAAAATGTTCTCATGCACCAACACAGTCACTCACTCACTCACACGAGACCTGTTAAGAAGCCAAAGAGTGGAAAAATGCATAGGGGATATAGAAAGGGATTGTAGATTGGGTAGTACTGCACCTTTCCTGAAGTCCTTGGTCCGGGAAACAGCAAGCAAAATGGAACTCAGCAAAGAAATGGCTGAGAGGGTTACTCAACTAACAGAGTGACGGTCTGCTAGCGTGGCAGGGAGTTCTCCTGAGAAATTCTCAAAAACTTGGAATACTTGTAGGGCAAAATGTACCTTGAGGGCAAATCCTCTCCCGGGAAGAGCAACAGGCATCACAAAGGAAAGGAAGCTCCACAATGACAACTCGTTTTGCATGATGGCTTTATGGTGTGTTGCCAATATTTCAGGATCTTTGGTTGCAATGGGTTGTAGTGTAAATGTATGTAGATGGTCCTTGCCTGGTATGATTTTTCCAGCACAAGTGCTCAACTTGAGGAAAACATGCTAATCCCCTCAGGTCGGCTCCTCTGTGGCTGAGGACCCTTTGTTTAACGTGGATTTGCACAGCTTGAGGTCTCCTTGGGCTACATGACTGGGGATTTTACTGGCCTGACCTAGTTCTCAGTTGTTCAACCATTTTTGCCTATGTGCTTATCTGGGCAACCTCTCTGACGTGGTGGATCACATTTGATATTAAAAATTGTAGACCCCGGGATAGGGTATGCCAGTAAGGTAACAAACCTTCCAGCTGCTGAGGGAAAGCCATTGTGCAAAGAGGTTCCTTGCACAATGTGTCACAAAGTTCTTATCTTGGTGTAACCCCCAGTTCATAACAGTTTAGATAACCAAGATGATTCCAGCTATAGTTAAGCACTGCATTAACTAGTCTCTATTACAGTTGGTACTGTTAACCTCAAAGAATACTTTAGTCCAATGATTGGAATCATTTTTCTTAACATCTGAAGCTGTGAATAATAGTTAGAAATACATCAAGGCCAACTGAGGATGTGCTTGTTAAGATCTTGTACTATCTTTAGACTAAAGATGTGAACCCAATTTCCACAGGAAGGACTGAAGACAGTGGCTGGTGCTTTTACATGGTCAGCCTTGAGCTGTTCACATGTTAGCAATAATCCCGATTAGCTTCCACACACAACCAACCAAAGAAGATAAGAACCACCAACTTGGGTGAGATCAATGATCTCTTTCTCTTCACGCTGTGGCTAACCAGTTGGCTATGAGAAGTCAATCAGTGAGTGCAACTCATCTCATTTTCTCCAAAAACTGATATACAGAAGCATACTGCTGCTGATACTGGAGAGGACATTTTGCCTAGAGCAAAGGATAAGCAGGCAGTCCTTCATCCCTATTCCATCTTCAGAAGCCTGACTGAACAAGTAGCTGAACCTTCACCTCCTTGGTGGATGAAGTAGTATTTGGGGCTATGAAAGAAGGCAACTATATGCTAGCTTACAGGATCTAGAGCAGGTTACATAGCACCCATGTATGGTCTCTAACATTTCGCCACTGACCTCCAGCATTTGAGGCATGATAATCTACCTAATGAAAAGACCACACACCTTCCTTTGACACTGCATGCACACGCACACCTCACCTGCTGCTATTAGCATAGTACCACAAAAGCACCTAAGTATTTAATGATTTCAATGTCTTGATCAATAAAAAAAAAATCCTGCAGATAATATTCCAGTCACTCCAAGTGTCTCTATTTATCATCAGCTGTCTGTATTTTCTAGTCTATAAAATAAAATAGTCTGTATTTTCTCTCCTTGGAAAATCACTATCCCCATTTCTGCCTTTGGCTTATATTTTATCAGTGTCAGTTTCTAGTGTGGTCATTTTTCAGAGTTCTATCCTTGAGGCAGAATGGGGTTCTCCAGAAGTGGAATCTCAGAGTGACAAATGGATACATCATGTTTCTTGCACTGGCAGCTGGTGACTTCCATGTCAGTCGGGGCTGTGAATCCACTCCAGGTGTTGGTCTGAATTTTAAATTTTAAAAGAATTTTAAAAGAGCTATTGAAAGAGCCAAGCATAGGGGTCAGAACCTTGGATAGCTCTTTTGAACTCTGGTCTAAAACCTGAGCATCACTGCTCAGACAAGCTGCCCCTGATTTCTTGCACACATGTATATAAATACATGCACATAAGCATT
The DNA here is from genome assembly GCA_948474755.1 of Ctenosaura bakeri. Taxonomy (NCBI): domain Eukaryota; kingdom Metazoa; phylum Chordata; class Lepidosauria; order Squamata; family Iguanidae; genus Ctenosaura; species Ctenosaura bakeri. The sequence goes on from CAOLHI010000396.1 coordinate 493,991, forward strand.
CAGACACCATGTAATTCACAACCACCCATTTCACATACAGTAGCTCAGGTCTGTTTTATACTGATCATCAGAGCCTGGAAAAGTTACCTTTTGGACTTCCACTCCTGGAATAGCCATGCTAGCAGGGAGATTCTAGGACTTATACTCCAATACAGTAACCTTTGCAAGCTGTGCTGTTGACAAAATACATAGGACAATTTTTTTTTTTTTTAGTACACCTTTTACCCTGACAATTATCTCTCACTTGATTTTTAAATAGGATACTGAAGAATAAACACAGCATAGCAGCTGAAACACAGAACTATGATATGTGGGGGTGTTACAGAAGTTGTGGACATGGGCAAAAGTGCACAAGGCATATGATGCAAATTGGGAAATATAGCACATCAGTACTGATTCACTTCAGTCCCATTGCATACCAGTCTGTTTGCAGGTTGTACTATGAATTACACAACAGCAGGATATGCACGATGCTCATCTCCGAAATTCTTTTTTCGCCACAGACAAAAGTCCACTTACAAGTGGACAACACCCCAACAAGATTCCCATGATTGCCCTTATTTCCATCTACAAACTGTATGTTATGTCATACAGGTTGTGTCCACACAAAAGATCTTTTCCCCTTCTCTATCCTGGTTGCACCATTCAGTGCCTTTTCCCTACAATTCCAATAATGTTTGCACTGGTTCCCTACAGAAATGTGGCAGAAAAATTTGCACAACCTTTCTTTCTCTTGCTTTCTGTGTATTCAGTCTGAACACCAATGGGGCATTCACACTGTGCTATGGACACACAAATACGGAACAACTATACTACATAAAAAACTTCAGAGAAAGGTTTTATATGACTTCAACAGTCCTCAGGGAGGATTCTTTTCTAGTGGCAGTTAGTGGCTTCCATGTCATTGGAGCAATGAATGTGCTATGGGTTTTAGATCAAGTTTCCAATGAGTTATCCAAATTGCTGAACCTGTTTGGGGATTAGGATTTATTACCTTGAATAGGTCCTTTAAATTTCAGAGTAAAACCTTGAGTGGAATCATTGCCCCCTTTATACAGGAGACAATTCATGTATTCACAGACTTTGTCATCAAATGACAACATGCATTTATGATTCAACCTACAGGTATGGGGGGAAATGCACGCAAACATACGTATACATTGTCATTACACTAAAGGACTGTGTATAGGCAGGACTCTTGAGTCTGCAAGGAGAGCTCTCTTGAAAGATATATTGTGATGATTGAAACCAGAAAATTTGATTCAGCATGTAAATTCTGTGGAAATGATCTCCAGCATAGTATTTGTATCATATGAGCTAAAGTGAACAAAACTGGGAAATAAAATGATGCAATTGAAATGGAATTACCATGATGATGATTATTATTAGCTCACCCTCATAGTACCTTCAGACAAGAAGAAAGAAAAGCAACAGCATGAACGGATTGAGTTAAGTTAACATTCTGGGAGAATGTGGTCTACATTTGAAAATATATTGCCCAGTTAACATCCTAAAACTTCCAAATGTATCCATATCAGATCACACCACTAAATCTGAAACTCAGATTTATTTATTTTTTAAAAAAGTCTTTCATGGGCTTTAATAGTTCAATTAAAAATATATAAAATTATTCTACAAATTAAGCTCTAGAATGAAGCAAACCTCCAGCCTAAGTAGTCCCACTGCCAATGTTGATATAGTATTCAAGAAACAGAAACAAATGCAAATGAAAAATTTATAGTTTAATGCACTGTGGAATTTGTCTATGTGACAATGAAGTCTCTAGTACAGATTGGCTAAACTGGCTCAATGTCTTGGAATTTTATGACTAACTCAGCCTTCCATAGCATGTGATTCTTCATGCAGTGTTCTGGTCGTATGCTATGACTGGTGGCTTCTGAGGGTTTGATAAACCATATTTTGCCACTGTGGGGGACTGCAATGGTAGGGGAGTTATCAAGCACACCATAGGCTACATGGCTGGTGGAACATTCAGCAATTCAGAACATTTCTATAGCAGATTTCAGCAAGGACTGCTAGTCACAAATATTATCATCATCATCACCATCATCATCATCATTTCTTATTTGCCTCTCCCTGTGGATCAAGGTGGAAAACAACAACAAGTAACATACAACATCAGTTAAAGAGCACCTAAACCAATACATATTAAAATCCATCAATAAATACTTCAAAAACAATAAATTAAAAATAATCCAGATAGGCATGCAGGAAGAAACTGGTCTTTATTACTGATTTAAATGCAGACAGCTGACAAGTCTCTTCCAGCAAGTCATTTCACAATCTGAGGTGGACAAAGAAATTGTCCTCTGAGTAACAGCCAGCTGGTTTTAGCTGACTGAAGTAGATGTCACTCAAAGGACCTATATATATATAGGGCAGATTATGTGAGAGAAGGTGATCTTGTAGGTAACCTGGACTCAAACCAAGTAGCGCTTTAAAGGTAATAACTGATGCTTTGTACTTTGCCTGGAAACTAATTGGCAGCCAGTAGAATGATTTAATACTGGTATAATATGGTCCCTCCTAGATGCACCAGAAACCAGTTTGGCTGCCATGTTCTGAACTAATTGATGTTTCCAAACTTGGTACAGAGGTAGCCCAATGTATAGCACATTGCAGAGGTCCAGCCTTAATGGACAGAAATTGCCATGTAAGGTAGAGGCCTTTCACATTAAGGATGAGATCCTACATGATCAAGCAGAATGTAAGAGTTCTCTGTGCAGGACCCCACTGCGTCTCCCCTGTCACCATGCCCAGGACTCCCCATGTAGCTGTGACAGCCTCTCCCTTGCAGAGATTTTAATGCTGATGGAGAACAAAGGGGCTCAGAGAAGCATCTGACTATGTTTCCATAGCCAGATGCAGACTGAAGATATCTCCCTCCAAGATTCTCTGGGTTTCTCCAGAAGTCTCAGTGGATAATGTCACTGGTCATAGCCAATTCCCCAGTTTCCCTTCCCTCTCTATCAGCAACAGAATGGCTATGGGACCTATCACAGAGTAACTGTGGACAAGGGGACAACTTTGGCCATTGCAGGGAGTGAAAGAGAATCCCAAACTTTGCAATGATTTTAAAAAGATATGCACAGGCATAAGATGGAGTTACACCTGTCTATGCCACTAATAAGATGCCAGCCTGTGTGGGAAGAAGCATGCACTGCCATGGAAAGGGAAGAGCTGGAAACAAGATGTCTCAGAAAGGGTGCTGAAGAGGTGGTAAAGTTCAAGTTCATGTTGCTGAGAAACAAGAGACTAAGGACCAAACAATATAAAGTGTTATTCACCCCTTCCTGGCTGCTACGTGTCCCTGCAGGTGCTGTTTCCTTTACTTGGCACCTATACATATAGGGTTGCAATTTCACCAGGTCTAATCCATATTCTTCATCTCATGGCCTGCACCTGTATTTTTTACCAGAATAAATATGGTCAGTTCAAGCATTCTTTTCTGAAAACCTATCAGTATGTTTAGGTGAGCCCAAGTGGAGACCTAAAGTCAAGGCCATTAGCTTGAGCCCTAATGAAACTACAGGAAAGATAAACACAACATGGAGTCAAGGAAGAGCATTCTCTGACTTACCAAGGAGTGCCATTTGTGGGTTGCAATGTGGCAGAGCAAAGTTAGGACTATTTTCCTTACTGGTGGACCCTTTTTCCTCATAGAAATCTGCAATTTCCTGGGCTCTGGAGAAAGTTGGGAAAACCTGCTAATCAGTGTCTTCCTATTGGCTTGTGGGTAGGACTGGAGAGCTAAAACAGATGTTTGAATCCAGTCTGCAGACTGGATGAGACCATCTAGTCTCCTGCACTTCTCTCAACAGTCATCACAGAGCTTTGTTTCCACTCTCCCTCTCTTATATTCATATTCATGGCATATGTGAATCTTGATAGTATGTTTAAATTTTTTCAAAACTTTGGGCAGCTTTTAAGAATAGGTACCAGATCCAGCTGGGGTTAGATGAAGTATGGGTGGCTTGCTTCATCTACCCCTAGTTGTCCCCCTTGGGGTGTGGGCCACAATGGTCATTCCCAAGACAAAGGCAGGTGGTCCACAAGTGGCAGAGGCATGCAGTGACTTATGCCCATGTGGAATCCCAAGTCTGTCCTTCCAAAGGCATAGCCAGCAGGTAGGTTTGATGTTTGGTTCTGACTGGTTGACCAGTCCTTGAATTCAGACCCACACGAGAGCCAAGCCTCTGCAGATATAACCAATAAAGTTTTGTGGACTCTTTTACCCCAACAGATGCAATTTGTATCATTACTGTTAAGTGGAGCCTTAACTGCCTATGAACCCACAAAAGAAGTGCTGTAAAGGAAGGACAAAGGACCTAGACCCAGAGGAAGCTGTTCTGTGAGCAGATAGAGGGATGTGGCAGATGAAAATTTGGTGGGAGTGAAGAAATGCAGCCTGATTGATGTCTAGTCTTGTCTGTGAAGGAATTCAAGAGAGAGAATGAAGGAACATTTAACCACGTGAGCCACCTCCATCTTCCTTCTGAAGATATACTGACAAACCAAAAGTTTATCACTTTAATAATAATTAGGGGTTTCCCCTTGGAAACCAGAAGAAGACCTGGATATAAAAAAGAAGGCAGTGAAAGCCAGGTAATTTCCAAAGCTAATATAAACCTAACAGCAAAATTAACAAAGACAGTGACAAAATATGGCCCAGGCTAGACTTGGTTTGTCGAAGAAGCCATCTTCTGGAGAGAAAAAAAAAAACAAGAAATCAAGTTTTTCCCATTACTGTACCTCCATATAAGAGAGGCCATCTCCTGCTAATCTGCCGCTTCTTAAGAGCCAGAAATGAGTTGGTAGCCTGACTTTATACCTCTAACCCAGGGATGCATTTCTTTATGTCAGCTCACTTCAGAATCCTAGAAAGTAAAACAAAAAAAGGAGGGAGGTGTATTGCCAAAAGTGCTATATCAGTTAAGTAATTGAATACAGCATGAAAGAAATTATCCACATGTGTACTCTTACATAAATACATTCCATACTTCATTTTACACTGATGTGCTTTTATAGTTGTAACTCTGATAAAGCTCACACACCAAAAAGTCTGCAAATTGATGCTGTCACCAAAAGATGATGGACTGATTCAATTAGCCAGTGCGTAGTTTTAAGAGTTCTGCTGGGAGTTACTTACTAAAGCCATATACTGCTTAGACTCTCTTCAAGCGTTCGCATTCTGTCATTTTTCTTCGTTATTCTTACAGTTTCATTCATAAATACTTGGAGAACATTCTTCTTAGAGGAGAGCACATAAAGTGCAAAAATGCTCATAGTTAATAATTTGTAATTCTACATGGAAAGTATAATGCCTTTCTTTTTTTCATCTTGCCTTTATGTTTTACATTTTCTTTAAAAAAATATTGGCTGGCATACTGCATTTCAGCTACAAATCCGTAATCAAGGCCCTTTCCGCACTGCGGCTTCTAGCGCAAGCGGGGGAGGCCGGCAAGCGCAAGAAGGCTCGTCCGGGAGGCTGCCGCTTCCCCCTCCTTCCTTCCGCAGGCGAAGGAACCAGCGGGGAAGCGGCACCGAAGGAGGCTTGCCGCGCAAGCCGCCCTCCCCCGTGCGAAGCGGGAGACCTCGCGCCGGATTCCCACCCCGCGTGTGAAGCGGGCGGCGTCGCGCCGGATTCCCCCCCCCCGCACGCGCTGGATTCCTCCCCCCGCGCGCGCCGGATTCCCCCCATGCGCGCGAAGCGGGAGGCGTTGCGTCCCCGCGCACATGCGCGCGCGAAGCGGGCAGCGCGTCCGTCGCGCTACCTCCCCACCCTGCTCCTTCCTTCCGCAGGGGCGGAGGGAAGGAAGCGCGACCCGGCCGGCTCCCGGAGGCTCCGCACGAAAGGTAAGTGCGGGTGGGCTCCGGGAGCGTTGCGCGAGCGCGGGGTGATTTTCGCTTGGACGCGAAAATCAAAAAACCCGCGCTCGCGCCGCTTCAGCCCCGTGAGCCGGGCGGAAGTGGGAGTGCGTCGTGCGGAGCGACGCTCCCACTCCCGCGAGGCTCACGGGGCTATCGCGCGAGCAAAGGCCCGTGCGAAAAGGGCCCTAGAGTTAGTTTATGTGTGTGTGTGTAGTCTTTAGTTTATTACAGACCCAGCAATATGGCAAACATATAAACATGTAAAATATATACAGGATGTATAAAACCAGATAAAAGCACATCAATTACTTGGGCAGAATATAGATACAAAATGTACAAACCAACTGAAAACAGTTCAGGTACTAAAGAAATTGCAGAAGGCTTAATTCAAACCTTTATGTGATACAAATTGTTCTCTAATCCTGACTGCCTCAGAGAGAAACTTGGCAACAGCCAAAGTCATGCAGAGAGACTTGTAAGAACTTGACATAGAATTGGGCAGATTTTCCTAGTAAGTTACTCAATAATGGGTTAATTGTATGTTGACAAACCTAGCTGTAGAGGCTACAAGACAAAAGAATATGCTTCATACATTCTACTTTCTGGTTACTACATGGGCAGAGTCTTGCAGTATATTGGACACAATTATGGATCTGTAAGAGTCTGTATTCAACTATATTAAGTATTCACAATTGTGGCACTAATGCCATGTTCCTAAAAGCTCTCTGACACCCACCTTAAACTCTATGGAGTTGCTCTGAACTATGGAGATCCTTAGTGTGATCAAGTGTGGCGCTTCAAGAGGATGCGGCCAGATCCTTTCTGCTCCCAAGCCGTAGTGTGACAAGGAGAAGCAATTGACCATGCTGCAGACCTCTGTCCCTTGGAGTGGGTCCCTGAAGTTTCAGTCTAGGCACAACAAAGTATAACCTTCATCAGCTGAAATTTCATTGAAATTTCATTGATGATATATTCAGGGAGTCGAGGAAATTACAAATAGTACAAATGATGCATTAAACCACTTACATTAAAAATGAGACTATGAAAGCATTTGGATATTGTAATTTATAGCTTGGAACAAACACAAAAACTATCTAGATTCATGAATGCATTCAAATCCACCCTAGATATTTAACTACTTCATATATAATTACTTGGCATTTGTACTGTTCCTTGTTTCAGTGGCAAAACATCAGAATACTTAGGAATATGCATGGAGAGAAAGCTGTGATACCAAATACCAAATGGTATTAAGACTAGGAAAGTGAAACAATGAAATTCAGAGGATCTAAAAGAGGTATTGGTCCATGCAAGATGCCTCTGACTACATAGTCAATTTAACTCTGGAAATATGGGCTAGAATCCTAATAGGTAATTAATGCAAAACTGCATTTGCAACTGTTTCATTTTCACAATCCCTACATAGGCCCTCATTTAGGGACCCTAGGTATGCTCAAATTCCCCCAATTCACATTTACTGGGCAGCAGCCACTGCAACCAACAAGGGTCTGTTCCCATTGATCAGGAAGCAACTCACACACCCCTCCTCATACAGCAATTTCAGGTGTGAGGGAGGATTGCGACAGGGCCCTATTTCTGCCTGTCATACTGGAGATTGCTTGCACAAAAGAGTGAGAACATTAGTCATCTGCTTCCTGAGCAATAAGGTAGCAGATCCCCATTGACTGCAGTGGCTGCTGGCCAGTAAGCAGGGACGGGGGTCAGTGGTCAGGCCAGAATTCACTATGTAACTACAGTAGTTATGTAGCAGTGTAGTGCACAGAGGATCCTGGCCATTCAAGCAAGAGAAGTTGATGATGATTCAATTGTATGGTGGATTTATGATTAACCTGGTGATCAGACAAACAGATGGTCAAGGAAGCAGAAATACTCTGCACTGGTAACTCACTTGATCTCAAAGGAGAGATTTTTCCTCATAATGAATGCCACAACAGAAAAGGACCATCATCTACATCACAAGCAAACAAACTTCACTACACCACAGTATGGCAACATAGAGACCAGGTGGGCCTAGATGGATGACTACACATAAGGCTATGCATGTGACTTATATATAGATTTAAACGTACATTAGACTTTAAAGTATGAAGTAGACATGATATGAGAAAACATGCTCTTTTTCCAGTCAAAACATCTACAGACACCTGAAGCTAATAGCATCATTGAGTCAGGGAGGGGCAGATGGGCAGTTTTAAACAGGTAGCTGTATCCCACCCTGTCTCATTTCACCCCAGTAAGTGTTAATGGCAGCTTAGCAGGAGAATTCTGACTGAGTAGATCAAACTGTGTGAAAAGTCCAGCCTTCTCCCTCAGTGCCATTTTATTAATCAGATTAACAGCAACAGAGCAGCTTTGAACTAAAAGAGAGAGAGAGGTATCCAGATGTTCTACAATATTTACTCAACCTTAATGGTTTGTCACTTTCTTTCTATAATGTGTTTGTGGAGGGGGGAGGTAAATACATATCTCTGTGGGCTACATGTGCTCCTGTCACCTGTTCTTGCAACCTTTGTCATTGTGAAACCAGACTGCCTAATTTCAGAAACTCAATACTTCTTTAAAACCAGTGTCTTGCTTTAAAGGGAAATGTGACCTTTTGCCACTTCTACGGCAACAGCAGCAGATGCCCAGTGGCCTTGTGGAGGGAAGGATGTGAGGATGAGGCAATTTAAAGCACTCCATGGGCAGGGAGGAATCAGGTTGCTAGGTCAGGACTATCACAGGCCCTGAGACCAGGGCCAGATCCTGAGATCTAGGGATGTTCCCTTCACCCTTTGTGAATGCACAGGAGGTGAGACTTGGTGATGTTATTAAGTATGAATCGTTAAACATCAGCCATGGTTGTACAGTGTATGCCATTCAAATCAAGAAACACCAAGTCTAACAAATTAGGAATACACACACATACACACTTACCATTCAAGACAATGCACTCATCCTGAGATTTCTCACACATCCTCTGAAGACCAAAGAAGAAGGTCTAGGCCATCAGACTCGGGACCAGACCCTGAGATCTCATAACCCTAAACAGGAGAAAAGGTTGAAACACCTAAATACTTTCTTCCTACTCACATAAACATCATTATATCCGGTCATTTTTCTCTCAATTGTACTCCAAAACTGAAGGCAATGCTTGAACTTTATATTTTCTTCATTAATAGCCATTAATATCTGTATTGTAACAAATGCAGGGAAGGCATACTGTCAACTACCATTGGCAAGAAAGTAATTTTTCCTTCTAAAATGCTATAATCTGCAGCAAGTATACAGGATCTATAGCCCTGTGTGAAAATGCAGAAGTGGATTTCTGATGTACCTGAAGGAGCACAGATGGGAAACAAGACATGGACCAGCAGCTGTCTAGTTAGAGTCACATTCACATCAAGATAATAATGCAGTTGCAGATATATTTTTGACATATTTAGAGCAAGTTCAGACAATGGCGAAGAAATTGTTCTTGGTTCACTGAAGCTCTTTTACCTGGAAACTGAGAGGAAAACAAATCTCTCATCAAATAGAACAGGGAAAGTGTCATAATGTCACAATTAGACTACTGAGGAAGTCCAAACAATTCCCAATTTCTTTGGGTACTTATTGCTATATAGTACTTATTTAAGATGAGTCTGCTCAAGGACTTTGGAGATGTCTTAAACATCATAGGAATATCACTTCCGGTACATGGTTATCTGCAGGAGGGCCTTAGGGTCACAGAAAGTCCATCATTTTAGTAGTGCAGAAGCAATGCAAAATTGAAGCACAGTGTTATTCACGGTCACTCAAAGGTAAATCCCATTGTTCCTAGTATATGACATGCTCCAAAATATGTGCATAGGACCGTAGCTTTCGTGTGGTTATTTCTTTATTCATTTTTGTGATTATTTAGCTTATAAAATATTGTCCCTGACTCCCCTGCTGTCAGAAGAATATTGCCAAACCATGCAAGCACTAAAAGTTGTTGTTGTTGTTGTTTGCCTTCAAGTTGTTTCTGACTTATGGCAACCCTCTGGTAAATCTATCATGGAGTTTTCTTGGTGAGATTTATTCAGAGGGGGTTTGCTTCTGCTGAGACTGAGAGAGTGTGAGTTGCCCAAGGCAGTCATTGAGTTTCCATGGCCAACTGGGGATTCAAAGCCTGATCTCCCAAAGTTCTAGTCCAGCACTCAAATCACTACACCACAATGGCTCTCCAAGCACAAGAAACACACCACAAAAACTGGGTTTTAAAACTAAAATCATATGACATGAAACAACATTCAGTAAAGAGGATAGCAGATGTGGAACAAAAGTAGATGAAATTCTAACACATTCTACATGTCTCCTTTCAAATGTTTTTGAGAAAAAAGAAGGGACCCCCCATCTTATCCAAAAATATGTACAGTAAAACTATAGCCTCATCAGCAACCTCATCACAATCTATGAGCCATTATAAAGAAGGTTCTGTTCCTTCCTGCTGTGAAAATGTATGTCAAAGTCCTCTTTACACAGCTGAAGTGCTACTCAGTAAATATAAATGAAGCTTATAAATGGTTCCACCACAATATCCAACATGCTGCATTTGACCAAGAGAATACTGAAACAATGACTGAAGCAGTTTAATCTTTGGCCAAACTCTCAAATAGAGTCTCCATTGGTGAAATGTAGCCAAAGTACAAGTTTGTCTTACACATATACAGTGTCACAGCATAGGTCTGTCAAATTTGTAGAGGTTTGGCACACCTGCAGTTGCCCACTCCCCATTAACATTAATGTAGAAGGCTGAAGGCATGGAGCAGAAGAACAAGCACAGAGAGGAATTAACCCTTAAACCTTTCCTTGTTAGCAGAAGTCTGTACTTAAAATATCGTCCTGTTGATATTTATTGGAAAGGAAGCCTCAGTCAGTTCAATGGGATTTTCTTCCAACTGCAGCAAATTTAGGGATTGCTCAACACAGGCCTAGGGCCAGAAATGGCCATCCTCAGGTTAAAATTCTTCCACCCTGTCCTTGTAGCATCTGGACAGCTTGACAAAGAGCATTTCTCAAGCCTTGCCATCAAGTAACTAGATGAACTAGGGAAAGGAAATATGCCATGTGATGATATTGCCCCATCATTCAATATGCCTATACATATCGCAAAGGGAGTGGATCCTTGGCATGAGGCTCCCACTGTAGCCAGCTGCCTTCCATCCAATTTCAGGTCCCTCTCAACCACAGTCTTTAAAAAGGGCTTGTTTCTAGAGAATGCGCATTATCTTTTATAATGAATGAAAGACTGAAACAAATGGGCTGCATTCAGTTCCATTTTCACCTGTAACTCCATGACTGTTATCTAGAACTAATAGACATAAATAGGGTTCATTTTCACTACTTTATTCACACCTCTTCATCATTCAACATAGGACTTAAAAATTACTTTGCTGTTCGTAAAAATGTGCATCTTTGTTTAAATAAGACCCTGAACTCTAAAATGTCTCATTTTTAAAAAGAAATGTGACTCACTAAATTGTTTTTATGGTCTTTCCCCTCAGATCTGTCAGAAAAGAACCTGTAGATGCATAGGAGAAACTTACCTGATTCTAGGATTTGTCTGATAATGAAGGAAAAATGGGAAAAAATGGCCCCAATTGGTTCAGTTTTCATCTGTAAGTGGTTCTAAATGCGTATAAATAGGGTTCATCTGCCTAACTCCAGCCATACTATTTCTTCATTCACTCCAGTTTCCATGGAGCCAATTTCAACAGCTGCTTCCCGGTGGATGCCATTTTATTCTCCCAGATGCTCTTGATCAGAGGATCACAGCCTTGCATCTCCAGATGCTGCTGTGCCCATCCTCTCTGATAATAGCCCAGGCTAGTTAAGGATTACAGGACTTGTAGTGCAGCACAATCTGGAAACTTAAGTTTGGGAACTACTGCTCTAAATTAGGGGTAGGCAGCCTGTGTCCTCTAAATGTTGTTTGGACTCCAACTCCCATACGGCCTAACTGGTGTAGCATCAGGAGGGTTACAGATTGTCATCCCTGCTGTAAATGGGTTGCTTTTCAACAAGATGGGGTGGGACATGGCAATTGCCACAAAAAAATAAACGGTTGCCTTCAGTGAGCTGAAATAAAATAAACAGAGGTAGAGGTGGGGGTGGGGGTGGGGGTGGGGGGTGGAAGAAAAAGAAATGTAAGTAATAAAATGGAGGAAAATTTAATTGAATGCACAGACAAACACATGTGATTTTTTTTAACATATAAGTAATGAAACAAATGAGATATTTAATAATGGAGATGAATGTAATTATGAATTGGGGGAACTTGGATAGTCTTCCTTGCTTCTCTTTAGTCCCTGACTAGTGTCAGCAGAGTTAATTGAAAAAGCTGCAAAATGTTAATCGGTTTCAAGTTGAAATTCTGTCTTTGCAGACTTTCATGGCATCCTTAACTGTAATGACTATATATCAGAGGAATTGCAGCATGTCTTCACTGGGAAATTCTTCTGTTTAACCTGTAAATTGATGCATAAGCAGGTTTACAGAAAAGCACAAGGGCCCAATTTTTGTCCCACAAAAGAGAACTGAGTCCTCAGGAGGCTTGTAAGTCTTCTCACCACTTGGGGGAAAAAGCAATCTCACTACAGAAGCACAGGCAACTAAGATTAACCGGTAGCAAGAAGCTGAAGAAACAAGCATATTCAACAAATGATAGAAACTGAGATAAGCAGCAGCTTTCTAGCTTTCGTATACAGCAACAGCTATCCATTTCTACAGACATAGCAGGCTGCCAGTACTGTAGTTACTTTCCTATACCTATAGCCAGCTAAGGATAGCTCTATACCTTTAATATTTTATTACTGAAATTCTAAGTTCTTATTGTTCATATGCATCCTGCTCACAACTCTTGCAAAAACACATACACACCCATGCACACACACTCCTCACACACATATACCCCAAAATATCACTGCTGGGTCATGTTCCCCATTGTCACACATCTTTGATTTTCTCCTTCCCCAGAAGCAGTATTCCAAGTAATGCAGCTCACTGTGTTAAGGAGCAAGACCAATTATCAACTACAAGAGTGCCACACTGCTTGGTTGAATGACCTTTCTAGGCTTCAAAGGAAGTTGTTATCCATCTTTCATCAGGAAACTTGAAAGCATTCTTAATTATTCCTTACCAAAGAGAAATAATCACATATTCTACCATTATTTTTTATATAATGCATCCTTTTTACCAGTTTTAAAACTCCTGCTTAGTTTATACCCAAGGCTGGACTTCTATACCTGAATTGTAGATTGATGCCCAGATTCCACACAGAAAAGCTCGCCTTCTTTATGCCAATGGCAAAGCACAGAGTCAGTGGCAATTTTTGACAGCTTTACCTTACAGGAAGAGCCAAGAACTATAGTGTGCTCCAGAGCAGAGACCTTCTAAGATCCAGGACGGTGTAGAGCAAGTACAAATCCACTATAGATGGAGGGTCAAACAAATGGATACATCTAGCACCAAATGGTAAACTACATCTTTTTGTCATAGCACCTATGTGCCCTTTACCCTTTGTTTGGTGATCAGTGATTAAAAGGTAAGGCAAGTCTAATCTGCTGGACTCGTGGTGTTTCCTTATTTCTGAAGAAATCCCACTGTGAAAGGAAAAGCTATTTAGTCATAGACCATTTCCTCACTGGCCTGTTATAGCGCTATGATTCTACTTTCAACATCCTATGGAATCCTGGGGTTTGCAGTTTCAGGAGTACTGGCAATGGAATTTTTTTACATTTGCAGAATATATAGCTATTTTTGATACTTTCATGAGTGAAAAATTGTGCAGGGTTAAAGATCAAGTGCACCAAAGAATTTTGGAAGAAAATCAGCCTGTGCTTTATAGATTATAGCAAATTCTTTGATTCTATCGGTAACGAAAAACTATGGATTGCTTATAAAGAAAAAAAGTATGCCACAACATCTGACTGTCCCGATGAATAGCCTATACCCAGGACAATTACTGCCAGGACAGAAATGGCAAGGAGGTCAGGCAAGGCTGCATTTTATCATCCTATCCGTTTAACTTGTATGCTGAATATATCATAAGTAAAGCAGGATTGGACGCAGAGGAAGAAGGCATGAAAATCTGAGGAAGGAAAATCAACAATTTAAAATATGTAGATATTGTACTTTGGAGATATGATGAAAAGACATAACTAACTAGAAAAGACATTAATGCTTGATAAGGTGGAAGGCAGTAGCAAAAGAGGAAGACTGCAATACAGATGGATAGACTTCAGCAAGGAAGCCATAGCCCTGAATCTGCTAGACTGAACATGTTGGCATGGAAGTCTCTCATTCATAGTGTCACTATAGGTCAAAAGTCAACTTGATGTCAGTTAATAACAAAATGTTCAAGAAACAAAGGTTCACTACCTAAGAAAAGGTATCAGCTGAAATTCTGCTGGTAAGTCTTGACTAGAGTAAACTAATTCAATCACATATTTTTTAAAGAATGAGTCAGCACACAGTTAGATTCAGTTAATTCAATGGTTTCACTGTGGTTATATAACAATAAGATTTAGGCCACCCAAAATGAGCAGAAAATTTACACATTCAGACTTAGCCTGAAACAGGCATGGTTCCTCATTGCATCTCTTTAGACTGGGAGATTGAGGGTCTTTGGCACTTGTCAGCTAATCTGGATTCTGTCTGGGATCATCTGCCATCAGCTTCTGGCCATCTGAGTGCCCAAGTCATGATGGTGGTTAACCAGATAGGTTTACCGTCAACATTCCACTTAAGCATCCTTACATGTTGGGATTTTGAGATATTTACATGGGAAATGAGCTGGCTCTTTGGTACTATTTTATTTAACTCATGTAAGAAAATGATCCTTCCAAAGCATTTAACATAGCCTTTTATCCCTCAGCATCATCATGTTCTTTCAGGCATCCATAACAAGCATAATAAGACATAAATCTTTATTGGGGACTCAAGAGAGGGCCTTCTCAGTGGCTGCCCCTGGACTTTGGAACTACCTTCCCATGGATGTCAGAATGTCCCATTCTCTTCTGTCCTTCTGTTGCATACAAATACTTCTTTATTCTGACAGGCTTTTAAGACAGAAAGTTTTTGAAGAACAGGCTGTAATGCTATAACAATATAATTCCCTTTTTGACTTCTGGTTTAATATATACAGCACCAACAAAAAATCTACTGAAGATATCTTAAGGCCTGCAAGAATTCAGAAAAATAATTCATGCACAATGAATAATTCATGAACAAGGGTCATTTCCACTCTACTTTTATAGTGCTATTATTCCATTTTCAACATCCTGTGGGATTCTGGAAGTTGTAGTTTACTGAGGCCAAAGAGCTCTCTGGCTGAGAATTCTAAATTCCCCTCCCTAAACTGCAAACCCCAGAATTCCACAGGATGTTGAAAGTGGAATAATAGCACTATAACAATGTAGGGCGGAAATGGCCAAAGATGTTGGCTGGAATTCACTAAGGCAGTTGTGAGTACATACCTATTTTAACTACACAGCTATGTAGTGTCTCCCAGCCCAATCCCCCAGGCTTCACTTATGGGGCAGCAATCACTGTGAACAAGAGGGGTCTGTTACCTTGTTGACCGGGAATAATGTTTCCACCCACTGCTACAAGTAATCTCTAGTGCAACAGCAACAAGCAGAATTGCCTCTTTCACTAGAGATTGTTCAGGGAAGAGTGGTGGAAAGGTCAGTTAGCTGCTTCCTTATCAACAGGGGAACAGATCCTCATTGCTCACAGCAGCTGATGCCCAGTAAGTGAGGAAAGGGGAAGTTTCACGGTTTCTATGTATGTATTCTCACAATTAATGAATACATAGAGATCATGAATACAAACTAGTCATGTATATGCAACTCTAGGTTACACATTCATAACTGCCTCAGTGAATTCTAGCCATTGATGCTGAAGATCTGTGCTGTGAATTTATTGAAACAGCTCAAAGACTTTCCAAGTCTATGCCTCCACAAGGAGCTTTGAACATTGTGCAAAGAGCTATGGAACAACACCTTTCACTCCGTCCAAAAAGAGACATGCATGCACATAAACCACACTTACACAAGCATATCAAACTATCAGGATTCTGGCTGAAGCATTTCCTCTGCTAATTCCTCATTAACAGAGGAATGTAACTTTGCATGAGCAGTCTGAATGGATAAGTATACACTCATCCTATATATCATGATGATGTTCAAAAGGTATCAATGCAGTGGACTTTTATGTGATGCCAGCTTCTTCACCATATAAAATAAGAGTTATGTTCCTCACTTAGGGCTGTGCCTTTATCAAACATTGCCTTCCAACATTCAACTGCAGAAACACTGAGGGGAATGAAGGCAATATACCATTGCTAATATGGCACACTAAAGTACAAGCAATCATGTTTTTTTTAATTACAATTTACCTCCAATGTAAAGATGCTTTGTTAACATCCTCTGCCAATTCTGACACTTTCACAGAAAGAGATCCAATATGCACCAGTCAAAGCTATCAATTTGCTTAGAAAACAAATGTGTGGGTCATTCTTGGGAAGATGTAATGGCAATGAACTAATTCTTCTTCCCCCTCACTGCTATAACTGCTTTCATGTAGCATGTACAGCTGATGACTATGTTGTCATTTAAAAGGAAGGATTTTAAAGGAAATTGAAAACATGCTGACAACTCAGCAATGTTTTCCTTTGAGCTCTGCAAATGCTGCAGCAACTGATTACAACTGGATTGTAAGTACTTAACAAGAGCATTACAAAACGAAAAAAGACTAATGAGGAGAGAGGAAGTGGGGAAAATGGGAGGGGAGGCAACACAAGAATAAATTAAATTAATGAAAAGGAAGGAGGAAAAAGAAGCCATTTAAAGTAGTGTTCATTATGCTATAATTTAGAGCTACAACGGCAGAAAAACAATTCTGCAATATATCCTCTTTATGGTTCCATGTCCCAATTTGTAAATTGTCTCTCTGCCTTTATTATTCTCTCTCAGGGGGAAAATGGATGCATGAACTACTCGAAGGCATGATTACAATGTTAAACAGAGCAACAACATGCATTTCCAGGATGGGGGGGGGATCAGAAGAGAGAGGAAGATTTTTTCACAAAGTTATTGCTCATGCTGAAAGGTAATAATACTCATTGTTTTGGCTTCACACATTACAAGGTGATAGAAAAGAGGTGCACCAGTGACTTCAACTTCAGACTTTCACACTGTTGACATATAATTCGAAAACCTATTTTGTGACTTTCCCACAGCACACACCTATGATAACATACATCACTTCCAAATGCATTTGAGACTTGTACATCTCCTGGCAGGTGTCAGGCATAAGTTACTCCTCTACATTTTAGTGTGTTTCACCACTTCCTTCAACGTGCGAAGTAAGTCCCAGTCATATATTCTGGAGACCTGCAAATGTGGTCCATGCAAAACTAGATAATACCATGTCAGCTGTGACTTGCAGTTAAAAAGGAGAAACAAAATCTAAATTAAACCCATCTGTGATGCTACGAAGGTATTTCTGGCACAAATGGCTGATTAAAGGAGTTAAGTGCTGGAATGCCAATTAACTGGGGTAATTACATCTCATGTTTTTAAAGGGAAATTGTGGAGCTTTTGTAAGAGCAAATTGTGCTTTAATTACGGTTAGAATCCTATTTACTCAAAGTGAGAGTTACTTCTGTACCTTAGGGGTTCTCATACTGTATCAATTCTGTTTGGACCTCCCTAATTGTAATTAAAGGCTTGTCCAGACAATCTTAACACCTCAGTTTAGCTGTAGTTTCAGTGCATCAGCTTCCTGCTGCTTAAGTATGTGGTGTGCTTCTGCCCACAATGGTCTCCTGTGGATCTGTCTTCTGTTGTTTTATTCCATTCAAAAGAATAGATGTGATACTTGGCTGTGAATTCCTTCCCCATACTTTCAGTTTGTGCTACAGCTGCCTGTATATGACCAAGCAAAACACTGACAGACATCTTATCTGATGGCTTTGTCGCATCTCAGTCCCAGGTGGGACAGATCAAGGGAGGGAGGAGGCAAAAGCACATATGCTTTTTGCATGTGTAAAATCCCCAGACTCTCAAGAAGGAAAAAAATAATGGCAACTGGTCTAGTGCAGGAATGGACAACTGTTTGAATGAAGGCTGATACCATTCAGTTCACAGGATGAAGGATGCAAAATGGTAGCCCTTTTTTGTTTTTTCACCTATATTTCTTTAGGTCCCTTTCAACTGTGATTTCAATCAAAAATGCTCTTTCTTATAGGTCCTTAAAAGCAGAAGTCAGTCAGACATAAGTGTATTGTGTACAGCCAAAGATTTTTAAAAATATAAAATAAGAGGCAATTACCAATACAATGCTCAAATTTGAAAACAGACTATTGTGAGAATCCCTCCTAGCTTAAATATTTATTTATTCTCCATTGTGATCCTTAATAAAATGAGAATGCAGCCACTGCAAACATTGCTGTAGAGTATGTAAAAGATAAATAATTATCAGCTAATGATTGTATTACCAATTCCTCAGGTGTACAAACTGAAAAATAGTTGGCAAGAATCTTTCTCTAGGATCTGAGTAGAGAGGGAGAAACAACGAAATGAATTATATCTTCAGTCTGGTTATAACCCTAAGTGCTTTTCCATTCTGTATAAGGGATTCTTAATCTCCCTTTGAAATAACCAGAAGGCATTTGCTGGAACCTTGTTCAGTAAAGGCTCTATGAAGTTGTCACCATGTCAGTGCAGAAGATAATGTGATTAACCTACACTTGAGAACACCAAGTAAAAAACTGCAGTGACAATCTTGATTGGCATCATCGTCAAAAATCCAATACCTAAGAGCTTTCGAATTCAAACTCAACATTTTCCTCCATTGCAAGATTATATATCTTTAACTTGACTTGGCACAGCTGTATTCATATTAACTGATCCTCAATTGCTCTAGCCAGCAAAGCCTGGTAAGGGAATGGTCCTCCAGGCTGTTTAATCTACAGCACTATCTAAAATAGGCCAGATCTATTCTGCCTGCAATTGATGGAATGCCTAGCTCAGCAATAACATGAGATGATGGAGACTGTGGTTGGGGCAGGAAGTCCTAGTATCTGCTTCATAAATTTGTTTGAATAGCAGTAGTAATATCTTTCCATCAAAATGCAATTGTGAAATAGGTCTGTACAATACACTTTTCACAAGTCTTAGAAAATGCCATTTTTAAAGGAAACAAAGAAGGGAGCAATTCTGCAATCCCACATGGCAATACTGCAGTACCACAATCACCAGTAGAACTTTTTCAGGGTTGCCAGTGTAACCATCTAAATTGAGAGATGCCAAGCTTCCACATCAGATAAAAGTTCCTATTGTACATTGACATGACTGTACTGGGATCTATCTTAGGGAATTGCAAGGAAGAATGACTCCAAAGGAATTCATAAATTAAAGGTCACATTAGTGCCATTTGTTCAAGCGTTGGGAACAAACTCTTTGTTGAGTCTTAAATATTCAACGTGCTTGTTGGGACTTACAGCAAAAACTTGAATGTTTTCCTTCAGCTGAAGCAACCTAATAGGGGAATTTGAATTCAAGGAGAGTGCAAAGTCCTGTTATGCTGCTATTTACAATATAAATCTTAACACAATTTTTACTACCCTGCGCAAAGCCCTGTAAATAACCACTTTAAAACCTGCATCTCAGGTAAATGCTGTTAATTCCTCCGAGACACAATATAGACACATTATTTCAGTTTTTATTATGTCTTTATTATTCAGCTGTGTGCAACCTGATCCTCAAGTAAACATTAGATTCTTTTCTCCTATAACTGACCTCAGCAGAAGTAATTTTATGTACAATTAATTCAGATTCTTCCCTTCATGCAAAGCATTTTTTTCCCTAGAGTGGTTATTTCTTAGATATGTTCTTTAAAAAGGAAGACCAGTCAGAATCAATATGAATTCTGTGTGCAGGATAATCTCCACAGAACAGAACACATGCCCTTTTTCCCCAGCCCCTCACCCTCCGTTCACTGTGCACACACAATGCGCCAGGACTGTTACCAAATGTGGACAGACTATACACATTTCCCATAGTATTACTGAGCTTGTCGTTGCATTCTGAAAAGGAACTTCATCGCACGGGGCATATTGCTTGAGTGCCTGGGCAAAAGGCAAGCAAATGGCATGGACAGAGGAAAGCTGAGCAAGAAAAGATAGCTGGATACCTGGTATCAAAAGGCCTCCTATTTGCTGGATGTAACAAGAGATATAACTTAGCTTCCACTCAAGATGCATGTGTGTGGGTGTGTGTGTGCGTGCACGTGCGTGTGTGTGTGCGTGCACGTGCGTGTGTGCATGCACAATCAGGTAAGAGAGATAAACCTTAGATTGTTATACAGTTCTCCCTGCACATTCACAGGTTTGACCTTTGCTAATCTGATTATTTGCGAGGCGCCAGCTCCCCTCCCCATTCTCCTCCTCCCATTCCCTTGCCTTTTGACTAGGTATGCTGTGCCTTCCTTCTCCAAGCCCAGGCAAAAGACAAAGAAATGGGAAGGGGGAGTCCTGCACATGGAGAAGGAAGGCATGCATAAGCCTTCCCCTCCATTCTTCCCCTCTCTTCATATATCTGTTGCCCAGGTGCATGGAAGGAAGACACATGCATGCATGCCCCTTCCATTTGTTTTCTTTTTGCCCAGGTACAAAAAAGGAAAGCAGCGAGCCTGGACAAAAGGCAAGAAAATGGGAGAGGGAGAATGGGGAGATGAATGCGCAGGGCTGTCGCATCCCATTTGCTTGCCTTTTGCCCTGGTGTGTGGAAGGAAGGTATGTGCACCTGGGCAAGAGAATGGGAGGGGAGAATCAGGGGAGGTACACTCAAATGGGAGAGGGAGCCCAGGGAGGGAAGGGGAGAGAAGGGGGAGCTCTCATTTGAATGGGGGAAAGTTACATGCTTTTTTTAAAAAAACGTTCACAAGAGTTTTGTACCCTTGTAAAAGTCAAGGGGCAACTGTACTCTCCTTTGTCTACTCAACTGATGCTGACCTTTCTTCTGACACAAACTGATGCTCTTATGGCTACTGAGGTCACTTTTTCCATTTCTTCTCAAATTACCTTCAAACTATTTAGGAGGAGAATTTACTTTAGCTTTGCTTCAAGAACAGGGGCTCAGCATGGTTCTCTGTCTCTTTAGCCTAGCTACTACCTACTTAGCACTAGATTTCTCTTACTATCCTACCTCAATGCATTTCTTTTGATAAAGTTTACCTATCTTACTAACATAAGAAAGTAGATTTGTCATGATTGTGTTTAAGGGAAAGCAAGCTATTTATTGAGTCTGATGCTCAGAAAAGGTTCAATATACCTGCAGACTAATCATGAAACCAGACCTCAGTAATAACATTCCTTATAATGGCCTGGAGCAGAGGTATACCTGAAATAGGGAAGACGAAAACAGGAGTTCATTTTACCCTATGAGGATTCCTCATGTATGGTACTAGGATCCCACAGGGAAAAGTCATGCCTCACATAGATTTCCAAGAATTGTTTACAGAAACATACACATACAACACCCACATCTGCTTTATTTTGAGATTAAAATTTATATATCATAAAAATATGAATTGCCTACTAGAATTAGCAGCAGGTTGGTGGGGGGGTTAGTCTTGGGGTAAGGAGATCTGTCTAGCCCAGTTCCACAAAACACCTTATTTTCATCTCAAATTCCATTCTGTTTTATGAATAAAATCTATCCTGTGTAGATTTTTGCTAGCTTGCTTTTTTGTTACATACATGGATATGTGTACTTTTGGTGCATGGTTTTCTCTGGGTGTATTAATGGACACACTCTCATTGGCTAAAGCAAATTAGAAATACACACATTTTATTCTGTATTTTTTTTATAACTATGTTTATCCTGCCACATGCATTCCTTTTCAAGAAACTTGGCATAACCCAGGAGGTGCATATATTTCTGATCACAAATTGTGCCAGATGCTAACTGGGACCAAGCTTGCTTGATTACCTGTTGCAAGGCTGGTAAGAAGGGTATGCTCACTGGCATGAGTGCCTGTGTATCCACAATTTGGAAGACTGGATCTGACACTAGGAATGGAGGCACTGAGATGTCTAGACCAATTGCCTTAGCAACATGCAGACCTATGTCTGTGAACTGCTTGATGTTCTCAGGGGCAGTCTCTGGGGTAGTGTCACCTACAGCCGCAGAAGCAGTAGAGGGAGGTGGTGACTCAGGTGATGAAGAGTCCAAGTTGTAGCCCTCTGAGGAAGAACCCAATACCACCTCAACCTGTTTGATGGGTGCAGATGCAGCTGGTGCTGGAGGAGCCAGAGGAGGAACAGAAGACACGACTTTGGTTGCTGTCAACATTACAGTGGAAGTCGGTACCAAGGTCAAAACCAGAAAAGAAAGAGGAGGTCTTAATACCACGGCTGTCTTGTGAGGTGGCAGAGACTGAGCATGAGAAGAGCCTGCCTTGATACATTCTGAAGGAAGTACAGATGAAAGCCTCATAGGTACTGGAGGTGAAGGGTGAGAGCAATGTCTTTATGGAGATCAGGACCGCGATGGTGAGTGAGGAACAGCTATTCAAGACTAGGCCTGTGGAGATAGAATCCAGGACTGAGAATGGGATCATGAGTGAGAATGGTACCAAGGGTGCAAACGCCTGTCCACTCTCAGTCTGGGCAGTCAGCCAAAGGGCAGCTGATAAAGATTAGAAGCACACAGCAAACAGTTCTTTCAACAAAGTGATTCCTTGCATTAATCTAGTAGGGAAACAGACTTCAAAACAAATATGAAGCATAACAACAGTCCCAGCAATGTTCATAAATCAAAGACAGTCAATACAATCCTAAGTCAGAGACACAGCAAGAGAAACAGCCCATTAATCACTGGCAAGTTCTGGAGGGAGAATGGCTCAGCTTTTACAGGTTCAGAGATCAGCACAGCTCGTGCTTAATTAATTGCTGTCATAAATTCATTGAGATCGTCATAGGTTTTCCCTTTGATGTCTACACTCAGCAAAGGTGGGTATTAGTAAGTTATCTTCCATGTCAGAAGGGGCAGGTCTCTCTGCTGGGGCTGGCACTGCCCCCTGTTCTGTCTCTGGGGTGGGTGGTACTGTGTCCTCCTGTTCAGCAAGTTATACTGTTTCAGTCTTTGAGTCAGAGTCTATGCCTAGGTCCTGGAAGCAGGGCATGACAACACCAAAGTGACCAGTATGGAATATCTCAACGATAACAGTCTCAATAAGACAGCGAATACAAATGGCAAGATCTTGGCAACTCTCTGCATAGACGTTCTCTGTGGTACCAATCCAGGTACAACACAGATGTAAATGAAGAGTCCTCATTAACTCCATAATCTCAGTACAAGGGACCTGAAGCATGACAGTCCTGAGGAAGAGGTTATCGCTCTTGACTACACTGGTGCTGATGTCCAAGTGAAAGGGGTGGCAGAGGCAAAACATGTTGAGGTCATTCTGGGGACTCAGCAGGAGAGGGAGGTCCAGAATACTCAGTCTCAGCTTGCACCATTGGTACCAAAGGTGGTGGTGTTGATACTGGTGCAACAATAGAAACAGCCATCAGAGAGATAGTCATTGATGTGGAAATCATCAGCACTGAGGTTGAAGCTGGAGCCTGCAAGGTGTCAGCACATTTTGGCTTTTCCTTCTTTTTACTGTTTGGTACTGAAGAGTCCTCAGGAGCATGCTGCTTCTTGGCCCCCTTATCCCTCTGACACCAGAACTTTCCCCTGCCACTGGGACAGCAGTGGACTGTGGGGCATCAGGAATGAGGCACTGAAGTTGACGAAGACGGTGTCTTTGGTACTGAAACCTTCAGTACCAATGTCAGTACCAGTGATGCAAAGATCTCCTGGAGTCAGCCCCAACTTTTGAGACAATGATGGAAGCTGTCATGCCCTGCTTTCAGGACCTAGATGTAGACTTTGACTCAGAGACTGAAACAACAGAAACAACCTGCTGAACAGAAGGAGATAGTACCACCCACCCCAGAGACAGAACAGGGAGCAGCTCCAGCAGAGACCCCTTACCCTTCTGACACAGAAGATAACTCACCTATATTCACCTTTGCCAAGCATAGACATGAAAAGGAAAGTGTATGCAGATCTTAATCAATTTATAGGCAACAACAGTTAATTAGGCAACAGGGGGGTTAATCTGTGTAGCTATAAAAGCCCAACCACTCCCCTCCAGAACTTGTCAGTGATTAACTGACCATTTCTCCTGCCATGTCTCTGACCTCTGACTTAGAATTTTATTGATTGTGCTTTGATTTATCGATATTGCTGGGAATGTTGCTATGCTTCATATTTGTTTCGTACCTGTTTTCTTACTAGATTACAACAAGGAACCACATTTTGGAACTGTTGCTTGCTGCTGGCCCTTATCAGCTGCTTGTTGGCTGATTGCCCAGAAGGAGAGTGGACAGAAGCCATGAATAATGCCTTGCTAGCTGCTGCTTGCTCCTTTACCTGAAGAGACTTCTCCCAGCAATACAACTTCAGACAGGACACCCGTTCTTCAAAGTCTGCAAGATGAACTCACAGCAGATCTTGCAGTACTAGGTGTTATGCCCTTCCCCCAAATAGTACAAGCACTCAGTATGAACATCAGAAAGGGAGACCTTGTGGCCACAAGTCACAGAAAGCTTAAAGAGAGAAGTAGAGGCCATAAGAGAGAGGGGGAAAGGAGCAGGAAAGAAGGAGAGAAAGGGAGTATTCTTTTTTTTAACAGGATGGTAACAAGGAAAGAAGAAGGGAGATTGAGAGAAGCAAGAAAGATAAGGAAAGCAAAGAACAATTGCTACTCAGGCCCAGGCACACTGACAGGAGCTATCCATTTGGCAGATGGAGGGAAACTGGAGAGATGGTAACTTGGCAGGCTTCATCATGGACTGTACGTGGGAGGGGGTGGGGTTCCTGCCAGGCTACTCAGCTCTGGAACATTCTGACACGCCTTCTGCACAGACATGAAGAACCCACTGGTGAGGCACAGAGACCACAAGGAAGTTGTTTATTGTTTGTCATATTTGTGTAAATTAAAAATTAATTTTAAAAAAAATCTCTGCCACCTCATTTAATCTTGCTTTTTCCCATACAAATACACTTCCAAATAAAACTTACTGTATAAAACAGGGGGAAAATGCCAAGTTTGTTAATACAATTAATTATATGTTTTTATTGTATCACCTTTTTACTGATTGGCAAATGTCTATTAATGCAAGATCTTGAAGCCTTAGCATATTTCCTTCTTTCCCATATTTGACCAAAAATGTCTTTGGGTATTAAGTATTTTGAGAGCCAACATGTATAGTGGTTTGAGTGTTGGACTATGACCCTGGAGATCAGGTTTCCACTCCTCACACAAGCCACAGAAGAAGCCCACATACTCTCAGCCCAAGAAAACCCCAGGATAGGTTCATGTTAGGGTTGCTATAAATTGGACACAACTTGAAGGCACACAACAGCAACAATTTAATATAATATGACACTGTTTTCATGCGGAGGTGAATTCCCTCAGGAACAAAACAGCCACAGTATCACTTGATTAAAAGGATATCAAAACTATAATAGCTAAGCAGGCAACTTCCCTTTCTCTTCTACCCACAAGCAACCTCCAGGTTCATCCACTTTGTGTTTAGGGTTGGAAAAGAAACTGGCTGCCAAACAGGATGTTTGGTTGGGCCAGAGCCTAGAACAATTGGATGTTTAAAAAATTACAATTCCCAAATTCCTCCAGTGAATTGCCCACATTGGCTCAGGTGTTTTGGGAGTTCTGCTCCAAAAAAAAAAAAAGGAAACCCTTTCAAGTTCTAGCTTGGGTAATAAGCGTTGTTTTTACAAGTTCCTACTGGAGGAGGCGTTACATTTTTGGTTCTAGATTTGAGGAGGTTTACCTTGACAAAGAGAGACAGTGTGGTGTAGTAGTTTGGGCATTGGACCACAACTCTGGAGGCCAGAGTTCAAGTCCTTGCTTGGCCATGGAAACTGACTGGGTGCCTTGAATACATCACAAACTCTCAGCCTCAGAACACCTGGTGATAGGTTCAACTTAGGGTTGCCATAAGTTGGAAATGACTTGAAGGCATATAGCAACAACCACCTTGACAAAGCTAGAATATTTTAGAATGAGAGCAATAGAAAAATTGTGTGGTCCATAAGTATGAGGCACTGATGTTACCAGCAGGCCACTTCAAACACTGAAAATCTTTCATTGTGTTCTATTGTGTTAACATCAACAATTCTGTCCATATTTAGAGATACACTTCACATTATATCACAAAAGACTGTAAATCAGTTTCAATCAATTCTAGTATACACTGTCTGAATCTTTTGATAAATTCTAATCTTGATCCATCAAGAGACCTTAATCCTGGTCTATAGATGGTTTCCTTAAAAGCTAGAAGTACCTTATCTTTCTTCCTTCTGCTTTTTTTCAGCTCACAGAGGGAGCTAAAAAGCAGAAAATGCACACTGCAGAAGAACAACTGATTGCTTCAACATGGTGTTGGATAGCAGAAGATTAAAAATTCAGATAAAAACAAACTTGCTGCAAAAATTCAGTTTCTTCTAATCAGACAAAGAAATCAAGTAATGCAAACCATATATGCAATATTTCTGGACCTGCTCAATGGGATATTTCCCTCTCCAAAAATGTAATTCAAAGGGCCATCTAAAGGCAGGGGGACATCTTTATGTAGCACATTAACCCTTGTTTTTTCTCTAGGAATTACTTTTAATATCTGAAAAGGTATTTAAAGAAGGGAAAGAATGATGCACAGAAGAAAAGACCACTCTGGCTTCTGGCTTTGTTTACCAGGGGCCCCTGTATGCTACATGTTTATAGTGCTGTATTCCATTTTCACTGCCATGACGACAGCTGTTTAGAATTTTCCAGTGATGTAGACTCAAGTCGACTGACTCAGACTCAAGTAGGACTTTAGGTTGTCTCAGTTTTTCCTCTTAGCCAGGATGGCCATGCAGCCATACCAGGGTATAATTTATATTTATGTCAATTAATATCTGCCAATTAAACCATATCAAAGCATGGGGGTGTTCAGCCTGCTAACATACGGCCCCCGTTTCTGCTGTCCATACTTATGTATGAGAGCTATTATCTGTTGAAAGGCAGGCCATAAATTGCATACATGATCTATGTATGTATGTATGTATGTTGTATGTATGTATGTATTTTTAGTTACCTTAACTTACTGGCCAAGTTTAGTGCGTTTCATTACTAGTGAAGATTTGAACTAGGGTCGTCCAAATCTCAATCCAGCATTCTAATCATCATGCCACACTGGAAGTACAATCAATGTGCTCTCAGCGGCAAGTTAAATATACTCCGCACTCTTTAGATACCTCAAGACTTGTCACAAAGAAAAGAGTACAGGTTCTTTTCCGTCCCACAGGTTAGGGTCAGGTCTTAAACAGTCTTAAATTACAGGAGGGTAGAAGAAACTTCTTGACAGTAAGAGTGGTTTGGCAATGGAATCAGTTGCTAACAGCAGTGATGGGATCCCCTTCTGTGGATGCTTTCAAAAACACAGCTACCTGCTGGAAATGGTCTAGCTGGATTTCCTGCATTGAGCAAGGGGTTGAATTCAATGGCCATTGGACCCCTTTCAACTCTAATGCCATTTCCGCACCAAACTGTTATAGTGCTATTATTCCACTTTCAACATCCTGTGGAATGTTGAGGTTTATACTTTAGGGAGGGGCCACAAAGGCCCCTCCCTAAACTGCAAACCCCAATATTCCATTGAATGTTGAAAGTGGAATAATAGTACTATAACAATCTAGTGTGGGAATGGCCTAAGATTCTACTTACTATCTCATTTTTAAATGTCAGCTTAGTGCTTCTTGTGATCTTTTTATGTTCTTGCTTCTGCTGCTTTTATACAGTTGGTTTTTAATCTGGCATTTTACTGTTTTAGTTGTTCGTGTTGTTTTCGTGGACTTTTTTCCTGCCCTGAGATCTATACCAGTGAAGGCTGTGGAATATTGGAAGTAAAATAAAATAAAAATCTTGAAGCTTGGGTGGAATAAAAGAGTATAAACATTGGCAACTTCAATTTGAATGTAGTCATAATTTAGTGTGTATGTGTGGCCTTTGTCTAGCAAACATGCCTCTTTTTATTAGCCATTAGGAGTTACTGTTTACCAGAAATATACACCTGGAAACAAGCATCATAGAAACATGCTAGAATGTAACACTTTATTATTAATAGGAGTGTTTAAATTCCTCAGATTTTAGTAAGGAATTTAGTAGCTCATTTCTTGTGCAATAAAGCAAAATGGACCACATAACTCTTTCTGAATCACCAATGCCATCTATTGGTAAACCATTACATTAAGGTGACTGTTTCTGTATTATACAAACGTACAAGATAAAACCTGCAGCGGTGCCTTTGCTGGTTGCATCCAAATCCACGTTGTTTCATCCTTGTTCTCATCCAGTCATACTTGCCCACGCTTTTTAGGACAGAGATGACTAAAAGTTTTTTCCCCCATCACACTTCCAGATGTCAGATTGCTCGGGTTGTGTGTGTTTCCTAATGTATCTTTTGCAGTTTTTTAAATAAAAAATGTAGCTTTTATACAGTTATACATGTTTTCTGTGTTTTCCCTTGTCTTTAAGTCAGTGGTTTTTCCTTTCTCAGGTTTTAGATTGCAAGCTCCCTGAGACAGAGACCTCTTGTACCCTGTAAAGCATTCCACACACTGGCAGAGTTCAGAGCTTGGAAATAATGCATTATAAGTAATGGAATTATCTTTGGAAATAGTGTGTTAGTAATAATGTCTTACACTTTGGGAGGGAAGGATGAGGAAACATTCATTTTGAAAACAACACAATGTCACAAATAATGTTTCCTTGATACTTGATACTAGCAGTCAGGTTTGCAGTGACATTGGGCCACACATTCTCACATATTGCTAATGCATGCCTCCATCCTGAATTTATTCCCAAAATAGCATGTGAGGAGGACAGTCTTTTCCTGGTGAGGAAGGAGGTTTGGTGGAAAGGGTTGGGTGGCAGGATGTCTATTTTCCAGAATTTCATTCACCTCTAGCCCTGCTACACTGACTCCTTACTTCCCCTGACACACACATGTACATATTAACAATTTCCCCAAATGTGCTAAAATCTTCCTCTTGTTTCTTGCTTTGCTCCATTATTGTTTGCATCCATGTCCTGAATTTACAATCAGATGCACTAATCCTGTGCTCATACCAACTATCAATAGCTACAGCCAGAACTTAGAAACATTACTTTTGGGATTATACCTCCTTTGGCAGCATAGAACCTGAGGCACTCCAGAAGCTGTAATTTCCTAACTGGGAACGTGCAGTGTCTACATGAAATAAACAAATGATTCTGAGGTTGCTTAATTATTGTAGTTTTTCCTCATACTAACAAGATATACACAAGAGGGAGCTCTAAGACCACTCTTCACTGAGCAGAACTCATTTTTTAATAAAAACAGAGTAACCATACTGATGTTTAACCCACTGGCATAAGCAGCAGAGAATATACAGGGTGAGGGTGGTAGGCAAGGATTATTATGGATGGACAAAAGTAGAGTCAGAATTATATTACTGGATGAGGGCCACTCTGTACAACTAACTTGGAAATAACAGGAGTAGTATTTTCATGGTGGTGGGGTCTCTTTCTCTGGGTGTCTTCAAAAAGAGGCTGGACAGCTAACTGCTGAGGATGTTCTAGCTGGAGATCTTGTAATGGACCTGATAACCCACAGGCCCTTGTTCTGCTCTATGATTCCATGATATCCTTCTGATCTCCAAAGATTCCCCATGCAACTGCCCCCCCCATATCAGTCTCAATTTACATTGCAAGTCCAGGAATGCAGCTCTGACATGAATTGAGAGCAGTCATTGGTCAGAATCAGAAATGCTAGCTGGTGTATAACTGTTTCTTGTGATTTGCCACAACAGCATTTCCCTAGATAATTATGTCTCAACAATTTAGAGCTGCAAATTACCTTCCAATGATGCCCAATGAGGAAAAAACCCACACTAAATGCAAGGTAAGTAGGTGAGGAAAAGCACATGTTATGACAAAAAGAAATATTCTACCACTGGGGAAACACCTTTGCAAAATAACGTCTTAAACATATCACCTTGTCAAAATGCTCCACCCAAGTTGGCAGTTGTTTAGGTGATAATAGCCATCCTTCACAGTTTCAGTGTTTATGCACCACAGAGAAAGCTAGCCTCTAGAAACCTTTACTAAATAAATAAATATTTGTATATTTAAATCTAACTTTAAATATTTAAATCTAAATGTAAATATTTAAATCTTGAGTTAAGTCTTGAGTGTCTCTGACAACAAATTATATTTATCAACCCCTCAACAATTGTTTGTTCTTTTTTATTTTTAGTTGCATTTTTAAAGTATGATTACAAAGAAAAGAAAAGGAAGAGAAGAAAAACAGAAAAAAAGAGAACAGGAAAAGAAGACCACATGAGATGTAAACATAGGCTAGGCATATACATTAATATAAGCTGACCATTTTTACAGAAATGCATTTTTGGGCCAGCGTGACATAGTGTTTAGAGTGTTCAATTTGGATTGTGGAAGACCAGAGTTCAAACTTTACTTAGTCATGGAAACTGACTGGACAACCTTGGGCAAGTTCTAAGCCTAAGAGGAAGCAACGGCAAACCACTTCTGAATAAATCTTGCCAAGAAAACCCTAGAATAGGGTCATCATAATTTGGAGTCAATTTGAAGGCACGTAACAACAAATATTTTCTAAAAGTTGGTCACAACAAAATACACATCCATGCATAGAAGAAATAATAAGATCTTCCAACCACTGAATGATAGATAGTGAATGTTTATCTTTCCAACTTTGAAATATAAGTCTTTTTAAACAGTAAACTCATGAACAGTCCAACAACCTTGACTCGCTTGGATTCCAAGCTGTAGGAATATAAACAAAACTTGCATCTACAAATGCCAAAGATGTTTAAGACAAAATTAATATGGTGTAATGCATCCAACCACAAAGTGGCAGCCACTGAACTTGGCCACATCATATTCCACAAGGAAGCATTATCTGCACTACATTGCCAACGGTTGATTGAAATTTCTCTTTAACAAAGGTGTTAATGGTGTACAATATACCAGAAGTATCCGTTTTTCTGGACCAAATACAGTTTTGATTCTAAGAATATTTTAGATATTGAAGCTAGGGCAATTTTCCATTGGCTAATTTGCTTAGGGCAATCTATTCCATTGATTTTTAATTTCACTAACAACTAATCTAATTCCTTCCAAAAAAACTTTTATGAACTGGATTTGTTGGTTTCAGTTTTTCTGTGGATATATTTAAGTCTTCTAACAAAGGAGGGGTGTCTGAGATACTCAGAGATAATGGTCCATTATAAACACCAAAAGGGTTTTTTTTTATATATATATATATATATATATATAATACAATCAATCAATCAATCAATCTTGGTCTAGTCCTATCAATTGATTCAAAGTACAAATCCCACATTCAATTCTTTTCTTTTATAAAAAGGGTTGTCTCACAATCTTCAAATTAAAATTATCCCATTGAGTTAGCTTAGCATGTTCATATAGGTCAAATTATAATTTACAACTTATAATTTACAAGAGATCCTATGTCAGCCTACTTTGGCCTCAGCAATTGCAAGGAAACACCGGAAGTTCAACCTCCCTGTCCCCTCCCAAAAAAGAGGTTTTGAGTAAGCTTATTCCAAGACCACCTAGGGAGGACTATTACCTGCTGTATCTACAAGTTGGGAGAGATGCCTTATTTTTTTTTAATAATTTTATTCAAGTTTCAACAAATAAAACAAACAGTATTCTCTGCAGTGTTTACATGTAATGTTTTTGCTTCTTCCTTTCCTTTCTGGATTACAATTATTGATATTCCCTCTATTTATTATGTCACATATCGCAGTAAAATATTAATAATCTATGGTTTGTTGGTCTCCTGCTATATATCTCTACTTTACTTGTTACATGATATTTCATTGACTGTTAACTGTATAATACTTGTTATCATGAAAAATATATTACCCTCTATCTACCCCGAACCCAAATCTGTAACAATCTTCCACTCTTTGTTAATATCCTCATCTGATTTCCCTTTCAATCTTTTTGTATGTATGTCCGCATTTCTGTTTTCTATAAAAGCTGTCCACCACTGTTCAGTTGTGGGTGTAGTTTCATTTTTCCAAATTCATGCATATTCAATACGGGCCATCGTCACCATGTACAATATGATTCTCCAATATCTCTTAGCTGACGTTCCGTTTAGTACCGGTATATGTGTCATATTTAACAAGTAGAATTCAGGTGCCATCCCAAACTGGATCTTCAAAACTGAACTTATTTTCTTATGTATTTCTTTCCAATATTTTTGTGCTCTGGGACATGACCACCACATGTGAAATAGCGTACCAGAGTTCTCTTCACATTTCCAACATTGACCTGTACCTGCCCCCAGACTGTCAGGAAGACTGGCAGAAGAGATTCATCAGCTTGAGACACTGTTTGAGTATAAATCAGTAGAAAAGACCAGTCTCTTCCAACAGACCAAACCAGATTATTTTTAAATTATTGTTTTGAAAATATTTTGAGATATTTTAATATGTATTGGTTTTATATGCTCTTTTGACCAATGTTACATGATATGTTGTGATATTTGTCATCATTTCTCTCATCAATCCACAGGGAGAAGTGGATCATGATGATGATGATGGTGTAATCTGTATTCTTTTGACTTGAGAATTATGTACTTCATGTAGCAGATGAACATGTCAATTGCATTTGTATCTTCCTACTAAGAAGTATGGGCATGTTTTCCTAAACTGAAAACTATTTTTAATTTGTTTTTCATTAAACAAAGATGTCAAATTCTGGTTCAAAAGCACTTTTCACTAGAAGTGCCTTCTTTCCCTTGCTTTTTAAAGCCTTTTTTAAAAAAGGATTCAAAAGATTCCAGATTCGTGGATTCCCAGAGCTTTCCAGGGATTCAGATCCAGATTCAGATAATTCTGGATTCATCCCATCCCTAGTGATGATCATCATCATAATCATTGTTGTCATCATCATCATCATATCATCATCTGTGGTACAGTTGGTGAGGATTCAGCAGAGATCCTTCTCCATGGCTGCTCTCAAGCTGTGGAACTCCCTTCCAGGGGAGGTCCCACTGGCGCCCTTCTTGCTTTCTTTCCACTGACAGAGAAAGTCAGTTTTATTCAGGCAAGCCTCTAGAATTTTGATTATGAAGCAAGTAGTGAGTGCATATAGTGGTATACTGTATATTTTACTCTGAATTTGAAATTATATTTTAAAAATGTTTTAACTGTTTTAATCAGATGTTTAATAATATTGTTTAAGGTTTTGTTTCACTTTTGCAAATTACTGTTTTAGCTTGATCTTTTTAAATTGATCTATCCCACCTTGGGAGAAAGATGGGATATAAATTCAACCAACCAGTCAATAAAACTTACACTTTTTACGTAGTCACCCTCATAGTTCATTAGTAGCATTCAATGTAAATACAAATATCTAAAAATTCTATGCACACTTGCTTAAGTGTAAGATCCATTTACTTTAGTAGGACATGTGCATGAGTGAACAGTTCAGCCACCCGTAGCATAGAACAAAGCAAACAGATGTTCTGTTAGTTCTTCTGAAAGGACTTCATATTTTCATTATCATTGTCCAAAACTACTTTCTACACTAAATTAAGGTAGGCAATAAACATCTACCTCAATAAGGGCCTGCCTGTTCTCTCCTCTTGCCTTTTTTCCAACAACCCTTTTCCTCAGGGTAACACTCTTAAGGTGACCCCCTCAGAGTACAGAACACCACAAGTAATAAAATAGAAAGATTTTTGCTCTGTTGCTCTGCCTTGCCTCTTTCCCTCATTGTGGTCCTGCTTTGCCCTAGTCCCTTTCTTCCCTTGCCCAGGCCTCACCTCATGCCACTGCCATGATCCCTTGCTTTTTCCATTCCATCACTGCACTTCCCACCCTCTCCTCCCTCTTCACCTCACCTTCTGCAATCACACCACCCTCCATTCAGGCTTGCCTTTACCTCATAACTACCTTTCCAGCCCCTGTACCTTGCCACCTCTCACCCTTGCTTCCTCCCCACATTTCACATGATGCTCTGGCAATGCATTCCTCTTCACTTCTTGTAACCTACGATTGCACATCTCGTCTTCCCTTCCTTGCCCTTCCTTTCTTCACGCCCTAATGTTTTTAACGTATTTAATGTGTGTTTTAATGTGTATTTATTATTGGAAGCCACCTTGAGTTCCAATTTTGGGAGAAAGGCAGCTACAAATACAATCAATCAATCAATCGATCGATAAAGATAATAAATAATTACGAGGTCTCACTCCCTTAATTTTTGCATTATACTGCTTGTACTTCTCACCCTCTCCCTTGCCCCATCCCTCTCTCTTACTTAGCAGGTGTACAGAAACTCCTTCCTAGACCAAGACAGAAACTCCTTCCTAGGCCAAGAGAGGCACAGGAAGCCTGCCACTGTTCCCCCTTTGCCTCTCTCAGCCGAGGAAGGAAACAGGCACTCTCCTCAGCTGAGAGCAGCCCAGGAGGCATGGCTCCATGAAACCACACACCTCTCTCAGCCAGGGAAGGAGATGCACTCCTTCCTTGGCTGAGAGAAGCATGAGAAGCCCAGTTTACAAAACCACATGCCTCTTTCAGCAGAGGAAGGACATGGAGACTCCTTCCTTGATCAGGCCTCCCAGCAGATATGGCTCCTGGGGAGGGTGGGGCTGCTCACCAAGCCCTACCAGGAAGGAGGGAGGGAGGAAGGGAGGGAGGAGGAGCTGGGCAATCGACCTGCCTCCCTCTCTCTCCACCTCACCCTGCCTGGAGTCAAAATGTAGCATTTCGTATTATCTAGGTTTTTCACCATCCACATTAAGTCTGGGAATGTATCCCTTGAGGATATGGAGGACCTACTATATTCTTCACAAATGCATAAAATATTCTACATGCTTTTGAATGATACAGGTCTTTACACTTGCAACCCATTCACACTACCCAGTAACAGCACTATGATTCATCTTAACTGCCATGGCAACTTCTTGTAGAATCCTGGGGCTTCCAGTTTAGCGAGGAACATTTAGAATTGTTATGCCAGTGAGCTCTAGTGTCTCACTAAACTACAAACTCCAGGACACCAAAGGGGGCAGCCATGCCAATTAGAATGGTATTAATAGTGCTAGCATGAAAGGACCCCTGGTATAGGTATTCAGCAAAATATGAATTAAAGGGATCTTTGTTTTCACATCTTAAATCAGTCTGACTGGCCACCTGGCTGTTCTGAGAACAAAGAAGGTCTGTGGACATATTATGTTAAGTGGGTTAGAGTTCATTTTGACTACCCAGTAATGCAATGGTGATCCTGGGTTCAGGTTACAAATTTTCTGTCTACAATGAAACAAGGCAGCCATAATAATGTTCCCTACCTACAGCTAATATGAGATAGATATTTGTTTGTCAAATACTTGTCTTTCATAATTTCTGTAAGATGCAAATGAAAATGAAATCTAAAAACAACTTTATTTAGAAACATTTTGTTTATTTATGTTTTCCTAAAATCCTCCCCGTCATGGATACAAATACATTCCAGATCAACAAGAGGGGGTAGCTCTGTGAGTGGAACCATAGAACTGCTGCCATTACTACCACAGAATTCTGTATTTCCAGGTGTTCTGGAAAATTAGAACACCAATAGTGACTTTCTACTTTCTTACAAGCCTGAAAATATACACCCATGTGCATATGTAACATTGAGCTTTGAGGTTTGTTTTAATTTTGTGTCTTCTCTTTGCAAGGGCTCTCAAATCAGTTTAGCGGGCAGTCTTCTTAAATAATAAGCTTCCAGATTTATCACATACCAGTAATCAGTGTGTGTCTCTCTAGATCCAGCAGTTACAGCTATGCTTGTTTCATTAAGAACCAAATATGTGTTCCGAGCTATGTGTTTCTTGAAGGGCACTTTAGGGTAAACCAGTCTCAAGGAGCAGAGAAGGGATCATACATTGGCCCCATATCCGATGCTATCCCTTTTCATTTTACTTTTCACAAAGAGACCATGTGGGTTCCAGCTGTCTGTCACTTAGACTCTGTGCACACTGCCTGTATTCCATATACAAAGCTTATGCATGTATATGGCATTTATATTGTATATTAGGAAAGTATACTAGGTGGGGGAAATCTTAAGCCCTGTGCCCTTATTTAGCTCTTATGGTGTTGCAGTCTGGCCCTTTCTTCCACAACCATCATGTGGCAGTTTGCCATCTTTTATTTGAAAACAGCAATTCATGTTTTCTTCAAGAAACCCCTGTTAGTCTTCTAGGAATCTCTGAACAGTTTGAGAGACAGTGATTTAGGATTATGAAAATTACAGAAGACTTGAACCATAAGCGTGACCTCAGATCCTAAACTCTTTTTTATTTCTAAATGTGACCTTAACTTACTTACACTGTATCAATAGGCCCCTTCAGCAAATAGCGGGGTCTTGTATACGACCTACCACATAGCTTGCTTCAAAAGCTAACTCTTTAGATAATGTAACAACAAAATCTAAGCACTATCAACAATCTTGTGCATTCCAAGCAAATACATTCTAAACTCTCCTATATTTGGTTTCTCCAAGGCAGCAGCTGAAGCTGCTCAAATTTCTCCAGATTCCGCAGTAACAATACCCTCCTGTTTACAGTGGAACTATCTTTTCTGAACAGGGATCAAAGACCCTATGTCAATTCTTTATGTTGATACAGAGATTAAACCAGATCAACAGCAGGACAGCTTGCCGTGTGGGCCACCACAAGCAAAGTCAGTCAAGGTGGAATGCACAGTCAACCACGACACAATTCACTTATTTGCACAGGTTCAGGAATGAAAGAAAAATACCAAGAGGATCTCTGGTTCCAAGGACAAAAGAGGAAATCTTGAAGCCCAAAACATCTATATTGACACCGATCTCAAGAGAAGTAGAAATTCAGGAAATGTGCCTCCATAGGGTCAGGGAGGGGCATCTAGAAAAAACAGCACAGAGACAAATCCTTGTTTTCATTCTGCACACTCCTCAACAGGATTTCCTCGCACCATTATGTGGAACTCTATAAGTATATCCCCTTTGACTCTGCCATAGGAGTAATTTCCTTCCCTACACTCTCAGGAAAGAACAAAGATCAGGATCTTGGGGCTTTGCCTCATGAGATAGCACGTTAATTAAGGAGAAGATAAAAATTAAGAATGAAATACTGCTGCTAATACTTCTAATGCTATTGATTTGTATTCTACATTAATTTTTCATCCCCAGTACAAGAGAACATAATTTCTAAATCCTAGAAGAATCCAAAATATACAAAAATATATTAGTATTGATATCAGTTATTATCATCATGACTAAGGGTACTGCATTTGTGTGTGTATATGTGCCTTCCAGTCACCTGTAGACTTATGGTGATCCCATGAATTTCATAGGATTTTCTCAGGCAAGGAACATTCAGAGGTGGTTTTGCCACTCCCTTCCTCTGAAATATGGCCTACGGCACCTGGTATTCATTGGCGGTCTCCTATCCATGTATTAACCAGGGCTGACCCAGCTTAGCTTCCGATAATGGACAGGATCTGATGCCTTTAGGGTATTTAGGTGTACCTATCCAGTAAAAACACATGTGAATTCCCAAAGAAACTACAGAATCTCTATGCTGAATTCAGAATTCTTGTTTCCAGTTTTGCCAGGAAAAAAAAAAATCCTTGTAAATGCAACTGAAATTTTGCAAACACAGAGAAACAATCCCAGCAGCCACATAGATTTCCCTTGCCCCAACCTTTAGAATTATGCAAAGGCTCCTTTTGAGATTTACATTCCTGACTGCCCCTGCAAATCTCCCTGTTTCAAATTTCCAGTGTGTGAAAAGGGAATTCATGATGACAGCTTCATGATGTGCTTGCCCCTTGCTCATTGCTCTAACAAGGCTTACAAACATTGGTCCAATGTTTCTAAAGTTTGTAGAGGAGCTGAGATAGCAGTACCATTTCAGCTCTTGAAATATCTCAAAGTAAACACAATCAATACTGAATATAGAGAAATGTTTCAAAGTACAAACCTGAAAAACTCAGTGAGGGGAACATATCTTTATGTGGACACACTCTCACATATATAAATGATAGAGGCCAATGTGTATTGCTTTTAAATTCCACAGATTTAAATAATTCTCTTTTTTGAACCTATCAAAACAGCAGAATATTCAATATCTAGTAGAATATCTGGGAAACATAAAGTTTACCTGTAGAGCAAAAAAAAGCAGAGGGAACAGGAGCTAGCTGGTGCTGAAGATGTAAACAAATATCAGGATCAAATCAACCTACCTAGAGAAACTTCTGATTATGCGAAGTTTTGCTGGAAATCAGCCCACTTAAGTAAATACAGAGTGATGAATTCTAGTATCTACTTGTATGCACATATCTAACAGTAAAGAGAATTGTTGTTGTTGTTTTTGTTCTGCACTGCCTGATTTAGAGCTAGCATTTCTCTCATCCATCTAAATATGAAAAGAAATTCTCTGCAAAATGTTTTTGCTTCTGAAACAGCATCTGGCTCTTTTGGCAGGCTGCATGAGACTAAGCAGCTTAAATCTGTGAGAGGGAATGGTTCTCCAATAATCTGCTTTCTTTTGTAAGTGGCCTAAACAACCAGGGAAATACTAGCCTTATTGAGTATCCAGTCTGATTGTAATTATCTATATTGCTTTTTTGTATATTTGATTGAAGCTTTGCTGTGATTCCCATGAACTACACACTTCATTTTTATTTTTCAGCAAATTCTTGCTCTGAGGTTTAGCAGGCAAACACAGCTAAGGTTGACTGCAAACATCCTGCTGAAATCCCATGGGATTTAAGCAGCCTAACTTTTATGCATGGTTGTAGGGAATGCATCAACAAATACTAGGTGTTGTGGCTATATTTCAGAAGAAAGAACTTGCAAAACAACATCTGGGTGTTCCTTGCCTGGAAGAAATCTTTAGAAGAAGCAAGAGGCAGTAGAGAAGAAGAAAGTTTAATACTGCATGTGAGATGGCTTTAAAGCCTGGACACACTCTCTATCCATTCCCAGCTGGCACCCACGGCGGTCCAACCTCTGCTTAAATACCTCCAGCAAAACAGACCTTATTATCTCCTAAGGCAG
Source organism: Ctenosaura bakeri (assembly GCA_948474755.1). Lineage (NCBI taxonomy): Eukaryota > Metazoa > Chordata > Lepidosauria > Squamata > Iguanidae > Ctenosaura > Ctenosaura bakeri. Next base: position 533,174 of record CAOLHI010000396.1, read on the forward strand.
TCTGACCTTCTGCCAAGCAGCTTTCAATACTAGAAGACTTCTTCTAATGTTTAGCCAAAATCTACTTCCTGGCAATTTCCGCTCATTGGTTTTGTTCCTGCCCTCTAGAGTAACAGAGAACACTGTTTGCCTATTTTATTTTTTTTTTGCCTGACAACCTTCCAGATATTTGAAGGATGCCAGGTTAAAACATTTCTCACTGTAGGACAGTAGGAAGAGACACTGAAACTGGGGACTGAAGATGCCCTTTTTTTTTTTACACAGGACCCAGGGCACAAGGTTTTCTCACATGCAGAGGCCCAGCTTTGCACAATCTGATGAACAGGCATAGAATCTGAAGACATGTAAATGGAAGATGCAACAATTCTGTGTAACATTTAAGACAGTAAACTGTAATATATTTCTTGTGCTGATCTCAGAGACACTCATATGAGCATATCCTCCTGAAACAGGTAGCTACAAATCAAATATATATTCATGAATATATTTTTTAAAAATACAAGGAAGAGACATATGCAGCTGAAAAGGTGCTTCTCAGAATGAGCAAGATACTTCTTGTTTATAAACAGCAGACTGATAGAATCAGTCCAAAGAATGGTGCCTGTAGACCCCATTCTAATTTCCCTTATTGTTATATTCTGGGGGAGGGGGAAGCATTTTTAGCTTAGCATGGCAACATTAAGCCAGTTGTGGACACAAGTAGATTTTAGGCACATTTTAATGCAGTAAACACAGGAAAGAGAACACTAACTGGAGATAACTCACAACAGCCTTTCATACTATATAGTTACAGCGAGCCCTCAGTATCCACTACGGCTTGGTTCCGGGAAGCTCCATAGATACCAAAAGCTCAGGTCCCATTATGTGCGACGATGTAGTAAAATTCTGTCCCTTATCTAAAATGGCAAAATCAATATTTGCTTTTGGGATTTTTTTTACATTTATTTTTAAAAAATATTTTCAAGTTGTGGTTGGAATCTATGGATACAGTATCCATGCATATAGAGGGTCCACCGTCTAGGACTTGACACCACTTTGACATCATGGCTTCATCCTATTGAATTCTGGGATTTGTAGTTTCACAAGGCATTTGGAATTCTTTGCCAGAGAGCTCTGCTCCCTCCCCAAACTACATATCCCAGGACTCCACACGTTGCAACCTTAGCAGTTAAAGTGGCATCGAAGTGCAATAATTATATAATGTGACAGGGCAAAGAGCTTAGATTTTTTTTTTAAACTATTTGTTTTGGAAATACAGCTTGCAAAATCATGGAGCTGTAGTTCAAAAAAGCAAAATTTCCAAGGTCTTGGAAGTGCAAACTGCAACTGCATAGTCATAATGTGTCTGTTTTGTACTCCATTTTCTCATTGTATTTGCTTGCCTCTTTCATCAGCTGGCATAAACTTCCCTTCTCTACAATTTTAATCTGCCTCAAACAGACAACTTGGCTGGTTTGATTTATGTTCCTCTCTTCTGCCCTTTCTCCTGAGCAATCCCATGAATGTATAATCTTGCCCCTTCCTGTCTTTGGCATAATTTCCCCCCATGAATTTATTTTTTCACAGTTTCTTTGTGTTTCTACAAATATCAGCATTCTCTTGAGCATACACAGCAATACGTTCCTTTTCTTCCTTTGTTGTGTCTTTGGCTACACAAAGATTGGCATACATCCCTGAACTTTACTATTAATAGGAGTGATCAATATAGCCTTCACCAACTAATGGAGGAACAAAGTGGAGGAGTACGTAAAGGTGCACAAGTTATTGTTCAGTGCAATGCATTCTAGGTTAAAACTCTTCCCAAGGGGCCAGGTATATGTAAACAAATTCAGATTTAGCATAAGAACATATACCTTGTAAAAACATTGACCACAAGCTTTCAGTTCAGATTATCACAGCCCCTGCAAGCATCCAGATGGCAAAGGGACATAGCTGAGCTACCTGCTTTTACATCAGGGCATGGTAATCATGCACCCAGGTGGTTGGATTGTGAGTCCCAGCAGCCCCAAGCCAGCATAGGCAAGACTGAGGATTGCTGGGAGCTGCAGTTCAACAGCATCTGGAGGACTGCATGATCTGGAGGGCTGCATGACTCCAGGGTCCTGAATTTATGTATATTCTAACCGTGCTACTTGATCTCCTTTTAATTGGAGATGCCGATTAAAGATGGACACTTTCTGTGTAAAAAAGAAAGAGTGCCTTTCTTTTTTACACAGAAAGTGTCCATCTTTAATCGGCATCTCCAATTAAAAGGAGATCAAGTAGCACGGTTAGAATATACATAAATTCGGGACCCTGGAGTACTGCTAGCAGTTGGTGGAGAAGCAACTGACGCCTCCCCCAGAATTGCTTATATCTCTCTGTCAGTGCTGCTCGACAAGTAGCAATGTGTCCCTCCGGCCTTTTAACCAGTGCCCAAATTCTACATCCATCAACATACATCTGGCTTTACTTTATAAGCCACCCTGGAAAAGTTTTACACTTGAAAGGTGGGATACAAATCTGTCTTATTATCGGATCATCTGATGTGATTGGGACATAAAACTCACTTCTTTGATTTTCCCTTTTGATGAGAACTGTATGAATTTTCTTTCTTTTATCAGGGGGGTAGCCTTGGCAGTCTATTAGGAAGCCAGGAAAAGGAGAGGAAGAGGTGAAGAGGTCGGGGTAGAATAAACTCACCCTCTGCTTCACTACTCTAAATCAGCTCTGGCCTCCCTAGAACACTCTTCACAAACACTGGCCATTTCCGCACTAGCCTGTTCTAGCGCGATGATTCCGCTTTCAACCTCCTCTGGAATCCTGGGGTTTGCAGTTTCGGGAGGGGCCGGCCGGCCCCTCCCGAAACTGCAAACCCCAGGATTCCAGAGGAGGTTGAAAGCGGAATCATCGCGCTAGAACAGGCTCGTGCGGAGTTGAGACAACACTCCCTTATTTCTCAGCATTCGGATTCATGATTCAGTTCTAAAGACACAGAAGCTGACACAGTTATTTCGGATTTATGAATCACCAAGTGGGCGTGACTTCGGGTGTTTTGACAAGGAAAGGGTGCGGGGAGACAGCTGGATTGGGTTTGGGGCTGCTCTTCCACTCCAGGGAAAAGTAGGCCATTTCCGCACTAGCCCGTTATAGCGGTATTATTCCACTTTCAACATCCTACGGAGTCCTGGGCTTTGCAGTTTAGGGAGAGGCCTCAAAGGTCTTAGTTAGAAACAGACCCCAGCGGACTCACACATAGGATCGCACTGCGCGTCGAGCAAGCGCAAGTCCTCCATAATGTCTCGTCCGGGTTTCGCAAAGCTGCAAATAAAGTTCGGAAAGAAAGGCAATCGGACCTACCGCTCATCTAGGGCCATTTCCGCACTAGCCTGTTATAGCGCGATGATTCCACTTTCCACATCCTCTGGAATCCTGGGGTTTGCAGTTTCGGGAGGGGCCGGCTGGCCCCTCCCGAAACTGCAAACCCCAGGATTCCAGAGGATGTGGAAAGTGGAATCATCGCGCTATAACAGCCTAGTGCGGAAATGGCCTAACTCTCCTGATACGCAACAAAAGCGATAAAGTTAAAAAATATATATATAACTAGTGTCGAAATAAGAAAGGCAGGACGTGTGGGGGGGGCGTCAGAGCTGGAATACACAGGAAGGGCCGGGAGGGCGGGCGGGCGGGCAGGTACGGCGGGGCCGAGCGGTGTTCGCAGGGCGGGGCCAGTCCTCTTTGAACTCGGCCAGTCGGGCAGGGCGAGGCGGTCCCTGGCGGGGCGTCGGGCCCTGCGCGCCAAGGGCTGCCGCTGCCGGGGCGGGGGGCGCGCCTCGCCTGAACCGCGCAGGAGGAATCCCCGCCGGAGCCGAGAGGAGGAGGGGCCGCGTCTTTTGTGTGCGGACGGGGGGGGGGGGTCCTGCCGCCGCCGCTGCTGCGACAGCTGCTTCGCGGTGCTGCGTCGAGCGGATCCTCCTGAGGGGGAGGCGGCTGGATGGGAAGCGGCGGCGGCGGAGGCGGCGATGGGGGAGCAGCTCAGCACGGCCAGCACCCCGCCGGAGCCTCCCCCTGCCGCCGCCGCCGCCGCCGCCGCCCGCCCCGAGCCGCCTTGCCCGCCCGCGGGAGCCCAACCGCCGCGAGCCAGCGACGCCGAACCGCCGCTGCAACCGCCGCCTGATGAACCGCCGGGCCGGGAGGCGGGCGGCGGCGGCGGCGGCGGCGCTCCCTCCGAAGAGGCGTCCCCCTCGGACGCGGGAAGCAGCAGCCGCCACCACAGCCGCCGGCTTCCTCTGAGGCCCGTCTACTGCACCGTTTACTGCGTGGAGAGCGACCGGCGGCCCGGAGCGCCGCTCCCTGCCTCACCGCATGCCGGCGACGACCTCCTCCTCCGCCCGGCCGCCTCGCCGCCGTCCTCTATGCGAGGGGAAGGAGACGGAGGGAAAGGCGGCGGCGGCGGCGGCGGCGGCGGGGGGACAACAACAACGGCAGCGTCGAGGTGGTCGACTTGTACCTCCTGCCGGAGCCCTTTTCCGGGCTGATCCCGGGGGACTTCGGGCCCTTGCTGGTTCTGACCTGCCGCGTGTGTCTGGAGGAGAAGCCCCTCAAGCCCCTTCCCTGCTGCAAGAAGCCCGTCTGCGAGGAATGCCTCAAGCGCTACCTCAGCTCCCAAGTAGGTGTTTGCTTTGCCCCGCTCATCTCCCGCAGCCAGAGCCCCCGGGGGAAACCGCTGACACACACACACCACACACACACACACAACGCGTTGAGCCTCCGGGCCTGTTGTGGTCGCCTCAGTCCTGTGGTTCGCCCTTTTTCCTCGGGGGCCGGCAAGTCTGTAGTGCGGCTTTGCTCTGCTCCTCACCCACCTCTGTTGTGGCATGGCGGCCAGATTTTCGCCCTCTTCCTCCCCTCTCTCTCTCTATATATAGTCCTCTAAGGTTCGGTATCAGGATTCTGAGCATGTGCAGAGTTCCATTCGCTGAGCAAGGACTGTGTGGTCTCTACCTGTCCTCCCTCAGATACACAGCAGATACACACCTGAGATTGGCAGGCAAGGCCTCAAGGGCGGGAGGGGCAGCTTCCAGGCAGATTTGGGCCCTGACCTTAACCTGAGGGAGTAAATCACTGTTCTCTGTCTCTCATTTTCCTTTCTTATGAGCAGGCGTTTGGCCCTTGAAGTGTGAAATGGCGCTCGTGTTTATGGACTCCATAAGTTCATTTCTTGGTCCTTTTTTTAAATTATTATTCCCTGTCTCTGCACTTTCCTGCCCCCTCCCCCATCATGTTTCCTTCCCTGTATCCTTTCTCCTCCCCTCTTCTATACCTCAGTCTTGTTGCTCTCTGTCCTGGACCCTTCTTATGCCTTCTCTCTTTCCCCAAAGCCTCCTAAAAGAGGGCTCTCCGCTGCATGTTTGTCTGCCTTTACCCCTCAAAATACAACCTGGTTTCTCCTTTAGAGCGGAGTGTGTCAATTTGTATCAGCTGATTTCTTATCTCCGTGTCAGTTCTAAGGGACCACTGAAGGCACTGTGAGTTGAGCTGATAATGCATCAGTTAGTCAGAAGGAACTCATTGCCTTCTTTCTACTTTTACTCTACTCCCTACTGTAGCAAATAGGAAATGAGAGCTGGCTGCCTGCATGTAGACCCACTTTTTCATTTCTTGCTCGCTCGCTCACTCAAATATCCAAAAGAATGCATTCCAAGCCTATTGAACATCATGTGGCTGCAGCTCCATGGAACCGATCTCTTATTCTGCACAGACTTTTTAGGTGTTACACTTGCACAAGGGCTCCTGCGTTTTGCCTTTCCTTTTCAACTTTCAAAGCCTTGCCTGAGCTCCTTCTTCCACTTTTGTGCCAAAATTGACCTGGGAATGGTGGATAAAATATTTAGGTTGAAGTATTAGAGAGAGAGAAAATTCACAGTCACAGGGCAATGCTTTTTTTTTTCCAGATTAACATAAAGGTCACCACAAAAATAGCAAAAGCTTTTATGTTTTCTGCTTCCTTTCAAGCAAAGCCAGGATGGGGAGGATGTTATTGGGCATGTTGGAGCCTCAGACATCTTCTGGTTTTATCAGTCTTATGTTCCTTTACTTGAAGCATATTGAGAACCAAACGATTTCTAAACTGCTTTTATGTTTTAACTGCATGTTTTGATTCATTTTAACATTGTTGATAGTTTAATTATATGTTTATTTTAACATTTTGTTATGTTTTAGCTATATTGTGTTTATTTAAATTTGTAAACTTCTTTAATCCTCATTTGGAGGAAAATGTAGGATATAAATTATAAATTACTATAAATATAACATAAATTAAAATTTACATTAATAATTAAATTAATAATGTAAATAAAATATAAATAAAATAATAAAATTAATAATAATAATAATTGTCAGCAGGTACTCCTGCATATTGCTTCAGAGTACTGTCTGGAGACTCTACTCAGGAGTCATTTAGTAAATAAGATCTTTTTCGTGCCCTTTTGCATGAACAGGACAGTGTTCGCTACAATACTTATCCAGTAATTTTGAGGGAAAGTTATTAATAGTTTCAATTATGTAGTGCCTTTCCTCCTGTAAGTGAAAAGTGGCTTAGACGAGTTTCCTCCTTCCCATTTCATCCTTACAACAACCTTGTCAGGCTATGAGAGAGAGAGAAATTGGCTAGCTCAAGGTCACCCAGTGAGTTTCATAGCTCAGTAGGGGACTTAAACTTGGATCTCCCAAGTCTAGATGCAACATTTCAGCCACTTTGCCTTGCTGGTTCTCTGGTAGAAGTATTCTGGGAAGGTCATTGTGTCATGAATGAAATACTGACTTTGTAGCACAAAACAGGCTTGAGTCCAGTTGTGAGTCCCACTTAGAGTAAACGCACTGAATCAGTAGAACTAAAGTGTTGATTTACCAAGTTTCAACTGATTGAATGGGTCTACTCTAGTTGGGATTCACAGCTTGATCTAAACCTGAGTCAATGCACAGCCTGCGTGCTGGTGCAGATAGCACAAGCTATTCCTGGTGTGCCATGGGGACATGCTCCTTTAAGAAGAGGTGTTGTAGAGTTGCTGCTGATTATTTTTGTGGCATTCACATACCCCCTCTTTTTCTTTCTTTCTTTCTTTCTTTCTTTCTTTCTTTCCTTCCTTCCTTCCTTCCTTCCTTCCTTCCTTCCTCCCTCTCTCTCTCTTTTGGGTCTTTGTTTAGAGTATTTTGCTCTGCTCTTCACCTGAAAGGGCTCACAAAGCAGCTTAACAAAGATCAGAAGTAAGACAGTCCCTGCTTGCAGGCTTACAGTCTAAAAGGCATAATGCAAAAGGGGAAAGGGACTACAGGGACATAAAAATCAAACTTACATTTTTAATGACAACAGACAATACCAAAAGAGTACCTGTATGTAAATACCTGTATGGTAGAAGCAGGCTCAGAATGTCCTGCCCAAGATGATCCAGTGCACCCTTTCTATGTGTCCCGAACTGAGATCCTTCATACCCAGTGAATTACATTTGTTCTGATTTCTGTATTTTCAGTGTTAAGGCTATGCATTTCTTTTTATACTACATCATCATCATCATCATCTTTATTTATACCCCAATCCCCCCACCCAAAAGATTCGTGATCCATCATGATACATGTACCATATCTGGCATATGATCTCATATCATCTCTCATACTTTGTACATCTGTTGTAGTATGAATTGTATAGAAAATAGTCTATGACATGCAGTGTTTTTGGACTCAGAGTTTTGGTCTGGAATATGGGAACCAAATAAATAGTTTTTAAATACCTATGAATTTTATATGCAATATTGGTTTGATTTTTTTTAAGCAGGAAATTTCCCTTGCTTAGTTTTGGGGCTAAATTAATTCTTTGTCTATTGTTGTTGTGTGTGTGTGTGTGTGTGTGTGTGTGTGTGTCTCACATGCACACAGAAACATATGCACAAACTTGGAGAATATTTTCCTCTTAATTTTACAGCTTGATAAGAAATTCAGGTCTTTCGAGTCTCCTGGAATGTGGACTTGCTGATGGTGTCCTTTGATATGTACACTTCCTCATTTTGCTGTATAAAATTTCCCAGTTTACTCTGGCAGGGCTTTTCCCCTCCTTGGTGTCACTAAGGTCAAGGGAATTTCACCACTCAAGGGAACTTCACGACTCTAGTGACTCTTCTTCAGACGATTACTCAGAAGGCAGAGAGATGTTAACTATTTTTTAATTCCAACAGTAAGCCATGACAACTACTCAGTAATGCTTTGAAACTAAAGGCAACAAAAGAATTGGGGCAGATTTTCATGTGCTTATGAGCCAACACTGTGCTTACTTGTTTTACTACAATTTAATTTGTATTATTTTTTTCATGGTGTATTTTAAGGACTTACTGTATTTAGCTTTTAGAAAGTGTCTTCAGGTGTCCAGAGTTTCTCATACCTCTTTAATTAATCCTTACAATAGCCATGTAAACAGGTCTGTATTGCATTGTACACCACTTGTGACTTACAGGAAGAACAGAACAGTGTTTACAGTAATCCCCAGAAATACATGCTTTATTTGTTCAAGAGAGGGCACAGTATAATAAATGACCTATTCTGTGTTCATTCAGAAGCAGTTTCCAAACAAAGGAAGAAGGTATTGGTAGGCAGAGTTTGGCTGTGTGCTTAGAAGCTTCTTGTGTCCTGTATAGCCCAGCTCCAGTTTCATGAGTAGAATAGTATTTCCCCATGCAATTTAAAAAATAAGGAAGCAAAGTAAATCTTGGGTCTCTCTTTCTTTTCCACATCTCCTCACATTTGTGTGTGTATGGTGCTAAGTAGAGTAGGTGGCAATTCTTTGGTCAATTTAAATTGATCAATGGTGAACATAAGATACCAGAAAAGTATCTCTATAATAGAAATGTTCACTGTATGGCTAAATCCATTTGTTAATCTTAGCTGTAATAGACCCATGGAATCAATAGAATGTAAAGCATGGCTTTTTTTTTACATTCCAAACTTTCATGACTTTGATAGTATTTTCTTACCAAAGTTTGTACCAGGAACCTACATCAGTGCATAGAACTATGAATAGATGAATATGCTGATTACAGTTTAAGTGTCCTAATTATTCACTCCATTGATTCAGGATCATAGCATCTCCAAGATACAAAACTAAATTGAATGGCATTACATCAGGGTAGAAGAATGGGTAGATCCCACATGACTCCTGTGGTGTTTCCATAGTGCTTGCCAACAGCGAGTGGATGCAAAATGCTAGCTGGGAGGGGCTACTCCTTTGATTTCTGTTTTCTTTCTTTCTTTCTTTCTTTCTTTCTTTCTTTCTTTCTTTCTCTCCCTCTCTCTCCCCCCTCTCTCCCCCCTCTCTCTCTCGCTCCCACATCCAGGAGGCTGATGGAAGAGGAAACATATTGTTTGTTCCAGAGGTACTAATTGCTTAAAGAAGGATTTTGAAATTTGACTGAGGGCCACAGGTAGCTACTGTTGTTCTGCGTGTTTGTTCTACTGGAGAATTTGGACTCTAAAGGCCATTGCTGGCAGCATTGTATATAGGGCAAAGAGTCATGCACAGTTGAGGTAACCGATCTAAGTCTTGACTTAAGCCAATATTTGTATTGCTAGAGAAGAATATTCTGCACAAGGAAAAGGAAACTGAGTGTGCTTTTGTTGAGTTTTCTTTTAGTGGGAAAGTTTAGTTGAATTTGTAAGCATTTCTTAGGCCATTATGTTTACTTTTTGTGGGCCCTCTCTTACTGTAGAATATGGTACATGGTAAGCATCTGCTAAATGTGGGATGAGCTTGTATAACTGAAGCAGCTGGCTTCTTGCTTCATCCTTTAGGAAGTGCTGGATTGTGGCTGTGTCTTCACTATACAACCAGTCAGCAGAAGCACTTGGCTGCAAAGCCAGGAGAATGTTCTGTGTGATATTACTCTGTAAACATCATATTCAAGAATGTTTTGGTCATGTGCTGGCTTGAAGCAGGTGGTGGGAAACCACTGTGCTCTTGCAAAGTGACTATGGCAAAGAATCAGTTCTTATGTTGCCAGTGGCAAATGTGGGGGAGGAGGCACTAAAATTGGAAGTTGCTTTGTCAGTACCTTGGCACTTTGATAGTGCAGCACCAGGGTGTAAAATCTGAATAAGGATGGGTGGATATCAAGGCTGACTTTTATGTTAATCCCTCATTTTAGGTTTTTTCTCTCATGCCTACCAGAAGATGTTTTAAGTTCCAAATCTGGCATGACTTTGACAGCAGTTTGAATTTGCAGGATATTCTTTAAGCGGTGGCAGATTTAAATGGAAATAAGGCCCTTATTAAACTTTCAGACAATTTTTAATTGATTTGTCATGTTTGTATTAATAAGTTCAATTAATTTACTTCATTTTTTAAATTAAAGGGTTTTTTGTTTTTATTTTTATTTTTTAAAATCAAATTTACATGTCACTGGAGATTACCAGTGTAATTTTAAGAATTTGTAAGCGTACAGAAGTCATTCAGTATTTCATGAGAGGAAACCTGAACAAGGACAGGTGAAACTGGGAAGAGGCAGCAATACCAGGTCTGATGAAAGGACTATGAGGATCAAAAGAGAAGGGTTTATATTCACTGAAAAAAGGCTGTGAGTACAGTCATGAAGACAGAGCATCTTGGAATTAAGTAGTTTACTGCTGAACATGATATGGACCTTTGTGTCCTCTTTCTAGAATTTTGAAACTCAGGATTTTTTTTTGTTTTTGTTTACTCAAGCACACTGTAATGTATGTTCAAGATGTTCTGACTAGACATACTCTACAGTACCCATTGGCACAGTGTTACACTGTGCCTGTGCAAGAGCAAACTTTTACAGTGCTGTCCTTCATGTTTGTGTCCACTGTACCATTATGCCTGTAGGACTATCAGTGAACAAAACACTTCATAAAGTTTGAGACAGCAGGTCCCTGTCCTTTAGACCTTATAGTCTAAAACCATTAGGGAAGTACATTTGACAATAATAGTAGAGTCCAACCTTCTTATGAAATAATTTTATAAATTAATTTGTATCTCTGACTTAGTGGATTTTTAGTGTTTTGATTTTGTTTAGATCTTGATGTTCACATTTGCAGCAGTGAAAACCTTCAGGAGCTACAGTTTCTGTCCTGAATTTAATAGTGATGGGTAGAACACAAGAAGAAAATACACATGCATTGGTAAAGTGGTAAGATAAAATAATGCAACTCTCAGCAAATAACCAGCTAGGTCAGTGCTGTAGCAGCATTCATGTGTTTATGTGCCTTCAAGTTCCCTGTTGACTTTTGGTGACCCATGAATTTCGTAGAGTTTTATAGGCTAGGATTACTCAGAAGAGTTTTTTTCAGTTCCTTCCTCTGAAATATAGCCTACAGCAGTCTAGCCTACATTGGTAGTCTTCCATTCAAGTACTAAGAGCTGACCCTGCTCAGCTTCCAAGATCAGATGGGATCAGATGGTATCACACCTTTAGTTTATTTAGGCCCTTAGGTAGCCCTTATTTTTCCCTAACTGGATATATATTGGGCTCAGTAGGTGGGAGAGAACATCTCCAGGCACTAATTAGCTTGAGGACTTTTGAGTTTTCAGCCACAGATAAGCTTTGTTAAGGTATGATCTTGCCATGTTTAGATTCATGTCTGCTGTCAAAAAAATGAGTCCAGGAATGAAAGAAGGTTGCATAGGCCTAGTGATAACATGCATCCCTTTTGGGGGAAAAAATCCTTCTTGGTATTTTGAAAAAATTCTTATTAGGGAAAAACCGTTATTGAGGCCAACTGAAACACCATAAACAGCATGCAAGCTTTTGACTTTTCCAGAACTCTTAATCAGGTAAGATGTTAAAAAAATAATTGCAGTACCAGGAGAAGAAAAATATGGCTTAGGCATTGCTTGTTGCATCATCATCATAATCATCATAATGTTTGTTTTTCACCTACCATAAATACAGTGGGTCTCTTTGATCATTTATGAATATGTCAGTCTGTCCCCCACCCCACCGCCATGGAGTTCAACATGATCTGTGAGGTGGTCTCTTTTCCTCTCTTTTACCTGCCTGCTATCAGCTTCGGCTGATACTCCAGCTGCGCCCCTTCCTGGACCTGGAACACCTAAAAACAGTGGTACATGCGCTGGTAACTTCACGACTTGACTTCTGCAATGCGCTCTACATAGGGCTACCCATGTGCTTAGTCCGGAAACTTCACTTAGTTCAGAATATGGCAGCCAGGTTGATCACCGGAACATCTAAAACTGACCACATAACACCTATTCTGAAGTCTTTACATTGGCTGCCTATTAGTTTCCGGGCACAGTACAAGGTGTTGGTTCTTACCTTTAAAGCCCTTCATGGCTTGGGGCCAGCCTACCTGCAGGATCACCTTCTCCCATATAATCCACCCCGCACACTAAGGTCCTCTGGGAGGAATTTACTGCAGCCAATCAGAACTAGGTTGGCTGCAGTTACCCAGAGGACCTTTTCTTCTATCGCTCCCAAACTATGGAATGGCCTGCCGGAAGAGACTCGGCATATTACCAGTCTTGACTGCTTTAAAAAGGCAGTCAAGACTGTCCTCTTCTGACAGGCCTTCCCAGACTAGTGTTCCACCGCCTCTCATCAACTGTCCTCTTGTTTTTAATCTTATTTTAAATTGTTTTTAATAGTTAATGTGTTTTAGGGGGTTAGAAGGGTGGGTGGGTGGGGAGGATGGGGTACATTTTAATGTTTAATGTATTTTATATATTGCTGTAATGCCGCCTCGATCCATTGGGAGAGGCGGGATAAAAATTATTGTTGTTGTTGTTGTTATTTACTCCTATGACAGTTTTTTGGGATTGGTCAACAGCTAGGAGAATAGCAAGCCTAAAGCTCGCTCGAGGAGCTTCATGGCTGGTTGCGATTTAAACCTGGGCCTTTCCAGGGTCAGTCTAGCAGTCTTAACTTTTACAGATCATAAAATAAACAGTCTAGTTTACAGTTTATTGCAACAGCCTCAGCATAAGTGCTTTTTCACAAAAGAGTCCTGAAGGATAGGCATAGTTTTTCAAGTGTCAGGACCCAGACATATTTAAAACAAACTTAAGTCTTTTTCTTCCTCCTTAATAGCTGCTTTAGATATTGCTGTCTTCCTACAAACACTCCTTACAATCTGTTCCTGTAGAAACCTTTTCACTGTGTGCATACCTCAGTTTCCCATGGTACTGAATATATGAGCATGTTGTGCATGTGGGTGTGGGTGCATATATGGGTATGGATGCACAGACTAGCAGTCAAAAAACTTTTTAGATACAGATTTCCCATTTTGCATAGTATGTACATGGTCTAAGTGGAAATCATGCAGATGTTGTTAGACTGCAGCTCCCATCCACCTTAGCCAGCATGGCCACTGGTAGAGAATGCTAAGAGATGCAATCCAGCAACATCTGGCGGGCTGCATAATTCACACCCTAGATTTAGGTCTAACTTTTAATTTAAGACAGTTATACATTTTCCTTGAAGTTATAGAGCTTGTTTTCTGAGAAATAGTAAAACTTGATGTGTCAGTATTGGAGCAGCAGATGGTTGGCCCATAAAATTAATTGTGTGTGTGTGTTTATGGTGGAGAAAATAAGTATGTTAATATACACTGATAATGGCGGAACTACTAAGCATTGTATAGACACCACGATGAGAAAGCAGTATTAAATTCTCCCTTTCAGTGCCTTTTTAAATACTGTAGAAAGCAATTTAAATGGCATCCTTGAGCACTACATGGTTTACTAGGGAGCTGATATCAATGAAACGAGTGGGACGGAGACTAGAGTAACGTTGACAGAAGACTCAGAGTGAGTCTGATTGAACGTGGGCTAGATCTTATTGGAAGGCCTATGCCGTGGCAGTAAAAAAATCATACTTCTCTACCACCATTGTGTCTGCACGGTGCCATCCAGTGAAGCTGTTTTGAGTGGTCAGGGGCGTTGTACGTTCTGGCCCACAAGAAGGAAATGATGACCACTCTACAGCCTGTCTTGCAGACAACATCACTCAGATTCACTTTGACTTGGATGCTTGGCACCTGCTTGTCCTGTGTTAATGGATTCATTTCACTTTGTGCAGCCTGAGGATGTGAACAGGATCCTTGGAGAGGTGAGAGCCACCACATGTATACTGGATCCTTGCCCCTCCTGGCTTCTGAAAGCAGCCGGAGGGGACTGGCCAACTTGCTAAGGGGAGTGGTGAATGCCTCACTGCAGCAAGAGAAGTTCCCAGCACGTTTAAAAGAGGCTGTGGTGAGGCCACTATTAAAAACGCCCTCTGTGGATCCCGTTCTGGATAATTATCAACCAGTCTCCAATATCCGTTTCTTAGGCAAGGTTCTGGAGCACATGGTGACCTCCAAGCTCTGGGGGTTTCTGGATGAAGTGGATTATCTAATTTGGCTTCAGATCTGGTTATGGGACAGAGACAGCTTTGGTCGCCTTGGTGGACGACCTACGATGGGAACTAGACAAGGGGAGTGTGTCCCTGTTGGTTCTGCTGGACCTCTCGTTGGCTTTCGATACCATCGACTATGGTATCTTTCTAGGCTAACTCTCTGGGATGGGACTTGGAGGCACTGTTATGCAGTGGTTCCAGTCGTTCCTGGAGATGAGAACTCAGAAGGTGGTGCTAGGGAACTCCTGTTTGACTCCCTGGCTGTTGGCATATGGGGTTTCTTAGGGTTCTGTTTTGTCCCCCATGCTGTTTAACATCTACATGAAACCGCTGGGAGAGGTCATCCAGATTTTGAGATTTGGTGTCACCAATACGCTGATGGCACCCAACTCTGTCTCTTCTTCCCATCTGATTCCAAGGAAGCAGTTCTGAACCAGTGTCTGCTGTCAGTAATAGACTGGATGAGGGCAAACAAATTGAAGCTTAATCCAGACAAGACAGTGGTGCTCCTGGTCAGTCGAAAGGCAGATCAGGGAATTGAGATTTTGCCTGTGCTGGATGGGGTTACACTCCCCCTGAAATCTCTGTCTCACAGCCTTGGTGTTCTCCTGGATTCAACCCTGAGCCTGAATCAGCAGTGGCCAGGAGTGCATTCGCACAGTTAAAACTGGTGCACCAGCTGCTCCGATTCCTTGAGATGTCAGATCTGGCTTCAGTTGCACACACCTTGATTACATCTCGGGTAGACTAATGTAACACACTCTACATGGGGCTGCCTTTGGAAACTGTTCGGAAACTTCAGTGGGTTCAAAATACAGCAGCTGACCAGGGCCAGTTACAGGGAGCATATAACTCCCTTGCTAAAACAGCTCCACTGGCTACCTGTTCATTTCTAGGCACAATTCAAAGTGCTGGTTATGACCTATAAAGCCCTAAATGGCTTAGGTTCAGGCTGTTTGAAAGACCGTATCTCCCTGTACAAGCCAGTTAGAACTTTTAAGAACTGCTGGAGAAGGCTTTCTCTCTGTCCCACCACCATCCCAGGCTCACCTGTTGAGAACACAGGAGAGGGCCTTCTCAGTGGCTGCTCCTACCCTGTGGAACGCTTTTCCACAGGAGGCTAAGCATATCCCCTCCCTGTTCTCATTTCGCTGATAGGCAAAAACTTTTCTCTTTAAACAGGATCATATGTAAGCCGGGCAACTTTATTTAATAATTGTTGTACTAGAATATCCTTTTAAGTGTTTTTATAATTTTATATTTGTTCGGTTTTTTTAATTGTTTTTAATTTTTTCAATGTATTTAATTTTTTTAAATGTTTTTAATGTATATTTATTGTTGGAAGCTGCCTTGGGTCCCAATTTTGGGAGAATGACGGATTAGAAATGCAACGAAATAAATAAATGAATAAATACATGCATGGTTACATTTTGACGGTGGTCTTCTGAAATAGATAGTGCATTTGTTTAGGGTTGATAGGCTAGAAAATAGATGCACTTGTCTGTCTTCATGCTTCCCCTACTCCCCAAAAACCCTTAAGTGGACTTTATTGCCCATAATGGGAATCTCTCCTTCAGAGTGTTAATGCAAGAGAAATCCAGAATCACAAACTAAGAAAAAAAGTTTTATAGCAAATCTAAAGTAGTCAGGAAGAAAAACACCATGTATTTCTCTGTTATCTAAACATTTTTATTAAAATTCTTTTAGTAAATGACAGACTTGTTAGTGATGTGTATAAAATCTAATCATATTAAAGAATCTTGCTTCTCCTAAACTATGACCTAAATCTTCTTTAGCTCTGACGAGAGGAAACCTACTGAATCAATGGAATTTATCTACAGCTTGACTCACCATTCAAAAATTCGATTCTAGTTGGGACTGACCAACAGGATGCTCACCTGTGTGTATGTGTTCATTTCATCACTTTCATATTACATTTAAACTAAGACAAACCCCCACTTGGACTTAAAAGAGGGAATTAGGACTCTTTCCAGTAGTGATTTACCTGTAATGCGAAACTTCCAGGGTAAATTGGGACAATTGATGTGGTTTCCTGACAGAGGCACTGATCTTCACATGCTAGAATAATTATGCAGGAACATCAGAGCTGTTTTATATATATATATGTATATGTATATATGTATATGTATGTATATACATATACATATATATAAAACATATATGTATATAAAAGCTCTGATGTTCCTAATATATAAATTTGTCTGTTCTAACAAATTGTCTTTGTTTTAAAACCAGCTCATATAGACTGATGCATCCCAAAGACGGGAGCATACCAAAGGACTGCTTCAAAATAGATTACAGTACTGAAATAGATTACTAATGTCTCTTAAGCAATTTCTTGCTGCCATGTTTCACAGGCCTTTTGAACTTCCAGCCTGTCCTTGGGATGAGTAAGTGGGCAGTTAATTCAGGCCCTACTCAGGTTGTTATTAGAAGTGGTGAACCTCATCATGTGAGCAGGGATAGAGTTGGATAATGAAGCATTGACCCGAGATTACATTATCGTGTAGCTCCATTCTCCAGGCATCCAGACACATGCATTGAAAAACTGCAGCAGGAAGGCTTTCTAACTCTCACAAAGGCTCCTTGCATACCACTTTAAACATAATACAGTCCTCACTCCATTTGTGGATTTGACTTTCACAAACTTGGTTATTTATGAGGCACCTACGTGTCTTCTCCCCATTCCCCTCCTCCCTTGTGTTTTACCCAATGCGGCAAAGGAAGGCAAGTGTCTGGACAAAAGGCAAGGAAACTGGGGTGGGGGAGGCATTCATGTACCTTCCTGCTCCTCTCTGGAGCTCCCCCTTCCATTCCCTTGCTTGTGGCCCCAGCTGTGAGAACTCATGCTGAGGCAAAAGGCATGGGAATGTGGGAGGGTGGGTTAGCGCCAGCTTTCCTTCTCCTCTCGGGAGCTCCCCCTTCCCATTTCCTTCCCTCTGGCCCTGGCACACAAAAGACACGGGAATGGGAGGGGGAGCTCCGGAAGGGGATGGGGGAGGGAATTAGCAGTTTTCCCTGAACCCTGATGAAAGTGGAGGGGCCACAGGCTGTCTCTTCCTTGAAGCATTGTTTCTATAGGCATGAACACTAGAAGGGGTACAGCTATGTGATGGCCCTCTGTTGATAGTAGAGCTTGCTTGTACAGAGAGTTTTTCTACGTCTAATTTATTTATTTATTTAATATATGTCCCATCTTTTTCACAATATGGAACCTAAGGTGGCTTACAGTTTGAATGAACACACTATATAGTTAGAACAATGGCTAGTACAAAAGTTAAACATGAAATAAACATTTCTAGTATTATCATTAATTTAAATCAGTTTTTAAAGCAGGATTTAAAATATTGTAATAATGATAATTTGTTGTTGTGTAACTTCAAGTCATTTCCAACTTACGGTAACACTAAGGTGAAAGTATCACAGGATTTTCTGGGGCTGAGAATGTGTGCGCAAGGTGAAGCACCCAAGGTCACTCAGTGGGTTTCCATGGCTGAGAGGAGAATTGAACCCTGGTTTCCTTGGTTGTAGTCCAATACTCAAACCACCACATTGGCTCTCAGTAATGATAACACAAATACAAAGATAGCGTACCCAACTAAAATACCTTCTACAACAGACAGTTCACACTCAAAAGGTCTGGCTACACAGAAGGGTCTTCAACAGAAACAGAGAAGGGGCCAACCTAGCTTCCCATGGAAGGGAATTCCTCTGTTTGGGAGCAGTCACCAAGAAGGCTATCTCCTGTATCCTAACCTGTGATAGTGGGGGGGGGAAGAGTAAGCCCTCCTCTGAGAATGTTAAAACTCCAGCAAGCTTATATTGGGAGATACAATCTTTCAGATACAACAAAATCCAAAATCCGCAAGCAGTGATACCTTTATTGGGCAAACTCCAAAGCAAGTTTTACCTGTATATCACCCAAAAGTTTTCCAGATGTAACAGTAGAGGAATTTCTTGAGAAGCTTAGTGTTTTCTTCCTAAGAAAGAAGCAATTAGGTTCACACAGGACAGGGAGATCTCAAGAGAAGATCCTTTTCTGTTGCTAATGGGAGTTGAACTTTTATTAACTGTATTTTATTGCTCGTTTGTAGTCTTCATATGGAGCAACCATTGCTTAAACTGAAATCTTCGATACTACCTTAACTGACAACATCTCAGACATAATATAGGCATGTTACTCCAACCTCATCACCATTTTTCTTCTGCAAGATTTTTAACATCTTTGATGAAGAAGCCAATGAAGGTTTGAAAGTTAGCTTAATGTATTTTGTGATTTTTGACTTGGCCCAAAAAGGTATTGATGTTTTTGGATTTTGTTGTATTTTGCTGCATGGCCAACATAGCCTGAATATAGTCTTTCAGATAGTCTGCATAGGGATATAATTGCTCTCAAATGCCCTTTCCCACTTCTGAGTAGATACTATATTGCCCCTGTTCCCCCCGAGGAGAATGTCTAGACTGATTTAAAACTAATTTGACTAAACAAACTGTAGTCCATTTTAGAGCCTAGTCTATTGTGCTGACAGCAGCCCCCCTCTCAAAAGAAAAAAAAAATGTCATATACTGTGGGATAGTGGAGCTGTTCCAAGGGTTTGAGAGCCCTTTTGTACCCTAACCCTCTAAGAAGAGTAGAGCAACCTACTCCCGAGCTTGCTATGACTAAGCTGCAATACACTTCACAGAGATACTTAGTCTTATTTGGATTCTACAGTTATTACACAATCATTGAAAGTCTTCTTGTCCTGTTGTGATTACTTTTCAACTCATTGCAACCACCGGTGTAGACATATTTTGTGGTTTGAGATTATAAGCCATGTATAAGACTTTTCTTGCCCACTCTAATAGCCAGAATAGCAAGACTAAGGAAGTGTGAGTTTTTGTGCCATTGTTGAATCTCTCCATAGTTTTATTTCTATTCATCTATGCCATCTTTTTAGCCTCCTTAAGCCAAGATGGGACTGAAGATACTGTTTTATTGTTGCTGTTGTTTTGATGCTGGCTAGTCCTTCCTAGGTGGTCAGTTCTGTGAATTTTTATTGCAGGGACATTGCTTAATTCCATGATTTAATGAATTTTTGTAAGGTTCTGTGGTGATCCTATGTATTTTAACATCTATGTGAAACTGCTGGAAGAGGTCACCTGGAGTTCTGGAGCTGAATGTGGTTTGAAGTTGGGTATCTATCTCTCACCACAGAATTCTAGGGACACTGTGGAGATCATAAATCCATTTCTGAAGTAGATTTTGCAAAGCTTAGGGAAAGGCAGTAGTTAAATTTTACAAAGCTGGAGAAGGCAGATGGGCCTCCATCAGTATACCCCAGCATAATGTATGTTGGCCCCGTCCTGCTCTTGAGTAGGAGAGGGAGCTGTCCCAAAAATTCCGTCTAGCTGCCACCACCACTGATTCACCCCATGCAACTCAGTAACCTAGAGGGAGTTAGTGGAAGATTTAACTTGCACTTTTCCTATCTCTGATTCTACAGAGCTTTTCCCTCCCCCTCCTGTTGGAAATGAGAATCTTATGCACTTGTATGCGCATACACCAAGCAATACCGCATGGTAAGAGAGTGGACAAGATCTTTTAAGGAAAGGTTGTATTATAAGCAAGCAATCTTACATTAGTGAAAGGGTATCTTGTACATGAAAGCACCTTAGTTCAGGTATTAGGGATAGTTATGACATTATGAAAACAGTTAAGTCATATTCAGCTGAGGTTAGAAAGAAACATAAGTGCAAATGTGACTATCTGAACATTCCTATTCTACTCCCATTACAGATGGGTTTCTGGATCTTTGGATATTTTGTGGAATGCTGGGAGTCTGGATATCTTTGTCCAACCTACAACCAGGCTTCCCTAGGGCTGGTGAAGCAGACAGCACCCCTACCTCCCCATCGGTCCCAAACTCTCTCAAGTCTTTCAGTCTCAAGTAAAGTCTCTTTCAAGTCTTTTGACACCGTGTTTTTATAATATCTCATCTGGAAGCATCTTGAGGCTTCCACACTTCCGCCAAAATAGCTCGTCATTGGGCAGTTGTCTCTTGTGATTTCTGTTGCTCCTATGTGATGCTGACCCCCAATAAATATAACCTACACCATTTATTAACTCTTTGTTTACCTGGAGTACCTGTACTCTCTCAGCTGTGTTTCCTAGATAATAAGAGAGTCCGTTACCATACCTAGTCACATCCAGGTGGGACAAATATGGTGAATAGTTAACACCCAGTACCACACCAGAAAGTTGAATAAAGATGATGGGGCTTGCAAAATGGGCACATCTGGTCAACCTCTGCTTTATGTCATAGAGATAGGAATGTTTTTGTCTGGGACCTTGTTGCTCGAAGAACACCTCTCCCTACACATGCCTGCTTTGGGTCCTTCCTCTTGCACAATATGCTGTTGAAGGATGCAGGAGAGGATCTTGTCTGCTGTGGCACTCCAGTTATGGAATCCCCTTACCCAGTTGCTGTTACTCTGGTGCCAAGTGAAGGTACAGTTTTCAAGGCCTACCGGGTTTTATACAGATCCACACACATGTCACAGTTTAGAATTGTTTTATCTGTCTTGTTTTAAATTTTTGAATGGTTTAATATGTTTTAGCCCTTCAAAATAACTTTGTTTTAAATTAATCATGTCAATTTTATTGTACACTACCCTGAGATCTTTAGACAGATGTTAGGATATAAATATTTAATAATAAATAAATAGTTAAATGGAAGTGTTCTACTTTTATGTAAGTT
Source organism: Ctenosaura bakeri (assembly GCA_948474755.1). Taxonomy (NCBI): domain Eukaryota; kingdom Metazoa; phylum Chordata; class Lepidosauria; order Squamata; family Iguanidae; genus Ctenosaura; species Ctenosaura bakeri. The sequence continues at coordinate 554,331 of CAOLHI010000396.1, forward strand.
TTTTTCCCCAGCTTTATTTTCTTTGTATTAAACCAGATTGTTACCTGCCTATCAAACCATCAGTGAAGGATACAAATATTTTAATAAATAACTTCTGGAATCTCTTAACTACTGTCACTATCTCTTAAAACTTGTGGTTAAAACAGAGCCTCTAAGGGCTGCTTGATACAACTGCCTCCTAGAATAGGTAATATTGGTAGCATTATTATCTCCCTCTATGCACAATCAGTTCTTTTTCAGAACTTGCTCATGTGGAGTTTGATGCTGAGTGAAATAATTCTAGAACCTAATCTGAAATTGTGTTGAATTATTTGAGCCTTTAGTAGTGGAGTTCCTTGCAGCTCTAATTAGCAGAATAGGCTTTGTCATGGGTTCTTTCCCTGGAGGCCTCCAGTGCAGTGGACAAGAATCAGGACATTTGTGTGGGGTTTCCTAATAGTAATGGGTCATGCATTGTGAGAGAAGGTTTTTCTCCAGAATAGAAACATTTTCTACTCATTTGTAAAAGAGAATTTGACAGTAGTCTTTCTTCCAGTGGTATATGAATTACAATATTCATTCCATTCACTGCTTACAGATCAGTCTGACATCTTTCAAACAGTTTGATAGTAATGAGAAAAACCACTGTGCTTGTGTAAGTAGTGTTTGCAGACTGTACCAATTCCTGCCTATTATGTGTATTCATTGTCTTTACTATTACCCTCTTCAGCTGTATTTTCTTTTTCTTCTTGATGTCATTAGACTTCTAGCATGAGTAAATAATTCTGATTTCTAAACTGGATTTTTAGTCAAGTATGATGACAGTCTAGCTGAAGAAGGACTTCTGTGATTATCTCATTCACAAAGTGTATAGTAGCATATTAGAAAAAGAGCTATATCAATAACTTTTAGGAAAGTCTATCAAAATGATGCAAGCACTAACAAAATGCTTATCCTAAAGATCTAGCAGTACAGCTGATCTAGAGGCTAAATTTAGATGCATGCTTGCAAGACTATGGCTGCTTTAAACGGAAGCTGTTTTGTGCACCTTTTTTTTTATGGTCTTATCTTCCCTTGGAAGTAGTGGGGTGATATTTCCCATTGGCTTAAATGACACTGCAACTGCATTTTCAAGGGTCCATTTTCCAAGTGGCTGGCTTTGGGTGTAAGAGAATAATAGAAGCAGGCTATTTCAGGACTGCAGCAAGCCATTTCCTTGGGCAAAATAGCAATTTCTTACAGGCATTTAGCTAGCCAAATACAATACCCATAGTGGCATACAGGTGAAATTAATCATAGTTATCCTTTTTTTCCTAGCAGCTGGGAACTCTAATGGTAGGGAGGACACAATGAATCCTCTATGGCTTTAGACTTCTCTAGTCCAGTATCCTCCAGCTTTATCTTCCATCATCTCCAGTCAGTGGTAATGGGAACTGTAATCCAAGACAACTGGACTATCTAGAAAGTAGTTCTGCATCTCACAGTCTATGGGAGAGGGAGTAGTAACCAGCCCTGTCACCAGTATGCTGATGAGACCCAGCTCTGTTTCTTCTTTTCACCTAACTCCAAGGAAGCTGTTTTGGTTCTAAACCAATATCTGACATCAGTAATAAATTGGATGAGGGCAAATAAATCGGAGCTCAGAGCAGGCAAAACAGAAGTGCTCCTCATCAGTCAAAAGACTAATCAGAGAATAGGGATACAGCCTGTGCTGGATGGGATTACACTTTCCCTGGAGATGCAGGTTTGCAATGTAGGAGCACTCCTGGATTCAGTCTTGAACCCAGATGCCTAGGTTTCTGCGGTGGCTAGGAGTGCTTTTGCTCAATTAAAGCTAATTGCACCAGCTTCACCCATTTCTGGAGATGTCTGTTCTGGCTACAGTGACTCATGCCCTGATAACATCTCCTTTGGATTACTGTAAAACACTGTATACATGGGGCTGCCTTTGAAAAATGCTTGGAAACTTCATTTGGCACAAAGAACTGCAATCGGTGTGTTAACTGAGGTTGGTTACAGGGATCATACATCTCCTCTGTTCCAACAGCTCAACTGGCTGCCAGTTTGTTTCTGGGCACAATTCAAAGTGCTGGTTATGACCTGTAAAGCCCTATACAGATTAGGTTTGGGCTATCTGACAGACTGTATTTCCCCATTTCAGCCTACTCAGACCTGAAGATCTGCAAGAGAGACCCTTCTTTCGGTCTCACCACTTTCACGGGTATTATTAGAATCATAGAATCATAGAAATTCAGAGTTGGAAGAGACCACACAGGCCATCCAGTCCAACCCCCTGCCATGCAGGAACACCCTCAAATCAATCCCGACAGATGGCCATCAAGCCTCTGCTTAAAAACCTCCAAGGCAGGATCCTCCACTACACTCCGAGGCAGCAGATTCCACTGCCGGACAGCCCTGACTGTCAGGAAGTTCTTCCTGAGGTTCAGGTGGAATCTCCTTTCCTGCAGCTTGAATCCATTGCTCCTTGTCCTGGTCTCTGGAGCAGCAGAAAACAAGTCCCATCCTTCCTCTGCGTGGCATCCCTTCAAATATTTAAACATGGCTATCATGTCCCCTCTTAACCTCCTCTTCTGCAGACTAAACATACCCAGCTCTCTAAGTCTATCCTCATAGGGCATGTTTTCCAGGCCTCTCACCATTTTGGTCGCCCTCCTCTGGACTTGCTCCAGCTTGTCAATATCCTTCTTGAATTGGGGTGCCCAGAACTGGACACAGTATTCAAGATGGGGTCTAACCAAAGCAGAGTAGAGTGGTACCAGTACCTCTCTCGATCTAGACACCATACTCCTATTGATGCAGCCGAGAATTGCATTGGCTTTCTTGGCTGCCGCATCACACTGCTGACTCATGTTCAGCTTGTGGTCTATGAAGACTCCTAGATCCCTTTCACACGTACTGCTATCCAGCCACGTGTCCCCCATCCTATATTTGTGGATTCCATTATTTCTGCCTAAGTGTAGGACCTTACATTTCTCTCTGTTGAATTTCATTTTGTTCGCCCTGGCCCAGCTCTCTAATCTATCTAGGTCATTTTGCATTTTGATCCTGTCCTCTGGCGTATTAGCAACTCCTCCCAATTTGGTGTCATCTGCAAATTTGATGAGCATGCCCTCTATTCCTCCATCCAAGTCATTGATAAAAATATTGAACAGCACTGGGCCCAGGACAGAACCCTGTGGCACCCCACTAGTCACTTCTCTCCAGGATGAAAAGCAGCCATTCGTGATCACCCTTTGGGTTCGGTCGGTCAACCAATTACAAATCCAACTAACAGTAGCCCTGTCCAGCCCACATTTTTATTATTGGTGGGAACATGAGAGGGGGCCTCAGCACTTTGGAATTCCCTCCCTAGGGAGAGTACAGTGGCTCCTCCTTGCTGAGCCCCTCATCCCTGGAAGCAAGCAAGCAGGCAAACAAACATGGCGACTTAAATTACTAAGAATTTGGTGCCTTTTCATGATACTCGAGATGGTTAATGCCTAATGAGACGGAGCTTGCCCGTTATCTTAGGAAGCAAACATTTGTTGTGTAAACATGTTTCCAAAGTGATAAGGCAGCTAAAAGGAGGCATGTGGTTCTTACAAGAGGGAACTGCCTTGGAGGAAGATTTTTTTAGCCACTGATGCTTCCTGCTCAAACTGCAGTTGTTGAAAGAATGCTGTTTGTGTCCAGATACTTGCCTCTGGAGAACTCCCATCTGTACAAGAGGTAAATTTGCTGAAGAGTTTTAATTTTATATATATATTTCAGGACATCAGTTCTCATGTTCAGCTTTGCATAGAATGTTCATTCTACTTCCATCAGTATACCGCTGATAGGGGTAAGATTTGCATACAAAAGGGAGGACATGTAGTATTAATGCCACAAATTTTGAACTGCAAAATTTGCTTCATGTTTGTTACTTTCTACATTTAAGGATGTTGTAATGAGCAGAATTGGGGCTTTATGGTAGACTTGTTAATGCACCTAAGTTACTAGGAAGTACTCTAGGCATTTTTTAAAAGTGTGGCATTAACTTGATGGTTGTGCCAAACAAGAAAGTCTTAGTTGCTAAGCCTCCACACTGCTAAAAAGGAGATGATGTGTGTCAAGCTCTAGCCTATATTAACAGCACTTGGAAGCAGCTGTTTGCTTTGTTGCACTTGTTCTGGGTTGGGGGCAGATTGTACATATGTGTATTGGGGATGCACATTTTTTGTATATATGCAGAGAATTTCCTTTTCCAAAAGGTGGAGGAAGGAACAAGGAGATCAGCAATCCTGGACTTGATCCTAACCAATAGGGAAGAGTTGGTCACTGGAATAAAAGTAGATGGTCCTTTAGAGAGAAGTAACCATGCAGTGCTAGAATTTGCAGAGTAAACCTGAGGAGGTAATTAAGAGAAAAAAAGAGCATGTACAAAGAATGGAAGGGAGGATGGATCACTAATAATGGATCTGTAATTTATTGGAAAACCATGCTCAGAGTTGTCATCAGTGATTCAAGTTGGAAGGAGTCTCCAGTGGAGCACCACAGAGTTCTGTCCTGGGTCTGATGCTCTTCAATATTTTGATCATTGATTTAGATGATAGAGTGGAGGAAATCTGTTTCAAATTTGCAGATGATACAAAATGAGAGGGGTAGCTAATACACTGGAAAACAGGAACAGAATTCAAAAGGAGCTTGATAAACTAGAAAACTGGGCTGAAATTCGTAAAATGAAATTCAACAGAGACAAATGCAAAATTCTATAGGCCACAAAAACCAAATGCACAGGTATAGGATGGGCAGATACTTGGTTCAACAATATAACATGTCAAAAGGACCTTGAGATTATTGTTGATCGCAAGTTGAACATGAACCAGCAGTGTGATGCTTAGCCTGTGTTAATAGAAGCATCTTTTCCATGTCAAGGAAAGTAATAGTCCCCCTATATTTTGCCAGGCCTCATCCGGAGTACTGTGTTCACTCTAGGCATTTCAGTTTAAGATCTTTATAGACAAGTTGGAGCGAGTTCAGAGAAGGGAAATGAGGATGATAACAGGTATGGAGAACAAAACATATGAGGAGAGGTTGAAGGAGCTGGGTGTGTTCAACTTGGTGAAGAGAACACTGAAGGGTAGCATGATTGCACCCTTTAAACACCTGAAGGGCTGCCACAAAGAGTAGGGTGCAAGTTGTTCTCTGCTGCCTCCAAGGGTAGAACTAGATCTAACAGTTTTATGTTACAGGAGGGTAGATTTCAACCGAATATTAGAAGGAACTTCTTGACCGTGAGAGCAATTCAGTAATGGAACCAATTGCCTAGGGAAATAGAGGGGTCTCCTTCTCTGGATGCATTCAGAAAGAGGCTGGGCAACTACCTGCTGGGGATGCCCAAGCTAGAGATTCTGCATTGAACAGAGAGTTGACCCTGATGGCCTTAGGGCTCCTTCCAACTCTATAATTCTATTATTTGTGATTCAGTGATTCATGTCCTTACAGCTGTGTCACATTACATTGATTATGTATATATTGATTTTTTTAAAAAAAAAATTGGGCATGATTTTTTTTTCCTCCTAGAAGTCAGTCAGAGAAAGCAGTCTTAAATTTAATGGGTGGATGAATGGTAATAGCTGGATAGGACAGATACAGAAAATATATATATATATATATATATTAATACCAATAAAATAAGGGTACCATACTGGACTGGTTAACTGGGCATAAGCTCCATTGAAAGGCAAAAGGACTTATTTCCAAGTAGAACCATGTAAGTTTGCACTCTTAAGCTATATTTTGTCCAGCCAAAGCACCTGGGCCAGATTAAATGATTATCTAGAGATTTTCTGCCTTTTATATGTGGTTTGCAAAGGTACAGAACTTTAAAAAATACAGGCCAAGATCTAGGACTTTATTTCTCCCACTCCCAGGCAGCTCCCAAGAAACAGGAATAATTTCTGCTTAGCTATTTTTAAAAAGAGGAATCCGCACACTTTCCATAGAAACAAAGTTGCTTGAAGATGAAAGACTAACCATGTAAAAATTTCTGAAGTTCAAAGGGAAGTATGCTGTCAGGTATTACAGGTATTAAAAAAAAAAAAGACAATTTGTTTGTTTGACCTCGTAGAGATGGGACACTAGTGGAGGAAACATCTGGATTGTGTTGACTTGATATCTCTTTCCACTAATTTACTTACTGATGGTCATGTTGATTGATCATGTTTTCTGACATGGATTACTGATCACCTGAGTGTGTCAACACACTCATCCAGTTCTTGATATTCAGTTTATGCGAGCAGTGGATTTTACTGTATTGAAGCTAGTGTAGTACTAGACTATCATTTATACTCCTTATTGTTTTAAATCACTACTTCTTTAAATCCTTACATTTTAAATCCCTACATGTACTGTCTTCTCATGGATCTAGCATAAGGTCCTTGTCCTTGCTTCCAAAACCTGCCGTGGTCTTCCATAGCATGTGTGTTGTAATACCTCCTTGCCTGTTGTCTTCATTACTGCAGCACGAGCCTGCTTGTTTAATCTCCTCCACACTCAAAACATTTTACCTTCAGTATCCATATTCTTGAAAATGATTCCCAGTAAACTTGTGCGATGCTATGTTGTTTGTATGTGTATGTGCCTGAATGTCACCTGTTGACTTACAGTGACTCCATTCATTTCACAGAGCTTTCTTAGGCAAGGAATATGCAAAGGTGGTTTTGCCAGTTCCTTTGTCTGAAATGTAGCCTACAGCACCTGGTATTTGTTGATTGTCTTCCATCTAAATATTCACCAGGACTGATCCTGCTTAGTTTTAAAGATCAGACAGGATTTGGTGCCTTCAGGGTATGTCATCATTTCCTCCTTTCAAATCCTTCCTCAAACCCCACCTTTTCTGTGAAGGAACAATCAGTCCCAGAGGTTTTATGGCTGAGTGTAGTGAAGTCCAAGGAGGTATAATGAAAACAACCATATACAGTTGATCCTCCTCTTTCGTTGGGATTGAGGGTGCAGGATTCCCAAAAAAATAGAGAGACCATGAATATTTTAAGTCCTCCAAACCATACTTAACAAACACAAAAAACACCTGTATTGGCAGGGTGGCTGAGCTCAGGCATGCTTGTGTTCCCTTGCTCATGCAAGAGGGGGAAGGGGGTGGGATAGGTGGACCATGAGGAGGGAGACAGGGGACCCTTGTCCTATCCCCCATGAGTGAGCAAATGTGCGCCCTCCCTCCTCCCATCTCCTTCTCTCCTTATGCACATGTAAGTGAGTGAACTTACACGCCCTCCTCCTGTCCCATCCCCTTTTCTCTTCCTCCCACCTGAGTACACGTCCTCCCTTCTCTTGTCCATGTAAGGGAGCAGACACACATGTCCTCCCTTCTCCATTTCCTTTCCATTCCAGGCAAGTGATTGAACACGTGCATGCTCCCTCCTCCCATCCCTTTTCCTGCCTATGTGAGCGAGTGAGCATGTGCACGCCTTCCTCCCATTCTATCTCCTCCTACCCTTGTGAGTGAATGCACACCCCCTCCCATCCCATCCCCTTCCCCCACATGAGTGAGCAAATGTGTGCACTCTCCTCCTGTCCCATCTCCTCCCCCCACCCCAGTGAACACACATATGGCTGGGCCCAGCCCCCTCACCAGTTTGATTTTCGCCCAGCAGCACAATCCATGAATAATCAAATCTGTGAATGCTTAAGCCATAAATATGGAGGGCTGACTGTATTGCTTCCCTGTTTGTCCCTTCCCCCCTTTATTCTTTTCTCTCTTTCCTTAACTATTTCTCGTGTTTCAAGATTTGACCCATAAACTCTTTAGGACAGGGACCTATTCTCAGGTATTTGCCTAAACAATAGCCTATGGGAAAAGGTGTGTTTCTTTTAAAAGCCCTCTTCCCTTACTGGTTGTATGGCTTAATTTAGGGTTGCTGCTGTTCTGGCAGACAACTTGATGTGTTGCTTTCTTGATGCTATCTTGTAAAGTGAATACCTAAGTGGCAGTACAGACGTCCAGCACATATTGGTACGCTGATACAGCATGACAACGCAGCACATACTGTGGGTGGGTGGGATTCAGTGGAAATGCAGTGCAGGGTGCTTGTACTTTTCATCTGCCTACAAAGATGCTACCCTAAACCCAGTTAAATAAGCATTATACAACCTTAGTGAAAGCAATTTCTCTCTTCAATTTTCTCTTCAATTTATTTTCTGTGGCTCATAAATTTGTTTTTAAGGTCTTTGGGGACAGGATCTGTCTTTTCTTTGTTTTATTTTTCATTTTGGCCTGTGAAGCTTTGGCATTGTGCCATGTCAAAATATAATAAAATAATTATGTACTGTGGGCAGGGTTTATGCCTGGGGTTCCCTCATGGCTGTGTGCCATTATGTTTTGAAGATTATTCCACACTCTTACAGCTTAATTAAGACTGTACTAAATAAATGGAAATGTTTTGAGCATTACCTGTTCTACTTCATACTTGGTACTGAAACTTGGTCATTGACCAAAGTTTCATTTCCACTGATTATTTAATTGGTAATTAATTTTATTAGGAACTAATAGTAATTAAATGAGTGCAGAAATGTAGATATTTGTTTTCTTTACTATGTAGCATTAAACTGAATAGTCTTTGAATTGGTAGGAAGTTTTTTTCTTCCTCTTGCAGTGTTGAAACAGGAATTCTAAGATCTGATCAGAGCTTGCAATGGGGAACCATTAGGAGCCCCTTATACGCTTTTTGAATTGAAAGAAGTATACACATGTAATTGCTGCTGCTGCTCTGAAGCTTAACTGTCTTTCTGCACAGAAATTTCTCTTTCTTTTTTGAAATGTTATAAAACATTTTCTATTGGAAGTAATGGAAATTGCATTAGGCAAGTGAAATCATTATCAAGTAAACACATTTTTCTAAATGGGGAAGACAGGTCTAGCTTCATTAATTAGCTATTTGCTTCTAAGCCCATTCCAGATGGTTGGTTCTTACCTTTGAACTCCAGAATATAGTCAACACCAAGTAGTTTCCCAGGAGTTCTACTTCCTGTAATTTCCTATACAGTGGTACAAATATGAGCTGTCAACCATATTAATTTACAACCAAACACAATATTCTTTTTTCTACACATTTTCACTCTAACATCCAGGCTTGCATCTCTTTATCCCACTCTACATGTTTTGTACTCTTCTTCTTTTTAAAAAATTTTATAAGAATGGTCTTGAAATATTCCTGTAAATGGTCTCTCTTTCAAACAGCAGTAGTGTCAGTTTGTAAATTTTACAGGAATGTGGTGCAGTGGGCAATTTTATCTTCTTTGCAGTGCTTCCACTCCTAGCTTATTCTGCCTTGAAAAATCCCACCAGTGCAAAAAGCAAAGTAATAAGCAAAAATGAAATGCCCATTTTGATAGGCTGAAGTAATTGCTGACAGTTGCCAGGCAAATTGTAACAGACATGTCATATTTCCTGTGTTTGGAGTATTAATATTCACGTTTGAGAAATTACCAAATTGGTTCTTCATTTACACAAAAGAAAGTCTCCTTTAACTCAGTATATCTTTTAGAGGATTTTTAAAGTTTAGACTTTTATGTGCTATAACCAGATAACATAATATTAACATAGTTATTTGGAAGAATCTTATAACTAGCTGTTTTATTTATTCACTCTTTTTTAAAAAAAAAATGCTTTGAGGGAACTGGCTTTATTTGTCCTAAATCTCTGCCTGTTTAATTCTGGTGGCTAGCTGAGTCTCTGTTACTGTAATAGGGTCAGGCATGTAACCTGTTAGGCATGTTATTAGATGTGTTCTTTCTGCTAATTCTCTGTGTGCTGTTTTGAAGATGATCTTAATTGTTAACTGCTGTATATTTTTTGTAAGAAAGATATGATGCAAACATTTACGTATATATCAACCAGTGTATGTTTCGGTCAACTGAAATTATCCTTTTGTTTCTTTTCCATTAATTTATGGTAACCCTGTATCTTCCCACTTTTGTTGCCTTCCCAAATCTTGAGAAAGCACCTTGTGTAGGAGGCTGTCCCTTAAGGCTGGAGTCTAACCTTCTGAAATAAGTACTTGCATCTTGACTATAACAGAATCTCTAAACACATTGTTCAAAAAAAAAAAAAGAAGGAACGAAGGAAGGAAAGAAGGAAGGAAGGAAGGAATGAAGAAAGAAAGAAAGAAAGATGCCTTTATATTACAAAATAGCTTCAATTTAACTTTGTGCCCTGCTGGAAGTACTTGAAAAATAATTTCTGCGCTTGAAATCATATGTTTAGACTATTGATCTCATTCCCCTGCCCTACCCTACCCTACACTTGCTTGTTCTGACCTAATGGAGTTACAGCCTCTTTCTGCTGAGTTAAAGGGATCATTTTAAAGGTTCAAATCAGATGTGAAATCTGTGATGTCTCTCAAATATTGTTGGATTGCATTTCCCAACAATGCTAGTCAGGCTAGCCAGTGATTGGAGTGTTGGGCATTGCAGTCTAACAAAGCTGAAGTACTGTATGATTCTTACTCCTGGTGTAGATATTTGACTGCTATCGAATTTGTTTGTTTGTTCAAAATAAGAACATGACAGAATAGCTTTGCATTGGTCAAGAAGTAAAAGAGAATTCTGTTGCATAACTCTGTGAAAAGCCAGCCTGTTACCAATCAGAAGGTGTTATTTTCTTACTCAGTGAATGAAGACAAAATAAATTCAAAAGGTGGGGAGAGTCTGTTTCCTTTCCCTCTGTGTTGGTTGGGGGTCAGGTTAGCCAAGGATTAAATGAATTTGTTTGTTTTAATGTAGTTCCCTAACTCCTGCAAAAGCTCAGTAACTCCAAAAAAGGCACTGTCTTAATCTCTTAGCCTTGTGCAACTGAATCTTGGTATGTAGTTTTCCATGTGATAAACAATTTATCTCTCATCCCAAGTTTTCATCACCACTGTTGTGTTTACATACAGGTGCAGGTGGGGCAAGCAGACATCCCATGTCCAATAACAGAGTGCAGTGAACATCTGGATGAAACAACTGTTCTCTTCAACCTGCCACACGATGACATCATCAAATATAAATACTTCCTGGAACTTGGCCGTATTGGCTCGAGCACCAAGCCATGCCCTCAATGCAAGCACTTTACAACCTTCAAGAAGAGAGGTCACATTCCAACCCCTACCAAAATGGAGAACAAGTACAAAGTGAGCATGCTCACCAGAGCTATGGATTAGATGACACAACTGTGAGCAGCAAAAGTAGGCCAGGATATGGTGGGCATTAAATGGGCTTTCTTCTCTTACTGGATCTTAATGTAAGCTGTACTTTTAGAATACAAATCTATAGTTTCATAACCCCCTTATTATTTAACTAATAAATGATATACCCAAATAACTGGCCAGTTAACATACTGGTTTCGTTATTGGTTATACAGAACTTCCTTGTTCATGTTGAACCATTCATACCATCTGGAAATATTTCACAGAGTTTAGCAGTTCCTACTTTCTTGAAAAGTCAATTGAATAACATTTTTTGATATGTTGAATGTATCTGTGGTTCTTCAGTGTTATTCAGTGTGGTAACTGAATTAGCTTAAAGTTCCAAGGCTGTTGTTGATCTACTCAAAAATTGTGGGTTACTGGTTTCTGTTTTTATTACATATGCTCATGATATAATGAAATATTAAACATGTCCACTCTGAAGTAAATCCCACTGAGTTCATTTGAACATGAACATGGGATTTCAGTCTTTGTAAATTTACTCAGTAAATTTAACACAGAATAAAAAAATCTTTGGCATCAGGTTTTCAGAGAGCCATTATGTCTAGTCAGAGAGTTAAGGACTGGTTTAGAAATGAGTAATATATTTTCTCACAATATTTTAAGGTGATATATTACTAACCATAGTCAGCAATGATGGGTGCCTTCATTGATTTTAGGATTTGCTGTTGTAGGTGTTTGTTTACTTACAAGATACAATAGCCACATAATTTTAAATGTATAGTAAACTGCTGAAGTTGGTATGTTTGCTTAGGGTTTTTGCTAGCTTGTTAGCAGATCCTTATGGCTTTTTAGGACAGAGGCCTGTCATAAGAGGCCCTGCCTGGGAAATACAGAAATCAAGATGTATTATCTGTAGAACTGTTCAGTTGCCTGAACAATATTTTTGTCACAAGAATTTAAGTAAACATTCAATATTCCCACACTGACTCCCATTACTACCTAGAGGCAAGGTATATAGTCTTGTTGTGTGCCTTCAAGTCATTTCTGACTTAAAGCGACCCTAAGGCCAACCTACCATGTGTTTTCTTGACAAGATTTGTTCAGAAGAGTTTGTTTTGCCATTCTCTGAGTCTGAGAGAGTGTAACTTACCCAAGGTCACTCAGTGGATTTCCATGGCTGAGCAGGTATTCAAAGCCTGATCTCCAGAGTCTTAGTCCAGCGCTCAAACCAGTGTGAATAAACATAGATAGGATGTATGCCAAAATCATGTTTAACTTTGAAAACAGTTGGTATGAAGGTCTTCTTGTCTCATATACAACAATGAAGAAGAGAAAACATATTGGGTGTGCCAAGTTTTGGATAGAAATTCTTGATTCACTTATAAACCATGGCAAATGCTATTAACTATATAGCACTTGTACAGTAGAAAGCACAGTGTATTCATTATCATTTCAGTGAAGGCAAGCCATTATTTCAGTGAAGGCAAGCCATTCAGTGAAGGCAAGCCAGTGAAGGCAAACAGGGAACTAAAGTTGCCATAGGTTACTCCACAAATTCATGGCTGATCAGGTTTGAGGGTAGTGCTTCTGTATTAAATTCTGGTGGACAACATTTCAGATGTTCATTCCAGATTCTATTTTCAAATCTCATTCTACTGCTTTATTTGTTTCACAGTCCTGAGCATAACGTAAAGTTGAGGAGCAATTGAAGTCACTTCGACAACTGGGAAGCTTGAAGGCATTTAATACATTGCAGTTTGCTGCTGCCATATCCTATTTGTTTTTGACTTAGAATACTGGAAATAATGACAAAATGTGAAAGTCTGTCTTTGTTTCTGTTTATTCAATTTATACCCCTCTTTCTGACACATACTTGGGATGCTTTACACAGTCTTAAAATGTTAAAATAAAGATGTGTGTACTTTTTAAAACAAGACAACCATCTTTAGCTTTGATACACAATCATTGTGTTTTTTTAATCAGTCAACATTTTAATGATCACAGGTCAGTCGTTGAAAAGATAAAAGCAGAGCATAGCAAGAAAACAAGATGTAGCTCCCAGGTACAGGACTTCCTGTATATATACATACATGGCAGTTTAACAACCAGCTTCTAAATCGGTACCAAATATCATTCCTGAAAGTTTAGACTGAGCCATGATGGAGATTTGACCAACTAACTCCTAGTGGAACATGCTAACAAACAAAACTTCGCAGTTTTCAACACAGTTTCTTTAGAGGAATCCAGAGAAAGAAGGAGATACAAAAACCAGATCTTCCTGGGAAATTTTCCAAAATCAGATCTATATACTGGGAACAAATACCCTTATAATGCAGGCAATATAGCAGAACATGATCAACCATTTCAAACATACCTGACTGGCAGGGGCAGATATTCTGGTCCTAAGAATAGATACCTGCCTTCGGGTAGGGCTGATGACAAAATGTTGAGTACGTAGCTGCCAGTTGTTTGGGGAATGCAAGGGACAGGACTTCTGTGTGGGAGCCTCATAGCTGTGGGATTTTACTAAGTGGCAAGAACCTTAGAAAGTGGTGCCAAATCTAGCTCTTCTTCCAAGGGTCATGTCCTCTTGCCAATGATGCCATGGCTTGGTGATTTCTTCACTCTAAACACCTCTTCTAAGGCCTAATTACTGATGAAAAGAGCTTGAAACTAAAATATGCTTGTATTTTTGGCCCTAACTTTTTCTCCTTAGCCCTATCTACTGTTTGAATGTATTATCTGAGAGATTTTCTGAAATTAAGTTCAGTTCTTGGGCTGACAGAAACACTTGGCTGTTGTCATAGGGCTTGGATGGGAATTATCTAATCTCTGGATGTTGTAAGATTGCAGTTCCCAGCATTCATTCCACTTGGGCATACTGGCTGAGAGTGCTTGGACTGGCAGGCCAATAACATCTGGAAGGTTGTATAATTCTGTCCTAAAGAGTCAAGTAAACTCTCTCATATTTTTTTTCAGACAAATGTTCAAAGTGTTTTCATTAAAGAAATTGCAACATTTTGTTCCTGATTTCTGGTCTCCTAAAGTATGTTTGTTTGTTCATTTGTTTGCTGCTTCTAAAGCTGCTGTATTTTATATACTTTTTATGTTGCTGTGTTAGGTTTTTCTCATAAGGTGCTTTAAAATGTATGGTTTAAGTAAAAATAAAGTAAAAGTCAAGTGAGTAAACATAGAATCATAGAATCATAGAATCATAGAAATGTAGAGTTGGAAGAGACCACACGGGCCATCCAGTCCAACTCCCTGTCATGCAGGAACACCCTCAAAGCACTCCCGACAAATGGCCATCAAGCCTCTGCTTAAAAACCTCCAAGGTAGGAGACTCCACTACTCTCCGAGGCAGCAGATTCCACTGCCGGACAGCCCTGACTGTCAGGAAGTTCTTCCTGAGGTTCAGGTGGAATCTCCTTTCCTGCAGCTTGAATCCATTGCTCCTTGTCCTGGTTTCTGGAGCAGCAGAAAACAAGCCCCCTCCTTCCTCTACGTGGCATCCCTTCAAATATTTAAACATGGCTATCATGTCCCCTCTTAACCTCCTTTTCTGCAGACTAAACATACCCAGCTCTCTCAGTCTATCCTCATAGGGCATGTTTTCCAGGCCTCTCACCATTTTGGTCACCCTCCTCTGGACTTGCTCCAGCTTGTCAATATCCTTCTTGAATTGGGGTGCCCAGAACTGGACACAGTATTCAAGATGGGGTCTAACCAAAGCAGAGTAGAGTGGTACCAGTACCTCCCTCGATCTAGACACCATACTCCTGTTGATGCAGCCGAGAATTGCATTGGCTTTCTTGGCTGCCGCATCACACTGCTGACTCATGTTCAGTTTGTGGTCTATGAAGACTCCTAGATCCCTTTCACACGTACTGCTATCCAGCCACGTGTCCCCCATCCTATATTTCTGTATTCCATTATTTCTGCCTAAGTGTAGGACCTTACATTTCTCTCTGTTGAATTTCATTTTGTTCGCCCTGGCCCAGCTCTCCAATCTATCCAGGTCATTTTGAATTTTGATCCTGTCCTCTGGCATATTAGCAACCCCTCCCAATTTGGTGTCATCTGCAAATTTGATGAGCATGCCCTCTATTCCTTCATCTAAGTCATTGATAAAAATATTGAACAGCACTGGGCCCAGGACAGAACCTTGTGGCACCCCACTAGTCACTTCTCTCCAGGATGAAAAGCAGCCATCCGTGATCACCCGTTGGGTTCGGTCGGTCAACCAATTACATATCCAATTAACAGTAGCCCTGTCTAGCCCACATTTTACTAGCTTCGATGCAAGAATGTCATGGGGAACTTTGTCAAAGGCCTTACTGAAATCGAGATATGCTACATCCACAGCATTCCCTTCATCTATCAAGCTAGTAACTCTATCATAAAAAGAGATCAGATTAGTCTGGCATGACTTATTTTTGAGAAATCCATGTTGACTTCTCGTGATTATTGCGTTGTTTTCTAAATGATTAGAAACTGAACGCTTAATGATCTGCTCCAGGATCTTTCCGGGTACCGATGTCAGGCTGACTGGGCGATAATTATTTGGGTCCTCTTTTTTTCCCTTCTTGAAGATGGGGATAACATTTGCTCTCTTCCAATCTGCTGGAACTTCTCCTGTCCTCCAAGATTTCTCAAAAATTATAGCAAGCGGTTCCGAAATGACCTCTGCCAGCTCTTTTAATATCCTAGGATGCAATTCATCTGGCCCTGGAGACTTGAATTCATCCAATGCGGCCAGGTATTCCTGTACCACCTCTCTACTTATTAAGTGCCTCATTTCCTCTGCTTCCTCCCCTGCTCCCCTACCGCCAGGTTGAGTGCTTGTATCCTTCTGGGAAAATACGGAGGCAAAGAAGGTGTTAAGTAGCTCTGCCTTTTCTCTCCCCCTGTGAGTAATTCGCCATCTTCTCTGCGTAGCGACCCTACTGTCTCCTTCTTTTTCCTTTTGCTGCGGACATATTTAAAAAAACCCTTTTTATTGTTTTTAATGTCTCTGGCCAGCCTAAGTTCGTTCTGTGCTTTAGCCTTTCTGACCTCCTCCCTACATCTCCTGGCTACTTGCTTAAATTCTTCTTTGGTGGTTTCCCCCTTCTTCCATTTCCTATACGTGTTTCTCTTAACTCTTAGCTCAGCTGAGAGTTCTTTAGTCAACCATTCTGGTTTCTTCAGATGCCTTCCATTTTTCCTCCTTATTGGCACAGTTTTAGACTGTGCCGTCAGTATCTCCTTTTTAAGGAACTCCCATGCCTCCTGAACTCCTTTCCCTTTCACTATTCCTGACCACGGAATTCCAGCCAGCAGCTCCCTAAGTTTACAGAAGTCCGCTTTTTTAAAATCTAAGACGAGTGTCTGGCTACCCTTATCTTCTCCTTCCCACTGAATGCTAAATTCCAACAGGGCATGGTCACTCCCCCTAAAGATCCAACCACTTCTACCTCATTCACAAGGTCATCCCTGTTGGTCAAGACCAGATCTAGAATATTTGATCCCCTTGTGGCCTCTTCCACCTTCTGGACCATGAAGTTGTCTGCAAGACAAGCAAGAAACTTGCTGGACCTTGCTGTCTTGGCAGAGTTTGACTGCCAGCATATATCTGGGTAATTGAAATCTCCTATTATTACTGTATCTCTCCTCTTTGAATGTTCAGTCATTTGGTTGAGGAAGGCGTCATCCAAGTCCTCAGCCTGGGTTGGAGGTCTATAGTAAACCCCCACCAGAATATCCCTATTGTTTCTCGCTGCCTTAATTCTTACCCAAATGCTCTCTACCTGGCTTTCTGGGCTTAAGCCCAGGATCTCTTCACAGGTGAAAACATCCTTGACATACAAGGCTACTCCTCCTCCTTTCTTGTTTGGTCTATTTTTACAAAATAGGCTATACCCCTCTATTCCTATATTCCAATCATGAGACTCATCCCACCAGGTCTCAGTGATGCCTATCAAATCGTATTTATTTTCTTGTACTAGGAGTACAAGCTCATCCTGCTTGGTTCCCATACTCCTTGCATTAGTGTAGAGACACTTAAGTCCCCAGGCCCTTCCTGCAAGTCCTGTACTATTGTTTCTACTCCTCCCGCCATTGGCCGCTTGTACTACTTGTCCAGTATCATTTGGGCCTTTCCCCCCTGTGTTCTCTGAGTCCTTGCCCTGAATAATATTGTCTCCCTCCCCAGTGGATCTTAGTTTAAAGACCTCTTAATCTTCCTTGCAAGACTGTTTGCAAAAACATTCCTGCCCAGTTTTGTGAGGTGCAGCCCATCCCTTGCCAGAAGCCCATGTTCATGGAAATTCAGGCCATGTTCCAAAAACCCAAACCGTTGTTGGCGGCACCATGTGCGGAGCCAGTTGTTGACCTCTACTATTGCCCTTTCCCTACATGCGCCGTATCCTTGAACAGGGAGGAGAGACGAAATGACCACCTGCACACCAAGGTCTTTAAGCTTGGTCCCCATACGCTCGTAGTCCTTTGCAATGTGGTTTAAGCTGCTCCTCGCAGTGTCATTGGTTCCCACATGAACCAAAATGAGGGGCTTATAGTCAGTGGGTTTGACTAGCCTGGTTAGCCTCTCCGTTATGTGGTTGATCCTGGCCCCAGGAAGACAACAGACTTCTCGATTGAGCTTGTCCGTTCGAGAACATGGGAATTAAGTAAAAATATTTTTATAAATAAATTAGCAAGTCTCTAAAACAATATGAAATTAACTGATTGGAAGAAGGTTTGCTGTGGGCTTATGTTATACACTTGCTTTTCTCTTTCCATTTGCTCTGATCCCCCTCCTAGTTTTTCTATATTCATAGTGTGCATATTGGCAAGATGTATTGTAAGGTCTATTTGAGCATTATGGCACACAATGCCCAGAGGAAACTAGGCAGTGGAGAAAAGCGCCCACACAGAGGAGAGAAGGAAGGAATGCATGTACCCATAATCTATACCCAAAGCTTGAAACCTAGTTTAGAGCATCAGTTTTTGATTTCTGAGCTGCATACCTGATTGCCGTCATTATTATTTTAAGCCCTTGTGCATTAATTAGAACATTTTAAAAATGCATACATTATCTATGCATCCTTTAGAAGATGCCTGAACTGGTATAATTTAATCAAAATCTTTAGTCTCTTAGGATTTTGTGCTTCTAAAGTCTCCACTTGCTCTTGCCAGCTGTTTAGGAAAGGCATGCAATGAGAAAATTGAACAATATGTCTCATGGCATATCTGAGTAGCTGTGGGTCTGCTTTCAAGCTGACAGGTCATAATTTTTCTTAAATAGGTCTCAGAAGCTATAATTACCCCCAAATGTGCATTTCGGCCATTGCCATCTTACAGATTTCACTTCACTTACCTGATGAAGATGACCATTTTTTTTAGCCTTGCCTATGTGAGAGTCCCTCTTCTTCTAATTCACAGTGTGTAAGAACCGTTAGCAGCAACTGGAAGAGTTAAAATGTCTTCATATATAGAACTATCTGGACAAAATTCAGCACTACCAATCTACTGAATTATATGAAATTTAGTTTTAAACAGATACTCATTATGTTTAAATTTTCTTGTGATTGGAAGGTAATCAGTTTTACCTACGCCAGACATTAGAATAACAGATTGGTCATCATTGTTTGAACTTTTTTCCCCATATGATAAAGATAACAATGATGAGCTTTAGTGGCTGATCTTATAAAATCCTAGTGGCTAATACCAGTTGGTTGTTGTTTTTTTAAGCTTTTGTGATACCTGCCTAAGAAAGGAAGAAAGGGAGTAACTTATAGCTTGCAGTACATTATAAACATGCAGCTTAATTGTATTTATGTTCTGCATTCCTATTTCAATATTTTATTTACTTATTTATTCCTAACGCATATTCATTGCAAGTGGATATTCCTTTCAAAACTAGTCAAACAAGTAATACTGTAGAAAGACAGGCATAGTCAGTAATATACCCAGCTTGGTTTATATCTAAGGATATGATCAGTGTTTTGGTGACATGTATTCTTCTATTTTCAAGGAATGGGACAACTTTGTTGTGAAACTAGTTTTTCTGCTGAAACTTATGAAGTACATCTTGCTAAACTTGACCCTTTTTATATACAATCCCTAATATTTTAAGGTCACCTGCTTTTTTGAGTTATTATCTCATGACAGACAGGAGCCGGAGCTCAATATGCTTAGGAATCTCCATCAAGCATGGAAAGTCCCAAACCTTGTAAAAACCAGCCTGGGCAAATTGTGGCTAGAAAGATAGCATCTTATGAGATTGATTTCTCAGGGGAAAAAAGGATATTTTTCAGCCTTGATTGTTACAAACCAAGCCAAAAAAATGCTTTATGGCAATGACTTGATTCTAACAAGGTTTTTGATCATCAGAACTGTAACACAATTTGTTGAAATGCTGCATGTGGATAAATGGCATCTGAACTCCAGTTCACTGAGACTCAAATCATCATGTTGTTCTTCTCTTGCACACAAGAAAACATAATCTGATTCTCCTTTTGAAAAGCAGCAGAAGGGATTGTTTTAATTTATTATATCGTTCTGCTGGGATCATTGACTGTTTTTATTCCCACTGCATGAGGAGAGCATCATGAGTGAAAGGACTGTAGTTAATCTGCCTATAATTGTTGAAGTAAAATAATTTGCATAAATAAAGTAAATATCAAATGTCAGACTATCATAATTGAGTACTTTGCACTATTCCATAAATTTGCCCCTTAATTTAAATAATGTGAATCAGTATTAGGAGCTAGAAGACATAATAACTTCAACTTCAATTTGATTCAGTGTGGTGGGGGTTTTAAAGTATTTTTTTAGCATTTTTATTCCTTGCTATTTCCTTTTCCAGTTAATAACTGAGATGTTGAGTTGTTTTGCTCCTAATATTTTCATTAGTACATAAGGATTATTAGTCAAAGTTCAGGCCATTGGTAGGGTGTTTATCCCGGAATTCTAGTGGAATCTCATCAAGAATTCCTTCCACTGAGATGTAAAAGGCACAATCTCTAATCAGATCCATAATAGTAGCAGGCAAATGGTTAGGGTTATATATCAGAATACCATCTGTGAGCAAAGTGAGATCAGTCTGCCTGATCGTGTCTGTTTTCAGTCACCACAGCAACATATTACAGTAAGTTTTGTTCTTCTGGACTCTTCTGAAACATGTGTGAGATTACCATGGTGTGACGGTCACTGCGATAGTCAGAAAGCAAATGATAGATGGAGTGAAGGCTTGCTTTGCATGCTTTAGAAATAGAATACCAAGTGTGACTGCTGAAGTATCCAGCAGAGAGGCACCATTATTAACTCTGTGAGACTCCATTTAATTTAAGGAAAAGTAAATGCAAGAGGACAGGGAGGACTCTGTGAAGATGTTTGACAGATGATGAACTGTGGAAATTCACATACCATTAAAACATACCATAGACTTTTAGTTCATTCTCTTGTCTACCTGCAGATCTTATCAGAACAGATTATCATTTTTTAAGATATCCCCCAATGTATAGGAGTAGCTCTGCAAGGAAGAAAGGGATGCTGAGCAAAGGGAGGGAAACTGCTCTACTTGGAACCAATACGTGGGATTCATTGATGAATTCACTTGCATTTTTTTTAATTATGTCAATGAATTATAATATCTTTTTAGTTTTTGTAATAAATATATTTAAAAGCATGCCATAGAATAATTATAATAGATATGGATTCTAGGGGATGGTTATTTAAAAATGAAGGGGGGGGGAAGCTACCATAACTGACAAATAGTAGACGTTAATAGAGAAAGATATTCTGAAATCAGATCTATCCAATACATCTGTAGTTATTAAGTATGAGTACTCCCTCAACATTTGTCTTGGCCAGCGGGGCAAAGAACTTTTCACATGAAAATAATCCCATTAATACTGGCATTATCTAATGTATTTTACGCATTACCTGATGTGTTCCAAGATAGGAGCCAATGGGACTGCTTAAAAACTGTGCACAACTTTTGTTATCCATTTTAAAATACGTTTAACCTTGTTTAGTGGTGGTTTTAAGAATACAATTCAAGGTTATCCATATTATTGGGGGGGGGTAACTTAAAGTGTTCTTCATTGACAGCCAAATGAGCATTATTCTGTCTACTAAGACATTCAAACCACCAAAGTTCATTATCAGTTTGGAAGAGTAATACACTCACATAAAAAATAAAAACAGGAGCTTTTACATACTTGAGGGATTCTAGGTACAGAAGCATAAAAGTTTGTAAATTAAAAGAGTAAACACCCCCAAAACCATAACAGGGATGTAGGCTTCCATGGTACCCACCATATGTTTTGGATTGCAACTCCTATCAACCCCAGTCAGCATGGCTGATAGTCAAGGTTGATGGGAGGTATAGTCCAAAATATCCAAAGGGCACAGTGTTAGGGAAGTGGCTCTAAAAGGTACAGGTTGCCAAGGTGACTGTTGGTAGGGAGGGAGTGAAATGAGGAGGAGAGAAAATTGGCCTGTTCAAGTCTCTTAACTGTTCATAATAAATATGCTAAAGGAAGACATTAGGATAGGGATAGGATAGGGAGCATATATGTCATGGAATTTAAATGTGCCCTTTTCTTGCTTTGTGTGAAGAGGAAGAAAAGAAAAAGTACCTTTGCTGTTTTCCATTCACCAGTACATCCCCATAAGTGCACATATACACATAACACCTCACATTATATTTCTTTCTTGATCCAGTGAAGTTGTATCTAGGAAGCTGCAAATTATTATCATAGCAGGTTTTGTGGTATCAATTATGGCCTTCTGTCTGAAATGCCCTTTGGGAAACTGTTTTATGGACAAAGTGCTGATTTCTGTGTTCCTGTTCACATTTAGTGGCCAATCTTTCAAACTGTTTGTGTTTTTATTGTTTTGTGGTCTTGTTTACATAGATCCAGTGTCCAGCCTGCCAATTCATGTGGTGTTTTAAGTGCCACTCTCCCTGGCATGAAGGTATTAACTGCAAAGAATACAAAAAGGGAGACAAGCTGCTACGTCACTGGGCCAGTGAAATTGAACATGGACAAAGAAATGCTCAGAAGTGTCCAAAATGCAAGGTAAGATGATAGATGTTAACTCTGTCCCTAGTGTTTGAATAGCTGGTGATGTTTTCCAAGCTGAAGTGCCTCAGCGATACCCTTTAATGAAATCCTTGCTTACTGAGGATGTGTTATCAGGTCAGTTTAAGTTGAAGAAAACTTAATCCCTGTTGTCTGCTGACATAGCTGCTCTTTTCAAAAGTGCTTATCTGTCACCCTCTTTATGTTTGTTTAGCTGAAGTACTGAATTTTGAAGTGGTCAACATTACTGCTGCCCCACAAAATACTCACATGCCTGTCATAAAATACAATGTTCTTTCTGTTTAATAAGTTAAAATAGATATGAGATTTAAGAAATATGGACATACCTCAATTAGCAAAGCCCCTGGCAAAAAAATCTTCATTTTTTACAAAGTCTTTTAAATGTGTATCTCTCAAGGACATTGTCATCTAAAAATGGAGAAATGGAAATGGAGAATGTTATTTTCTGTGCAAATCAACTATGTGTGAATTTTGTGCAGAATAAATCCACAAGTACAGCGTTTTTTGTGCAGGAAACAGCCTGCAAATTTTGCATAGAATAAACCCCAAACTGTGAAGATTCTTGTCAGTCCAAGATTATTTTCTTCAGGATTTCTCAATCTTCAATGAAAATGTTTTTTGGCATTTTATCAAAAATATTTGAATATTGGTCCCATCTCTGTGTTGAAACAACTTAAGACTTCTTATCACTTTTCATTTGCTTCTCTTTTCTGCATATTAAAGAAACTCGATAAACCATCTTTTGTCTCCATGGAGGAAAGATATTAGCTGTTGTGTAGAAATCTTATTGAAAATGAATAGGAATTACAGAAAGAGAACTCTGGGAGATAATGGGGGGACTGCCTGTAGTCAAAAGATAGATGTTTAGTCCTTTCCAGGTCAGTTCTGTGGTAGCTGAAGCCATATGAACAATGTGAAACATGCACAGAAAGGAATGGCAGCTGCTTGAATTTCTGAAACAAATGCCAACTTCTATGAAATGTTAATACTACATCATTAGCTCTTCCTTTGTACTGTGTGACTCCTGTTAAGAAAGGTTGCATAGCTCAGTCGCAGCACTACAACTGATGATGTGACATAACAGCTGAAATGGAAATATTATGTTTCTCAGAAAGGATAGCCTGCAGTGACAGAGCAGAGATCTTGAAGTACCTACTTCACACTGATGGTCAAGAATTTTTTTCATACCACATTTGTCTTCTTGGTTTTGACAATTTACATGTCTCTTTTGCCTGGCAATCAACTGGTGCAGAAGAGCTGTTTTCAGTAAGATTTTTTTTTTTAGTTTGTTTCACGTGTTTGAAATTTGAGAATTATCCACCACCCAAGAAATCTCAACAGAAAATTGAGAATACTCAGCACTTCAGAAATGTTAAATTGCTGCTGATCAACATGCCAATAAGGAACCACAATGCTGAAGCAGACTTATTAGAGCTTGTTGATTTAACTACAACTTTAATTTTTCTTATACACAGTCCTTTATGATCTTCTAGTCCAAATATTGCTACATTAATTTTCTTCTGACAGGTCAACCACATCACAGTTTAATTTTTAAGTGCTTTACATAAATGAATAAACTAGTTTTCAGGAGTTAAAGTGTGCATGTTTGGTTTAAGGTTAGTTTTTTGCAAAAAATTATTGAAACTTTGGGGCTTATTGTCCTTAATTACTATCCTTAAAGAAAGAATTTTGAAAACTGTATAGTTGTATAAGCAGCATTTGAGCAGCAAGTCTCCTAAATAGATGACAGCAGATTGTTCAACATGTGAGTGTGTCGCTGCCTTCAAGTCACCTGTTGACTTATGGTGATCCTCTGAATTTCATAGGGTTTCCTTAGGCAAGAAATACTTAAGGGGTGGTTTTGCCAGTTCCTTCTTCTGGAGTGTAGTCTACAGCCCCTAGTGTTGATTGGAAATCTCTCATGCAAGTACTCATCAGGGCTGACCTTGCTTAGCTTCCAAAATAAGACAGAGTCTGGTTCCTTTAGGATATTTAGACCTGTGGGATTTGTGGGATTTAAATGGTTTTTGAGAGAAAGTTTTATCAATGAAGAGTGCTCCATCTGTGGCTAGAAATAGGTCTTTTTCAAAGCTCCTTCCCGTAAGAAAACTGTAAACACAATAAGTGAATGTAAATGCAACAAATGAAACTGAACTTCATGTCCAGTAAAATAATTTTTATCAAGCAAAGTTGTATTTAATGACTCAGCTGTAATATATTACATGCTTGAGAAAATATTTATGACAACTGGTTCTGCTTGTTTTTACAAACTGCATTCTCACTGTGCAAAAAGGAAGTAGAATCTGCTTTAAAACACTTTGTTCTGATATTATACTAATATTTTGAAATTGCAGCATTAGTGTCAAGAACATTCGTCATTTTTACTGTAAATCTGCAAGGCAGTTGCAGTTCACAAAAGAGATTAGAATCTCTGTTTCGAAATTCTTTCGTAGAATACTGTTCCCTTTTTACTCAGCTAAACAAGTAGTGCTTGAATTCTGGTTTTGTTTTGGAAGAGAGACTTAAGGCTCTTCTTTGCTCAGGATTATGCCCAAGAACTTTGAATTGTGGGATATTATGCCAGGGTGGGAGCCTCATAAATAGTTACGAATAATTTGTGGTATAAGATTATTTCATCTGATAAGGCATAACACAGATTTTCACTACACTAGCTTAATATGGCTTCCATTCGTCATCTTTAATTTTGCCACACATTTTCTAGTTTTAAACTATAGTTGTGCTTTTTAACACGTTTTCTAATTTTAAATTACAAAAGCACTTTTTAACTGACTGACTATAGTGAGTATCATGAGGGTTGGTGTCACCCAGTGCATTAAGTCATGATATCTCCCCTATGAAGAGTTTTCTGCCCAGGAGCCAGAATCCCAGGAGTCCCAGTCTGTTGCCATGGGGATCTGCTCTCTGAGTATCCTCATCTTCTCCCCTGGCTCTATGTGTGTGAAGGCACTGAAGGCCTTGTCCAGTCATAAGAAAAAACAGGGTAGTCGTTTTACATGAAACTGTGCAGGTTCTCATGGGACAGAGGGAGAAAAAGGGGCAGGCAGTCATTTTGTATCATCCCCCCAGTGGTATCACACAGTGCAGTCCGCACTCCTCCAGTGACATCACTGCATGATTGTATGAAATGATGTAGAGAGGAAAGCCAATTCTCTGTTTGTTAGGGATTTGTTTTCTTGGTGTTGGCATGGACTTGGTAAAAATCTTCATTACCCGCTGTTGTTCAGTGAGAGGACCTTGAACAAAATACCTTATTCACTCTAGTTCATTTATAATTCCATATTTTGTTAGCACAGTATTGAGATTAGCATCTTTAAAATTATGAATTCAGTAACTGGAGAACTATAGAGCTGTCAGTTTAAGCAGAAGCATTGGGTGATAATGCTTGTGTGTTCCTGGACTGGACACTTAATCAAGGAATGCAGATGGATTACAATTGCTTGTTTCCAATTATGTGAGTTTTCCAGAAAATTTTGAATTAGAAAATTGCTGGTTTCTCTAAATAGACTAGGATCTGACTTAGCAGGTTTGACTGACTGACTTACTAAACAAACCTTTATAATGCCCATTTGAACTAACATAGTCATGAACTAAAATATTTGATACACTTGTTAGCATGACAGATTAGAACTAGAACTGCAGAATCATAGCTGTAGAGCCAGTGTGATTTAGTGGTTAAACTCATGAGGTTATTGTGATGAACTTCAAGAAAGAAAATGAGACACTACTCTCTCTGTTTGTTGAAAACGAAACTAACAATGATCCTTTTAGGTCTGGTTTTAGTTGACCTACAGAAACTAAAAGTGAATTCATAACTTCATATTGGTTTGGATTGTTACGTGCACTTGTGGTTTTATTTAACATACTGTTTATAAATCAGTCAAACATATACATATTTACGCTCTCTCTCTCTCT
Source organism: Ctenosaura bakeri (assembly GCA_948474755.1). NCBI lineage: Eukaryota > Metazoa > Chordata > Lepidosauria > Squamata > Iguanidae > Ctenosaura > Ctenosaura bakeri. The sequence goes on from CAOLHI010000396.1 coordinate 580,522, forward strand.
CTAAGGATGTTCCCCTGAAAGATTAATCTCATAAAAGTTGGTGGACAGCTATCTGGGTTCTGATGTAAATCTTGTTTAAGATTATAAGATTGACTGACTGGCTGATTGATTGATTGATTGATTTGGCCACACATTTTCTAGTTTTAAACTAAATTGCTTTAGGCTATGACAACTTTAAAACTGCAAAGCTGGCATAATACTATATTGGTGTCCATTCACTGTTGCTAATGAATTTTATGAAGCACTTAAGAAAAAAAAAGAAGTGGAAATTTTTCCTTTACATTTTCTAGTCTGGAAAATTTTCTACCTGATATTATTGCATGTTTTTTTAGAATTATGGTTCACTTTTATGGTCTGTTTGACTCACTGTGCCTGCATTGTACAGAACCTTCTAGAGCTGTTAGGCAAGCATTTTGGCAGTAGTCCCTCCTCCACTGGTACATATGACCAACCATTTTCCCCACTCAGACCCTCAGTTTGGTGGCCTCTGAAGCAGCCAAGGAGCTAAGCATGCTGAACATGACAGATGTGGGGAGGAAGGGTGGGTGTTGTGTGAATTTAGAGATGACCACTTGAAGAACCACAGTTACAGGTTCTTGTGAGTAACCTGTTCTTCCTGGTCAGCATTGAGCCTCATTGCAGAATTATTCTGAGGAAAGGAGTGGATTTATCTCCCTTTTCAGACTGCTGCAAAAGCTGTGTCTGTAGTGGAAGAGATGCAGATGATATGCCTCAGAGTGCATATCATCAAAGGTTTGATCTTGGCATTGGCACTTGGTTTTTTGCCTCTGGTTTCATTCCTGGGAGATAACTACTGGCTTAACTTAGGTCACATTTTCACTTCTGAGTAATATCCTGCTCCTTGATACTAAGTAAGAAGAAGAAACATGCAGTCCAAACCTTGAATGGACAACTGGAAATTTCTGTAAACAGTTAAAAGCTGTTCTGCCCTAAACTACAGATGACTCTCTTCAGGCTTTGCTCTGAGGTAACGATTTCTGAATCAAGATGAGATCAAAATAACAAACACAGTGTTCCATGTTCTTCGTGGTCTCTGTGACTCCCACGTATGGGTTGTCTGCACCTGCACAGTGCAAACTACAGAAACTTCTACAGCTTAGGCCTAGCATTTTGGTGGGAACTCTGCCCCCTTCCCTTGAGGCTATATATTGGCCTCGGCGCAGTTGCCGTTACTTCCTTTTCTTCCGCCGCATCTGCTGGCTACCAGAGCTTCTATTGAGCATCCTTACTGATCCCTATCCAATATCAATCTTCTGGCTTCATCCGACTTTGTCTTGACTTACAATCTGGCTCTTATGTATGGCATCGACAGTGTTTTTCAAATGTTGTCGCCTCTGTAATGTGAATATCCCAGACTGCAACAGACACTTTAAGTGCCTCATCTGTCTCAGTGAGACTCATAACGTGGGAGCCTGTGTTCATTGCCAGGCCTTCATCCCTCAAACTAGAAAGAACCATGAAGCTAGACTTTGGGCTCTCCTTTATGAGCAAGCCCTGAAACCCCTGACGACTCCATTGGCATCAGCGACCTTGGCCTCTACAGACCCAACGAGCAGATCCGTGTCACAGGAAGCATCCACAATGGATCCCTCAACATCGATGTCTCCACAGCCACCATCAAAAACTACATCCTGGAGTTCACGAAGAATTCTCAGGGCTTGAAGCATCCTTCTTGCAAATCAAAGCCCTCAACCTGGAGGCCATCTAAAGTGAATCTAGCGACACTGGGCTGCTCCTTGGAGGAGCTGGCTAGAGGCTAAAACAGGAAAGAGACAGATGAGTCCATCTCCCAGCCATTGATTCAACCATCTCAGAAACAGATGCTCTGCCACCTGAGGAATCACCACAACAGCAGTCCCCCTCAGAACAGCCACACTTGAGTCCCGAGCTCGCTCTCACTCACCATCATCACACTCTCAACCTTCAGAGGGAGAGATTGTTTAGCACACTCCAGCCCGAGAACTTTTCAGAGTACCAGGAGATGACAACCAAGCGCAGCTTATACCATTCCGAGAGGATTCACTGGGGATCTGGCCACCTACCCCACCTCCATAGAGAATCTCTCTTGGCATGACAACTCAGACCTGTCATCCCTATTCCTCTTGTGATCGATACCTGCTACCCAAGCACACCATCCCCACAGCTCTCAGAGGCAGAGGTCAGAATCCAGATCTCGATCATCCTCGGATTGATCTAGATATTATTGGTATTGAGGGCATACCTACCGGGACAGGTCTTGATCGCATCACTGTCGGGCCTATGTCCACTATTCTCCCTCTGGCTCTTTGGACGAATTCTCAGAGGTGGATTACACCCCTAGGTATTGACAGAGATACTGGGAAGATTAGGAAGAAACAGCCGCTCGCTGCTGACACAGATCCCCAACACCGCCCTCGAGGCATAGATCCTCACTGCCTCCAAAGCACTCTCATCCCCAGATGACAGATGAGGCACTTGTTCAACAACCGCTCCCTACGTCTCCCCAGCAGCCGACCACAGGGACACAACCTACTACCAGAACACAAGCGGGATCTTGAGCGGGAACACCGAGTACACTTGTTCGCCGATTGTTATCCAGGTCTTCCTCTACTTCCACAGACACAACAGGGAAGAAAAGCCTCCAGAAACTACCGTCTTCAGGGAGAACTAATCTCGCCCTCAAGCAATGTCAGTGCATTCTCTGATCTAGTCTCAAGAATGGCAAAGAACTTGAATTTTACCACAGAAGCATCTAAAGAAATGATAGACGATCCAGTCTACCACCAGCCTCAGTAGCATGCTCCAATGGCCGCAGCCATTCCACTCCTCCCGTACCTGCTGCACATCTTCAAGAAGCCTTGGTCGGCGCCCGCCTCCAGTCCAGCCACTATGAAAAGACTGAAGTCGCTCTACAAGGTGATTGATACCGATGAGTCCTGGCTGCAGAATCGTCCCAAGGCTAACTCAATCATCGTCAATGGAGCGCAGGCCAAAACCTCACAAGCACTGCATGCTACCCCTCCTGACAAGGGAGGGGAAAAGGTGGATGCAGTAGGCAATAAAAGCTACACCAGTCCGGCCCTGATCTTCAGGATGGCTAACTATTTAGCCTGGATGTCTGCATACCACCAATGGCTTTGGGACAAGACCAGAGTTTTTGTCACCAGGCTCCCAGATGAAGAATGTCACATGTCTGAATATGTCATGTTCCTGACAGAGGCTCAATGGCTCACCAACCAGCAAATAACTACAATAGGGCATATAGTGGACTGTGCTTCCAAGGCTTTGCCTCTGCGGTATCGCTTTGCCGCCAGTTGTGGCTCCAATCTTTTGGGCTTGAGGATCTTCTGTTTGATTCAGCGAGATTGTTCAGCAGCAGTACCGATGAAAAATTGGAGCACACTCATAAAATGTGCTCCTCCATCAAGAATATGGGATGCAGCTGCATCATCAGACCCCACGACATAGTTACCATTGGTACCGATTGTCAACGCGCCTACAGCCCGTACTTACTGTAATGTACTTCTCAGCCGACACGACTGGGACAGTCCTTTCAATGCCCACCACCACATCCTCCGAAGTCGACCTTCCGTAAAAAGTCTGATCCTGCCAAGTGAAGAGTTTGATGGTATAGAGGACTATCCCGAGATGTCAGATGCTGCTTCTTTAGACTCATCTGACACCACAGACACCATAATTACTTCTTCACTACTCCCAGGTGAATCCTCTGACCCTTTCTTTGGCTTCATACTCCAGGAACACCTTGACACCTGGATCACCATCACATCAAATTCTTGGGTCCTCAACATCATGGCAAGAGGGTACATGATCGAGTTCATTTCAATGCCTCAAGTTGGTCACATCCATCTGACACCTCCGTTGACCCCTCTCTTGGAGGAAATCGTGACACTCCAACAAAAAGGTGGCATAGAACCGATGCCCCTTTCAGCCCTCAGAACGAGTTTCATGTTGAAGTACTTCCTGGTCTCCAAGAAAGGGGGCAGAAAATGACCAGTCTTGGACCTTCTGGGCAGGAACAAATATATCAAGCCTCACAAATTCCGAATTGTGTCCCTGAAGTCCATCCTTCCCCTTCTCCGTTGGGGAGATTGGTTCACCTCCCTGGACTTAAAGGACACTTATTTTCATATTGCTATCTGCCCGGAACACAAGAGGTTCCTTGCCTTCGCCATGAGCAGAAGGGCATTCAGATTTCAGGTGCTCCTGTTTGGCTTGAACACAGCCCCAAAGGTGTTCACAAAATGCATGTTGGTGGTGGTGGCAGCTTTCTGGAAGCACAGGATTGTCCTGTGTCCCTACATAGACAACTGGCTAGTTGTCTCCCATTCCAGGTCATGTCTCCGTCGGGACATAGACACGACACTCTGTCTTCTCAAAATACTAAGCCTCACAGTTAACCTGACAAAATCCCATCTCAAGCCTCTTCAATGCATGCAGTTCATTGGGGCGGTCCTGGATTCAACATGCGAACTTGTCTTTCCGCCAACAGAGTGGGTCCTCTGTCTATCCAAATTGATACTGAAGTTACAGAGAAATCAACGGACATGCACTCGTTTGATCCAGGTGCTTCTGGGCTTTATGGCGTCAATGACAGCAGTCGTCTCTTTCTCCAGACTTCACATGAGACCAATTCAAAATCAGTTCCTGACTGTCTTCGACCCTGTAGTCAATGATCTGTATCTGATCCCTCAACTGATGGAAGGACAAAAGGAACGTGTTGGTGGGCATGCCTTTCCACCTTCTGGACTCCTCCATCATGACCGATGCGTCCCTGATCGGGTGGGGCATCCACACTCGACATCTCACGGTTCAAAGTCGATGGTCAAGGTCGGTATGGACACTCCATATCAATGTTTTGGAACTTCTGGTGGTCACCAAGGCACTTGGGGCCTTTGAGGACGTTGTCTTGGGACAGACAGTTCAGATCCTGATGGACAATACCATGGTCACCTACTATACCAACAAGCAAGGGAGTGTGCGATCAAAAACTCTCTTGGATCTGACACTCGAACTGTGGACCTGGTGTCTTCCTCGAAGAATCTACCTAGTGGCTCTCCACTTGCCAGGAACCCAAAACACGATGGCGGACCAGCTCAGCTGGACACTGATGATCTCCCATGAATGGAGACTCAACGAGTTGCTTCTCGAGGAGGTCCTTGCTTCATGGACAACCCCAACTGTTGATCTGTTTGCCTGAACGGACAACACTCATTTTCCCCTCTTCTGTTCAAGAAGAGGAGAGGGAACAGGCTCCCTGGGAGATGTGTTCCTCTTCAGTTGGTCTGGTCCAGTACTCTACATTTTTCCTCCGATCCCATTGATCACGAAAGTGCTGGCAAAAGTCCAGCAGGACACTGCATCAGCTATCCTCATCACCCCATGGTGGCTGTGCCAGCCTTGGTTCGCCCCACTACTGCTATTGTCAAGGTCTCGGTATCAGAGGCTTCCACCCAAACCAGATCTCCTAACCTTGGACAACGATTCAGTGTGTCACCCAGATGTATTCCACCTGAAGTTGACAGCATGGAACCTCCTTCATTGTCTTCTCTACCTCCTACTGTGTGCCGCTTTATCGAAGCAGCACACAAACCTTTATCGACAGTTCGGGCCTATTCTTACAAGCCGTTGAGGTTCGAAGAGTTCCTACAGCGTCAACAGCTCGAGATCGACCGCTTTGATATGGTGCATGTCCTGGAATTTCTCTCTTCACTGGCAGAGCACGGCCTCTCTCTCGTTGGTCAAATGCTATTTGTCAGCAATATCTTCACACCTACAGTGTGGACACCAGCCTTCCTGTTTCAGAAACTCCTTCGTCTGGGATTTCTTCAAGGGCTACAAACATATTCACCGTCCAGTAACTCTGCCGGTCCCCGGCTGGAACCTTTTGCTGGTTCTTTTGAAATGACCCTTTGAGTCCATGGCTACCTGTGTCCTTCATTTGTTATCCTGGAAAACAGCATTCTTGATTGCCTTTTCTTCTGAACAAAGAGCGAGTGAACTTTGTGCCTTGAGAGCTGATAGGCCATATACTCATTTTCACTGGAACAAGGTGGTTCTACGACCTGACATCACCATTTTGCCAAAGGTGGTTTCAGTGTTTCACCTGAACCAGGACATTGTTCTCCCTGCATTCTTCCATAACCTAACTTCGGACTTAGAATGCTCCCTGCATGCATTAGATGTTTACAGGGTTCTGGCCTTTTACACACAATGCACTCCACTGAGTTTCGCAAGTGCCAGAGACTCTTCCTTTGCTACTCCTCCAGGCAGAAAGGGTTGCCAATTTCATCACAAAGACTGTCCAAATGGGTGGCATTGGCTATTCGGCTGGCATATGGACTAGCGGGGACTTATCCTCTTGGCCAGATCAGGAGCCATGTGACCAGAGCCCTTTCCACCTCTGCGGCCTTCCTTAAAGGCGTGCCATTGCAGGACATTTGTAAGGCACCCATTTGGTCGCAACCCATGACCCTTTGTGTCCCACTACAGAGTGGATCAGTGCTTATCTGCTGACTCTGCTTTTGGGAAGGCTGTATTGTTTTCTGCTATCCGTTGATGTGGTCTCTAGTATGCATTTTATGGTTCTTCTTGTTTACGTGGTCTACTGACCTTTTTATGTATTTCCTAATATATTTGCATTCTACATTTTGCCTAGCATTTTCTTTGGTGGGCCTTGTCACTTGATATTGTGGGGACTACTGCACATGGCACTCCCTCCTCCTGGCTCCCATATGTGGGAGTCACAAAGACCATGAAGAAGAAGGACAGGTTGCCTACCTGTAACTGGAGTTCTTCAAGTGGTCATCTGTGACTCACACAATCCTGCCCGTCCTCCCCTCTGGTCGTGCCATGCGTATGGCGGCAGACAAGGAACTAAAGGCAAACACACCGAGGCCAATATATAGTCTCAGGGGAAGGGGGTGGAGTTCCCGCCAAAATGCTAGGCCTAAGCTTTAGAAGTTTCCATAGTTTGCACTGTGCAGGCGCAGACAACCCATATGTGTGAGTCACAGATGACCACTCAAAGAACTCCAGTTATAGGTAGGCAACCTGTCCTTCCATTATTACACACTTTGGCTGCTCTGTTACTTAGGGTAGAACCCCCCCACAGGTTATATTTTGTTAATGACTCTTTCCTCTGATTTCTTACAAGCATAACAAATATTTTAGAGGTAAGGAAGGAGGCCCTTGCATACTTCTTGACATCTGTCAAACTTTTTGTCAGTTGTAAATTCTGCTCATGGTGACAGACTCTTACAGATTTTCTTCTCTGATGGTCAGATTAAATTAACAAAATTAACTTGTGTTGTGACTGAAAATGCAAACATTTTGTTAAAATAAAATAAGCTGCAGGCAGCTTAAAAAGGGCTATTTTCAGGATTTGATTTGTGCATACTGAAATGAATGAAGTTCTGTCAAGATTCTGCATGGATTTCATCATGTTCTGGTGTTTCAGGGCAGCCCCATATTGAGAAAACACATTTAGTTGTATTAGACAAAAACCAAAGAGAATCAGCTCCAAAACTGCAATGGCTTGCTGTTGTCCCACATAATAAAGTAGGGCTAGGAAAGTATTCCGCCTGAAATCCTGGAGAGGGTTTGCCAGTCGGATTGACAAGATCAGACTAGATGGCCTGACTCTACATAAGGCATCTCTCTACATATTGCTTATGTAAATCCTGCAGAGATTAAGAGTTTCAACATTGGCTTTCACCATTGTCAGTCATTAAAGAAGGAGCTTTTCCTGCCATAGTGTGTGTCATAGTGAATGAGAATATGAACTGCTTATACCTAAGAAGTATAGGATTTTTATTGCTTTTAAAAAGTAAAAACAAAAGCTAACATTTTATGATTCAGTATAAGTTGTTGTATAATCGCTAGAGCTATAAGTGAGATTTACAGAATAATCAGAGATTCAAAATCTAGGCCAGCAATCACTTAAATACCAAACAAAACAAAACACCAAGTTAATCTAAAATACAGAATGTCATTCCATTTTGTATATACTGCCTTGAATTTATAGAACATATATTTTCAATTTAAGTTCAGTATTTTAAAATTTACAGCTTCATTTTTCATTTTGTGATGTCTTTGGTTGATAATAAATGACAGTATCACCAAGAAGGTAGAGTGGCCAGGTGCAAGAGGAAACAGGGACTTATATCTCTAGTAGTTGTGTGCAAGAGGAGATTACAAAGTAAGTCTACCTTGAAATACAAACTACATTTGATGAAATTCCTTCTTCTGTGTGATCGTAAAAGGTTCAGGGACCCATTCCTCTTTGCAGAGGACAGACACCCCACAGAATGGCTGAATCATAATTTACCAAATCTTACCATTCCATCTGCTGGCATTGTGGCAGTACTGCTAGCACCCTCCGGACACATACATTTGGGAGAGAAGAAATTCCTGCTAGTAAAAGTATGTAGTAAATCATGTGAAATCCAAGGATATCAAATATGCAGTGAGATGTTCTTAGATTCCTCAAAAGTGTGTTAAAATTCCTCAAATGTGTTCAGCAGCAAATTATAAATTCTAAAAAACTGGAGAAGAGTGTAGTACAGCACAATTGCAGATGGGTCTTCCAAAGATGGGATTAAAAAGATTTAACTAAAGTTTCTTGGTCTTCTGTTGCTACTGGAAGCGCAGATATAAATTTAAAAATATTTGGGCATTTGTCAAGAGAAATATATAGGACACATTGTTCAAAACTCTGAAGAGCACTTTTCTGAACATGAAAAAGAGCATGCTATAGCATATAGCATACTGCTCACTTTAGCCTACAGTTTCATTGAATACAAATAGGATTGTTGAGTATGGACTATTGATTTGTAAATTGCACTCTATATTCCAGCAGCCTGAATGCAAAATCCTAGCAAAATCTTTCAAAGTCCCTCAATTCACAATACTGAACCCCTACAAAATTTAAGTCAGAATATGCCCACATTCTTCCCTGTTCTCCTTGCCTTCTGACCTTCTTCCCATTTTCTGTTTTCTTTCTGTTGCAGTCTAAGTTGTGCACTCTTAGGACAAGGATCTGTTTGTTGTCCTGTAAAATTCACCAATGGTGTTATATGCAACCTGGAGTCACATACTGGGAGAAAGGAAATAAACACATTGATAAATAAATTAAAAAGTAAATATAAAGAAAAACATACAAAACTGTCACCTACTAATTCAGGTCATTGGCTCATCTAGGATAATTTTTTCTACTCTGCCTGGTGGCAACTGCATGCCAAAAGACTCAAAATGGGTTTTCACTGTCACCTGCTACTTGTGATTCTTTATAAAGACAGGTACTGGGCACTGAACCTGGATGCTGCATGCAAAACCTGTCTGTCTGTTGCCTGTGTCACTCGTTTTAAAACTATAACCATTTTGTCTGTCTGGGAAGGGCAAGGAAATAACTGAAATACTCAAAAGTAATATCAATTCTGTTTTAATTCTTGAATATAAACTTGAATAGTTTTGAACACTTAACACTGACTCTACTTTTCTTGAAACTGTTATATTTCTGTGTTATTAAAGCAGTTGACAGGCTTCTTAAATGCCTGTGCTGAAATGAGTCAGGCCATTTTGTAATTTGAAGAGCTTCTGCTAAAGGTCATTTACCAATGAGGCAGTATTTTTTTCTCAGGGATGTATATTGCATGAATCTTCATAAGACTATTGAACTGACTCTATATTGGGTAGAACCTAACTTTTAAATATAATGTTTTTTTTCCCTCTCTGCCCCCTTGGTTTCTATCTTGCTCGTAAAGATCCACATCCAGAGGACAGAGGGATGTGACCACATGACTTGCTCACAGTGTAACACTAATTTCTGTTATCGCTGCGGGGAAAGATACCGCCAACTCCGCTTCTTTGGAGATCATACGTCAAACCTCAGTATATTTGGATGCAAATATCGCTACCTCCCTGAAAGACCACATTTAAGGAGATTAGTGAGAGGCTCTGTCTGTGGTGAGTAGATGATAATACCGTGCAGACAAATATGCTTTATGAAGTTATCGCTGTTGATAAACACAAGAGATCATCTTAGAAAATACACTGCAAATACACACACAGGAAAGCATCAGTTGGACCTTATAACTTCTTGAGGTATAATTTAGTTAATGAAAAAGATAGAATTTGCCATTATATATTGTGACTGACAACAGCTGAAATTCACAACAGTGTGTATCTCTTACTAATAGATTTGTTGGTGAATTTTCTACATATCCAGTCTATCTGATGCATGTAAGTATACACACATCCAAGCATATAGTTGGATGCTGCTTGGGCCTAACAGAAAATATGTTAGGGCAAATACTAATAGACCCAGAACATCCCAGCTTACAATGCAATACATGTTGATGCTTGTAGATGTTAGGGCCAGCTAACATGTTGAATTGCCCCATTTGTACCTTGAATTGACACAAAAAATAGGCTAACTGAACATTGATAGTTGGCCCTAACACTGTAGAGTTAGCAAGCTAGTGTTTGGTGTTACAACTGCAACATAGTCCTCTATGCAGTTGGTTGGATTCAGCACAGTAAGTATGTTTATACATGATGGGCAGGTAGTGGGGTGAGAAGCACATGACTTATTTACACAGGTGAGTTCTTTGCCCCTGGGTTATGTACACAGGTGAGTGCTTTCTTATGTCTTTGTTAGGCCCAATTTCCAGTGCAGATATGTCATTTTAAAGCTGAATAACTAAATTAAGCATGCTAACTAAAGAGGAAGGAAATCTGCATTTTTGTTTTCTTAAATTCAAATTGCATTTTAAAACTAATAACAAGCAAGCTGCATTACATGCCTTGAACTTCTTATGCCATCACTTAATTTCTTTAAATAAGAAAATGCTTTGTTTTATTGAGCAGGAGTGGACAACTGCAGCACCCTCCGGATGTTTTGGGCTGCAGCTCCCATAATCCCTTACCATTAGTTATGTTGGCAAAGGTTGATGCAAGTTGTAGGCCTAAAACATTTGGAGGGCCATAGTTCCCTCTTCCCTCAGTACTAAAACTGGTTCTTTTTTAAGTCTTGGCAGAGATGCTGTTACTGAAAATGGGTTTGGGAGCAAAGCATAATATAGGGATAGGAATGCCTAATCACATGCAGTTTAAATTGTGGATGTTAATATATATAAATAATTTATAAAAAATCTAATATATTAATAATACATAATGAAAGATGAAAAGGATTTATTGATAAAGGTTCAAAGACTGAAAAAAAGTCATATGCTGGTGTTGATATCAAGTCCAGTAGTTTTTAGAGACAGGGTACAGTGTTTAGACTTTACCTTCGGAAATAACAGTACTGATAGCTGCAACTGTGGTAATTACATTTGCTTTCTGTGGGCTGATACAGCAGCTCTTGGAATCGTTAACCGTTAACTCAATAAAACATAATGGATGTACTGACTGTTCCATTACACAATTACTGCAGTGTTAGCGAAATTATCGATAGAGGCTTAAATTCTTAGGTATAAATGATGCTGCTTTTTACAAATGGTAAGAACAGAGGAGTATATTTGCAAGTTCTCAGTAGAAAAACCTGATCTCTACCAAGTTCTACTGTACCTTTATTCACTTTACAGTGTAAACTATGGTCTTTAAGGCCAGTACACATAGTAAAAGATAACTCTGCTTTCTAAAGCTAATGTCAAAATGGAGGGTAAAGCTCTCATTTTTGCCAGATGCTCCCTCACGCTGCTTTGGGAAATCAGGAGGCTGTTCAGAACTTCGGCATGTTTTGACAGGGATTGAAATCCCACCACTAGATTGGAAATGAGTATAATGCAGGTCCCTCAGATTTATAAGGATGATAAAACAGTATCTGACTCCAATTAAGTGAATTAAATAATAAATCACATGCTGTGTTACTAACTGCATGTTACAGACAGTGGCAAAACTAGTCATGAAATTTGTTGCTCTGTATTTGTGGTTGCCCTCAGTCAGTACACAATGCATTTTAACTGTTACTTTCACTACTAAGAGATTTAGCTTGGCTAGAAGCTGACAAAAAAGATACTCATTTAGCAGAATGTATGCATAACTCTGTAACCAGAGCAGAGGCCACTGAAAACTGAACTATCATGACAGTGATATTTCCAATACAATTTAAACTGTATCTTGCATTAAAATGTATTGATATCCTGAACTGGAATTACTTCTTCTCTGTTGTATGTTGATATTGCTGTCTTTTTGTGGGAAGTGCAGTACCCTCTTGAATGCTGACAATAAATCAGAGTATGGTAGAATAGTAGTGAAGTTTATTCACAGAATTTTAGATCTTCCTTTGCTCCCTAAATATACTTTAGATACTCTTTGGTGATTAAAATGTCTCTCACTTATTCTGAGATGTCAGATGAATGCAGAGAACTGAAGAGCAAATTGGTTTATCTTTTGTTTAAAAAAACAGAAAAGGAATTGGAAATTGGAATTGTATGTACCCTTGTATGTGTAGAAGCAGATCCCCTGTCCATACACTTTCCTCCCAGTAGTGTTCAGATACTAGAAATGACCGTGGGTGTTAGAAAAACTCCTCATGAGAAAAACTGCAAAGAGGGAAGCTATGAGATGAGGAGCCTAACTGATTTGCTTATTTGGCCTTAAACACAGTGTCTGCTGTATGGAGGTAGGGATAAAGAGGGGGATGGTGTTACACATTGTGACAAGAAGGGAAATGTAAAAGGAAGGAATATAAACAACCCAAATGGTTCTTATTCAATCTGTTTGCATATTGTAACCTGACACTTTGGAGTAGCTCACATCTAAAAATCACTAGATGTTTCTTTGACTGCAGATGTTGGACCAGATGTGAAATCTTCACTGTCGACTACTAAATCAGTTTTTGGTCCCTTTGCTCTAAATGTTTCCTTGAGACTTACTAAGTCCCAACAGACACCCAGCCCTGCAAAAAACATGGGCCCTTTCCGCACTACACTGTTATACTGCTATTATTCCACTTTCAACATCCTGTGGAATCCTAGGATTTGTAGTTTACTGAGACTGAAGAGCTCTCTGACTGAGAATTCTAAAGGCTCCTCCCTAAACTGCAAACCCCAGGATTCCATAGGATGTTGAAAGTGGAATGATCGCACTATAACAGTGTAGTGCAGAAAGCCCCATAGACATGTACAGAGATTCAGAGAGAAGTAGAATGGGAAGCAAAGAGTATTCCATTAATGAGAGAAAATGAAGGTCATTCTTGTTTTCTGTGGCCTAAATCCATTTATTGGTCCCAGCCAGAGCAGACCCATTGAATCAGTGGAAACTTGGTAAATTAAGACTTAAGTTAATTTGCATTGATTCTGTGACTCTGACAGTTTCACTGTATCACACATTGGGGGTGTACAGTGTGGTAACAGAGGTTTAGCTATTTCCTCCTCACATGCAGTCCTGATCAGCCCGCCCTCATCCTTATGTTCACTGCATTTTGACTTCCAGATGCACTTCTGCATCTGACACACAGGGGGCATTTAGATTTATGGAAAGTAAAAGCTGCACTTCAGTACTTGTAATTTCTCATGTAAGTGAACCAAATACATGTAAATAAACATGCTACAGCTCTCTACATTTATAGCGAATAAAGAAATCATTATTTAAAATTTCATGTGACATTATTTTTATTTTAGGTGGGAAGTTGCTGATTGCGCCATTGATACTGGTTTTGGGACTAGTAATAGGAGCCATAGCTGTTATAATAGGTAAGACAAAAATGTGTGTTCTCAGTTATAATAGTGTATGAAACATAGTGTTGAAACATGAAGCATTTTACTTTGAGATATTATACATAGAGCATACCTAACTCAAAGAAAGCTGTCATCAGAAGGGTGAAGAAAAAGTAATATGCCAGAGATATTTGCCTTTGGAGATTTTGGCCTTTCTCCATAAGTCTGGAGGTTTGCGAGCATATAATTTAGTAGAACAAAATGGGTAGTAACGAAAAAGATGTAGTTTTTTTTAAAGAAAACTAAGTGACACTATTTTTTAGCAAATCATAGGTTGAAGAAAACTTGTCAGTAAATAAAAGATTTCAGAATTTTATGCACTAGTCAACTTCTCCCACATTTCTCTCCTCTTCTTCCTCCTCTTGTTCTGTTTACTAGCAGGAACAGAAATCCACCAAGAGGATGCTCTGCACTGTCAGGAATAAACTTTTGGGATTCCAGCTGTTGTATAGACATGACTAATAATGTTAGTCACAAGAATTAAAAGTGCAGGGAACCAAGTATGAAAGATTTCAGCAAATAGCAAACCTTGGTACAATTATAAACTGAAGATTACAGACTAAAAACTAACACTTACCAGTGACTGGAGTTGCCTGTGTCTGTTCTTAAAAAATATGATTTTTGTTATGATTTTGTGTTGGATTGCAGTTTTATGTAACTTGCTGACTACCCTGTTCTTTTTGTGGTCGCTGGTGGAGTATTAAATAAACAAAACATTTGATTTTAGGAATTTGCATATGCCTAGTTGAAAGAAGGTAGATTTTTCAGATAATCACTTTGAGTTATACCTTTTAAAAAAAGGTATGAAAGTTGCAAGAACATCTGCACACCTTGGAATACCTTGCTGTGAAAGTTGAAAAACATCTGAAAACCTGGAATGTTCAAAGTGTTAGACTAATCCTACCTGTCCCACAAACTTGTTTTTAAAAATATTCTTGTTCTTTAGAATTTCAAAAAATATATGTAATCTGAATGGCAAGTCTTATTAAAGCATCTTTGATAAACAATGGTGATATTCAGTAAAACCACTGAAACCTATCTTCTGATAGAACTACTTCAAAAATACCTGCAATTACTTCTTATGTTTATCTTGAGCCAGTTGCCTTAAAAAAAAACCAAAACATTAGCAGTAACATTACGATTGGAAATAGGAGAAATGCCATCGTTTGCTTCCTTGCAGAATTCTTTTGGGCTTCATCTAGATCAGTATTAATCAAAGCAGTGATCTATAGACCAGTGCCAGTCTGACTGCCAGACTTCAGTAAATTTCCAAGAATGAAACACTGTAGGCAGTGGGCACAAATATGGTACCAGTTCTTGGTTTATTAGGGCGGAGGCGACTGCCAGAAGCATGGGGATCAGACTGCATTTACAGAACAATATTGTGCGGTTTGCTATACAACTAGGAACTGAATTTTGCATTAACAAAACTGTTCTTCACAGAAGAATATTCTGCAGTTTGCTGGACAAGTAGGAACCAATATGATGGTTCACTGATGGAACTGGTTTCCTTCAAGGGAACTGGGAGGGGAACAGTTCTTTCTGCAGCCTGACCTTCCCTGCCCGGGATCTCAACGCATCCTCCAGAGGGCTGGGAAACTCTCTGGAGACAGTTTTTGGGCAGCATGGAAAGCTGTGGGGAAAAGCTAGGTGCCAGCGCAATGTTGGATTTAAGTCTGCACTAACATGCTATATTTTCCCTTGTTTTTGCCAGGTTTATTTGTGTTCCCTATCTATTGCCTTTGTAAAAAGAAGAGGAAAAGACCACGAACAGAAATGCCCTGGTACGAGTGAACAGTCACGTGTCTGAAGGAAGCTGGTCCTGCAAGGCTTATGCAAAAGATGTGCAACACAGCAATATTGTGCTGGTTAATTGTCCTGAAGCCACAGCCCTGGCAGAGAATCAGGGGCAATCTGCCACATTCCTTCTGCACGGTACACTACATGAGACAGGCCAGAATGCTTTTCTGCTCTGGTGCCTCAGACAAAATGGAGGTTTCTAAATATTTTTAATTTTTGTGTTAATACCTGCACCACAAGGTTTAGATCAACTTTATTTTTATGGACAGCCTGTATCTGCACTGTGCCTGTATATCTACTGATGAGCCAATGGAAGAAGCATTTAATTTGGTGACATATTTTTTAGTTACTGACCTAATTCTAGGCCTTTGGGGGAAAATATCTAGATGCAGTGTGAGTGAAGATTATTTGCTTTATTTTGGAGGCTGGTTCCATAGTTGACATTCTGTCAGGTGCTGAATTCAGTAGTTCATTATTTTATATATGCAACTTTGTCTGTAGATCATGAATTATATGTGTGTTGGTAGCTGTTGTTAGTCCCAGTACTTTAAAGGGAATATGGTGGGAAACGGTTAGAGAAGTAGAGATTCCATTTGATTTTTTAAGTGTCTTGGGAGAACACATTTCTCATTTCAGAGTTTTGAATTGTTCAAGTTGTTTAGTGAAAATAAACTTTTCTCTCCATTTAATTTTCACATACATTATGGTGAGTTAGAGAAAGAGATAACAAACTGCCTTCAGTGGTTATCTCAGGAATCTGCCATATAAGCACTGGCTGGTGCATATACATATGATAGGCTGGTAATGTGATATTTGAATATGCCATAGCAACTAAGAATGTGGCCAAAATCAGAGAAAACACAGAAAACCATGTATTTCTTTACAGTGTATTTTGGACTATTTAGTACTGTGTGGTGGTAAAATAACCATTAACTCTGGAGCAGTCCAGAAATGCTCAATTTTCCTGTATCATTCTCATTTGTTTCCCCAGGAAAATCCACACTTCAAGATATTAATATTAGGCTAGAGAGAGCCAGTTGACAATTTACTTCATATAGTTAGCAGCTTACTTGCAAAAATCTTAATTTGCCAGATATCCATTAATTATTTCCCAAAATGTTAGAAGGATTGTGGATGCTGGAAGAATTGCACAAATGTGTTAATTCAGCTTACCTAGTTTTCTGTGCTTGGGTCTTCTACTTTCTCCATAAAATTTGTTACTGAATATTGGAATTGGCCTATATGACCAGTTGAATTGCCACCTGTGAAACTGTATGTTTTCAAAAAATGACTCAGTCTGGTAAAACCCACTAACACCTCTTTTTAGCAGTGAAGTAGCTATCTGAAGTTATCTAACTAATACTTGGTTCTTTGAGAGTACGCGTTTTTTGTTTTGTTTTGTTGTACAAATACCAAGACACACAGCTAATGGATTGAAATTCAATGCTGAGGAGTCTTAAGAAGGACTTTTTAAAAAATGTACTGGCATATTCTACTAAGAAATTTGGGGGAAAGAAACTATCAAAATAAGTTGAATCCCAAAATGACCTTCCATGCAAAGAAGGAATCCTTCAGTGAATGGAAGAACTCATCTCCTCCTTGCAGGGCATCTAACTCCAAAGGGTATCTAACCAACCAAATGCTCTGAAGGGCATCGTAACCATCCAGAGCAAATTTCCAAATGTTTGCAGGGGAGATTGTGAATCAATAAAAATTGCCTTCTTTCTTTCTTTTAGTGCAGGGATGGGATTTATGTCCTTCCAAATGACACTGGACTGGACATTCCAGCAGGCCTAGCCAAAATAGATTTTAGTAAAGAATTCTGGGAGTTGCAGTCAAACAGCTCCTGGAGAGCCACACTCCCATCCGTATTAGCAGATGCCAGGAGCATCCTTTGTATGGGCAGAGCTCTGCACACAGGATCTTAAGACCTACCACAGCTTGTGAATAACACTCCTTGTCACTTATGTGCTGAAGATTTTTTTTCAAGCCAAGATGGTGTTGGCCAAAAATCAGTAGTGGAATATTCTGCAAGTCCTGTGTTGTATGTTTTTGAATTGCCAAAAAGGCAGCATGTGGTTATTTGGTGAACATTTTACCTCAAAACATTGTGATGCTTCATTACTGAAGAAGTTCATTGACCAATATACAACAAACTGTAATGCATCTTATGGATTAATTGTTAGACCTCAAAGTCTCTGCAGAATTTAGTTGGGGATTTTATTAGGCAGCATGTTCACCTTAAATTGTGGTTTAATATGCTAACATCAGTCAGCTTTGCTATTTAAAGTCCCAGCAGTACATAAACTAACATGTTTTACTCTGTTGAAATTTTGATAGATTTCAAAACTCAGCTTAATTAAAATGAAAACTTAATTTTAAAGTGAACTTGTTTTAGTTAAGTGAGTTGAATCCAAAGTTTGTGTTCTACCATTGGGAATGTCCTTGAGTAGAGTTCCACTTAAGACATTTTTGAGTGGTAGAAATGGAGAAGGAGAGGATTCAGTGGCTTTTCGTACTCCCACTGCAGCCTCAAAATGCCATTGCCTTCACTGTTGTGGGGGGTTCCCCCAACCTTCTGAAACAAATCTTGTGAGTACTTTGGAGATTGCACAGAGAGTAAGATTGGAGAAGATCACTTCCCTCCATCCCTCTCTTCAGTCAGTAGAAAATGCGTGCTAAATCAAAAGCCTTTTGCTAAGGGATCCTTCTTACCAAGGAGAAGGTTCATTCAACCCAGACCTAGTCATGCTTGATGCAGACCTGCTGAAATCAGTGTGGCAGGTTTGAAGTGAGAAATTTCAGTGAGTCTGCACTGAGCAGGACAAAATTTGAAACCAACTTTATGCTGTTACAAATCCTTTAACTTGCTCCGTACATTTCTCTGTTATTATGTTGACTCTTAAAGTTGACTGCTGCCTTAAACAAACCTCTTTAAAGATTGTATTCTTTTACCTAGCCCCCAATAATTGTGTTTTCTCAGGCCAAACTTGTGTATTGTCTTTGGTTTACTCAGGGATTTTAGTCCTTCATCATAATGTCAAATAGCTCTGTAAGAAACGTTTCTAATATTTAGAAAAAACATTCAAACATTCAAGTTATATCACAAAGCTTGGTGTGCAGGATGCATTAAAGCAATGTCAAGATCTCTGTTTGATTTAAGAATAATTGATGTACCACTTGATATTTCCTGTAATATTTCTACATTTATTTTTTTGTTATCCCTCTGCACAACTGAAATACTCTGCTTACTGTTTATAATGATTGGACCTGGTCCAGGGACCTTGATACACAGCAACAAGTTGTGTGCAGGGATCTCACTGCTTTGGCAGCTGACCAAGAGACAGTAAGCACTACCTTGACAGTGACAATTGTTTGTTGGCAAAGGACTGATTCAACATACGCTTTTCCTCCATCCTGTTAGTGAAGAATTTGAAATATTGGAGTAGACACAGCCAATTCTTTTTGTTTTTCCTCCAGTGGTGTGTATGAAAGCTATACAGCATTACATGATACTCCTGGACCGATGCAGGTTTTTCTGCTCATGTAGCATTTTTTCATGCATCCAGGGCCACATTGCTTTAGAGCAGCCTGTTCATGGAAGCCTACTTCTGTACATGAATCACCCTTGCTAGATAAAAGCCCTTATGCTTCTCTTTTATTACTTTGAGACATCGAAAATATCTTTGCTTGTTACCTCAAGTCATTAAAGTGTCTCTCTGTTAGGATAAATAAAATGCATCAATAGTGTCTGTGCTTATATATATAAGAGGGATGTAGCTGTTTTCTACCAAAATATGTACCTAGTCATGCTGTTTGGTAACTCAGAACATGTCATGTTTAAGACTCATATTAAATGCATATCAAATTCTATGGCGGTCCTCCAGTGCATTTAATTTAAACGTGCAGATTTAGATAACTGAGTGTAATCTGAAGAAATTGTTTTATCCTAACTTCCCTTTTTCAGCATTATTTCTTAAAGTAGCTTTAATAGTACACAAATGAACCCATTCAGTTTACAGCCATTCAAATCATTCCTGATTGTGAACTGAAACTGGGGTAAAAATTGCCTCATTAAATTTGTTTTTGATTGTTTTTTCAGCATAAGTCATGCTCTGATTGGCCTTATGCAACTTTTGTATCCTGTTGCTTTGCAAGTCAACTAAGTTAGTCCAATCAAACAAGACTATTCATGTGCCACAGTAATAGAATATCACTTCTATTATCTTCCAAGATATTTTAATTATTTAACCTAGATATGAAGGTACTTATCAGAAGGAAGTGAATTAAAATATCATTTTAATATTGAAATAATTCTAAGAGCTCCTTTTAGAATAGAACTCACATTTCTTTTTACTATTTTGACAATGAAAAATAAAAAGGTTCAAGCAATTCTGTTCCACAGTGGTATATTCGTGAAGTATTATATGGTCCTGGTTCTACCTATCTACATATATCAGTCCTAGGAAGTTTTGATTCTTTATGTTCATTGTTTCAGTTTATTTAGATATTTGCCAAATAGAACGAATTGTATTAGCAGTGTAAATACAACGTAACATTTCCGTATTCCTGGTAGGTATATGGATTGTAGCAAGCTGTTACTTTGATTGTGTTCTACCAAATGTTGACATTCAACTTGCATTTTGATTTAGCAACTGGGGAAGTTTACTGTTCTCTACCAGACAAAATAACTTGCAACCAACTGTAAACAACTATTTTGAAAAAAAATGTAAAGCTACAAGAAGATAGCTATTTAGATATAGAATTTCATTATTTCAGATTTCCTATTTCAATTTCTCTAAAGCCATTCAGAGTATTTATAATGTACTGACTGCCTCAACAATGGATGGTTACAATCACTGAAATAATGATGCTTCAGATTTGGGTAAAATTCTGCCAAGACATGCCTTGAATTATAAGAAACATAATGACCCTCCTGGAGAAAAAAAAGAAAATCAATTATATTTGCCTTTTTTTTTTTTCAGACTGAAAATAGTTAGTTCTTATAAATAGGGAGGACAGTTCCAAAGCTTTATGGACTGATCATAGGGAAGAGGCAAATAAATCACTAAGTAAATGTTCATGTCTTAAAGTAACCCTCTGAAAATACATCAAATGACTTAGTAGCTAAAAGTATACTTATAGTGCCAGCTGCCTTTCCTTGCTGGCTAGAGATCCCAGTCCAGCAAGAGTGATTCATACCTGAAACAAGGCTCCCATGTGTGTGTGTGTTAACCCATCTGGTTGTGATCCCCTACTGTCAAAAAGGTGCACAACAGGGTAGATTCCTGCCTTCAGCATGAGACTTGCACAATCAAACAGAATGTCATTCAGTGCCAGCAGATCTAATAGTACAGTTGGTTATGTGTGCATTAATTCCAGACACTCTTTTCTACCACTAGATGGTCAGATTTCACAGAAGCTGCCATTGCCAACCATTTGTTTGCAGGTAGCTCCTTATTTGCATCTTTTTGTGTGGTAGTGTGCTGTTTGGAGTAGGACTATAGGATTTCACAGAATGTTGAATGCTTAGTGTTTACTGAATGTCTTGAATGTTCACCTGTGCTTATCCAGAAGTCATATCCAGAAGTTTCAAAGACAAACAGTGAACATGTCTTTTGCTCTGTGTGCCATCTGTATTGCCAGTTTTATGTGGCACCCTCATAATCTCATTGTTCAGTTTCTGTAATGTTTCTAAAGAAATTGTACTTGAAGTTCCTGACTTTGTTGGAAGGCAAGCTTTTTTAATTTATTTAAAATAAATATGGGGGCATAGTAGAGTTACATTTGAAACTATTGTACTTTGAGCTGTACTGAATTTATTTGCTCATAAACTTTGTTGAAAGAGTAGAGATGATTTCTTAAGGGTGTGGAAGAATGATTTATGCAAAATGAAGATAAAATGGTATGCTTCCAGTGGTAAAAGCCAAAATAAAAAAAATATTCCTGTTCTTCTGTGTTATTTTAAAATTGATGCCTTGATTTTTCCTTATTTCTTTCTACAATCTTCTTCTAACCATTGCTGAGTTAATTTATTGGTTTGGACCCAGTACTTCATCCACTGTAGGAGGCAAGAGATAGATTTCAAGCTGAACTGACCTTCACCTGCCCTCTTTTAGCTTTGTGGTCTACATTAAATGCTGTTCTAGAGGAGTACTTTAATCCCAGGAGCAGTTTTCATGAGTATCAGGAGGTGGGGGGACTCCCAGGCAGGCAGGCAAAGAAAAGTCATAGTGCATTTGCAGTTCCTCTAAGCCTCATAATTGCTTTATATTGGATGTGAATATATATATATTTTTAAAGGTTTTTTTGAGATATGCCTCTGAATCCTGTTAGGGTGAATATGTTCTATGAACAGAGATAAATAATTATGTTCAACTTGATTAAAACCCAATTAGCTGAAAAGCATTCTTCAAAACAGGTGTAGCTTCCTCTTTGAATGACTGTGCAAAAAAGGATAGGGAAATGTCATATATGATATTGCTGATTGCATTGTTAAGCGTTGCAGAGGCACTCTTTCCACCTGTCACAGTAACTGGAATTCTATCTGGCTGGATCAGCAATCCACAGGTTCAAGTATTATCTTTTTTTTTTTTAGGGGAATACGGTACATATTTTTGAGAGTGGTGAACAAGAACACCTGCAGTGCAGAAGAAATATACTTTGTGAACCAGCCCTACAGTAAAATGAGATGTTGCTTATTGTTTGTTTCCTTAAGCAGTTTGTAGGTGGCTTTTCCTATCTGGAAGAAGAAATATCAAAGCATTTCACAATGCAAAATCAGGAAATCTGGCATTAAAATAGCAAAACAGTGATCATTTAAAACATCTCAAATCAAAATCTAATCATAGATCAATAGTCATTAGTTGAAGTGGGGGGAACCAAAGCTAGGATACATCCCGTTTAGTGTTTCCTTTCCGTTAAAGTGTCTTGCATTTCAAAGCATCACACCCCATCTTCTGCTCACTGCCAAATAAGTTGGTGCCTTACAGCTTTGATTCAGTTGAATATCTGTCTAGAAATTGATGTCAATTTGACTTTCCTATAAACCCGTTTAGCACTGACCAAAACTAAACATGAAAAAGAATGAAATCTCATACATTGTTAATTAGGGCTAAGTCCCATTAAACTCAATAAAGTTTCTGAGTTGGCATACATACTGAAGCACACTCTAGTAGGTTTTGTTAGTTTTAAAGCTTCTCAGTTCTCCTTGAGTTCCCCTTCAGTTCTCAAGCACATCATCAAAATATATGCTTTGGCTACAGTTTGCCTATTTGTTATCTAGTAATGACTTTCCCCCAGTGAACACATTTCTGTTGATACAAGCTTGGCCTCCAATTTTTTTAGAACGGCCCCCTCCTGCTTTTTCTTTTCAGAGACCTTCTGGGCTAATATATAGTAGGCATCGAGGAGCAGCAAAAGTCAGTTTCCTTATGTGCTGCTTGCTAGTGCAAAACCACCATTGGATACAATATTATTTGAGTGAAATGTTGTTTGTTCATAAATGAGTATAAAATGATGTGGTTCTGAATAATAAAATATAAATTCTCATCCTTCCAGATCTACGTTTCATTTTTCAGGTAAAATATTTGAATATGAGTTTTGAAGTCTTGAATGGCTTAGCGGAAAGTACATTCTGGGGTTAAATCACATAGACTTTTCACTTTTCATACCAAGTTTTAGATAGTTGTGTAAATTCTTTGGATTTTGAACAAGTGTAGAACTCATCCTTTTGCATAAAATGGTGTGTGACCACAAAAGTAAACGATTCCTCTTCTAAAACCTAAAAGTGTTAACATGCTTATATCTGTACCATGACACATTTCAGTGAGCAATAGAACTGAAACTGTCAGAACATCTCAGCTGAAACAGAAATAAGTATATTTCAGATGAGTAACCTGGTTTTGTCCTATGGATTATACCAAAACTATGTCAAAACAAACCAACTTTATTTTACAGTCCATAGACATAGGATAATTCAAAACTATGTTATTAAATATTCTTCTTCATAAATAATGCTTAAAATTCAGTGAAACCTTGTTACTTTAAAAAAATAAAACAGTATATATGTCACAAAGGATACATTACTTAAATTATTGACTATTGAAGCTTTTTGGTTCAGGCAATGATGTATAAAATAAGGGGTAAAGGATGGTAATGTTTGATTTACAGAAAGACAAACCGGCAGTGGTGGTTTTGTCATGAGCCAACATACTAGTTACGTTTCTTCAGAACTTTGCAGGGCAGAGTGACTATGACATTATTTATGTATTTGAAGGACAGTAATTATTCGCAATCCAAGGTCCAAAGTTTATATTTCACATCTTATTGAGTAATAGAATACATTCGCTTTTCCCTTCTCTCTCAAAATGCATACTAAATTCTTGTTTTTTTAAAAAAGGTGTATCTGATTCCTTTGATTTTTGTTCATAAAAATCACTTTGCTTGATCAGACTGAAGTTCCAGCTGATCTAGTATCTGCTTTCCAGTAGCATTTAGATTTTATGCTTTTGGAAACTCACACAAGAGCACAAAAATAGTGTCCATGTACCAAGAATACAGAGACCTCCTTTTATAATTGAAGGTTCCATTCAGCCATTTATGGATAATAGCTCTTATGACAATGTTTTGCCCATAGCATTTGAGACAGATGTTTTAAAACATTTAAGTAGAGCAATAAGTTTGTTATATTCATGTTCAATCTATATAAAATATGGGGGGGGAATCTGTAGCATATTAGAAGCAATGTTTTCCAGGATCTTACTAAATATTTGGGCTGTTTTTCCAGTGACTATTAACACTATCCTCTCCATCGTGTTGATTTTAACTTGCATCAAAAATATTTTGTGACATTTGTCCTGGTTAAGTGAGTGCCTTTTATTTATAGGTGGCCTATACACTGTATTTTGTCTTCTTCTGCAGCTATGTTCTGTACTAGTACAAGATTGTATATGTCCCAATGAATGTAGATCTGATATCATCGCCAGATAACAAGTAGATTGTGTGTACACATGTATACAAAATTAAGAATACAAGGGAAAGCATTCTGACAGTGCATGTCCTGCTGGACAGGACATTTTGAAATTAAGTGATCATTTAACTGTTTTTGTTTGTTTGTTTGCTTGTTTTCCAATTGTTTTCCTCACTGCTGTTCAGTTATAATTTTATTGTGTGTTGCATTTCCATTCTGAACACCTAATGTCATTTATGGAAAGCAGTTTCAGTCACCAACTGTTAAATGTAAAGTATCAGTAGCTGCTGGTAGTTAAAACTGATAATCCAGGAGCATATTGTATTTCAGTACATAGAATGCATTCTTTTTGTGCTGTTTGTCTTTATGGTGTCCAATGATGAAGTTGGAGAAATTTCATCATAATGACACTAAAGAGTATATATAAAATGTTAACATATGAATTAGATCCAAAAACTGTACCTTGCAGATGTTACATATATGGAGTTTGTGGGGGTATTTATAGCAGATTTTAAAAATTTACACACTTATGGGTTAAAGTGTTTCCTAGAAATGTCTTCTAAATAAACTTTTAAAGAAGTACTGCCTTGAGTTTTTAATTACATTCATGTTATTGCCTTATACTTTTTACTAAACTTATTTAATTACATATGGTGAGATAAAAATATTTTCAAGAAATCAATTTTTAGTTAACTGCAGGAATAATTACGCAAATTAAAGAGAGTGAGTTCAGTATAACTTTGGTTAAATGCTATGTCCAAATACCTTTAGACCCTGTTTAGATTCTGGCTGCTTACCAGATTTGGAGAGAAAGGTTTGAACCAAAATTTCAGTGTGTGTGATCTGTCTCATTTGCTTGATAATATTTCATAATTAACTTTTGGAGAAAGTTGAATGCAGCTCCTAAAAAAGAAGAACCCAGATGAGTAAAATGTGCAAAGCTGGTTATCCCATTCATGAGCAAGAGGATTATGTAGCTTCTTCTGTGTGCACATAATTAGATATGTAATACATAAAAATGGAAATTGTATGAAATGAAAGTCTGTTCCAACATGTATGAAGCCAGACATTAGAAGATTGTGATAGAAATGAGGCTGCAATTTCATGTGGATTTGAAATAATCAGTTCTTCTTCGTGGTCTCTGTGCCTTCATACACTAGGAGCTTTAGCGCCTGCGCGGTAGCGTTCGGAAACTTCTAGAGCTTGTTCGCTTGGCGGGAACCCCTCCCCCACGCCGGTACTGCGCATGCTCCTCCCGCCGAGCAACGGTCTCTCCTCAGTTCTTTCTCGTCCGCCGCCGCGTACGGAAGGTTCTTTAGTTTGTTCCTCTCACGTCGTGCTTGGCTTGCTGTTTTTTCACGGTTTTACGGACTTTCGGACTGTCTTTGACCTCTCTTTCGGACTCCCCCTTCGGTTTTCGTCTTTTTTGGATTTCGGAGTTTGGCGTTTCTTCGTCTTATGTCCGCGCTCTTTAAGAAGTGCGTGTCCTGCGGCCGCAAGGTTGCCCTCAACGACGGCCATAAGGAGTGTCTCTTCTGTTTGGGCGAGTCCCACAATATCCGGACTTGCCAAATTTGTAGGGATTTTACTCCCCAAACTCTTCGCAACCGCTCCGCGAGACTCAAATCTTATTGTTGGGAGCAGTCTCTGCGGGCGATAGACGAGACCTCCACTTCCAAGATGGCC
The DNA here is from genome assembly GCA_948474755.1 of Ctenosaura bakeri. Lineage (NCBI taxonomy): Eukaryota > Metazoa > Chordata > Lepidosauria > Squamata > Iguanidae > Ctenosaura > Ctenosaura bakeri. The sequence continues at coordinate 606,721 of CAOLHI010000396.1, forward strand.
GACAAGAAGACGACCACGCCATCGACGGTATCGGCGGCTGCCGTTCCGTCCACCTCGTCGGTATCGGGCTCGGTACCGGCGAAAACGCCGATCTCGGCGTTACCGAGGATCCCGAAGCTGTCGGCGGCTGCCAAGTCAGCTAAAGGATCCTCGACGGCGAGGAAGGCTGAGGCTCCCCTTACGGAGACGCCTGCAAAAAAGCGCCCTGCTCCGGACGGAGGCAAGGGCAAGGAGAAGGAGAAGAAGAAGAAGAAGAAGGAAAAGAAGCGCTCCCCGGCTGGGGACGCTCAACCTCCTACTCCTCCTCCTACTCAGCAGCCTTCCAAAGGGCGAGGCGAGTCCGTCGACCTCTCGGAGGATGAGATCGAGGACGTTCCCCAACAGCGCCCGGACTCGCCTGTGGCAGACCCTCCAACCCTGGTGGAGGAGCGCCACCGCCCTCTTAGCCGTCGCAGGTCGGCCGACCTGCAGCAGAGAGAGCCCTCTGCTTCTCCGGAGCGGCGTTCGACCTCCTTCAGGTCCCGGTCCCGCTCTTCCGAGCGTCCGATGGCCTCGCCGCCTCCGAGGGAGACAAGAGAGGAACAACCTCGCTCGTCTGCCTCCAGATACACCTCGGCGTCCTACGTGGCCAGGTACGCGAGGGAATCTGAGTGGAGAGAGCGCCCGGCCTCCTATCGGTCGCATTCGCCATCGTACCGGGATCGGTACCATCGTGGCCCGAGTCGCTGGGAGACCTTCCGGAGGTCCCGGTCACCTCGTCGACAGCGCGAATCGCGCTCGCCTAGAGGGGACGAGGCTCGGTACCGTCGACGCCGAAGCCGATCTCCGTCGGACCGCCGCTCCTTCAGCCGCTCTCCCTCCCCTCGATATCATAGGGCGAGGGAGCCTTCACCACGGTATCGGGCGATATCGCCACCTCCTAGGGTCACGGCAACGGCGACGCGCCCTACGGAGTCGGTGGTGACTGAGCGGGCTACGACGACGTCAGCCTGCCAGACTACCCCGGTCACCACCAAGAGGGTGAAGTCCGTGGTCAGCCATCCCAAGCGGGACGCTGCTGCTACCACCGCCCCGGCTGCGGAGAAGCCTAGGAAGGCAACACCTGCGGCGACTACGAAGGAGCCGGAGAGCGAGCGGCGAGAGGACTCACCGAGCTCGGAGTCGTACGACTCGAGTGCGGAGTCTGAGGTGTCTGAGACGGCCTCCCAGGAGTCTCCTCCGTTGGGATTCGGGGACCCGATCCAGATTCTGCTCCAGAGGACGTCCACCAGTTCTCTGCGATGCTGCTCCGCATGGCCACTACCCTCGGCCTTAAGATCGCCGATGCGGAGCCGGAGGATGACGATCCAGCCTTCTCCGTTTTCGAGGAGAAACGACCTTCCACGGCCCCGCTGCCTCTCCTGCCCCGGGTATCCAGACTGGTGAAGGCCGCCTGGGATAGACCGGCCTCGGCTCAGCCGATACCGCAGCGGTTAGAACACCTCTACAGGGTGCAGAAGGATAACGCCGGTTATCTATTTAATCACCCTGCACCGAACTCTGTGGTCGTCGAGTCCGCGCAGACGAAAGGCTCCGGCAGGCAACACACCACCCCGCCGGACAAAGAGGGCAGGAAATTGGACGCCTACGCAAGGAGGTTCTATTCGGCTGCCTCCTTGCAGATCAGGCTGTCCAACACTCAGGCTTGCCTCGCGGCATACCTGAAGAAAGTGCTCGATCGCCTGCAACCAGCGATGGAAGCGGTACCGGAGGACATCCGCCAAGCCTCCTCCGTGATCTTCAATGAGGCTATCTCCATCGCTCGGCACCAGATGGCCTCCTCCCGGCACGCAGTGGAGATCGCCTCCCGGGTCATGGCGGGATCCGTCGGCCTCCGCCGCCATGCTTGGCTTCGACCGGCCGACATCCAGGAGGACACCAGAAGGAGGATTGAAGATCTCCCCTTCGACGGTGAAGGCCTATTCAATTCGTCCACAGACGAAGCTTTGGACAATCTCGTCAAGGCGAGACTGACCGCAAAAAAGATCGGGCTGCAGCCGGCCACGCAGGCCCGCAGGGCCTCCACCTTCCGCCCATCCTGGCGACGATCCTCCACCTCGTCGTTCCAGCGTTCGGCCCAGTCTGGACAGTCGAGACCGTCCTCCGGCTCATCGGCCAGACGCACGATTAGGCGGCGCCCGGCTTCGTCGAAGAAGTCCTCCTCCGAGACAAAGTCTCGGTTTTGACGTGGCTGGCAGGACCCACCAATACCCACTCTTCAGCCTACCATCAGCGCTCGGAGACCGACCGACTCTCGCTCGACACCTAGCGGAGTGGCAGTATGTCACTACGGACTCTTGGGTACTTTCCATCGTCCGTCTTGGCTACGCCATCGAGTTTCTCGATATTCCTCCTCGCGGCGTTTATTACTCCACGCCGTCGAGTCCGGCCCTCCTGGAAGAGATACAATCCCTCCTCCAGAAAGGGGCGATCGAGCGGCTCCCGCAAGAGGCCAAGACCACCGGCTTCTTCTCCAGGTACTTCACGGTACCGAAAGCCGACGGTACCCTCCGGCCGATCCTAGACCTCAGAGGGGTGAACTACTACATCCGCCCCAAAAGGTTCAAGATGGTCACGATACCGTCGATCCTACCCTTCCTACATCGAGGGGACTGGTTCGCCTCCATCGATCTCCGAGACGCATACTTCCATATCGCCATTCGCCCGCAGCACAGACGGTACCTCCGCTTCGCAGTCGACGACACCTGTTACCAGTACAAGGTGCTGCCGTTCGGACTCTCGACTGCCCCAAGGGTCTTCACCAAGTGCATGGCCCCGGTGGTATCCTACCTGCAGACGAAGGGCGCTTCCGTCTTCCCCTACCTCGACGATTGGCTGTTGGTGGCGTCCTGCAAACAGAGACTTTACCACGACGTCCACATGACGTTGTCACTCCTGACCCGCCTTGGTCTACGAGTGAATCCGAAGAAGTCCCACCTCGAGCCGACGAGGATCTTGGACTTCATCGGGGCGACGCTCGACTCGACCTCCGCCAGGGCGTACCTACCAGACTCTCGAGCACAAACCTTGATCCGGGCCGCCGCTCACGCTCGTACGGCCCCGACGTTATCTGCGAGAAGCGTCCAGCAGCTCTTGGGCTACATGGCTGCGACGACCGCTGTGACATATCTCGCCAGGCTGAGAGCAAGACCTCTTCAACACTGGTTCGTCCGCATATTCGACCCCCTGCGAGACGAACAGACACTCCGACTGCAGCTGCCGGGAGACGTCCGCTCATCCCTCCGATGGTGGCAGTCGCGACGCAATCTCATGTCAGGGATGCCTTTCCAACAGCCGACACCGAAGGTGACGGTAACGACCGACGCCTCCCTGTATGGATGGGGTGCCCACTGCGGCGATCTCAGAGTCCGCGACAGATGGACCGACGACGAGACCGCTCTCCATATCAACGCGCTGGAGCTGCTCGCCGTCTGGAAAGCCCTACGGGCGTTCCGCCATGCCGTGGCGGGGCGCACGGTCCTGATTCTGACGGACAACACCACCGCCGTCTGCTACATCAACAGACAAGGTGGGACTCATTCCACGACCCTGCTCGACATCGCGCTCGGCCTGTGGGAATGGTGCATTCGCCTGCACACGCATCCCGTGGCGGTTCACCTGGCCGGGCAGGAGAACACCACGGCAGACGCCCTCAGCAGAGACACCTCATCCCATCACGAATGGTCTCTCTCCGGAGAGGCGTTCAGACTGATTCGGGACCGCTGGGGCGAACCATCGATCGACCTCTTCGCGACCAGGGAAAACGCGAAGTGTCGCCGATTCTGTTCCAGAGCGGGCCACGATCGTGCCTCCATCGGGGACGCTTTCCAGTTTCCGTGGACCGGGGAACTCCTCTACGCGTTCCCGCCGTTCCCGCTGCTCGGCCGGACGATATCGAAGATCCTCGCCGACCGAGCCGACGCGATCCTGGTAGCCCCGTACTGGCCGAGACAACATTGGTTCGCACCCCTGCTACGAGCCGTGCGAGACGACCTGCTCCGGTTGCCACCGACACCGGACCTGCTCTCCCACTCCGGCGGCCGAGTCCTCCATCCGGACCTGCCACGCCTGGCCCTCCATGCCTGGAGGATATCGCACTAGACGATCCCGTGCTCGGTACCGTCCTCGTCGCGGCCAGGAAGGAATCCACCCGTCGCAACTATCAATACAAGTGGCGACGCTTCCTGACCTTCGCTAATGAGAGGAGTGAGCCGGTATCGCCCGCGGGGCTCTCGACCGTCCTGCACTTCCTCCTGCACCTCCGGCAACAGGGCCTGGCGTTTCCATCCCTGAAGGTGTATCTCTCCGCGATCGTGGCATACCAACTGCCACGATCTGCTGCCTCGGCCTTCTTCAGGAACGATACCGTTAAGCGGTTCCTGAAAGGACTTCACCATCTCTACCCGCCGGTATCGCCGCCGCTACCGCCGTGGTCCCTCTCGCTGGTGCTCTCGCAGTTGACGAAGCCGCCCTTCGAGCCGATGGCGACCTCGGATGACAGGCTCCTGACAATGAAAACCGCCTTCCTGGTAGCGGTGACCTCAGCGAGGCGAGCGGGTGAGATCACAGCTCTTCGTTCCGATGAGCCCTTCACGGTCTTCCACAGGGACAAGGTGGTCCTGAGACCTGACATCTCGTTCCTGCCAAAGGTGGTGTCCAGTTTCCATCTCAACCAGGACATCATCCTGCCTGCCTTCTTCCCGAGCCCGACGACACCGTTGGAGCGGTCCCTCCACTCCCTGGACGTGCGTCGGGCATTGGCTTTCTACAAGGACAGGACTGCTTCCTTCCGACAGACGCCGCATCTCTTTGTTTGCTATGGGCGACGTCGGAGGGGCCTAAAAGTGTCCACCCAGCGCTTCTCCAAGTGGGTGGTAAGGACTATTGAACTGGCGTATGAGCTCGCGAGGAAGCCTCCGCCAGTCCTGCTTCGAGCCCACTCCACCAGAGCTGTGGCTACTTCTGCGGCCCTCCTGCGAGGAGTTGACCTGCATGAACTCTGCCGTGTGGCGACCTGGTCCCAACCATTGACCTTCGTGCGCCACTACAGGCTCGACTGCCGGTCGCGCAGAGATGCCCGGTTTGGACGTGAGGTGTTGGCTTCCGTGCTGTAGGACCTGACCCGCCGTCCGACCGGTAAGCTACACAGTCTCCTAGTGTATGAAGGCACAGAGACCACGAAAGAAGAACAGGTTGCTTACCTGTAACTGTGGTTCTTCGAGTGGTCATCTGTGCCATCATACACACCCGCCCTTCCTCCCCTCTTTCTCAGGTCCCTGTAGGTTCTACGGCGGACGACAGAACTGAGGAGAGACCGTTGCTCGGCGGGAGGAGCATGCGCAGTACCGGCGTGGGGGAGGGGTTCCCGCCAAGCGAACAAGCTCTAGAAGTTTCCGAACGCTACCGCACAGGTGCTAAAGCTCCTAGTGTATGATGGCACAGATGACCACTCGAAGAACCACAGTTACAGGTAAGCAACCTGTTCTTTTGAGGCTGCAGGCTTCTAGCATATTTTTTGAAGCTGACTAGCAAACGTTTAGGATGGTAAGAACATCTGACTAGCTGCTGTTCAAAACTGAATTTTTGATATGAACACGTTTATGTTTATTCTGATACCTATAGATATTTCCAGGATTATGAACAGCTTTAAGATTTGGTGTTAATTAAGCACTGTTCATTTTTTTTTGCATTAAGACTATTGGGGAAATTGTTATATGCTGAGGGCTGTACTTCTTGAAGATAACCTATCAGAAACATCATGCCAACAATCAGAGAGGAGTTAAAAGAAAAAAGAACCCCCCCCTTTGTCTCTTAGGCATCATTCTCTCTTATTCCCTGTCAAATGGAGTGCTGAGGGACGGATTCCTCACTTTTGAACTCACTCCATGTGTAAGGACTTCTAAAGTTAGTCTAAGGGACATGGGCATCCCTGAAGCCCCAGGATACCTAGGCCTACCCTTCTCATCTGCTCATCACTGCCAATTTAAAGCAGATTTTTTTTAAAAAAAAAAGTAGAATCTAGAAAACACTCTTTTGAGTGGGATAATAAAAACTGGAATTGGTAAATTAATATTAAATATTAAACACTTCCATCACAATGTCATGGAACAGAGGAGGACAACTATGGTTCTCCAGCCGTTCTTGTCTTCCAACTTTCATCAGCCCTGGTCAGCGCAGCCAACAGTGAGGAATGATAGGAACCAGGGCCCCCAGAATAGTCTTTTAAGGTGAGGGGGCTCAACAAGCAAATAGCTATTTATGCTTTCTTGCAGTTAATTACATGGGAAAGAAAGTTACTTTTCTCACCAATTATCACTGAAATATCCTTAAAGATGAAAATCCTTATTAACTATAATGTGTTCCTTGTAGCTTACTCCCAAGCAAATGTGCCTAAGGTACCCTGCAAGCAGCTTTTCTTATTCCTAGAAGGGCTCAATTACCATAGTTGTCTTAAGAGTGCATAAGCATTTAGCATCCTCCTCACTGATCATTCCTGAGGAGGCTCAACTACATAGGAGTCTTGCTGGTGTAATTTTGCCGGATTCATGGCCAAGGAGGGGGGTGTCAGCCCTTCCAGTCTAGTCTCAGGAGAGGGTCGAGCTCCCCTCGTTACAGGTTCCATGGTAGGAATAACGCTCTTGACTGGAAAAGAAGTCCACTTGTGCACCTCGGGTTTCCCCACACCTGCTATAGAAAGAGGTTAGGAGAAGTCCTAGCAGTAAAACCAAGTAAGAGCTTGTTCCTGTCGCTTTGCTTCTAAGCCAGGTTCCCATATTTGATGCGGATTGCATTCAATTTTGTCTGTTGTGTTTTTCTCCTCCTTGCACTCCATAAAGTGTGCCGAAATTAATGACAGCCTATGTCAAATAAAGGTTTTAATATATATATAATATATATATATATTTAATATATATAATATATATATATATATTATATATATATATTTATATATATATTATATTATATATATATTTATATATATATTATATTATATATATATTTATATATATAATATATATATTTTAATATATATATATTTATATATACAGCTTACATTTATATATATATTTACATTTATATATATATATTTAATATATATATTTATATATATATAGCTTACATTTATATATATTTATATATATATATAGCTTACATTTTATATATATATATAGAACGCTTACATATTATATATATATGCACATATATATGTAAGATCTCTCTCTCTCTCTCTCTAAGTTATTTACTGCAACAAAACTTACAGAGCTCCTTCTCCTGTTAAATTTGCTGCTACACCTACTACTCTTACTTTTTATTTTTATTGTTTTTCATGGTGGTATAGCAATGCTTTATAGTTTTCACACACACTGCGTCGTTCCATTTTTAGCAAAGCAAAAAATAAAATAAAATAAAAAATACACAGCAACAATTTAAAATACCGTTAGCATTTTCCACGCTTAGTGAGTTTCCTAGTATTCTCGTTTTTTAAAAAAGAAGCATCTTCTAACAACACAATATTGCAGATGGTGTGGCTTTGAAAGAAAACATCATAGACTTCAGATTTGCCAAGCCTATTGGTAAAACTATCTCACTTGTACTCTAAGCGCTGGGCTTAGGCCATGTCCGCACTAGCCTGTTATAGCGCGATGGTTCCACTTTCAACCTCCTCTGGAATCCTGGGGTTTGCAGTTTCGGGAGGGGCCGGCCGGCCCCTCCCGAAACTGCAAACCCCAGGATTCCAGAGGAGGTTGAAAGTGGAACCGTCGCGCTATAACAGGCTAGTGCGGACATGGCTCTTGTGGTGAACTATTAAGGCGGCTGTGGCTGTAGTTGAGCCCTCTGATGAACGACCAGGGCTGCACGCGGTACTACAGGTACTTCAAAGTAAGCCAAAGTAAGAACCTGCCAGCCAGTGTGGAATCCCTCCCCCACTCAACCTTAAAAACACTTCCGGCACCCCCCCCCCTTGGAGGCGACCCCGGCTTTGTTTCGTCCTCTTAAGACTGAAAGGAAACCCGGGAGTCGCCAGTCGCCCCGAGACTCTCCGCAACCCCATAGAGCTGATGCACCAATGAGATTTTTCCGCTCGTCGCGCTCCCTCCAATCGCCACGGCGCTTTCCAAAATTGCGCCCCGCCCATGAGGAAACGGGCCAATCCGGTTCCGCTTTGACTGCCGGTCGCCTCGGAGTTTCTCCACTGCGACTGGCGGCGAGGACGAGGGGAGGAGCGTGAGCGGACCTGTTTCCGGAACTTGCCGGTTGCCGTGGAAACCAGAGTCGCCCGAAGTTGTTGTTATAAGCCCGTCCGCACGGCAAGGTGAGGCCGTTCTGTCTTCCAGGGGGTCCCGAGCAGCCTAAATAGTCTCTTTGGCAGACCGGTTCACCCCTTTTCGGTTATGTCCTCAGGGAGGGGGGGTCTTAGCTGCATGCAGCAAAAAGTGTTTTAGAAGTGGGCGGAGTCCCTGCAGATAGTAACCTTTAAGGATCGCATCGGCTCTGCTTTCCAATAATAGCTCAAATTCTGTGCCAACAAGAGTGTATTATTTGTTCAGCAGCCATTATAAACCAGTGGGCTCTAGCACGTATTCACTTATGCAGATCTGGGATAGCCATTTCCGCACTAGCCTCTTATAGCGCGATTATTCCACTTTCAACATCCTATGGAATCCTGGGGTTTGCAGTTTAGGGAGGAGCCAGTAGTGGAGTCTCCTTCCTTGGAGGTTTTTAAGCGGAGGCTTGATGGCCATCTGTCGGGAGTGCTTTGAGGGTGTTCCTGCATGGCAGGGGGTTGGACTGGATGGCCCCTGGGGTCTCTTCCAACTCTACATTTCTATGATTCTCTGTTTACTTACTTATATAATAAACTAGCATATATACCTGGCGTTGCCTGGGATTTTATTTTCCTAAGTAATGCTTCTTAGAAAGATTTGAGATCCCGTGTCTCTAATTCCCCAAACTCTCTTGTCCAGTACCTGTCACTTTTCCCCATATTCCCCAATCCATTCTATATTCAGAGTTAGTAGCATACAGAGGTTGGGTTTCTGAGGGAATACTCTACCCTCCTCCTTGCTGCTAGGCCTCATCTCCGTAGCAACCAGCCAAGTCCAAGAGCTCTCTGACTGAGAATTCTAAAGGCCCCTCCCTAAACTGCAAAACCCAGGATTCCATAGAGTTTTCACAGGCACCCCATCATATGAAGTCTTTGCCTCACACAGCCAGTCATATGAGGTCTTCGCCTGCCTGACAGACATACAAACAAACAAACTGACTTTTATATATTAGCAGGTAATGCCTGCTCTGCATGTCATGGAAGCTTCTCTGTTCTTTCTTTTTTGAACCATGGACATTTTGAACCTGGAAAGCTAAAGCTTTTTTGGTTATAACAACTTCTGTTTAAAATGCTAAGTTTGCATAATGAGAAAGATTTATTCTTCTGTTTTGTTTCTTAAATAATGTTTTGTCCTGGTTGGCTTCAGTAGTTTGAGCCAGCTTGTATCAGGTGAGAAGATCGTCATTACAGGCTCTGTAATGAAGAAGCCAGGTGGTACTACAAACTTCTTGCCAAACAACACTAATCAATAGGGACTTCAGCAGTCTGTTGTTTTAAAGTAATTCTGTTACTATCTTTCCCTCCATATCTTCTTTAATAAGTTGAACAAATAGTACCCTATATGCCCATAGCATCGTCTTCTTTTACAGGTGCTCTGGTTGGTTAATGCTCTGACTTAACCCCTGGTGTGTCCTTCTGCTTCATTTTCATCTTTGAAGTAAAGACAAAAGAAAAATGGATGAACATACATACATATACTTGTTCCTTTTCTCTTGCCTGTTAGCTTTAGATAGAATTAAAGTTCATTAATTTAGTCAGCTTTTACTTCTAGATAACCACAGGGTACCAGTTGAATATAAGGGGAATTATTATACACTTACGATTTTGCAGTGATTTGACTGTAAGTGCACTGTTTTAAAATCTTAGTTACTAAATAAATGCCATTAAAAATCTGATTGTTAAATACTCAGATGGTCTGTACTCAAAACAGTACAATGAACTTTATCCAAATGGTTTGATTTAACCAGACTGTAGCTGTGTTTTGATGACTGGCTGACATAGCTTGTTTTTTACATAATTGTAGAGCACTTTGCCATGCTAGTGCTGAGGATGATGGGAATTGTAGTCAACATATCTGGAGAAGACCAAGTTGAGAGAGCTGTTTACAGGATAATTGGATAGGAGCAATTTATTTATTTTTAAGTATGGTCACTATGACTTGTCTACATATGCTGTCAGATTTCATTTATTTTTATTGCCTCTTTGTTTATTACATTTGTATTTTGCCTTTCCAGTGACAGTAATGCTCAAGGTACCTAACAATATAACTAAAACCATATAAAATATCATTAAAGCAAATTAGACAAAAAACATTAAAATTCATAATATACATTGTTTGCATATAATGTATGGTACATCTAAGCAATAAGAATCTGACTTTCAATCCTGACAGTCTAAACTGAGACTGTACAGTAAGTTGTACAGTAGGAATCAACTGGGAAAATAGATGTATTGATTCATTGACCTAGAGGACACACCAAGCTGAGAGCTATTCTGTTTATTTAAAGTTTAAACTGACAGGGCAAAGAGAATTAATGTGTATGCCAGCAAAATGCAAAACCGCAAGTCATGCAAGACATTGGGTGAAACTAGCTGAAAAATGAGCCACAGAATAATAAATATGATTGTATAAAATCCTGGTTTTTTAAAAATCCATAATAATGAATGTATTTTACTTAATAATTTAAAGTTCTGTTTCCATGGATGATTATTTTGTTTCTTTTTAGAAATGGAGAATACAGTTTTAAGCACAGAACCTGAGTATATCAAGAACCTCCAACAGCAAATTTACTTCCTTGAACTGGAGGCCAATTTTCTATATCCTGCACTGTGCTGTGTAATGTTAAATAAAAACCAATCAGCTAAGGAATAATACAAAAGGAATATTGAGAAGAATACTTGTAAAGTACTATTGAACTAAGATATTTTATTATCATGGAAAACAAATGAAAACTGCTTGACTCTTTCCAGTTTTAACTTTCCATTTTCTATACTAAGTGTCATGAAAAAGAAACTATCCATGATGAATAAAGTTAATATTAATTTCAAATCCCCTTTGACCTTAACTGTTATCACTCGTGAACAGGCTAAAAAAACCACTGATCTTCAGCCTCGTGTGATGTCTGAAATGGAACACATCCTGCAAAAGCTACAGGTAAAAGTTTTCTTTATCTGTCTTTGTAAAGTTAACAACATAACCAGTGCTTACGAATCCTGTCTTTTGTGTCTTAGTTTTCACTCAAATGAGGGTGGAGCAAATCTTTTAGAATAACATACTACAGATTTTTGAGAACAATATATTATAGGGTTTTTTTCCCCAATTTTAGCTGGTTATCATAAGGCTATGAAATCAAGGTTGTAGCACAATATTGGATTCACAGAAACATCTGTCCCAATGCATCAGCCAGACTTCTGCAGCTTCTTCCAGGAGTTCTGCATCTTGGAACTGGTCAAATTTATAGTGACTTAAAATCTAAAAGAGGTACCACTCTAATGAAGAACAGTCAAATGGTAACAACAAACAAGTGCACAATAAATGTATGGTGGGATGACAACTTATGGACTTCCACATGTTGCATCTCTTATTTCCATCAGCCACAACCAGCATGGCCAATGGTCAGACATGGGAGTTTTAGTCCTACAGCACTGCAAGGGTCACAGGTTGCCCACTCTTAATATGTAAGGTCTTATTTTATTTCCAGTCCAAAATTCAGTCTGTTATAAAACAAACTGAAAACACTTGCCTACCTTTTCAAAATGTAGCTATAATGTTAATTAAAATGAGTCAAATTTGCTATACAGTATTTTTATTTTCTCACAGGAATTCCAATCTCAGTCTGATGGCCTCCAGCTAGAGCTAAAAAGAAAAGAATGCGGTCTGAGTATGCTGAAGGCAGAGAGAGAACGACTTAGTAACCAGCTCAGTATGGCTGATGGTAATGATTCATTTATTATTATTGTCATGATTGGCCTGTATCTTTCATGTCTTCTTTACCCCAACTCTCAGGGATCGTTTTTTTTGTTTGTTTTTTTGTTTTTGATAAACAAATTGAGATTTCTGGTGCTATTTTGAGCCCTATCAGAAGTGAAAGTCCTTGGTGTAGGAAGCTGGCAGTTACGAGACAAAAACCAATTAGCTATGTTGAACATGGAATGTCGTCACTCATTGCTTCTTGGGAACCAACTGGGAGGCTTCACAGCCCTCTGGAGTAAGCTTTTGGGGCTCATAGGAACTGTAGTGCAGAGGAAGAAGAAGTCTCCTCTTCCATATTCTTTAGATAAAAGCAGTTCCATCAGCACATTCTGCAATTAATATAACCTGTTGTATCCAGGCCTCTTGATAAAAAGAAGTCCTTTTCACATGGCATTTTCAATGCGAAAGGGCCCCTTGAGCGTTGTGCAAATGTGACGAGCGGTACACACAATGCACTCACATTTGCACAATGCTCCAGGGCCTGACACGGACCGCGCACGCATTTTTTCATTTTCAGCCTTTCTTGAGAAAGAGAGTTCTGTAAAGCCATGATCACATGTTGCTGTTCAAATAGTTGAAGGCTCCTAGAAGCTATATAAAGTGGGGCAGGGGAAGGAAAGTTAGTCTAAATGCCCTGAGAAATTTTGATATGTACATTTGTTTTTGAAAATTAGTTTTAGCATTATTGTAAAAGACTGAAGAAAACAAACAAAACATCTTCTCTTCTATGCAAAATGTCTTTGTTTTCTTTCTCCTGCTTTTTAAAATATTTTGTGAACATTCTCTTATCCACAATCAGCCATCTTGAAAAGTCTAGTTGAAAGTAGTCAGAATCTTTAATTAAGATAATTTATAACTAATAACCAATTTTCTGTTTACGTTTCTTTTGAAGTAAGGACTATGATTGTATACACTTGTGTAGGATTGCAGCCTAAGTGAATCATTTCCACAGTCAGCACCAAGAGACAAGTCTTGCAAGATCGTTGCTTGTTCCTGTATCTGATCTGCAGGGTACTGGGGGGAAACTTTTGATTATTAGGCACTGTTGAGCTGGAAAAAAATATATCTGTGAGGAATAAATGAAAGGAGAAGAAATTTTCTCTTTCAAAATTGATATGATAGGAGTGCATGTACCCGTAGCCAAATATGCTGGCATGTGCCCTTGACTTATTCATTTAGAAGTTCTGCCCACGAAAAGAAATAGTTTAATATCCTAGATGTTCCTACAAGAGACAGATCATTTTCTGTGATCTTTACAATTTCCCTCCTTCCTCACTTATGTTGAAAAAACAGTGGTACAAACTAATTTATAAACAAACAAGCAAACTGGAATAGGATACATACATATTTGATATTTTTATTAAAATGTTTGTATTGAACCCTGTATTGGAATAGGATATATGTGTATTTGTTATTTTTATTATAATATTTATGTTCAACCCTGTATCATATATCAGTGCAGCATACAATAGAATCAATTTAACCAGTTGAACAATATAAAACCAGTAGAATAATATAAAACAACAGCAAATAAAGCATAAGTGAAACCCCAATAACGGCCCAATCCTCAGAAACAGTTCTACTGATTTTAGTGAACTAACTTTCAGATGGCAGCATTAGGGCCAGTTCACACTGCAGATTTCTCCACACAAATAAGTAGAATTAGAAAAGTTACTGTAACCTGCATTCTGAGGAGACTGATGCTATTCTGTTATCATAGAAGCAAGTTTTTTCAGCATTTGTATTGCAAGAGCCAGCTGCTGGCTGTATGCTAACCCATTCTTCATGCAGTTAATTGCATGGAATAATTTTTGCAGTGAAAGAACAGGTTTTCATTTTTCACCCCCAGGGTCATTTAGGCAAGCCACCCAGCTGTAAACACAGAAATGACAGCAATCTGGGGAAGTAATCTGACAACGGTAGCTATATCATCCTCTTGTATATTGAAGCCTGTGGATACTGTGCCCATTTTGGAGAGCCATGTAGTACTTGCATTTGTTAAATCAAAACACAATAGGTGAAAACAGTGAGAGATTTAATTTGAAGCAAATATAAATATATGTTGTATATTTTGAAGGATAAGATTCAAGCATCATACTTCAGTATCAGTATTGGTTAAATTTTAAAATAACACCACCATGTGGTAAAAATTTTGTATTACTGCTTCAAATGATGCCTGTAGGAAATTTCATTGTAAAGTATTTATTTAATTCAGTTTCTCAATCCTTCTTTGGAGAGAAAATCTAATTTTACTTCCAACTAGAGTAGACCCACTGAATCAGTAGGCTTTATGTAAATATTGAGTTACTGCTCAGGATTTGATTCAATAGCTCTATTCTAGTTGAGACTAGCAATTGAATGTATGCCAAAATGGTTTTCTGTTATAATTTGTTTATACTTAAAAGTAGATTTGATAGCAATTAGCAACAACAAATACAAACTAATCTCTAAAACACAGTGCAAATATATGGAGCTTGGACAGGATGAAAATTAATTTCTCTGGTTTTCTGATGTGTTTTTCAAGCAATTTCTGTATTCTTAAGGACAAAGCTCAAAGTGTGGTTGTATTTGCTAGATCATTAGTTCTTCTGGCAACTTCTCTTGGTAAGTAAGTGTTCCATTGATATAAAATGGAAACTATGGAAGAGTATGTGCTTATATAGTTGCCATTTACTTCAGTTCAACTTGTAGAGAAAAATTCCCTGTGAAAAATGCTCTCTCTTCTTTGTGTGTCTTCCCTTTCTTGGCAAGCCATTCACTAAAGAAATAGATTTCATATTATATTTATTGTTTAGGGTAACTTGTGTGCTATGAGCAATACCTGTCCCCCGTAAATAGAAAAGCTGCCTTATTAAATAGATCAGTGGTTCATATATTGTCTTTTCTGAGTAGCAGCAGTTGGCCAGTCAGGATCTGCTACCTAAGATTCTTTAATGGAGATGCCAGGGAGTTGATCTTTACAACTCAACACCACTTGTGATCTTGAAAACTGGAGCTTGTGCACACTAGCAGTTTATCACTCTCTCTTTCTGTGCAATACTAAAATATTAGCTAATATGCCACTGCCACTGTTTCCAAGAGATCTTCCACCAGTGTCACTATCTTTTCCTGCCCACATACAGACAAGCAACTGCTATAGCCCAATAGCTTAATGCATTTGACACATTTAAGTCTGACTCCTTAGCAAAAGTCTGTCTGATGTTGGAGACCTTACCAGTAGCAATGTAGTAACTGCCAACATAGTGGAAGCATATAGTCCCACCAGCATGGAAAGCTAGTATACACTCAGTAAATGAAACTGTTACCCCCTTGGCAGAGCCTGTCCAGGGGGAATATAAAATTAATATCAAATAAATATTCTATGCCAGAGAGGTTGCCCAGCCGGGTGCATAGACAAAATAGGTCAAGCGACCGGACATAGGTCAAAGCCAGGAAAACCCCTAGTCATGTTTCCCAAGGAGACCTCAGGCTAGATACATCCATACAAACTCAGTCACACAAAGCCAACTTAAGGGGATTACCAGGTTTTCTCCAGGTTGAGCAACTCTGACTTCAGCAAATCTTCCAAGGATGAGGTCCATTTACATGAACCAATCACGCAAACCATCAAGTTACTATTGTGGGGCATTTTTCCTTTTATTATGGCCCTTGTTCTTCCCGGGAGAGGGCCTGCCCTCGAGGTACGTTCTGCCCTACAAGTAGTCCCCGTTTTTGAGAGTCTCTTTGGAAAACTCCCCGCCACGCTAGCAGACTGGCACTCTGTTAGTTGAGTAGTCCCCTCAGCTACCTCTCTTTGCTGTGTTCCATCCTTCTCGCCACTTCCTCGACTGAAGACTTCTGGACAGGTGCAATATCACCACCTCTACACCCTCCCCGCTATATCTCTATAATTTTTTACCTCTTTCCCTTCTCGATAGGCCTTGTGTGCATGAGTGAGTGATTGCGTTGGTGTATAAGAACATGTTTGTTAATAAAATCCATTTATAGTACAATTATCTGGCTTTTTGCTTGCTCTCACCCTGTAAAAATTGAGTAGAAGATCCTGCTGGGTTACCCTGCCCTTCGTTCTGATAACACCAGTGCTCCGCTAATTCCCCTAGTCTGCATTTTTGGAACGAATCAAGGTGTCCCCAGGGGATCCCCAGAAGCCAGGATAACAAAACCACAGGTCTGAATTTGTAAGGTCAAGCAGAGCTGTTGATGACCAGGGCTCTTGGAAGTATCTCATACAAAGGGTGACCATAAGTCAAAGCTGCTTGATAGCAAATGACAACAACAGTGTGTGTTGCTGGAAAGATTGGGAACTTGGGAAGAATTACATCAAAAGTAGAGAAGAGCCCTATATTCTAAGGCTGGATTTCAGTTTTGTAGATAGGCTGTTGTTGTTTTTGTTCCGGAAGGCTTTTGCAGTTGGATGCTGTTGTGTTCTTGTTGCATCACTGTGTATTGTCTTGGTGTTTTGTATCGGTGGTCTCTATTGGAATTCTAGACATGAATTTAGCCAAATTTTTTGTTGCTGTTGTTGGGACCTTTGTTTATATCCTGCCTTTCCCCACAAACTGGGACTCGATATGTATTAAAAGATAAAAAATAAAATGAGTACTATATAGTTAAAACACACAGAAGATCAGTATCAAAGTAGAATTAAACTATGAACAGTATAAACAGTATAAACAATTTAAATAAAAGGCATTTAAAACAATACGATTAAAACAGTACAGCACCTTCTTAAAGCCATTCCCTTTAAAAACTTCAGTTCTAAGAAGCTGTTGGAATGAAAAAGTCTTTGGTTGGTGACAGAACAACAACAAGGAGGAAGTCATTCTATCCTCCTTAGCAAGGGAGTTCAATAGCCTAGTGCACAGCTTGCCAAACTTTTCATGTTGTTGACACACTTTTTAGACATGCATAATTTTGCAACACAGTAATTCAGTAAGTGGAGGCAGCCCTCCACCCAAGCTTGGCCTGCCAATGCTGCCACTACCCTCTCCAGGGTCTTCCTTGGCCTGGGGCAGCAGCAGGAGAGGCAGCCCCTCCCCCTGGCCCGCCACCATCACTGCTGCCCTCGCCAGGGTCTTCCTCAGCCGAAGGCAGCAGCAGCAGAGGCAGCCTCTTCAACTGGGCCTGGTCTGCTACAGCGGCAGGAGAGGCAGCCCCCCACCTGTTACGTTCATGTGATACATGTACACCCTGCAGGTGACACACTAACTTGTCACGACACACAGTTCAGAAAGCTCTGACCTTGAGATAGCCACTGAGAGGTTCCTGTCTTACATCCCCAAAAGCCAAACTGGTAAAAGTAGTGGGATTCAGAGAAGGGTCTCTCTTGAAGATTTCAGGGCCTGAGCTGGCTTATACGGGGAGTTATGATCTGCCTGAACATAAGCCACATACAGCTTTATAGGTCATAACCATACTTTGAATGGTGCCCAGAAACAGACTGGCAGCCAGTGGAACTGTGGCAACAAGTCATATGTTCCCTGTAACCAGGACTGGAGAACAATTTGGCTACAGATCTTTGTACCAACTGAAGTTTCCAAGCATATTTCAAAGGCAGACCCATATAGAACATGTTACAATAATCCAAATGGGATGTAAATAAAACATATGTCGCTGTAGTTAGACCAGGAGTGCCCGGGAATGGGCACCATTGTAACTCTAGCTTTATATGTGCAAAAGCACTCCTAAGCACTCCAGAAACCTGAGCCTCCAGGGTTCAAGGCTGATTCCAGGAGTATACTCAACCTGCATCTTCAGAGGCAATGTAATTATTAATTTTAGGTGGTAAGTTGATCTAAAAACTCTAATATTGGAAAAGAAGAAAAAAACACTTTTAAAAGCTAAATGTAGCTGTATAGAGATTATGTAGACAACCTGGAGTGCCTTTTCCTCTTTGACCATATTCATCATGTTCCAGGTATCATGTGCTGGTATCACAGCCTACAAACCACCATTTCCGCACTAGATTGTTATGGGCCGGCCCCTTCCAAAACTGCAAACGACAGGATTCCATAGGGTGTTGAAAGTGGAATAATAGCACTATAACAGTCTAGTGTGGAAATGGCCACATCATTAACTGCTTCATCTCCAG
Source organism: Ctenosaura bakeri (assembly GCA_948474755.1). Classification (NCBI taxonomy): domain Eukaryota; kingdom Metazoa; phylum Chordata; class Lepidosauria; order Squamata; family Iguanidae; genus Ctenosaura; species Ctenosaura bakeri. The sequence continues at coordinate 624,931 of CAOLHI010000396.1, forward strand.
TTCAAACTGAATACATTTGAAGCAATGATGGGGGAAAAAGAGCCGCCAAGCAGGCTTAACACAAGCAAAAGTTTTCTTATATTTAAGGTCTGATTCTGCATTTTAGTCACTCTTAATTTTTACTTCTCTCTGTCTCTGAATAGAAGTCTGACAAACTACCCATCATAAAGTTTAGCTGAAAAACTCTCAATATTTCTTTGTGTTTAACTTTTTAATATTCCTAAATCTAGTTTTACAAGGTGTCCTAAAAACACCCTCCTGGCCAAAAAATACATCAAAATCCAGTTTAAGAGAGTCATGCTTTACTCCTGCTGAAATTAACAGGGCAAGTAAGTCATGACTAATTTAATTTCCATTGATTTTAGTGGGACTAAAGGAATGATTAAAAGTCACCATGCAATCCATAGTTTGTTCACTGCATTTTCCCTTACAACTTTGTTGAGTTTTCCCCACTCAATTGGACATTAATATTCTTTTCTGCTCTATCACCTTTGATTAATGTTAGAGTGGTTCCATCATCTCGTGCCTCCTGTTCACTTCTAGAGTTACCTACGGCACTTCTTTGACCTTTTCACTTTAGATTCTTCATCCATTTGAGTACACCAGTTTATATGATTTTTAACTGCTATACTATTTTGATGATGGAAATTTCTTCACTGTATATCTTTAAAACATCCTTATCTGACTGTAGAGATACATGGCCCTTTTTACTGTTTACAAGTCATTTAGATTACATTGCAAAGAGTGGCATTCTCATTGTTTGGTAATTTCTACAGCCATATATGTTTGGCAACTTCTACTGCCATCTCTTTCTTGTAAGAGCCAGTGTAGTTTAGTAGGTTGAGTGTTGGATGAGGGGCCTTTCTGCACTAGGCTGTTCTAGTGCTATTATTCCACTTTCAACATCCTGTGGAATTCTGGGGTTTGTGGTTTACTGAGGCCAAAGAGCTCTCTGGCTGAGAATTCTAAATGCCCTTCCCTAAACTGCAAACCCCAGGATTCCATTAGATGTTGAAAGTGGAATCATAGTATGAAAACAGTGTAGGGTGGAAATGGCCTAGGATTCTAGGAAACTCACTGGGTGACCTTGAGCAAGTCACAGTCTCTTGGCCTCTGAGGAACACAATGGCAAACCTACTCTGAACAAATCTTGCCAAGAAAACACTGTGATGAGTCAGAAATTATTCAAAGGCACACAGTGATAATCTTTCTAACAGGTTAATTGCTTTTTTTTATTTGTTTGCTTGTTTGTTCTCCCACCTTTCTCTTGGGGTGGCACTCAGTGTGCTCACATCAAGGCCTTTTCCGCTCTACACTCTTATAGTGTGATGATTCCACTTTCAACATCCTGTGGAATCCTGGGGTTTGCAGTTTTGGGAGGGGCCGGCTGGCTCCTCCCAAAACTGCAAACCCCAGGGTTCCATAGAATGTTGAAAGTGGAATCATCGCACTATAAGAGTGCAGTGCGGAAAAGGCCCAAGTCAAGAACAAAGTGCACTAAAAACCTATTTCATACAAAAGTTTAAAACACATTAAACAAACAGGTCCATTAAAACCACTACAACAATTAAAAACAGATTAAAACATAGTAAAAGTATCAAAGACATAATATACCTGATTAAAAATATATTTCTGCCACAATAAGTTAAATACTAAAGGCTAGCCAGCAGAAAGAAAACAAACAATTGATATGTCAATTAGTTGGATATAAAAATTAATAAAATCACAAGAAGACAGTAAAAATAACCCTATGTTTTATAAATGGAAGAGAGGAATTTGAGGCTTGTGTCTGGAGCACAGATATGGTCTGTTTGTTTGTTTTGCGAAAAACAGATCAAACAGATTATGAAAAATAGTAAAATAGTAGGATATAACAAAATAATTGAGAGTTTGTTTTTCCCCTATTGTGTCTTATCCTAGATCCAACTCTGACCACATGTCTGGAAGAAAACAATGAGCAACAAGCTGGTGGCTTTTGCTTCATTTCAATTTGTGTTACCTCTATAGAGTATTAATTAATGTGATTAAAGCTTTTATTAAAGTGTTCAGTTTTACCCTTTAAAGATAAATGTGTAATTGTGCTGGCAAGAGCTTTGATATCAAATATTCCTTCTTTAGAGAATTATTCAAAAGAAAAGCAGGCTTTGATAGAAGAAATTATAGAACTGAAAAGAAGAAAGGAACAGAAAGACAGGTTAATCTGTGGAAAAGAAATGGAAATATTACATGCTAAGCAGGAACTAGAAGACCAACAAATGAATTTGAGTAAGAGAGAACAGGCAATCCTTTTGTTACAAACAAAGGTATGTTCATTTCTTTGGTAGCAGCAATCAGAAATACCAGTATGGTTATTTTCTTGTTTTGGATTGGTGATGTATAGTATCACAAGGTCGTAAAACATAAGCCTTCGCATACCAGCCTAGTCCAAATCCATTTCATGTAATAAATATGAGAGTGCACAGGGATGATAGAGATGTCTTGTTCATCTCTTGTCCAAGCATAGTTCCAGTATAACAATCCTCCTTCCCTCACAGTAGAATGGCCTCGTATCTGTTTAGCAAACTACTCTTTTTGTGAACAGACCCAGACGTCTAATTTGTATAGTGACATTATTTTGCAAACTGGCAAACAGCAACCACTTCTAAATCCTACAATTCTACAAAATGTAGATACATATATTCATACAGACATACTCTAATGACAATCGACTATATGTTAACTGTATTTGAAAATATTAAGAAAATCACGTTCCTTGGTCTTCAGAATACTGATCTACTATTACATGTTGAAATTAAATTAAGGTGAAGCAGCAATCTGAACAGCAGAAAGCATTGGAATTGCAGCTTTCTGAGAAGAGAAATGAGTGCTTGAAAGTGCAGTCTACTGTGCATGAAATGGAAGATAAAATCTTTAAGAAAACAACAGAGATACAAGAACACATTACTCATGAACTACGGTACTAATGAATGAATCAGGGAATTGGGGAAGGTTTGTTAAGGTGATATTGTGTTCAACCCTGCAAATGTCTTCAAAGGTTGTAACACCATCCGTTGCCTCACATCCAAGCTAGTACAGTAATTTTTTGGCTCAGACATGAGACACATTGAAGCAAAACTGGAAAGATTCCGTTTCCTGTAGAAAAGACCTCTTACACTCTTGGGAATGGTACTATGATTCAGTAATACAACTCCTGTTGCATGGAGAGTGTTGTGTCTTTGCCAAGCTATATCTGTATAGCCTGGAGTTGGGTGAACTAGGAGATTCTGGTCTCACTTACATTTTTGGAAAATGTGTTCATCAGTAGCTCATGCTGTTGGCCTTATTCCATGTGTGCAGTTCTCCATGTGTTGTTGAGCATTAAGTCCTGGACATACAGCCAATTGGTAGGGAATGCTGGAGGTTGTAGTTCAACCTCTGCAGGGCTGCACAATACCGCCCCAAGTGTAGTGACTCAGTATCATGTAGTGGCTCCATGTAGTACTCTAGGCTAATTAAAATTAACTAATTTTAAAAGCAAAGTGACCCTGAGATGCATACCCTCAAAGTTTAGGGTATATATCAAGTTTCCAGGGTCCAGATTTATTGGTTTTAGATCTATAATAGAGACAGCCATCAACCCCCACTTTTCTTAGTACACAGTTTAGAATTTCAAATACTGTGAAGCTGCCATACAGATTCATTGACTATAATCCTAAATTGTTAGATAAATATGTAAACTTTCCCTGGTTAGGAGTGAGATGTCTTTCCTTCATCAACAATTGCATGAGAGAGAGCTACTAGCAGAGCAGGATCATTCCTTGAGAAGTAAAATGATAGAAGATTATGATGCTTTGTCGAAAGAGAATGCTGTGCTACAATCAAGGCTGTTGGAACTTATCAAGCAAACAGAAATTGTAAGAAAAAAACAGTCTAGTCAACTGATTTAAATACATACATGTAATTGTGCATGGGAGAACTGCTGTTTTTAGTACAAGGGAGGTACTACTTTTGAACATTGTCTAATAGTGTTTCCCCCCCCTATCATTTGTTGTTCATAGCTGGGAGGTAATGATAAATAAGGCATCAGTAAACTTCTGAATGCCATTAATAGAAATAGGCCAACTGAATATTCATTCTTCTTCTTTCTCTCAAGGGTAAATATATGACCATTTTTGAAACTAAACCATGTAAATCATATCAGTGCCTATATAACTTAGGCAAAGCAATAAAGATAGTATCCTACAAGTGGCATACAATTAGCAGATCCAAACACTAAGAAGCAAAGAAAATATGAACAAGTATATAAGATCACCTAAGCAGATTTCTTTATGAAAGAATCATAATTACATGCTTTGCCTACTTTTTGCCTGTATCACTTACTACAGGAGAGAGCACTCAAGGATGAGAGTTATACATCCCATTTTGCTACTGTTGCTCAGTTGCTAACAATGAAAGACAATGAAAAGCACCTGCTGCAAGAGATCAAGAGGCACCAAGAGCTCCTGAAGCAGCAAAAGTGCACACTTCAAAACCATGAGGCTAAGGTTGTATGACTGGCAATTCTCCTGAAAATAACCAATAGGAATCCTTTCTTGTGATATTTGCACACCAGCAAACAGTAATGCAGATTCAGAGTGAGACTGGAAACATGTAGTTTAAGATTTCTGACTTCGGTCATGCAGCTGACTCTTCAGAGAGTCATTTATTTTTCTTGCCACTCTTTGTTTCTTTGATCCTCAGTGCTATAATGTGATGGGCAGCTGCATGAAACTAGCAAGGAGTTTGGAATAGGTGAGCAGGAGACAAATCTTTTGGTGGCCTAGTAACATGGCATCAAAGAGGCAGCAAGTTGGTGCTCCCTGCTGTTGCAAAGTGTTTGGAAACACCTAGGTTTCTCTGAATGTTGCCCACTGCCACCATCTTGGTTGGGTATCCTGTTTCCCAGACCTCTTGTGCAGTGGATATAGCCTATTCACTAATGCAGTCATCCTCAAACCAAGTATCATTTGCAAACACAACTTTTAGTTTTATTTTCACTGTTCTGTGCATTGCAAAACACTTCTGGAGCATTTTTATATTAATCATTTTACACTAGTACTTTTGTGTGTTCTGGGTTTATCTACTGTTTGTGGTTTTCTCACAGATTAGCATATTGGAAAAAGAAAGAACATCTCTTGACTTAAATATTGCAACAATGAGGAATCAAATAGGTGGAATCAGAGCTCTGTTAGAGAAAGAAGAACAAAGCAACCTTGAACTAAAAAGAGACAAATCTCTGCTGGTTGATCTTGCATCTAATCTACAAAAGCAGGTTAACAGTATTCCAGTCTTATGAATTTGGGGAACTGGAGAGGTAACATTTGGGACCCTTCACAACTTTTCAGGAAGCCAAGGACACCAAATTCAGCAGACTAGGTGGGAGTGATGCCATAAGTTGCAAGAAATGCTCAGGAATCACCAAGAGCCAAATGTAACTTTTCTAGTAGAGAGAAGTAGAAAAGAGGCGAAGAAAAGTGGTCAACACAAGTAAAAATTGTCTAGTAATATTGTTGTCCCAGCTCATATAAGTTTAAGATATGTGTATAGTAAAACAAAAAACCTTCATCACTATTTGGTCCACAGGAAATGGAGCTCAACCTCTTGTTCAGCTGTTTCCTCTTGGAATCTGTCTTTAGAGGTCTTTTGCTCAAGAATGTCTATCTTGCAGTCAGAAACGATGGGTTCTGGGAGACCAAAGTATTGCCCCATTAGTTTTATAATACTTCAGTTTTTAATGTCAGATTTTTGTCTATTTAGCCTTTTGGATGAAATCAGTTTTTTGTCCTGTATTAATGCTGTGGGGCACTGCTGACGAATGATGGCACATCTCATACTGAAGATGAGAAGATGTATGTACCCCTGATGTTGAGAGTACATCCCTTGCATCTGATCAACTAGGCTGAAAACAACAAAAGCTGCTGCCTCAAGGATCTGTTAAAATTGTTTGCTGAATGTAGGAAGTAGTTTGGCCTTCCAGAAATATCAATCCTTAAATTTACATTTTTCTTTCTTTAGCTTGCTGGGAAAGAAAGCGGTCTTCTACAAGCATCCAATAAGATGCTGCAGCTGGATGAAGCAATTTCAGCATTAAAAATCAGACATGCACTTCATTGGTCTCTTGAATCAGAAAAAGGGGGTGAAATCTCCAAAATGCTGAATTCCATGAAAAAATCTCAATAAGTGAATGACTGATAATGTAGTGAATATAGGGCAATATTAATCAGACTGATTAGATGGGTTTTGATTTCTTTTGAGTATTGTTTTAAACATAGATAAACCTTGAATGACCCAGACCTAAGCATTTGTACCAGTAATACTAGCATGCCACTCAGACTGACTGTAGTTAAATGTGAGTGCAAGCTCATTTGGTAAGTTTGGGGAGCACATTTCGTGATAACCTTGACATCATATATTGTTTGTTTGCAGAATTACAAAAGATGTCCTCATTCCCACTGTGAAGCTTGCAATACCATTCACAGCAGCTGGGCTCTGATTGTGCTCCAAAAAGTTCTATGACACTGACTTAGTTCGCAGGCCCTTTCCGCACGTGGGAAAGGAACCATGCAAAACGGGACTCACCGGATTTCTTCAGTATCTGGGCAAGTCTGTTGGGACGAGGAGCAGTGCGAGCTCATCGCTCCGCACTGCTCCGGCGTCCAAAATGGTGGCTTCTGGTTGGTGGAGGCTCCCCACCAACCAGAGAAGCTCGCCAGCCTAAAGCCCACCCCTGGCAGATCTGCAGACACGCACTAGTGCACGCCTGCAAATCTGCACCAGAGCACGGCAGCGGTTTTTAAAAAGAGGTTTTTAAAAAGCACGCTGCACAACCAGTTCCAGTTGCTCCAAACTGGACTGAGGTGCGGAACTACAAAAAGTAGTCTGCCCCAGTCCACTCCACGGTGCGGAAGACCTCCGTCGGAGGTCGCTCTGCGCCGTTTTAATAGCCTGGTGCGGAAAGGGCCATAGTGTAACATTATGAGGATAAGCCAGAGTGAGGGAAAGAAAAACTGAAACTGTCCACTAAATTTTGAGTAAGTCAAGTTCTCCAGGGTCAGCTATAACAGAAAACTGTGGCTAAGCTCAGACCAATCAGGGTCTGAAATTGCACTTGCATCTTAGTTGCTTTGAATTAACCACAGTGTCCTGTGGTTAATAAGGTTAATGGAAAATGAGGTTTTGGTCTATACCATCAAATCATTCTTGGATAGGCAGAGGAGCCACCCACAATCACATGAGATTTCCCTCATGCCAGCATCAGAAGCAGGAATCTAGAGTTCTTTTTCAGTCCATTGATTCCTCCCTCTCCTCTTCAGTTTTTTTCTGTCTTTCCAGCATGATCAGTTTCAATATCTCTCTCCCTTCACTTCTAAGCTTATTTCCATTTAAATTTATTTGTTATCTTACTCTTACTTCATTCCACTTATTAATCTTTATTCAGAGATTACTCTGCTAACAACAATAATGATAATGATCATTCTCCCCCTTCTTCCTAGTATTCTGAATAGTCCACTTAATGAAACTAAAAATGGAGACTTAGGGCCTTTCCACACTACACTGCTATAGTGCTATTATTCCTGGATTCCATAGAATGTTGAAAGTGGAATAATAGCACTATAACAGTGTAGTGTGGAAATGGCCTTGGGTTCATTTTTCTGTCTTCCTCTGAAATCAGGGACAAATATTTGTTTGATCCTACTGGTATATGCCCATGTAGAGAACTAGAGAGTTTACACCTAATGTCGTTGATACATAGATTAAGGCTTTTTTCCCCTTAGCACAAAAAGATATGCACACTAAACAAACTACTTTTGAAATGCCATTTCCCCAAGTCCCTCAACTATGAGCTTTTAGAAACTGGTTATATTTCTGTGCTATTTCTTCTCAAAACATGAGCAGCTATCCTTGGAGATAAGTCTCCCCGAAGTGCTAAATAAATAAATCGATAATTTGAGTGCGTCTTGGTCAAAACTGTTCCGTCTATGATTTAAGAGGTGCTGGGCTCATTTACCATGGAAGCATTACCTAAACTGTATCTTCACATGCCTATATTTGCACGTAGGCTATGGTAGGTCTGAGCCACTTTACACAAAAATAATTTGAGTAGACACAAAATAATTGTGTGGTCTGTCATTTCCTTCTTCTGCCCTTTGGAACCACTGCTGGCCCAGGGCCATTTCTGCACTAGACTGTTACAGCGCTGTTATTCCACTTTCAACATCCTATAGATGATCCCTCTCTATACTGCAAACCCCAGGATTTCATAGGATGTTGAAAGTGGAATAATAGCACTGTAACCGTCTAGTGTGGAAATGGCTCTGGTCTTAAAGCAGTGGTTACTTCTGCCAGCGGATCTGGGATGAAGATGAGGCAGTAGTGTCCCAGGCTGTTGACCTCACTCTGAAGACAACTTGTTTCAGATAGTCTGCACTGAATTCTCTAGGGCCATTTCCACACTAGGCTGTTATAGCACTATGATTCCACTTTCAACCTCCTATGGATTCCTGGGGTTTGCAGTTTCGGGAGGGGCTGGTCGGAAATTATAGGCCATTTCCTATAAAGCTATAGCATAGCGCTATAATGCTAGAACAGAGTTATAGCGCTATAACAGCCTAGTGCGGAAATGGCTTAGGTTAGCCTGCTGTCTTCAAGTGAGGTGCAGGATGCTGTTGCATCACCAGCAGTGATGTGCAACAGCCAGGTTTTTTATAAATAACCAGTTTAGTTGGCTCATGTGGGTGAAACAGCAAGAGGGACTAATTTGCATTTAACTCAGGAAAGCCAGTGTAGTGGCTTTAGTGTTGGACTATGGTTGTGGAGACCAGGGTTCAGATCCCAGCTCAGCCGTGGGAAAGTCATATTCTCTCAACTTCAGAGGATGGCAAAGGCAAAGCCTCCTCTGAACAAATCTTGACAAGAAAACCCCATGACAGGTTTGCCTTGGGGTCGCCACAAGTCGAAAATGACTTGAAGGCACACAATGATGACAATAGGCAGCAAATGTGTGCATATTTGTCTTTCATTCCAAGGAAAAATGACAGAAGTCCTGTGGTATGTATCAACATCAGGTGCACATCCTCTAGTGCTCTGGGTAGGCATGTACCCTGTGGATCAGCTACTGCTTAGAGCAGCTGTTCACCATACAAGAGATGGAGAGCATTTGGCTGCACAGATGTTCTGGACTATGGCTATTTCCGCCCTAGAGTGTTACAGTGCTATTATTTCACTTTCAACACCCTATGGAACCCTGGATTTGTGGTTTAAGGAGGGGCCAGCATTATAACACTCCAGGGTGGAAATGGCCTATAATTTCCACAATCCCTTATAACTGGCCCTACCCTCTGCCAGTTGAAGGCCAAAACATACACAAGAGAAGGGCCTGAGTTGGGCCATTAGCTCCTACAGCCATGGGGCCACACACACACCTCACACTACAAGCAAAGAAGCCTATTTTGAGGTGGGTGTGTCTAGAAACCCCTAATCTGCCCCTGAGGCACTTTAACTGTCGAGTTTCTGTCGCTGATTGTAGCTCTCTCCTGGGTTTGCCATGGCGAGTGGCCCCTGAGGCACGCCAGCGCAGTAAAGGTAGGCCATTTCCACACTAAACTGTTATGGTGCGATTATTCCACTTTCAACATCCTATGGAATCCTGGATTTGTGGTTTAAGGAGGGGCCAGCATTATAACACTCTAGGGTGGAAATGGCCTATAATTTCCACAATCCCTTATAACTGGCCCTACCCTCTGCCAGTTGAAGGCCAAAACATACACAAGAGAAGGGCCTGAGTTGGGCCATTAGCTCCTACAGCCATGGGGCCACACACACACCTCACACTACAAGCAAAGAAGCCTATTTTGAGGTGGGTGTGCCTAGAAACCCCTAATCTGCCCCTGAGGCACTTTAACTGTCGAGTTTCTGTCGCTGATTGTAGCTCTCTCCTGGGTTTGCCATGGCGAGTGGCCCCTGAGGCACGCCAGCGCAGTAAAGGTAGGCCATTTCCACACTAAACTGTTATGGTGCGATTATTCCACTTTCAACATCCTATGGAATCCTGGATTTGTGGTTTAAGGAGGGGCCAGCATTATAACACTCTAGGGTGGAAATGGCCTATAATTTCCACAATCCCTTATAACTGGCCCTACCCTCTGCCAGTTGAAGGCCAAAACATACACAAGAGAAGGGCCTGAGTTGGGCCATTAGCTCCTACAGCCACGAGGCCACACACACACACCTCACACTACAAGCAAAGAAGCCTGTTTTGAGGTGCGTGTGCCTAGAAACCCCTAATCTGCCCCTGAGGTACTTTAACCGTCGAGTTTCTGCCGCTGATTATAGCTCTCTCCGGGTTTGCCATGGCCAGTGGCCCGAGGCACGCCAGCGCAGTAAAGGTAGGCCATTTCCACACTAAACTGTTATGGTGCGATTATTCCACTTTCAACATCCTATGGAATCCTGGGGTTTGTAGGTTAAACTGCAGACCCCAGGATTCCGCAGGAGGTTGAAAGCGGAATAACAGCGGAAAAATCCCTAGTGAGGAAAGGACGAGTTCCTTGGCGAGGGAAGGGGCTGGCTGAGCGTCGGGCGAGGAGCGGGCCGGCAGGTGGCGCTACTTCTGAGGCGAAGAGGGAAGGGAGGCGGGCGACGGCGGCGGCCGGTAGCGGCGGGCAGCTCCGCCGGAGCAACAGTCGCGGCGTGGAGGTGGGCAGCGCGGTGGTCGTGGCGATACCGCCGGTCTCTTGTACGGCCAAGCGCCGCCGAGGAAGCGGAGCCCGCCGGGCCGCGGACGAAACCAACATGGAAGCTCAGGCGCAAGGTTAGTATTCCTCTAGCCCATGGAAGTCCTAAGACGATGAGGTTTCCCTTTCCATCATACGGGAAAGGAGGTAAGAGATATTTTTTTCTTCCCTCACACAGCCACAGCTCGGGATTCTTTTGAGAGGATGAGGGCGCTTGAGAGGAGGAAAAAGTTCTGAAGACGCTCCAATTTGGGGGGCTGATAACGGTGGCTTCAGTCAGTTGTTTGCAGTTCTTCCCCAGGTCTCCATAGCCGTTTTTTTAAAAAAAGGTTTACTGTTTGGAGTTTGTAAGGCTATAACGTGTTAGTCAAGGGTGGTTGTCTGAAATCACGGCGAGGTAAGTAAGTACTGAGGAGGAAACACGCCTGAGTAACTTCTGTCTCATCTCGTGTTGCTTCATGACTGCACTGCTAAACTTTAACCATAGTTTGCTGGGTAGGAGAAACGAAGAAAATACGAACCTCCTTTAATTATGGCACGGTCTGAGGTGCACTTACTCGGGAGTAAGCCTTCATTCCGTGGGGCTTCTTCAGTGGGGGTAGAAGAGCCATGCAGCCCAATCTGAAATAGGGACAAGTCCTGCAGTGTCCACTGAGGCTTATTCCTATGCAAAACAGGCATGAGTTTGCCTCGTACTATCCTAGCCTTACTTTCCAGGCCATTTCCGCACGAGGCTGTTCTAGCGCGATGATTCCACTTTCAACCTCCTCTGGAATCCTGGGGTTTGCAGTTTCGGGAGGGGCCGGCCGGCCCCTCCCGAAACTGCAAACCCCAGGATTCCAGAGGAGGTTGAAAGTGGAATCATCGCGCTAGAACAGCCTCGTGCGGAAATGGCCCCAGTTAAAATCCAAGCATGGCTATTCCGAGCTCCTCTTACTCTCCCCTGTTTCTTCTGCGTATTGAAATTGCAGTTACCTGCTTTTAAAACGTCCCGTTTTACATACACAGATCGAAAAACTTTCCTTCGGAAGTGTTTGCCTTTCTCTCTCGCACTGTATTATCTTTTCCTCCCCAGCTCTCAGATGAACGGGTTGACTACCTGTCACAAAAGTTCCTTTGTTGATTTTGTCTACACGAAAGAGGAAAACAATGGATGTGCTCGATTAGAAGCTCTTGCCGACTTTGGGGGTGAAATCGCATTTAAAATACGTTCTCAAGTTTTATTCCACTAATGATTATCTGCTTAGTATATATAAAAACATCTTTCTATGAAGGCTATTGCAATATTATCTCTCTAGGGATTTGTTTGGACCCCTATGTAACAGGGTCAGCAGTATACAGCAAACTGTTGCAATATCTCTTAAATTTTACTGCTGCACATATCAAATTTCTTGCTCTGTTGCTTTACCTATTTTTGCTACACTGACCAGTAGATTTCTTTATTTATTATTTCTGTCTGTATACTTTGTTTATGACGTATTTTAAGCTTTTCAGCTGGAGATGGAAAAGCATTAAAATGCTTGTTATTTGTCAAAGAATAGCTAGTTAAATTTGACTTTTTCTGTGGTGTGCTTAGTTCTTAATGACCTCTGTCCTCACCCTGGAAACAGTAATCCTCTTCGTGTGACTCGGTCAATCTCATGTATAGTACTGGTTTTCTGGGCTTACAGAAATCGTTGGGAAATGCTTTTCATCTTGTATTTAAAAAAAATAAAATAAAAATGTCTAAAAAAAGTAATGTGGCATAAGTGGTTTGGTGATCCATCTGACTTAGATAATGCCACAAATCTAGAAAGATATATTTAGTCCATACAGATGTAATTTTTTTCCTGAAAAAGAAACATACATGAATCTTTCCCAATTGATACAATATAAATCAGTTCTTAGAGGTCCTTTTGTTTTTTTAAAAATAAAGCTGGTATCATTGTTACTCAGAAAAATGGAAGAGAAGTTCTTCAGGCTGATACATTAACTAATTGTTAGTCTTTCTTAATAAATTGTGTCTGTACCTTGACACCGTTTCATATATCACTGCTATGAATAAGCAGTCAAGTACAATACGCCTTCTATGAGTATGGACAACCCTCCACATTCACGAGTTTCACTTTCACGAATTTGTTTATTTGTGAGTTTCTCCAATCCTCCCCCACCCCCACCTCAAGCTCTTCCACCAAGGGTATCCTTCCCTCTTGGTGATTTCAATCAGGCCCTACAGCTCTTTAAAAAACTGCCTCTGGTCCTCTGCTGGCACCAGCCTCTGCCAGGCCAGCTAAGGATGGATTGCAGTCCAATTTCTCAACACCATAACCCTCTCCCAGTGCCTCCTCTCTCGACAAGGGGGCAAGAGGAGGAAATATAGGACCACCATGACAACCCACACTCTTTCCTTGACTTGAACTCTGGTATCAGTTCTCCTCACCCTTCACACACACACACATTTTAATATTAGCAGTTTTTTCATCTTTACAGGGGTCCTGGGCCCCTAACCCTGGTGAATGCGGTGGGCTGACTATACATATCTAGGAGCAAACATGTTGCACTTATTTGGACTTCCTTCAAAGTTAACATAAGATCAAGTTATAATATTGTATACTGTGTATGCATCTATATGTATACATTAACTTTTGGTCCAGCAGCTGCAAAAATTTGTCAGCATGTACATGCATGTTCAGGAGCCATTGCCATTTCTAGAATTAATGCCCCAGTATGCACTCTGACACTATAAGGAGTGAAGTGATATCAAAGGTGGAGTTCAAGTGTATTAAATGCAATAGACAGTGAAAAGTTAGGGGCAGATACCATAAACACCTAGTTATATCAAGCATTTTGATCTGTGTGGCAACCATTCTTTGTGTTCTCAGTCAGACATAACTACTCCAACAACCATTTTTAAGGTGTTCCTGTCCACTGACAGCTTCCTGTCAAGACTTTTCTTCTAATACATTCTGTCAGATTGGTGTATAAATGCTCTGTCATAAATGATTCCCTGTAGGAGGACTTATGTGAGGTTGTGGAAATCCTTGATGACTGACCACACAATTAACTGCAATTCTTCTCTTTATGTGGCATTTAATTCCTTATTGTCTAAAGTGATCGTCAAAGGCCAGAGCGTTCTAAGTTCACAATTCTTACCGAGATTTGGCAAAAGGAATTAGCTTTTAAACCCAAAATACATGTAATGGCTAAGTAGCTAACAGGCTTTCTAAACATTGTGAGATATTATTTTAGACCTATAAAAGGATATTTAGTGTTCGTTTTGTGTTTGCCAAGAAAAGGTTGTGAGGCAGGGAAAACATGATTATAGTGTTCTATACCTGCGAACAATCATTTTCAAGTAAAAAGCACAACCCTTAAAGCTTTTGTGTAGTGCTGTGAAGAAGCTGATTAACCAAGTGAAAGGATTTTGAACAGCATTTCTTTGCTTGTCTAATAATTCTACCTCAGTAGCTGTATTTTTTCTCTCTTTAATGTTTTCATTTTGTCAATGATATTCATCAATAATACTATAGGGAATTAATTTTTTGCACAAAAATGTTTAATGATAATTGCATATTACAAATTTTTTTACAAACTTTGGTGGGTTCCAGTATCTAACTTGAGTTAACTTGCATGTCAGTGTCATTAACATCTAGGATATCATATCCTGCCAAAAGGTCTGTTGCACTTACAGCCTAGTTAGATAAGATTAGGATATATATGAATAGGTTTTTATGTTTAAATGTTAGTTCCTACTGTGAGGAGAGTCATTCAGTTCAGGGGCATGGTGCTGAGGACATTAAAATCCTGCCCTTGCCAAAGACTATGATCTTATCTCTTTTACAGGACAAGAGACAGAAAAACACGATGAACATTTCTCAAATGCCAGTATGGGCAACAATATGACATATGTCAGTCCATTAAACGCATAGAGCTGTAACAACAATTTGGTATTCTGGAGGACTATAAAATTACTGTAAAATTGTTGGGTCAACAACTAGAGTACAAATGGAGGGGAAAACCCCACTCCCCTTGTGGTACAAATATGAGGGCAAATATGAGAAGCTGGCATAGAGCAATGCTACTTACAGTGGTGATTATTGTACTAGTGTTGGATTCTGAGCCATTGGCTGGCTGTCTCTGACAGTTTTCTAGGAAAGGAAGAAACAGTTGTATCCACTGGGCACAAATTAAGTGCTGGTTACTGGCACATTGGAAAACAATAATTGTCAGTCCTTCCACATCAGATAGCTTGCCTTAGAGTATACTTGATCACAGCGGTGGCAGCAAAGAAATATTTTTGATTGGTGAAAAGCCTTTCCTCAGTAAAATCAGGATATCAGATCGAACTCTCTTACCAGTTTGCAAAATCATTTGTATTCATACTGACCTGGATGCCATTTACTTTGATAGAGTCAAAAATGGATTCAGAAAGGATTACCATCTGGACTTTAGGCATGACTAGATTCTTCGTGTGAAGCATGGTTCCCACTGCACTGAAAAACGCAGGGGAAAAACTTAGATGTCTTGATCCTAGATCAATATCTAATGTAGTATTTTTGAGTAAGATATAGAAAAAGTGTTGGTTTCTTAACTCATGGTGCTGTTGAATGAAAGTAGTTACTTAGACCTAGTCCAATCTGTTTTCCAACTTGATTTTTTCTGTGGATAACATGCTGTAAAACAGACAGTGGAATATAGCCCTTTTAGTTCTCTTGTACCTTTCAGTAGCCTATTAGCCTTTGATACTCTTAGCTGTTGTATTTTTCTGTGACTCCTACTCAGGATAGGACTGGGAAACACTATGTTAACACTAAATCCTATCCTTTCTCAAAGGATATATATAGGGCTAGAGAACTCCTAATCTACCCTATGGCCCATTGACTTTTTGGTTGCCTTAGTGTTTTCCCTTTTTGTCCTCTAGTCTTTAAAAACATATAGATGAAGCTACTGGGTGGAAGTAATCCAGAGGTTTCCACCAAAGTGTCATCCAGTTAGTCTCATGGAGGGTGTGGGAATTCTGAACAGGGATCTTGACACAGTTTTGATATAGATGAAGGCAAACAAACTAGTGCTTTATCTAGATAAAATAGAAAGATAAAATAGATAGATTGTGGGTAAGGCAACCTATTGATTTGGATGAAAGTATGAGACCATTGTTGGGTAGGATTGCATGAAGGACCAAGTTTATAGTCTGTGGGTTCTCCTGAACTTGGTGCTTTTTAAGAAGACCCTAGGAGTTTTGGTTACTACATTTGAAATTGCAGGCAATGACTGACATTTTTCTCATCATTATTACAGTCATCATCTAATGCTGGTGATGGTGGTGGTGGTAATGATGATGGTAACTAGTTCATCATTCACTGGCAAATTGATAATATTTTTGTCTCATTTTACCATGAGGCAGGATATCCTCTTGTAACAAATTTTCTGATCTGCTAATTTCGTGTTAATAAGCAATAGCAAAGGTTGCCTTTTTCCTAATGAGCACAGTAATTATATTGTGTCTAGCTAAAATACTGTCATGAGTTTTCTGTCAGATTTTAATGAGTTGCCTTTCAGTGTGGGTTGCCCTGAGGCAAAGGGGTTTTGATAGCCCATGATGTACCGCTGATATGTCTCCATGGGAGCTAAGAAGGCCTAGGCTTAGCTGATCCTCAGAAGAGATCTCATCTGGATTCTGTCTGCCAGCCAAGGAGAAAGGTCACAGTATCTCTGCATGAACAACAGATTGAAGTTTGCATGTCATGGGAAAAAAACCTCATCTGTATGTTGTTTTCTGTGAGTTTGGGCTCTGTAAGCATTTTATGGTGCTGGTTGTCTTTCTTGGCCCGTTGAACAAATCTTGCAAAGAAAATCCTATGATTAGGTAGCCTTAGGACTGCACATTACAAACAAATAAACAGATTATCATCCCAAAAATCCAATGTAGGAGAAACAGATTTTTTGCTCTCAGCTGGAGTGTTTCAGCTATGGTCCTATCTGTGTCTATTGACAAATATAAATATCTTTAAAAGTCTATAAGCTTCCTTTCAGAGGAAATTAAACTTGATTAGCTGTTGTTCCCTTGGAACATCTTACAACTCAGATAGCGAAGCTGAGTGTAACAAGACATTCGTTTCGACAGTTCTTCGTGTGGATTCTTGTTTCCTAGAAGGAGTTGTTTTTGCTGAACTTCTTTACCATAGCTCATCACGTAGGTGATTTTATACCTTGTTGGCATGAGTCAGTAAATATTTGTGTAATCAGAAGTTCAGTTAGATTTGCATCCTTGTAAGTGTATGATTTGTGCTATCATTATCAGTAAACAATAAATTTGGACAGCATATTTTCAAATATCTTTGTGTGTTTATTTGATTCAAGGTATAGTTTACATGGGAATCAGTTTGGAGCAAGATTTTTGTTCATTGCCAGAACACCTGCATTTTCTGTTATTATACTTGTTTCTATCTTTCCCTTTTCCCAGTTCAGAACTCAAAGCTTAGAACAAGTTAAAGCACATTTTTTAAAAATCACAGTATACAAATTAAAACAAGATTAAACAATTTAACAGAATTAAACCAGATGAAGATATATATCATTAGACACACAAGCACACACATCAGCATAACAAATTAGAAAGATCTAGCATGTTGTTTAGGTGAGACAGGCGTTATACAGTCACATATTGAATGCCTGCTGAAACAGAAAAGTTTTTACTAGAGAGGGTGCCAAACTAACTTCTCTGATAAGAGAGTCCCGGAGCCTGGGGCAGCCACTGACAAGGGTGGTGAGATAGAGAGAAGGACCTCCCCAGTGGATCTTAAAGCACAGTCTGGTTCATAATGCAAAATACAGCCCTTCTAATAACCCGGACCTTAGCCATATAGGACTTTATAGGTCAAAACCAGCACTTTGAATTATGCCTGGAAATGTACGAGCAGCCGGTGCAACAAGGGAGTTGTGTGTTCCCTGCAGCCAGCCCAGTCCCAGTTAGTAATCTGACTGCAGCTCTTTGGCCCAGTTGAAGTTTCCAAGCTCTCTTTAAAAGCAGCCCCACTTAGAGTACATTCCAGTAATCCAGCTGGGATCATAGAATCATAGAATCATAGAATCATAGAAATGTAGAGTTGGAAGAGACCACACGGGCCACATGCAGGAACACCCTCAAAGCACTCCCAACAGATGGCCATCTAGCCTCTGCTTAAAAACCTCCAAGGAAGGAGACTCCACTACACTCCGAGGCAGCATATTCCACTGCTGGACAACCCTGACTGTCAGGAAGTTCTTCCTGAGGCTCAGGTGGAATCTCCTTTCCTGCAGCTTGAATCCATTGCTCCTTGTCCTGGTCTCTGGAGTAGCAGAAGACAAGCCCTCTCCTTCCTCAACATAACATCCCTTCAAATATTTAAACATGGCTATCATGTCCCCTCTTAACCTTCTCTTCTGCAGACTAAACATACCCAGCTCTCTAAGTCTATCTTCATAGGGCATGGCTTCCAGGCCTCTCACCATTTTGGTCGCCCTCCTCTGGACTTGCTCCAGCTTGACCATGTCCTTCTTGAATTGGGGTGCCCAGAACTGGACACAGTATTCAAGATGAGGTCTAACCAAAGCAGAGTAGAGTGGTACCAGTACCTCCCTCAATCTAGACACCATACTCCTATTGATGCATCTGAGAATTGCATTGGCTTTCTTGGCTGCCGCATCACACTGCTGACTCATGTTCAGCTTGTGGTCTATGAAGACTCCTAGATCCCTTTCGCATGTACTGCTATCCAGCCACATGTCCCTCACCCTATATTTCTGTATTCCATTTTTTCTACCTAAATGTAAGACCTTACACTTCTCTCTGTTGAATTTCATTTTGTTACCTTGACTCAGCTCTCCAATCTATCCAGGTCATTTTGAATTTTGATCCTATCCTCTGGCGTATTATCAACCCCTCCCAATTTGGTGTCATCTACAAATTTGATGAGCATGCCCTCTATTCCTTCATCCAAGTCGTTGATAAAAAATATTGAACAGCACTGGGCCCAGGATAGAACCCTGTGGCACCCCACTAGTCACTTCTCTCCAGGATGAAAAGCAGCCATTGGTGATCACCCTTTGGGTTCGGTCGGTCAACCAAATACAAATCCAACTAACGGTAGCCCTGTCCAGCCCACATTTTACCAGCTTCATTGCAAGAATGTCATGGGGAACTTTTTCAAAGGCCTTACTGAAATCAAGATATGCTACATCCACAGAATTCCCTTCATCTATCAAGCTAGTAACTCTATCATAAAAAGAGATAAGATTAGTCTGGCATGACTTATTTTTGAGAAATCCATATTGACTTCTCGTGATTACCGCATTGCTTTCTAAGTGATTAGAAACTGACTCCTGAATGATCTGCTCCAGGATCTTTCCAGGCACTGATGTCAGGCTGACTGGGTGATAATTATTTGGGTCCTCTTTTTTTCCCTTCTTGAAGATGGGGACAACATTTGCTCTCTTCCAGTCTGCTCCTACCTTCTACCTCATTAACAAGGTCATCCCTGTTGGTCAGGATCAGGTCTAGAATATTTGATCCCCTTATGGCCTCTTCCACCTTCTGCACCATGAAGTTGTCTGCAAGACAAGCAGGAAACTTGCTGGACCTTGCTGTCTTGGCAGAGTTTGACTGCCAGCATATATCCGGTTAATTGAAATCTCCTATTATTACTGTATCTCTCCTTTTTGAATGTACAGCCATTTGGTTGAGGAAGGCGTCATCCAAGTCCTCAGCCTGGGTTGGAGGTCTGTAGTAAACCCCCGCCAGAATATCCCTATTGTTTCTCGCTTCCTTAATTCTTACCCAAATGCTCTCGACCTGGCTTTCTGGGTTTAAGTCCCGGATCTCTTCACAGGTGAAAATATCCTTGACATACAAGGCTATTCCTCCTCCTTTCTTGTTTGGTCTATTTTTACAAAATAGGCTATACCCCTCTATTCCTATATTCCAATCATGAGACTCATCCCACCACGTCTCAGTGATACCTATCAAATCGTATTTATTTTGTTGTATTAGGAGTTCAAGTTCATCCTGCTTGTTTCCCATACTCCATGCATTAGTGTAGAGACACTTAAGTCCCCAGACCCTTCCTGAAAGTCCTGTACTATTGTTTCTACTCCTCCCACCATTGGCCGCTTGTACTAAATGTAATGTAACGAAATGGGATGTAACTAAAGTATGTGTCACTGAGGCCAGATTTGACATCACAGGGAACAGACACAGCTGGTGCACAAGCGTCAACTATACAAATGTACTCCTGGCCACCGCTGAAACCTGACCTTCCAGGCTCAGCACACCCAAGCTGCAGACCTCTGTCTTCAGGTGGAGCATAATTCCATCCAGCACAGGCTGAATCCCTGTTCTCTGATCTGCCTTTCAACTGACCAGGAGTAACTTCAGCTTATCTGGTTTAAATTTCAATTTGTTCACACTCAACCAGTCCATTAATGAAGAAAGGCACCAATTTAAGACCAAAACAGCTTCCCTGGCTTATGGTGGAAAAAAGTAATGTAGTTGGGTGTTATCTACATACAGATTGCATACTGTAGTCTGGTGTTGTGGTTTGAGTGTTAGATTGAGACTCTGGAGAACAGAGTTTGGATCACTACTCAGCCATGGAAACCCACTAAACATCCTTGTGCAAGATCTAGTCTCTCAGCCTAAGATGAAGGCAATGGCAAACCTTCTCTGAATATATCTTTCAAAGAAGACCCTAGGATAAATTCTCTTCGTTTTCTTTTCAAGAAAATCCTTGTAGTCGCTTGAAGGGACATGCCAACAACAAAGTATATCTGGATCTTGTAGGTGGGAAATATCATGATGATGATGCCATAGTAAATCTGGGACAAACATTAAGGTTTTGGTTAGATCTTGTATTTTTAGTGTTGCTTTTAAGCACTTTTGAGGCCTCATATAGCAAGTAGAATTACAATGTTTCTTAACTTGAAAATATTGTTTCACTTTTGTGAGCAGACAGCCTGTGTTTGGCTGCAGTTCCTCTCATTTGTGGATGAAGCATTTAACAAGCATCTGGTAAGTCCAACAGGAGATTGCCCTTCTGTGCCATCACCCTTTCTTTTCTTTTTGTACAAGGTTTGTAACATAGAAGTTCCAATATATGTGTGCTATGCATATGATTTTTGTTTCCTCTTAGCTGTGAATATATTCTGAATCCGAGTAAAAGTTCCTTCCCTGGAAATGATAGAGGTATAACTGAAAATTTGATTGACTCTTCCTTGTAAATAAATCATAGAATCATAGAGTTGGAAGAGACCACAAGGGGTCATCCAGTCCAACCCCTGCCATGCAGGAACACATATCAAAGCACTCCCAATAGATGGCCATCCAGCCTCTGCTTAAAAACCTCCAAAGAAGGAGACTCCACCACACGCCAAAGCAGAATATTCCACTGCCAGACAGCTCTGACCATCAGGAAGTTCTTCCTGAGGTTCAAGGTGGACAACCTCCAGCTTGAATCCATTGCTCCTTGTCCTAGTCTTTGGAGCAGCAGAAAACAAGCCTGCTTCCTCCTTGACATGATATCCCTTCAGATTTTTAAACATGGCTATCATGTCCCCTCTCTTCTGCATGTCCCCTTCTCTTCTGCAGACTAAACATAGCCAGCTCCCTAAGCCGCTCCTCATAGGACACGGCTTCCAGATCCTTCACCATTTTGGTCGCCCTCCTCTGGACACATTCCAACTTGTCGATAACCTTCTTGAATTGAGGTGCCCAGAACTGGGCACAGGATTCCAAATGAGGTCTAACCAAAGCAGAATAGAGTGGTACCATCACCTCCCTCGATCTAGACTCCATTCTCCTACTGATGCGACCAAGAATCGCATTGGCTTTCTTGGCCATCACATCACACTGCTGACTCATGTTCAGCTTGTGATCTACCAAGACTCCTAGATCCCTTTCACACGTACTGTTATCCAGTCATGTGTCTCCCATCTTATATTTGTGCATTCCATTTTTTCTGCCTAAGTGCAGGACCTGACATTTCTCTCTGTTGAAATTCATTTTGTTAGCTTTGGCCCAGCTCTCCAATCTGTCAAGGTCATTTTGAATTTTGATCTTGTCCTCCGGAGTATTATCAACCCCTCCCAATTTGGTGTCATCTGCAAATTTGATCAGCATGCCCTCTACTCCTTCATCCAAGTCATTGATGAAGATAGCACTGGGCCCACAACAGAACCCCCTGGCACCCCGCTAGTCACTTCTCTCCAGGATGAAAAGCAGCCATTGGTGAACACCCTTTGGGTTCATTCGGTCAACTAGTTACAAATCTACCTGACAGTAGCCCTGTCCAGGCTGCATTTTGCTAGCTTCTTTGCAAGAATGTCATGGGGAACTTTGTCAAAAGCCTCACTGAAATCAAGATATGCCACGTCCACAGCATTCCCTTCATCTGTCAAGCTTGTAACTCTATTGTAAAAAGAGATAAGATTAGTCTGGCACATTATTTTTGAGAAATCCGTGTTGACTTTTAGTGATTATGGCATTGCTTTCTAAGTAATTATAAACTGTCTGTTTAATGATCTGCTCTAGGATCTTTCCTGGTATTGATGTCAGGCTGACCAGGCGATAATTACTTGGGTCCTCTTTTTTCCCCCTTTTGAAGATGGGGGACAACATTTGCCCTTCTCCAGTCTGCTGGGACTCCTCATATTCTCCAAGAGTTCTCAAAGATTATTGCAAGTGGTTCAGAAATGACTTCTGCCAGTTCTATTAATATCCTTTGGTGTAATTCATCTGGCCCTGGAGACTTGAATTAATCTAGTTTAGCCAGGTATTCCTGTACTACTTCTCTACCTATTCTGTGCTGCATTTCCCCCCCTTCCACACCTGCTCCCCACCCCCCAGATTTAGTACTTTTGAGAGAAAACTGAAGCAAAAAAGGTGTTGAGCAGTTCTACCATTTCTGTTCCCCCCATTGGTAATTGGCCATCTTCTCCACGCAGCAACCGTGTCATTTCCTTTTTTTTTCCTTTTGCTGCAGACATATCTAAAAAAGCTCTTTTTATTGTTTTTAATGTCTCTGACAAGCCTGAGTTCATTCTACACTTTAGCTTTCTGACTTTCTCCCTACATATCCTGGCTATTTGCTTGAATTCCTCTTTGGTGGCTTCACGATTCTTCCATTTCCTTTACATGTTTCTTTTAACACTTAGCTCAGCTGAGAGTTCTTTCATCAACCATTCCAGTTTCTTTAGGCATCTGCCATTTTTCCTCCTTATTGGCACAGTTTTAAATTGTGCCTTCAGTATCTCACTTGTGAGAAACTTCCATCTGTCATGAACTCCTTCTTCTTTCAGTATTCTTGACCACGGAGTTTCAGCAAGTAACTCTCTAAGTTTATAGAAATCAGCTTTTTAAAAGTCTAGAATGCATATCTGGCTACACTTGGCTTCTCCTTCCCACTGAATGAGAAATTCCAATAGAGTATGATCACTCCTCCCTAAGGATCCCACCACCTCCACCTCAACAACAAGGTCATCCCTGTTGGTCAAGATCAGATCTAAAATAGTTGATCCCCTTGTCACTTCTTCCAGCTTCTGGACCTTGAAATTATCTGCTTGTCAAGCTAGGAACCTGTTGGACCTTGCGGTCTTGGCAGAGTTTGACTGCCAACATATATCAGGATAGTTGAAATCTCTCATTACTACTGCATCTCTCCTATTTGAATGTGTGGTCATCTGCTCCAGGAAGGCATCCAAATCCTCAGGCTGGCCTGGAGGCCTGTAGCAATCCCCCATAATCACATCCCTATTGTTTCTCGCTCCCTTAATTCTTACCCAGATGCTCTCAACCTAGCTTCCTGGATTTAAGTCACAGATCTCCTCACAGGTGAAAACATCCTTGACATTATAAGGCTACTCCTTCTTTCTTGTTTGATCTATTTCTGCAAAATAGGTTATACCCCCCCATTCCTCCATTCCAATCGTGAGACTCATCCCACCAGGTTTCAGTGATGCCTATTAAATCATATTTATTTTGTTGTATTAAGAGTTTGAGTTCATCCTGCTTATTTCCCTTGCAAGACTATTTTCTGTCTTTGAGACAGTGTGAATATTGACAGTCCAACATTTCTTTCTTAAACTCTTCACTTCTTCTTAACAACTAACCCCACTTTACTTTATTCAGAGAACTAACCATGTTAATCTCTTGCAGCAACAACCAACACTTTTTTCAATAATATGAACTTTTGTGGACAATAGCTCACTTGATTTGCTTTAGTACAATTACAATCTCTAGGCATAATTGAGCCATTGTTGAGAACTAATCTCTGCATCCTTAATGCATGAATCAAATAAAAGTATGTAGTCCTGAAACAGAATATTTTCAGAAGCGTTATGAAATGTTCCCCAATTTGTATACCATTACTCTAGCATTGTACCAACAAAGCAGTGGCAATTTGCTTTCTATTGATGTCAAATATTAGCTTAAGCAGCAGGCAAGAAGTATAATAAATCTTTGCATTGCCTATAAAGAAATGAAATGGTGTAATTGGCTTCAGTATGTATTGCTAAAGGCTGCATTTTGACTAGAACATTGAAAAGAATGTGAGAGCATTTAGCAACTCCACGGAACAGAACTGTTGTTTGGAAATTACAGGAGTTCTCTGCTTCCTCCCCAGGTTTCTTTATTGTTTTTTGCTATTGGGGGGGGGATGCCATTTAAGTTCTTGTAAGGTCTGAATTAATTAGGTACAGAAGGCTGTACATGCGATGGAGAAAAGTGGAAAAGTAGATCTCGAAACAAGGAAAGAGCGTATGTTAGCTGGGCCAGGAAGTGCTGTTCTGTGCAGAGAACTTGACATTTTACAGCATATCTGGGCTCTGTGAATCTTTATCATGCACCCAGAACCTCTAATTGGTTTCTTGAGATACAAACTATCTTGTACAAAGCCTTAGTTATATTTATGACATTAGTAGGTCATATTACTGGCTTCTTTAGGAGGTCATAGAAAAAAGGGGGATTTGTACAATAGCTTCTTAATTAATATAAAAACCTCTGAATTGGCATTTTGTTGTAGTAATGACATTTACTACAATGCAAGTTATTGCAGTGGTCAGTTGAGGGAATCTTAGAGTTGCTCACTTACATTTCATCTGCTCATTTTCCAGGGTCTGTGACTGAACAGAAACAAGAATATTCTTACTGTATCTTTTCCTTTCCAAATCAGCTTCCTGATGTAAAATAAAAGCCATCTCTCCGTCCCCTTTATTTACATTTCCCAGTAGTCCTGACAAAAATGCCTACCTGTGATAGACTGAACGAACTGAGATGTTTCAGAATAGATTCCAAATACCGTAAGTCTAAAGGCTTGCATGTAACATTGATGATGGAGTGGCAGAGAACTATCTACGAGCTTGTTAATATTGGGATAATAAAACTTGGGAGAGTGTGTGTATTGCTTGGGAGAGTTTGTGATCTGAAATTTTGCAGAGCTTTCACTGGCCTTTTAGGCAATCTGGCAAAATGTCCTGGCTATACTGTTTTTTCCACTGCTTTGTTTCATTTTGGTTTAGGTTTGTCAGCATCGACATAGGGCTCAAAAGGACTCAAGGAAGAATCTGGAGGCAACCGTGCTGAAGATGAAGGCTGGCATCCTCTTCAGTATTTACAAGATCATAAGCCAGACTTAGAATCTTGTAACTTTTGAGATTCATATTTATAGTCATTAATGACCAAACATGAGCCCCCAAACCTATCTCTTAAATGTAGCAATGCCCCCAAAGAAAGGGTTTCCAGGGTACTTCAGATCAGGGCACTGGGAAATGACAACAGCAGTGCTCACCCAGTTAGAAGGAGTGTTAAGATGAGCAGTTGTGGTGGAACCTGAGAGGCAAGCAGGCAAGTACCGCAGTTGTTGTTTCCTAGGGCCCTGATCAGCAGTGCCTTGGAAACTTTTAGGCTGAAGTGCTGCCTGGTTCAAGCGGTAGGTTTAGGGCATGGCATCTGCAGAAGTAGTTCCAATGAAAGAGTTCAGTCATTGCAGATACATCCAGTGATTCAGGGTCATGGCTTTTTTTTTAAATCAGTACCCTTCCACCCCACCAAATGGCACTACCTTTCCGTGGTGGTGGGATTGTGTGCTCCCGTGAAGCAAGAAGCAACGCTGACAGCAGCAGAGCTGCTGGTAAGGTCTCCCGTATCAGTCAGGCTTTTGCTGAGGAGCCAGACTAAATGTGCCAAACAGATACTAGTCAGCAGCAGTAGGGTGAGGGCTGACACTTGTCAAAGAACATAAATGCAAAGTCTGACTGAACCATATCAATAAAACTTCAAGGAAAACTCATCAATATAACCATAATCCAAGTTTATCTTCCAACTACAGAGGTAGATAAATAAGAATAAGATTGTAGGATTATTTGGACTATGATCAAGAAATGAAGTAGGAGAGTGACAGATTGAATTTCGCAAGACCAACAGTCTTTAAAGATGATGTAAAAAAAGATCTACACTATTAAGCCCAATGGAGTGGGAACCAGAGGAACTCTGGACTGAAGCCAAGGACATTGTCAGGAAGGAGTACAAAAAGACACTATCTGCAGTCAAAAAGAAAGAGAAGCCTCAATGGATGACAGATGAAAGCCTTCAAGTAGTCAAAGAGAGATGAGATACAAAAGGAAAAGATGAGAGAAATAGAGTCAGAACCCTGAATGAACTATATAGTGACTTGTGCCCAAGGACAAGGAGAACTACTATAATAATCAGTGCGTACAAACAGAGGATGACAACAACAAAAGAAGAACAAGAGACCTCTCCCTCAAGATCCAAGAATTCAAAGGAAAAATTCAAACAAGGGCAGAAGTGCTCTGGGACCTGCAGGAGAGCACATTACATGACCAAGAAGACAAGATGATGGAAACATTACACTGAAGAACTATATAAAAGAGATGAAAGGATGACAGATTCATTCTGGGAAGAACCACATGAGGATAAACCTACAATTTTAATTTTAAATGGGATGGAAGCTGTGCTCCGAGCACTTGGGAGAAACAAATCACCAGGAACTGATGGCATACCAATAGAGCAGCTTTAAGGTACAGAGACAACATCTACTCTAGTCCTAACTGAAATCTATCAGTAAATACAGAAAACAAAAGAATGACCCATAGACTAGAAACCTTCAGTATACCTTCCAGTCCCCAAGAAAGGGGACAACAGGAATTGCAGTAACCATAGGACCATTGCATTCATCTCCCATGCAAGCAAAGTGATGCTCAAAATTTTACAACAAATACTTTTACTATATATGGGACAGGAAATGCCAGATGTCCAAACTGGGTTGAGTAAAGGAAGAGGCCCTGGGGATCATATAGCAAATATGGGTTGATTAATGGAAAGCACTAAAGAATTTCAGAAGAAAATCAGCCTATGCTTTATAAATTATAGCAAAGTCTTTGATTCTATTGATAATGTGACACTATGGATCACTCTTAAAGAAATGAGTGTGCCACAACATTTGATTGTCCTGATGCCTAACCAGTACTCAGCACAAGAGGCTACCATCAGGACAATATGGAGACATGGATTGGTTTCCAATTGGCAAGGGAGTCAGGCGGGCTGCATTTTGTCATCCTGTTTAACTTATACACTGAAAATATCTTACATAAAGCACGATTAGAGTTGGAGGAAGGAGGTATGAAATTTGTAGGAAAGAACATCTATAGTTTAAGATATGCAGATGACACCATGCTACTAGCAGAAAATAGCAAAGTCTTGCAACAGTTACTGAAGACAGTCAAGGCAGAAAAGGGCAAAGACAGGTTTACAGTTGAACGAAGAAAACAAAAATAATGACACAGATGATTTACATAACTTTAAAATGGATTATGCAGACATTGAGATTGTCCAAAATTTTCCATATTTTGACTCAGTTATTAATTGGAATGGAGAATGGCAGTCATGAAATCCAAAGAAGACTAGGACTTGGAAGGGCAGCTATGAAGTAATTTGAAGTGTAAAGAGACATCATTGAACACTAATGTTAAAATTGTCCATGCGATCCTGTTTCCAGTTTCTGTCTATGGTTGTGAAAGCTGGGCAGTGAAGAAAGCTGAAAGAAAAAAAATTCTTTTGAAATGTGGTGTTGAAAAGAGTTCCATGTTACTTTTGGCTGCTAAAAAGACAAATAATTTGGCCCTAGAAGCTAAGATAATTGTCATAGTTTGGATTTATGAGAAGAAATGACTCAATAGAAAAGACAATAATACATGGTAAGGTAGGAGAAGGAAGATCACCTTCCGAGTGGGGAGACTCAATTGAAGAAGCCACGGCCCTGAGTCTTCAAGACATGGGCAGGGCTGTTGATGACCGAGTGACTTGGAGGTCTGTCATTATAGAGTCAACATAAGTTGGAATCAACTTGGCAACAGTTAACAACAACAGCCACCCATCCACTCCACTCCTTTCAATTTACCCATGTGTCTTTGTTTAAAAGATATAAATGAAATGTTGTTGTTGCATGCCTTCAAGTTGTTTCTGACTTAAGGCAACCCTAAGGGTTTTCTGGGGTTTGAGATTATGTGATGCACCAAAGGTCATCCAGTGAGTTCCCATGGTTGAGCAGGAAGTCAAACTGTGGTCTCCAAGGTCATAATCCAATACTCGAAGCACTATATCATGCTGGCTCTCATAAATGAAATACAGTGAAAAAATACCTGGGAAAACCTCAACTACCTGTATCATCAATTATATAAATAGTTGATGTCTTCACAAAGCTTTTTGAAATAAATTGTCATTCCTGGATGGTAGAAATATTTCATTAATATGTAGTAAATGAATGTTGTATTGTACATTAACTCCTTCCTGCAGTTTCCACCCTTATATTATTTATGTATTGCATTCCTACTGGAATCTAATTATCATGAAATAATTACTTGCATAAAAAGCTGTACAGTCATAACGTCAGGCATTTACTGAAACTGTTTATTGTAATCTGTTTTCATAAGATGAATGAAGCTGGGAAAGGTTTGCCTTCTGACATTTTGACTTTGTGGATTTGTTATAGGCTTCCTGCTGTTCAAATGTTTGATTAAAACATAGCTGGTTTGACATAATGGTATAAAAAAGGATGTGGATGTTTGATGAATTAGACTGAAGTCTGAATGATCTATGGGCTACACCCAGAGTCAGACTTTAATTGCTGAAACAGTGGTATCCAGCAGGACCAAGAAACCACAAACCCAAATTGATTCTGGAATGCTGGAAACCCCTCCCAGCCAGTTTTTTTGTTGGTAGGGAGGGCTGCAACGGGAAGAGGAGAAAAGAAAAAATTCCAATTGCTAGTGCAATATTGGATTTAACACAATGTTAATAAATATTAGAAAAAATTAGGTGAGAAAATGATATTTTTCTTTCTTTACAACTACAAGGACAAAGGATAGGCTAAAATTTTGGGGATATTGCTGTTGAGCTGATTTGGAGATTTAGACTCCCTCTACATTCGTGGGTTTGACCTTTGCGAATTTGATTATTTGCAAGGTGCCCACTTGCCTCCTCCGTTCCCCCCTCCCATTCCCTGGCCTCTTGCTCAGGCATGCTGTCTTCCTGCTCTGCACCCTGGCAAAGAACAAGCAAATAGGAGAGGAAAAGGTTTGCACATGCAAGCTTTTCCCCTTCTATTTGCTTGTGATTTTGCCCCAGGGAACACAGAAAAAGGCAGGGTGCCCGGGCAGTAGACAAGACTATTGGGGGATCTGTTTCCCCTTCCATTCACTTGCCTTTCATCTGGGCATGCAGAGAGAAGGCAGGGAATCCGGGCAATAGGCAGGAGAATGGAGGGGAGAGGTATTCTCCCTCCATTCACTTGCCTTTTATCGGGGCACTTAGATAGAAGGCAGGGTCCCTGGGCAACAAACAAGAGAATGAAGTGGAGAGGTGGGCACGTGCCTTTTCCACCTTTGTGGCTACCCCTTCCCATTCACTAGCCTTTTGCCAGAGTGCAAAAAAGGAAGGCACATCTGCCCAGGCAAAAAGCAAGGGAATGGGGAGGGCACTCACTCAGGTGTGGGGGAGTTATTCACGATTTTTTCACTTTTGCAACAGTTCTACACTTCTAATGAAAGTCAAGGGGTCACTGTAATTCAAAATCAAGTCTTAGGACTGATTATGGGAGCCACTAGAGCTTTGCAGAGCTAAAACTAGAATATTTCCAGTTGGATGTAAAACCCAATACCATATGTTTAAATTACACTTTGGTAGATGTTTATTCCTTCACTCTTAGAGCAATTATGCTTCACAAAACAGTGCAAGTTCTCTCCTCCTGTGCCAAAATATGTTTTCTCTTAAGTCTGTCTCTCAAGTTCAAGTGTAACAATTGCTAAACTGTAGCTCAAGAATAGATTTTACAGAAGTATTAAATGTCACTCTTTGGGCTAATTTACTGTTTATTGCTCAGCTCCAGGGAAACATTCAGCACAGATATGAGAAGTACTACTAGAACTCAAATAGATAAGAAGATCCTTTACCTTTCTTGAATAATGGTCACCTGCAGTTTAGGAGGACTAATAGAGGAATATTCTTTATTTCTACTGGTCTTTGTATTAGCGGAAGTGAAGCAGGTTGTTTTTATTGTTCCATTTGCACAAAAAACGAGATCTAAATAGCTGTCTCAGTTTTTAGTTGCATTTGATAATTAACAGAAGATGAATTTCCAGCTGTTGGTTCTAACAAAGAAAGGGGCTTTGCTTTTACGGTGCTAAAGCATGAGCAGTCTCATATGGAATGTCATATTCTATATTCCTACATACAAGGATAACTGAGTAGCTGATGGTATTATTGTTGTTTAGTGTTCCAGATAAATAGATTAAGGTACATTTTCCTTAAGACCTTTTGGGTTTTTGTTCAGACCAGTCAAGATAATATATGCACAAAACTAAAGGCAGAATTTTGGAACTGGGCTGTTTGTTGCTTAGTAGCATCTTTTGAAGGTGAAGAATATGAGTATAGAACAAATCCAGTGCTCTCTTTTTAGAGGACTGTCTAAACAGAAGATCATTTAAAGAAGGATATAGACAAATTTGAACAGGTTCAGAGAACGGCAACAAGGATGATAAGAGACATGGAGAACAAAATGTATTAGGAGAGGATGAAGGAACTAGAATCATAGAATCATAGAGCTGGAAGACGGTACAAAGGCCACTCAGTCCAGCCCTCTGTCATGCAGGAATACACAATCAAACACTCCCAATAAATGGCCATCCAGCCTCTGTTTAAAATCCTCCGAAGGAGGAGACTCCACCACATGTGAAGGAATTATATTCCACTATCAAACTGCTCTTACCATGAGGAAGTTCTTCCTAATATTTAGGTGGAATTTCTTTTCTTTAAATTTGAAGCCATTGTTTTCATGTCCTAGTCTCTGAAGCAACAGAAAACAGGCTTGTTCCATTTTCCATATGACCTTCCTTCAAATATTTAAACATGGCTATCATGTCACCTCTTAACCTTCTCTTCTCAAGGCTGTGAAAATACCCAGTCCCTAAGCTGTTTCCCACAGGGCAAGGTTTCCAGGCCTTTTACCATTTTGGTCACCCTCCTCTGGACACGTTCCAGCTTGTCAATATCCCCCTCGAATTGTGGTGCCCAGAACTGGTCACAGTATTCTGGGTGAGGTCTGACCAGAGCAGAATAGAGTGATACTGTTACTTCCTTGACCTAGACATTGTATTCCAATTGATGCAGCCTAGAATTGCATTGTCTTTTTTTAGCTGCTGCATCACACTGTTGATTCATGTTCAGCTTGTGGTCTGCTAACACTTCTAGACTTCTTTCACATGTACTGTGGTCAGGCCAGGTCACCCATCTTATATATGTGCTTCCCCCTACCCCAGGGGTAGTACCTTACATATCTACCTATTGAAATTGATTTTGTTAGTATTGACATAGCTATTAGGGTACTTTTAAATTCTGATCTTGTTCTCTAGGGTAGAATCATAGAATCATAGAGCTGGAAGAGACCACAAGTTGGAAGAGTCCAACCCCTTGCCATGCAGGAATACATTATCATAGCATTCCTGACAGATGGCCGTCCAACCTCTGTTTAAAAACCTCCAAAGAGAAAGACTCTGCTAGACTCTGAGGCCGTATATTTCCACTGTCGAACTGCTCTTACCTTCAGGAAGTTCTTCCTGATGTTTAGATGGAATCTCTTTTCCTAAAATTTGAAGCCATTGCTCTGTGTCCTAGTTTTTGGAGCAGCAGAAAATGAGTTTGCTCCATCCTTCATATGATATCCCTTCAAATATTTAAATGTAGTTATCATGTTGCCTCTTAACCTTCTCTTCTCCAGACTAAATAGACTCAGCTCCCTAAACTGCTCCTTATAGGGCATGGATTTCAGGCCTTCTACCATTTTAGTTGTCCTCCTCTGGACACATTTGAGCTTGTCTCAATATCCTTCCTGAATTGTGGTGCCCAGAACCAGACACAGTATTCTAGGTGGGGTCTGGCCAAATCAGAATAGAGTGGTACTATCATTTCCCTTGACCTAAACAGTCCTTCCACATATGCAGCTTTGACCTTTGCAAAATCAATTATTCACGAGTCACATGCTTGCCTCCCTCCTATTCTCCTCCTCCCATTCTCTTGCATTCCTCACCCCAGGCTTGTGAGGCTTGTGTTTAAAATGGAAGTTTTTTCCTTTTGGGTGAGCAAAGCACTTTTCTCTGCTGGAGGCATATCCTCTCTGCCAGATGGCTGCACGTTCTACTGTGTAATGGCTGCTGATTGGTCAGGTTTTGTCTTTGCTCTTGTTCCTCCCATCAGGGAGGAATCTCCTTTCACAAGACGGTGACTGGAAGTAGCTAGCACTCAGTGCTCTACTCTGCTCTATCTGAGGGGAAAGTACTGGTAAGTCATTTACCTTGTCTTTTTTTCTCCCCCCCCCCACCCCAGCAGCAATGGGGCCAGAGACTAGGGAATGGTGGGGAAGGTTTGGGGGGCAATGGGAGGGGAATCTCAGGGGAAGTTCTGTCGTGGGCCCAGTGCTATTCAACATCTTCATCAATGACTTGCATGAAAGAGTAGAGGGCATGCTGATCAAATTTGCAGATAACACCAAATTGGGAGGGGTTGCTAATATGCCAGAGAACAGAATCAAAATTCAAAATGACCTGGATAGATTGGAGAGCTGGGCCAAAACTAACAAAACGAATTTCAACGGAGAGAAATGTC
Source organism: Ctenosaura bakeri (assembly GCA_948474755.1). Lineage (NCBI taxonomy): Eukaryota > Metazoa > Chordata > Lepidosauria > Squamata > Iguanidae > Ctenosaura > Ctenosaura bakeri. Next base: position 657,862 of record CAOLHI010000396.1, read on the forward strand.
AGGTCCTGCACTTAGGCAGAAAAATGGAATGCACAAATATAGGATGGGAGACATGTGGCTGGATAACATACTGTTGTGTGTGAAAGGGATCTAGGAGTCCTGGTAGATCACAAGCTGAACATGAGTCAGCAGTGTGATATGGCGACCAAGGAAACCAATGCGATTCTTGGTTGCATCTACAGGAGAATGGAGTCTAGATTGAGGGAGGTAATGGTACCACTCTATTCTGCTTTGGTTAGACCTCATTTGGAATCCTGTGCCCAGTTCTGGGCACTTCAATTCAAGAAGGTTATCGACAAACTGGAATGTGTCCAGAGGAGGGCGACCAAAATGGTGAAGGATCTGGAAACCATGTCCTATGAGGAGCGGCTTAGGGAGCTGGGTATAATTAGTCTGCAGAAGAGAAGGTTAAGAGGGGACATGATAAGCATGTTTAAATATTTGAAGGGATGTCATGTCGAGGAGGGAGTGGGTTGTTTTCCACTGCTCCAGAGACTAGGAAAGGAACAATGGATTCAAGCTGCAGGAAAGGAGATTCCACCTGAACCTTAAGAAGAACTTCTTGACAGTCAGAGCTGTCTGTGAAATGTTAGAGGGTATGAAGTTAACATTGCAATGTTGATGTAGCTCTGTGTAAGTAGCCATGCTGAAGAGTAAACTCAGCATATTTGCATGACAAGATACACCTGTTGAAATCCTTTCTTCCTTCCAATTCTTTAAAAACTAGGAGTTCTGTCCTCAGTGACCGCTCCAGCTGGGGTTAGATGCCACATATGTCCCAATTTTCATCTGTGAAATGTTGGAAGGTATATGATGCAGATGTTTTCATTGATACAAGATTTACCAGAGCTTAGAAAACTTACTTCTTAGGTCCATAACTCCAAAGGCCCCCAGCCAGCATGCTGCCCAACTCTCAGGATTTGACAAGCTCTGTACCCTATTATTTATTTATTAGTTATTAAAATATATTCATCCCATCCTCTATCAAAAGATCTTAGGGCAGCATACAAGTAAAATCATGTAAACAAATTAAAACAATAACCATAATAGATTCAAAGCACATTAAATACAATCAACAAGTTAAAACATGTTTAAAAGAGTAAAATCATTTTAAAAGCATGTGTATTAGCATTGTGAGCTAGATGCGTGAGGCCCAAAAGCTTGTAACCAGCTTTGGTTTATTCAGACAGTCTGAAACTAAGAATAGACATCAGCTTAATCAATTAATATGTGTGTATAAACAAGTTCAGTGCACAAATCAACAAATTATCAGTGCATTCCCTCTCTGTTGAATGGGGGTTACCAGCTAAATGGGCATGTAATTGTGTTGTACAACAAGCATTCCAAACTCTATTGCTTCTAGTGTTTCAAAGTATAATTTCTCTATTTTAATGGAATATTTATTTATTAGTTTTAAAACAGATTCATAGCTAGAATCATAGCTATAGTCAAAGAAATATATGTTCAAAGAAATTAAGAAACTAAAACTAAAAAAAGGTGTTGTTTTTTTTGTTGTTCTTGTGTGCCTTCAGGTTGTTTCCTGTGGCAACCCTAAGGTGAATTTATCACTGGGTTTTCTGTATTGGCACACTGAACTGAAACACTGAAAAATTACTGAAAGATTGGACACTGGCCTACTAAAACATAAAAGGGCTTTGACCCCACTCCTAGCCCAACTGTAGTGAAAGAGAGTAAAGGAAAAAGGAAAAAAATGTTGTTCTACCATTTATAGATCCAACTAAGTAATCCTACTTTTCTACCAGTGACCATAGCCACAAATTATTGTATTATTAGATTTCTTATCGCTCAGAAAGTCCATGAACAGTTTCCAATCTTTCTAAAAAAAAACTTCTGTTGGCTTATCTTTTGAGACCCATGTGTTTGGCAATTTGGGCTAACTCAGCACCCTTAACAATCCATTCTTCCATCGTTGGTGCTTCTTTCTATTTCTGAGTTTGAGTGAAGAATATTTTTGCTGCTGTTATATAATGAAGACATAATCCATATTTATTCTCCAAATATTTAACCATTCAAAGTATAACTTCCTAAAATGTTAGAAATGTGTGACCTAATATGTTTTCCATGTTTAGCAATGCTATTAAGTGGTTTTTCTTTCAGTACTGTATTTTTCATTACAAGAAAAAAAATAGATATAAATGTAAGAAGAAAAAAATAAGTAAAAATAGAGCATTCATAATTCTAGCACATATTTATTTTATTTCTTCAATTTTATAGGTAGAAATTTAACCTTGGCTTAGCTTCCATAAACCTAAAAGCAGTGAGTAATAAGGAAGTAATGCATTTACCTTTATTTATCTATTCATACAGAAAACTAATTTAGAAATCACAAAAAAAAACCACATTTTGCAATTTTATGTCTGTGCGTATATCATGAAGGAGTCCTGGAATGTTTTTATTGAATCATAAATATGAGCACTAAATGTATTATTTAATTCATTGCATAATTTTACTTCAGATTTAAGACTTTTAAAAGGGAAGAGTCTGAGTAGAAAGCAGCTTCTTCAACCATGTACTTTTCAGAATAATAACTGCCTTTACAATTAGAGGTGTAAAGATAGGAATCCTGATAATCTTTTTGCTTAGACAAGACAAAGTTTGTGTGCTTATACCAGCCAGCATGAGAATCAATACCCAGCAAAGAGACTAAGTTCCTTTTCAACAGCATGCATATTGAAAGGTTAATTAAAAAAGAAACCAAGTCTGTTCATTTTCTGTCAAAGTAAAATTGTAATTATTTTCAGTGTGAACATACATTGGCACTTCTGGGATTCTGGCCTTTTATTTTCCTTCCTGAATGGGATTTATGTATACTGAGCCAGTAACGTGAAAAGGCATGATGGAAATAAAATTTGGCCTGTGCCTACCCTGAATGAGGTGTGAAAATCCCCCTCGATCTTCTTACACTGGGCAGCATTTAATGCTTATGTAACATCTGATCTAACTTTCTGCAACAGGTTTCTCTCCTCTCTGTTAGAGGAGCTGGAGGCAGGAGAGGAGGCAGCATGTGTCAGATTGTTGTTGCTAACTGTTGATAAGTTGATTTCAACTTTTGGTGACACTAGGAGTGAGATAGCTCAAGGATAATTCTACATGAAGCCTGTGTCCCAGCCCCACTGAGTAGTATCCTTGCTCTAGTTTGACCCTTTTATTGCCACATGCACCTGTCTTGGCCCAAACCAAAAGCAGTTTGGAAAGCCACACAGGACCCCTATTAGGTAGCCACATTGGTGCAAAGGGCCATTTTTACTATGTGCATGTGTTCACCATACCAGTATGTCTTGTCACAGACTGTAGCAGCTGCAGGGTTTGGGGTTTTTTTGATTCCCACAATTCATGCACATATTCACTTAATCAAATAGCTTTTGTTTTCCCTTCATTCTGATTGCACATATGTGCTTCTATACAGTGAAACCAGTAGATAAGGGGGAGGTGAAATGTTGACCTGCAAATGTATGCATACAAACATGACCACCACACCCTCCCTGCTTTTCCAGATGCTGATATAAACATGGGAGCTACCCTTTACTCGTAGGAATGGTCAGGTGACCACCCACCAAACTGCTCCTCCCTTGCCTCACTGAATTCCACTCAGTTCCAAATCTAGGTGTTGAACCACATAGTTTAAAAATAGTGTTTGTCCCCAGTTAGCGGAGTAAACTGGAGTTTTAAAAAATCTTCTTAAACCCCCCCAGACATTGAAAAGAAAGGTAGGGGTGAATTATTTAGCCTATGTAGCTTCCACCCTTGTCACACTATTATCATCAGGTCTAGTCAGGTCTTGCAGACTCTGGGCTGTGACTTCCTTGATGGCATTACAGATGGATGGACTCAATCTTCCTCTTACCGTACCAAGCTTTGTCATCTTTTCTAATGAGGCATATATTCTCTTGATATGTTCAAGGTATAACAGTCTCAGCTTAGTCATCTTGGCTTCTAGAGAGAGGTCAGGGTAGATTTCCTCTTGGACTCAATTATTTATCTTTTTAGCAGCCCATGGTAGCAGTAGAACTTGTCTACAACACCACACTTCAAATGAGTTGATTGTCTTCCTGCCAGCTTTCTTCACTGTCCAGCTTTCACAACCATACACAGAAACTGAAAATATCATGGACAATCTTAACTTTATTATTCAGTGATATATCTTTAAACTTCAGGAACTCGTCTAATTCTGTCAAAGCTCCCCTTCCAATCCTAGTCTTTTGTTTTTTGACTGCAGTCTCCATTCTGATCAGTGACTAAGTGAAAATATGGAAAAATCTTTTAACTGTTTCAGTGGTCTTAATTGCTTAAAGTTTTGTAAATTGCCTGTGGTTATTTTTTTCTTATGCTTATCTGTAAACCTAATTTAGCACTTTCTTCTTTGACATTTTTTAGTAATTGTTCCAGGGCTTTGCTGTTTTCTGCTAGTAAGATGGTATTACCTGTGTATCTTAAATTCCTCCAAATTCACACCTCTTTCCTCTAAGTCTAGTATGGTATGTTCATTGTACAAGTTAAACAGGGTGATAAAATGCAGCCTTGCTTAACTCACTTGCCAATTGGAAACCATTTCATTTCCCTGTATCCATCCTGAAGGTAGCTTCTTGTCCTGAATAGAAGTTAGGCATCAAGGCAATCAAATGGTGTGGCACACCCATTTATTTGTATGGTGTATGGAGTATGGTGTCTAGATCGAGGGAGGTACTGGTACCACTCTACTCTGCTTTGGTTAGACCCCATCTTGAATACTGTGTCCAGTTCTGGGCACCCCAATTCAAGAAGGATATTGACAAGCTGGAGCAAGTCCAGAGGAGGGCGACCAAAATGGTGAGAGGCCTGGAAGCCATGCCCTATGAGGATAGACTTAGAGAGCTGGGTATGTTTAGTCTGCAGAAGAGAAGGTTAAGAGGGGACATGATAGCCATGTTTAAATATTTGAAGGGATGCCACATAGAGGAGGGAGAAGGCTTGTTTTCTGCTGCTCCAGAGACCAGGACAAGGAGCAATGGATTCAAGCTGCAGGAAAGGAGATTCCACCTGAACCTCAGGAAGAACTTCCTGACAGTCAGGGCTGTCCGGCAGTGGAATCTGTTGCCTCGGAGTGCAGTGGAGTCTCCTTCCTTGGAAGTTTTTAAGCAGAGGCTTGATGGCCATCTGTCGGGATTGATTTGAGGGTGTTCCTGCATGGCAGGGGGTTGGACTGGATGGCCTGTGTGGTCTCTTCCAACTCTGAATTTCTATGATTCTATGATTCTATGATTTAAGGCTTTGCTATAATCTATAAAGCACAGACTGTTTTCTTCTGAAATTCTCTGATGCACTTTATTATCCAACCTGTGTTTGGAATACAATCCCTGGTACCTCTTCCTTTCCTGAACCCAGCCTGGACATCTGACATTTCTTATTGCATATATAGTACAAGTCTTGGTTGTAAAATTTTGAGCATCACTTTGCTTGCATGGGATATTAATACAATGGTCCTGTGGTTACTGCATTCACTGTTGTACCCTTTCTTGGAGATTAGAAGGTGTACTGGAATTTTCCAGTCTGTGGACCATTGTTTTGTTTTCTGTATTTGTTGACAGATTTTAGTTAGAACTAGATTATATCTTTGTACCTTAAAGCTGCTCTATTGGTATGCTATCTGTTCCTGGTGGTTTGTTTCCCCCAAATGCTCTGAATGCAGCTTTCACTTCAATTTCTAGAACAGAAATTCTAGCTTCTTCTTCAAATGGTTCTTCCCAGAACAAATCCGTCATCTGTCACCCTTTCATCTGTTTTATATAGTTATTCCATGTATTGTTTCCATCATCTTTTTATTTCTGCTTGGTCATATAGTGTGTGCTCCCCTGCTGGTCACAGAGCATCACCACTCTTGGTTTAATTTTCCCTTTGATTTCTTGGATCTTGTGGAAGAGGTCTCTTGTTCTTTCTTTGTTGTTGTCATCTTCTACTTATATGCACTGATTATTATAATAGTTCCCCTTGTCCCTGTGCACAAGTCACTGAACAGTTGCATTCAGTGTTTTGACTTTATTTCTGTCACCTTTTCCTTTTGCTTCTCATCGCTCCTTGGCTGTTTGAAGAGTTTCATTTGTCATCCATTGAGGCTTCTCTTTCTTTTTGGTTGCAGATTATATCTTTTTGCATTCTTCCTTGACAATGTCCCTGGCCGCAGTCCAGAGTTCTTCTGGTTCCCAGTCAGTTAAACTTAACAGGGCCGTTTTTTTAATGTTGTCTTTATATTCTACAGGGATTTCTTTGGTTTGTATTTGGATACCATGATTAGTGTACTTCTTTAGCTTTATCCTAATTTTTGATACAGTAGAGTCCCGTTTATCCGACGCTCGGTTATCCGACCATCCGGATTAACCGATGTCACGACGGCCTGGGGGCGTGGCTGTGGGCATTTCCGCGCCCCTAGACACGCCCCGACACGCCCCGACACACCCCCAGGCCCGCCTCGACATGCCCCCAAAATGGTGGCCACCACGGGCGTCCGGGTAATCCGACCCTTTTGGTTATCTGATGCTGCGGTTCCCTGTTTGGGTCGGATAACCAGGACTCTACTGTATTAACAGTTTATTGTTTGTGTCACTCTGCTCCTCATCTTGTTTTTGCAGTGAGAATTGAGCTTTTCAATCTTTTGCTTCCAGTTATGTAGCCTATTTGATTTCTGTATTATCCATCAGGTGATGTCCATGTATCACCATCCAGGCACCTCATTGGTTGAAGAATATGTATTCAATAAACATTTCTTGATCCTAGGCCAAATTTTTCTATAATCGTCTATTCTGCTGTGTTTCCTATTATTGCATTCCAGTTGCTTATGATTAACAAGAAGTCCTCTTTTGGTGTGTGATCAATTTCTCTGGAACCTCCAGCACAGAATCTTTCAATTTCTTCTTCTTATGCCTTTGTATTTGGAGCATAAATGTAGATTATGATTGTATTAATGGATTTTCCCTGAAGTCTAATTGATAAGATTTGGTCAGAGTTTGCATGATATCCTTTGACTGCTTTTGCTACATCTCTGTTCACTTTTAATGCCACTGCCCCCCCACTTTTTTTAGACTGTGCATGTAATTATCTGGCTCAGTATGTCCCATTCCTGTCTGCTTTAGCTGGCTCAGTCCAAGTATTGCAGTGTTTATATGTTCTAATTCTTATTTTACAGTGTCTAGCTTCTACTGATTCATGCTTCTCATATTCCATGTTCTTCAAATATGTGTTGCGCGGCTTTGGACTTTCATTTCACCTCTGCTCATATCAACAGCTGAATATCTTTTGGCTTGAGTTCAGTCACATTGTTAGCCACGGTGCTAGTTGTAGTTGCCCTCTGCTTTACCACTGTTGCTCACTGAGTGCCTTCTAACTTGGGGGTCTCATCTTCAGCCACTATCTCTTGTTTCATTTTGGATTATCTCATCATAGAGTTTTCATGTAAAGGACATTAAAAAACAGTTTACCATGCCTCCTTCTGCACAGTAACAACAAGCTGTGGTGTCACTGCCATCGTCTCTGAGAGATCCTCCACTACTGTCATCCCCCCCCCCATATACACACACTACTGCTGCTGCCAGTAGCTGTTCATCATTTTTAGCCTGGTTCTTCAGCAAAAGCCTGTCTGACATGGGAGACCCTACTAACAGCACTGCTACTATCAGCATAGCTTCTTACCTCAAAGGAAGACCACTGCAGAAAGATAGTGACATGTCCAATAGGATACCATAAAAGATATTTAGATAATCAGATATAATTATTGTATGTTTTCAGTGCAAGCAATAGCATGTGTATTTCTATACCAGCTATCAGCTCAGTGCTCTCTAAGTGGTTTACAGTGTGTTAGCTAACTGCCCCCCCAACAAGCTGGGTACTCATTTTACCAACCCATGGAAGGCTGAGTCAACCTGGAGCCCTGTAGGATCAAACTCACAACCTTGTGGCTCCAGTACCAGCATTTAACCACTGCACCAGCAGGGCTTCTATTGCAGACTGCAATATATACTATATACATACTGTGCATGGGCTTTTATAAGTTTGGTAGAGATTTTGGTATTGTCTGTTTTGGGATTTCATTGAAATTTGATGCTGAGTTCTTACTGATAGTGTCATGGACAGTAGACAACTTCTTTCTATTTTAACTGGCAGTGATTTTCCAAGGTTTCCAGCAGAGCCGTGCCCACCCTTGCAGCCTTGGAGATTGTCAGGCTCCTTCCATGTTCAAGGTATTTGCTCTGCTGCTAAGCCATATGCCCCTGCCCCTGTTAGGAGCCCAACTAATTAAATTTTAAAAAGTTTTCAAGAGATTTACAAAAGCAGAGAGCATTCCAAACCAGCTTAGTTGCTTGGAAAAAGTCTAAGAGAGTGTTGGACATCTTTGCATTCTTTCTTTCTGCAAGTTGGCTTACCAACCCCCCCCCTTTTTTTTTCCTGGTCTTTTAATTCCAAAGGTCTGTTGCAAAGACAAGCATTACATGAGGCAGATGAAGACATGGTAACCGATGTTGATTTTACCAATATGATTTCTGAGGAAGAACAAGAAGAGTTAAAAGCAGAACTTGTCAAGGTAATTTTCTTTGATCTTCTGGATATATGATCTCAAGACCCGATTCAGGAAAACATTACTATAACCAAATTTCTCCATTTAATTGTTCTTGGGCACAGCTGCATGTCAGAATGAATGTAGAGAGTATCATGAGTGCCTATATTGCAGTAGAGTTTCTTTGTGCTATCATGACTGAACTCTGGTCAATTTTAAAGTGATACCCCTATAGTTTGACAAGAGTTCAGTGATTCCTGATTTAAAAAAACAACTGGAGACAGGGAAATAGCTTCCCAAATAGTCCACAGCATGAGTGTTTCCTTAAACAGGCATATTCTTCCATGCAGACTGAGAAAAAAATGAATTCAGTATGGTGACTTAGATTAGAGATCTTGAATATAAATGTGATAAGTAAAATACTTTTGAGTGTTAGTTTTACAACTGAGGCAGCTTCAGTTAATGTAATGAAACGAAAAGTACTACAACTACTTTGTTTGCCTATTTGCATGTCACCTTTCCCTCTTAACCTCTTTTCTTGAGAAAGTAATGAAGAGCAAGCACATAGAATTTTACATGTAACTGTCTGAGTCTTCACCCCAAATCTAGTTTTCTTGCTGATGTGAGCAGAGGCTAAGATTTCCATCCTCAAGGCACATTCCGCAGAATAAGCGTGTTTTCTAGTCATAGTTGTTGTGGAATCTAGGTCAGCTCCACTCAGAAGACTGTTCTAAATTGTTCACAGCATTCAAATGGCGTATAAATACATTGTACAAAGGAAATGCATTGGGAATTTGTATTTAGAAATGCTTGGAAATTTTCAGAATTTACACTTTCTCAAGCTGTAATGAATTCATGTTTGCTTGGAGTAGCTGCTGTGCTTCCAGTGGGACTTGCTTGCCTCCTAATTCACAACGCCTTTGAAAATATCTCTGTGTGCCATTGCCGTAAAATCTTT